>JAWWEE010000159.1:17975429-18071614 GCA_035221455.1 Xenops minutus | reverse complement strand
AAACACAAGAAACTTGCAGATAATTTGGCCATCACAGTGTGAGTTACTGAATGTCAGTTTGTTCATTGCACCAGCAGAACCCATTGAAGGATGAGGTTGCAGGCTGTGTCTGCATCCTTGCTTGATTTGAAGAAGCGGGCAGAGGGACGCAGCTGCACAGCCAGGCTGTCTGATGCCTTGGGCTCTCTGTGGAGGAGGTGCCAGTTTTGCCTGACAGCTGCAGCCCTTGGGGAACTCTATTTAATCAATGCTATGACCAGTATGGGTTACAAGAAACATTTTTCTCTCAGTTCACATGATTTGTAGTAGATCAGATTTCTAAATAGAGCTGATCGGTTCCTCTCCTTTCTGCACTTGGGACATGGTATCTGTGGGACACTTCAAGGTTACAGGTGCCTCCCAGTTCTGGAAGCCTTTTTCCAGTGAAACCAGTATGATATATGGACAAAGGTGACCTGTGTACTTTCAACTTTGCTTCTGTATGTGCTGATTACAAAAAAGCCTGTCCAGATCATGAAGTCCTTATGGCCCCCGTGACATGCCTAGAATTGGCTGCATCTGAGGAAAAGAGTGGGTCTAGTCTCCTTAGATGTTGCATGTCCCACTTGAAAGACAGATTATATGTACAACAGTAGTATTTTCATATAATTCAGAAGGGAATTCTTTTCATATAACCAGAAGGGTAAAGGTTCTGCATTTCAATAATAACCACCTAATCTTGCTAGTTCCCTGAACGTTGCTTTCTTCAGTAATTCTTTCTCCACAAAGTACCTGAACTGCCAGAACTCTTTCTGGCAGGGCTTAAGGGTCTTGTGTTTTAAAGACGAGGTGACTCCTCTGCTGTTTGCCAGCCAGACATCATAGCCGGCATCTGCCAGAAGGAAGCCTAGGCTGTTGACAGGCAGGTTTGAAATCCAGTGAAGAGAATCTGCTAGAATACCATGGTGTAGCAGGACTGCAGGCTTTTTCCCTGAAACAGAAGAGGTTTTCTTAGGCTGGAGTACTAGCTAATGTGTAGTTAAAACTGGGGTGCAGGAACTAGTTTTGCAGGAATTTTTTAACCCATGTACAGAACTCAGGCCACATGCTAGGCTGAATAACTAGGTGCCTTTGCTGAGATGGAAAGGTATAGAACGTCATTGCATGTGCAAAAGGGAAAGATGGGGAACCCATGTAAGGGTTGATTCTCAGGACTTCCTTATGTCCTATAACTGTCATACTTGTATTTTGGTTATTCCTTCCAGCAGGAATTCTGAAAACAGTAAGAATGTATCCATCCTCTGTTGTAACTTCGTATTCCTCGCTGGGGTATCCATTATATCTGATAATTTCACTCTGTGGAAAGCCAAAGGAGAGTTTGTTAAGATGCATTTGTAGTGTAGATATTGGTGTAGAAGGTGCTTAGAGGATGCTTATTCCAGGAATGCGAAGCCACAAACATGCCAAGAAAATAATGTGATAACATACTACTAGTTTTTCTCTACTGCTGTGTGTTTTACTGGTAGGAGGGGACACCAAAAGGGACTCCTGCAGGAAAAGATCAAATGTGTCTCTCTTTTGTGGATGATCCACTATATGCCATGCCATAGCCATGGAGGCTGGAGGATGCAAACAGCAGTGAGAGTAGTTGTAATGTGTTTCTGTGATGTGGTTTGTGTGCTCTACTTAATGCTGTATCACTTGAATTGTAGTAGTTGTTGTAGCATTGGTACTCAAGCACTACACAGACTTATAAGAGTAGCAGGATGCAGCAAAGTCTTCTTCAGACCTGCTTGGATTGTCGTTCTCTGGTATTTGACCTCCTATTATGGGACAAAGAAGAACTGTATCAAGTGACTAACCTTATGGGAGATAGTTTGTTGTGTTTTGCGAGGCTGATAGAGCTTGTGTATTTCTAGTAGGTAAACATGCAGCAGTATCTCTACCTGGTCCATAATGAATTGTTTCTTGCCAAAGTGTTGTTAGGCAAGTGATATAGGGTGGATCTCCTATTACAGACTCACTCACAGCACCACTTATTACACTATTGCCAGAGTGAGGAAATCTTTTGTGATTCAGAGCAAGGGGTCTTGGATTAGTTTTTGTTGTGAGAGTCTGCTGTTTGAAGAAAGGTTTCAACCTTCCTTACCACTGTACTGAGCAAACAGGCTGTTACAGAAGGCCAGGCCTTCGCTTCGCTTGAGACTGGAAACCAACCTTTGCTTCCAAAGGAATTCTATCTGGTTCAGACTGTTTGGATAGGAGCATCAAAGTTTCTTCCAGGCAGGTGCTCACAGCTGGAGGGACCCTTTGAAGGGAACCTACTTTTAGCCTCCTGACAACAACTGTTAGTGTTAGTAGTACTGGGAGAGAAGCTTTACAAAGAAAGGGAGAGAAGATGAACCAACTTACAATGTTCATAAAGCATTCGGGGTTGCGAGTCTTCTTGTATGGGCTTGTGTCTACACTCAGAGTGAAGGGTGATGTGAATCCTGCTGAAAAGGCAATTCCTTGGGAGCAGAGCAGCATGATGAGGAACCACATCTTGGGGCTGTGTGAAAGAATAAATGCAGAGATGTTTGTGTTAAAGAAGTGGAGTGCTGAAGAATTCCAGGATGATATGGAACCAACCAAGAGGCATGTGCTTGTGTGGTATCAATGCTAGTTTGTGCTGAGTACCTTCCTTTCTCTCTCACACATGGTCTTCACTATTGTAAATCTGCCTTTCATGGAGGAAAGGCTGATTTTTCATGGATTTTAGGGATTATCTGGTGGTCACAGTGAAGCTTGTCTGAACAGAAATTGTAGAGTACTCTCTATCTAGTTAATGCCCTGCTTTTTGGCTGTAGCCACCTTTGTAATCAGCATGGAGGAAACAGGTCATAAAACCAGTCATGGGGAAGATCTTTCAGATTTGGAAAATGTGGAAAAGATAGGCAAAATGTTTGTTTTTTCTGAACTTCATGAGGGAAGGACTTCTCAGTTATTTTCATTTTTTATTAAATCTATCATATCTCTTGAGTCACTAGAACGCTTGGATTAAACCACAACGTCGATATACCCTTAATTTTAATACTGACATCCAAAATCACTATAGTCTATCCACTATGTAGGAGAATACTCCAATTCTTCTGTCAATAGAATAGAAATCCTTCCACCTCTGTGCTCTGGTTTTATAGTAGATATTCCACTGCTTTCTGCAGTTTTATTTATTTTTTTACAAAAGTAAAACAAAATCCTCTTATTTCTGCACGTGAAACATTGTTTGGGATCAAAACTGGAAAGTTCAACATAAGTCAGTTTTATTCTGTACTTAAGGTGAGGCAACAGGGTAGTGAGATTGTTGCCCTCTTTAGGGTATGCTTTTTTCTATATATTGCATTGTCACCTGACTTAACTGGCATGTTTTAAGGCTTTCATATGAATGTTTTCTAAATTAGATATAGTGCACCAACTAACTCCAAGGCTTGGCACACACTGTCTCATTAATTTCAATGGCCAAGTCTTGACTGTAAGAGCTGGAACAGTAATCTAGTCTTTTTATGCAATGAAACAATGTCAAAGAGTGGCATTTACCATGGCAAACTGGAATTAACTGAAATATTTTACAAGGAAAAAAAAAGGTAGAGAAAGGTATCCAAAAGATACATTCAAAATACCACTTCTGGATACTTTTGATATTTAATGAAAATAAACCTTAAACCTTCTAGAAATTCTTCAGAGTACTCTTGAGAGAGAGTCATAATATTTTTTTCAAATACACTGTAAACAGGACAAAAAAGCACCAAGTCATTTAATGTGCTTAGCAGACATCAGAATCTCCAAGTTAACTTACAAGGAAAACTTAAATGCATTTCTAGCTATAGGAACAAAATGTGCAGTTTATATACATGTTTTCATTGCTGAGATCTTCATGCATCCACAGTGGCATCCCAAGGAGAAAAATCCCAAGCAGAACAAAATGGAAATATCAGTTACTCCTTTTTCCCATTTGCATGGGTCAAAGACTTCTTCCTCCTCTCCTTTTGCAAACGTGCACTGTGCTGAATAATATCAGACTGGCAGCTCAGAAAGGATGCAGGCTGTCTGCTCTTACAAGCAGCTGCACAGAACCAAGACAGCGAATCCTTGTGGAGACAGGCAGCAAAAAAAGGGACCAATGGCACATATATACAAACAACTTACCTCTGCTTTGACTCCCTTGCTTGCACCTTCTGCTGGAGTTCCTGATCTGTCTCCCTAGCAGACTGTTTCACCGTCAGAAACCTGCGCCTATAAAAGGAGTAGCAGTAGAGTGCTGTGTGATATTTGCATGCAGAAGAGAGCATCTTAAAGTGCCACTTGTTTCACAGTATTTAAGGAGTGGAATTATTTTATGATAAATTACACTATTGCGTGACATTCTGAAAGACCAAATTGCACCATGGAGCAGGTGCAGTAAAGAGGCATCTAACCTGTCATTAGAATATTTAGCAGGGACTACATTATTCTTGTTCCCCGAGGCTGTGACAGATCTTTATCTGTACTGCTACCTGTCTTACGAAGTGCTGTGACCACTTTATTTTTGGATGAAGAGAAGGAAGAATCCAGCTTTTCTCAACATTTTCTAACTGTGAAGGAGATCTTGGCTGCTGCGGGTAGGACAGAAGCTGATGTGATCACTGGTCCCACCACCTGTCCCTTGTTTTCTGAATTGCTGTTGGCAGATTGCTGGGGGATAATCCTTCTTTGTTAGGTAATCTGAGAATAAAAATACAGGTAATTTGAAAGGTGTGTATTTAGCATCACACTTGCATTCCTACATCTGTTGTTCAGTGAACACAACATAGATACACCAGTTTGCTGTGACTTAGCCTGCTTCTGTAGGGATTTGTAGGTATTGAATTAAGTCTGCAAACATCATGTAAATTTGAGTCAAGAGAGGATGCTAACACTACTTCTTATTATTTCTAATCCATTTCCATGAACACTGTGAAAACACAATACTTTGAAGGCCCCTACCTAATCACTGAATTAATTGTATTCAACCCCGAGGGGCTTGGTTTTCACTGAAACTGGCCTGATGTCCTTGTGCAGCAAATTCTTTGGAATGTGGTGCTAGTGATCTGCTGCCTTGTATGGGCAAATGAGTGAAGTAAGTATTTGTTAGTAAACAGCACCTGAGAGTCGCCACAGAAACCATTCTGCTTTATAGAGTAGAGTACACTCTGTGGAAAAGCCAAAATAAGTGATTTCTCAAGGAAAAGCATTACAGGTAGGCAGGTCTGATACCACTGCTTAGTGAGAGATACCAGAGGCTTTTCTCTGCAGTAATCCCAGCTAACACCATACTACAACTTTTGTTTTATAGTTGTCAGCCTGGAATGATCTGCAATATTTTGCCTATTTTCTTCATCTTGGCATATGGGATATATGATATTTTTCCTGATATTGTTGGTAGGAATCAAGCAAAGAGCAAAAGATAGGTTAATCCACCTGAATAGGGTAAAGAGACAATGAAATTAATACATATAAAAAGAGCTTAGAAAATACAGAACTAAAAGGGTATACAGGATCTTCCCAGGATATTATGTCCTTACTTAGAGAACCAGAGCAGCCAAGATAGTTGATATTCTGTTTTAAAAATGCTCTGCAAAACTGAAGTCCAGGTCTGGCCTACAGCTGGGCATAGCATGAGTTCAGTTTAAAGTGTTATAACATACAGACTCTAGTCCATGCCATGGAGGTGCTTCTTCGTGCTTGGTTGAGTTAATCCTGTCCTGAACCAGGGGTGCAAGGGACCCTTGCAATGCTACAAGGATGTAGAAGTAGCTAACAGTCTTCTGAGGGAAAGTGTAAGGGGTGAGTGTACTTCTTGTCAAAACACTGGCCATTTCAGGACTGCATGTCTTGAGAACGTGCATTTCTGAGGACTGTTCTGCACACACAACTCCAACAGGCCAAAGATTTCTTTCCTGCAAGTAGTGTAACTCATGTCATTTGGAGCAATATAATCTTTAGTGCTTGTAAATTAAAGTGACAAATGACCTTCAGTGTCTTTTATTGAATGTGTTCTGAAGTTTAATTGATATCTAGTTTTAAAAACTAGTTTCCTGTATTATTTGCCCAATGAAAGCCCTTTTGACAAACTCTTATTTCCCTTTTGGCTCATATGAAGCTTTTGTAGTGTTGCTAAATTCTGCCAGGAAGGAAGAAATCATGTTTCCTACACACTGAGTAGGTGGCAGTTTGCCCATGTACTAAGTTGTGGTGCCTTTTGGAGAAAAAAGACTTACTGGACAAAAAAAAAAAAATAAAAGATCAAAACGTCCAAGATTCTAATCTAATCGTAAGCATGGAAACTAAAGCAATATGTGAAGCAGAAATGAACCTATGTCTGTACAGATTTGCTTGAGTTTCATACCTCGTCGTGGTTGGGCTGCTTATCTGTTCTCCAACTGAAGCTCTGACCAAAGTGCTTTTCAAGAGGACCTGGGATGTGATGCTGAAGTAAATAGTAATTTACACTATCTTGGGAAAAGTGTTGCCTGAAGCTACTGCTCTGCTTTGTAGAAGATGGGTTCTCTTTTTTTTTGTTGTTTGTTTGTTGTTTTTTAAAATACTTTTTCAGATTACTATACATCTATTTATTTGTGTTAGGAAAGGATTCATTAAACTATATTGTTATATGTAACATCTTAGTAGTTTGATGTTTCTTTCAACAAGTTGTAGTCGATAAATTTCAACAATCTGGCCAATTGATGCAGGAGGATGTGAATTCTTTAGGATGTGGATGTGAAGAAATACTGGTGAGGTATACCTTTTCACCTTTGAGGTGCTAGTCACTCCTCCATGTTGTTAGTCCAACAGAATATACACCACATGCTGAAAGAACAGTCTATTGTGAGGATAATGAGTTCGTCACAGGTAGATGTTATGTCTGTCTCTGTTACATGTTGAACTAATTTTCTTCAGATAAACAGCCATTAAAAGGATTAAAACTGGTGCCAGCAAACAAACTCTACAGCCAGTGATGCTATACTTCTTTAATCAGAGAAGGATAGAGATAATATAAGTGATTTTATATGGTCCTCTACCTCATTGGAGAGTAAACATGAAAATTATTTGGAAAAAAGATTCTCAAATGGGAGGCCAAGGGCTTGGATTTAAGGTGCATACTTACATGTGCATGTTTTAAAACTTGTTTTAAAATTTGCCTGAAATAGAGGAAACATTGATTTAAAATATAAAGGGAATAAATATTTCGAGGTGAGTGCAGACACTTGATATACACATGCCCTGTTTGGAGAGACTGAGTGTAGTACTATCAGCATCTTATCCTCTGGGCCATCAACAATAATTCTCTTCCCAATTAACATATAAAATTATCGGGTTAAACATGAATGATATTCACTATTTGGGCTGGGCTAGGAAGAGTAGACTGAGCAAAAGGTGATGAAAGCAGACGGCCTCTTTAATTAGAGACTGAGAGTAATTATACGGGAGCTCTCATTAAAGGCGTGGAATCGAGTTGCTTCCATTTTTCTGAGAAGAATCTTGAGATGTTCTTGCAGAGGGTTTGGAATATGTTTTAGTCAGAAGTAGCTTGGGTGACAAACTAACTACCATTCATAGTTACTTATTTAAAGTTTTAGATTTCGTGCTTTTTATCCGTCCTTCCCACCCCCCCACCCCTCCCCGCCATTTTCTCACTTGTGAAACTTTCTTCCTCTCTCTCTCCCTTCTCCCCTCCTCGACCTGTTTTGCTGCTTTCCTTTTTAGGTAACTGGAAGATGTTATTGCAAAAATGACAAAGGAAAATGCTTCTGTGTCGTAACTTGTTCTGTCAGTCTCCTGCAAGCTGCTGTTCTCACGTTTGCCTCCCTGGGTTGGGTTTCTGAAGACAATTGTTATATACTACCAAGTAGAAAGCACTGAAAGGAAATGTAGCTTAAGAAAGAGTTATACTTTTAAGTTAACTATTAACCAGATTCAAACAAGCTCAGGAGCATTTCTAATAAGGTTAACTTGTTAGGCAGTTGAACAAGAACGAGCTCAAGCAGTGAAGAATAGGCATGGGGATACTCTATTCAGAGGTACGTGATCACTTTTTGCACAGTAACTGAAGCTAATGAAGGTATGGATATTTACTGGGTTTTGTTTGTTCCCTTCCCAGCCTCCCATACACAGGCTGATACAGATCTGGAAGATTTTTTTCCTTTGGAAATGTGTGGATATTTTGTCAGAAGTATTGTTTGTAGGAGCAAAGAAAATGCAATAACCAGTGTAATTATTGTGACTTCACAAAATATGCATTCAACATTTTTTGTTGTTCTGTATTGAGATCAGAACGATTCTGAAGACGGTGCAAGCAACAAACAACTTTGCAAAATGTAGACAACTCCTTGACTTACATTGAATACAGATAATAAAGCTACTGCCTAAAAATACATTCCCCTCCCCCCAAATTGTTTCAGGAAGGTAATATTTTTTTTTTCCCAGCTTATCTTTATGGGTTTGTCCACAGAGTGTGGTTCATTTAGTATTTTCCTGGACTTCAGCATACATGCTGTGTAAACATATTGTTTCATTAACTCCCCATTTGTATACATGGGAGCAAATGAGGATTTTGGTCCTTTTTGACTGTTAATAGAGTGTGTTGGACTGCTGCTGCTTTTTTTTTTTTTTCATTATGTGCTGTTCCTTTAAAAGATTACATTTCTATGCTGAAAGACACCCTTTTTTAAAAAGGAAAAAAAAAGCTATTCAATGAAATCAAGTATCTTCTCCTCTTTCAGTATTATAAGGAGCTTGAATCTGTGCATTCATAAGGTGATCAGCTGAATAGACTGTTCTTTAACAGTTTGCTGCCTCTCTCCATATCTACTACTTTGAGATAGTATTGCATGTGAAAACAGTGTTATGTAGCTTAATTAAATGGGTGTTTAAAGAGTGTTCAAATGCTGTCTATATTTTCCATGCTCATTAGTTAATATTTTTGTATAGATTAGTTTTCTTCCTTTAAAAATTTTGAGATACAGTTTTCTGGGTAAAGTATGATTCAATTCTACAGGACAGAAATGTAGAGAAGTGAGAACAAGAAAGTGTAAGTTGCCTTTTCTGAGTAGTGTGCATTGGATATTAGTGCATTCCTCAGCATCCTAAACATAATTTAGACTTTCCTGTTTAGTTCATAGCATGCCTTTGATATAATTTTAGTGCATGAAGAGGCTATGGATTGGTTTAGAATATTTTGACTTTTCAAACTGTCTCCATTTTGTATAAACAACTGCGAAATGTTGATGTAATTTAGGCAATCCCCTGCCGTTTTCCAATGAGGAAGCAATTATAAATTGAAATTGCTCTCCTAGTTGCCAGACAGGCTTTACCTTCTCCCCTCTACTGACTGAATGCTTTGTCTTTCATATTGTGCTTTAACCTTTATTTCATGTGTGGTAAAACTTGCTAAACAGCTCAAGGTTTATCAGTAGCTCAGCAAAGCTAAGCTGAGAGAGATACAAGAAATTCTGAAAATAAGCAGAAAAAATCAGATGTGGCAGTTCATCTGTTTCTGAGTAAAATACCAGGACCTGACATCAATCATATGTCCCACAATTAATTAAACCACACCCCCCACACCTCCACTGAAGAATCAGTTCTGCAATTGAACTTCCCGATAGTGAAAATTTTATTTCTTTTCTTGCACTTCTATCTGAACATCTTGTACTGATCGATCTCAGCCATGAAAACTCTTGGCTTTGCTGCCAAACATGTCATAGAGGCACTCCGTCTTTACCTGAGCTGGAATTCTTGGTCCTGTTCTTCCTCCCTTAACACCTGAGCTCGTGTTTTTATTGAGTGTAGTGTTTGTTGTGCCTCTGGTACGTTATGGAGGTGGGCCAGGTCTGTTGCGAGTTCTCTGGGGCTGTTGGAACGCTGGGGTTTATAAATAATGTGGTGTAGGCAAGAGTTGCCACTGTGTCTTGGACTGCAAATCTCTCCAGGAGTTGTGAACTCAATTCCCACTGATGCTTTCTTCAGAGTTTTTTGTTGTGGGAACACTGGCCTTTGTTTATCACACATCTGTAAAGAAGATGTTATAGATGTTATACCTGTGCTCCACTTGCCAGTGCATCTCTGACAAGGGAAGCTGCAGGGGTTCTGGCTCTCCTCCTCTGCCATCAGATTTCTGCTCTCGTAGTTCTGCTCCTCTCTATAACTAAGCCTGAGTCTGAGACCTGAACTTCAGATTCTTTGGATAGGACTTCCACCTTGCATGTGAAGCCCAGTTATTCTGAGTACGTATCCCATAGGTTTATTTGCTTCTTGTATATGATGGGTGGATAACAATAACGTACGAATATGGTTATTGCAATATTAATAACCGTGACACAAATCTGAAGCTCATTGTTAAGCTGTAGCACTGCTGAGGCAGTCTTCTAACGCTGGGGATAACTGAGTGAAGTTTTCCAGTCCTCGATCCTCCAAGACTTCCTGTAGACTTAAAGGAAATACGTTTGCTTGAGTTTTGGATGGAATCTACTGCTGTACCTAACATTGCTCTAACTATATTTGGCCTCCCTGCTGATATTCCAGATAGGTGCCATCTAACTGTCTGTTTGTAAGAAACTCTGTTAATTGTCTTATGAGCAAAGTTTGGAGAATTGTTTAAAACAGTCTTAAGCACAGATAGTCCTCCTTTAGGTAGGGCTGCCAGAATGGCAACGCAAAAAAGTGAAAGGTGGAAGAGTAATTTGTGGCAGAGACTTCACAACCACAGAAATTCTGGCATATGCTCAAACTCCAGCCTGGAGGCCGTTTTTGTGTCCGTTTTGCTGCTACTGAAAGTCTGTTTTGTTATTTTACTCTATAGATGAATAGAAATATTTTTGTAATTTTCGTATTAAATTTCTTGACCGGGTATACCACCTTTATTACCTTGTTCCTTGAAATTAATTTGCTCTTCTTTAACATTTACCCTTTAATTTATTTTGGAACAATACAACCCTATCTCTCCCCAGCCCAGCTAAGCAAATCCATCCTCAGGCTCTTCTTGTTCCTTCTTCTTTCATGCTCCTGCCATAGTCTGATTTCATTTTTGGACCCAAGTGACTAGAATTGTATCCACTATCCCAGTTAAGTGCCTTCTATAACAGCTTGTTTCTCTTTCTGTGTGACTGTCTAGTATACCATTTGCCACTGGTTGCTGTTTCTGTTGTCTTTCTTAGGTGACAGATTGACACCTATTTGTAATTTTTCTTGTCTTTATTCTTTCCTAACACATTTTCTGAATCCCTATTGTTATGGATATATAATGAACTCTTAGTTGTTTTTATTACTTTGTTCCCTTACTTAAATATTCTTCTACTTTTGTTTGCTCTTCCAGTCATGTTTGCCAATTTGGGAAGTATACAAATTTGATCTATGGGACTTTTCACCTTTTTTTGACTAAAAGAGGCATTTTCTAAAGTAGAAACCAGCAAAGCTGTCCTCAAAAGAATCCCATAAAACCAGAAAAAATACTGTCTTTTTTTTTTTTCCTTTAAACATGAATAGAGCATATTAATGCAAGGGAGAATAATTTCTACAACCCCCCACTGCAGTGGATTAATAAGAAGTAAAAAAGTACTTTAAGTACATCAGTTATCTATGTATTAGCTGTACGGATGGATGAGATTTGCTTCCTTACATTTTCTGTGCCCCGGATGTTTTCTAAGAACGGCTGGTTTTGGTAGGTAAAACAGCACGTGTGAGTCATGTGTGCTGATCTCTGTGCATGACTTCATCCTAGATAATGTGGTCTCCTAGGGAGTGGTGTGTGCTCCACCATTACTCATGGCTCTGGAACTGAGTTCAACAGTAGTGTAAGGTTTAGAAAAAGATCCCATGGGTCAATGAGAGTATTAGTCAGAAATGCCTTGGGTTTAATGGCCTAGCAAGTAAAAGTCTTTGAGGCAGTACAGAAAGAAAAGCAAAAAAGCATATAATTTGATGACATGAGCTGCTGAACTAGCAAGAATCATTCTAGAAAAGAATAAAACTGTATGGTAAATGAGTGATTGAGCAGGTGTTCAATCAAACAGCAAATCTTCTGCAACTTTAAATTAGCAAGGCAATACCTCAAAAAAAGAATAGCAGGGAAATCAGAGGTGCAGACAGACTCCACTTGATCTTCTCTTTCCTGGACATGAAATACAGTACTAGACACTGACATGACAGAGAGCAAGGTTCTAAAGAAAACTGATTGTTTAGATGGCACCTATGTGCAAATCACACCAAAAGGGATTTAAAGGAGGGTTTTCTCCTCAAAATCCTTAAAACAGTTCTGGTTCTGGTGGAGCGCAAAACAATAAATGGCATATGTAGGCTTTTGTAAGAATACAGACAGATGTGCAGATTACAATATTGCATGTATTTGTAGATATTTGTCTGAAATAATAAAAACAAAACAAGAAGTCCTGCAAGGTCTGGTAAGCATGTAAATATTTTCTTTGGAAACAAATCACTTCTCTTATGCAGCTGTCCAGAAGACTAAGCAGTAATGATACTGGAGGGAAACTTGTGCTGTAGATCAAAGTTTGGCTGAAGAGAAAGTGTAAATAAGATGAATATTTTTAATTTGGGGCTGGGGGAAAGCATGGGGAAAGGGAAGTAACTGCAGATGGAGTGAGGAAAGAGGTCAGAGTTCATGGCCAGATCTTTTTCATGTAATGTATTTAGGATGTGAAAAAAGGAGAATGGAAAGGAAAAACTGCAGAAAATATTTAAAGAAAATTCCTATTTTGGAAAATGTTGAATAAAATCCTCAGTATCAAAGAAAGAAGAAAAGAAATTTATTCTCTTTTTGACTGCAGAACTCAAATGTTACCAGTCTGCCCTACTTCTCACTGTTACTTTCTGCCTGCATTGGGCTCTTAGAAACTCATAGTAGTCCTGTCATTCTCAGCCTCTCCTTAGTCTGAACTCTTGCTGCTGGAGAGGAAAGGAATTGCAGTTTAGGTCAAGGATGTGTAGAAATACTAAGCAAAAATTGAGCAGCAAGCAGTTCTCAAAAGCCAAGCAGGATATGAGCTGTGGGCATACAGACATGGATTTTTTAGGTGCAAAGTTTAGCTTCAAGCTCGAAAAGAAACATTGGGGTGGGTTGGTTTTTCAACTTTCACCTGAAGTGTGGTTCTGTTCTGAGAACTGATGACTCACTAGTGATACCTTCTGTTCAGCAGTGCTCAGACAAAAAAAAAAAAAAGTCAGTTGTACACTCAGAGACACGTGGGTTTGACCCAGCTTGCTGCTTAATACATGGACCAGCTCCTATGAGATCAGAAGCTGTTTTTATAATGGCTGCAAATAAAATGGATTTATTTATTGGTTTATAAAAATAACATCCAAAATGAACAGAAAACTCATTCCACTGTGCAAAGGCTGTGTCCTCTGAGGCTGAGGGCTGAGAGCTGCTGTGTGGCAGCTGCAGGAGTGTCTCCTACCACCATCTTCTGGAAGTCACCAAGAACTACAACCTTTGTCAAGTATTTTGGGATGTGCATGTAGTAAATCAGAATGGGAAGTTTGGGTGTCTTAATGAAACATGTACTGAGGAATATTATCTTCTCCCTTCAGCCCATTTGTCAGGCCGCTTATAACAACGATTTCAATAAAGTTCAGCTCCTTTTGGAGAGCAACTGCAACTATCTGAACATCCAGGACAGCTTCAGTGGAGACACCCCTTTAATTTGTGCATGTAAACGGGGACACAACAGGATAGTCAGCTATCTTCTAAGAAGGCATGCTGATGTCAACCTCAGAAATAAGGTAAGTGGTCAGTCTCCTTTGCAGCAACTGTTCCTTCAGATTCTTGAAGTTCTAGTGAGCCCATTGGCAAGCACAGTCAAACCTGAGGTTTGTTTCCTGCTGAGGCATAAGTGTAAATTATAATTCAATAAACCTTTATGTTTCTGTTTGTCTCCTCATTTCTTTTCCTAACTTGTTAATGCATGCAAGATAATAAACATTGCCAACCTGAATTTCTCTCTGTGCCTCTGCTGGAAGGAAGCAAAATACATGTGTCTCTTTCTTCTTGAAAATCAGAGGAATATTACTGGTAGAAAGTTAAATTTAAAATGGTCTGCTCTTGTCAATATTAAACAAATAAAGTTAAATCAATGAATCTGGTACTAATGAGAGTTCTTTTGTATTTAGAAGGACCGCACTTGCCTGCATTATGCTGTGAGAAAACGGTTTACCTTCCTTGACTATGTGCTTATCATAATCCTCATGCCAGTTATGCTCATTGGGTATCTTCTCATGGTGAGTCTGAATGAAAGCAGGAAAGATACTCCCTTTCACTTTATCACATTTTTCATGGCACTAGTTCAGGCTAGGAACCTGTATGGAATACAGGACTGCTTTCTTAAAGCGAGTGGATGAGTACAACAGAAGAAGTGGGAATTTTGCTGGGAATATAGCTGGTGCAGGAAGAGAACTTTATCAGTGCATCAGCCTGGCATTTGCAGAAGACACTCTTCTTTTTGAAAGAAAACACAGCATTTAGCCTAGATCTACTTAACACTATATGTAGATGAACTGTCTTACTGTGTTACTCTTTCCCTTGCTCCAAACAGGTCTCAAAGACTAAACAGAATGAAAACCTGATCAAGATGTTGCTTAGAGCTGGAGCCGATGTGAATGCTACAGACTCTGTAAGTGAACTTATAAAAATGTAAATGTGGTTCACATGCATGCAACAATTCTAAAAACAGACTACAGAATCTTCTAGCAACATAGTTCTGCTTTCAGAGTGGGTTCAGGGACTGAACTGACTGTGATGTGCCAGGAGAATTCAGTGTTTCCCTTTGACACAGGCAACAATTTTCCAATGTACTAATGTACTCAGAAATAATCCCCACTGATCAACAAATTCTCCCTTTCTGAACAATGTCCTCAAAAGAGAATCCGGGCAAGCTGGGTTGAGATACTTATGTATTAAATATGTGATCCAGTGAATATTCTAGTGATATGAAGGTCTGAGTTTATCAACATTTATGAGTCCTTGGACTGGACCATATTTGTGGGCAATGGTCCACAGGGCTAGATCCTGTGTCTTCTCTTGGTCTTCAGTGTGCTGATCTACCATATACAGAGTCCTGTATTCACTAGCCTGCTTGAGTGTGATAAAGAGCTCCTCTACTCTAAAATAGAAAGGATGCCCAATTTTTATCAGCAACCAAATTCTAAAACACTGAAGTGCAAGCAAATAGTATTGCCTAAGATCTAATTATTGACATCAAGGTCTGAAATTAGAAAAGAATTGTTGGCTTCCTGCTGAAGGTATCAGACCTGTTTTAGCACCTGCATTCCAGAGAAGGAATGATTTTTTTGGTTCCTGTTGCTCTTATGATGGTGTATTTGATTTACTGTGTAGTGTATTGTGGCAGAAAATTATATGTGTGCTTTGCATTCCACTGTTAGATGGAAATTGATAAGGCTACAGGTTCTTGTTTAAGGTCTACTAAAGAATTCATAGAACTAAAATTCATCTGCTTCTGTCTCCCTTCAGTCTGGTAGCACAGCCCTTCATTATGCTTGTGAAATGAAAAACCAGGAAGTCATTCCTCTGCTGCTTGAAGCTCACGCAGACACTTCCATCAAAAATCAGGTAAGAAGGTGAAATTGATAACTGTTTTTCCTTATCATGATGGTGAACCAGTATGTTGTAGGTCTTAACTGGTGTGCGGCAGTTTAAAGAAAAGGGTGTCCAGCTTCATGGCAGCAGATTTGTTTCCTGTTTGGTATGCAACATTTGATCCATTGCCTTTGTTGGCAGGAGCAGCTTTAAAGTACAAGTTTGTCACTGCTGGATTTCTACCAGTGAACACTGCCTGTATGTCCCCTGGCTTGGCACATCTCTTAGCTATCCTTACGGTTCCTCTTCTTAACCCAGACTGCTCTACAGTTGTTGCTAAGGAGCAGGCTGAAGGGGAGTGATAAGCCTCTTAGGTGCTTTTCATGCTGTTGAATACTGTTCCTCTGAGAGTGGCCAAGTCAAGCTGCTCCTGTCACCAGAATCGTTCAAATGTTGCCCAAATCAATACTGACCTGGGAGTATCTGCATTATTGGGTTGAGATGAGCAATGTATTCCCCATGTTGCTCTTGAATACAAATCTTAGCTCTGCTCTGCACTTTTTGGAGATTAGTCCCTGGAAACAGTGGAATGGCTGTCTCTGCTGGAGGGGAGGTTCTTGTCCCTGTCTTCAGTCAGGATAGTATTAGACCCAACATGTTCTGAAACCTTTGTTTTAGAGTGTGGATGTGACAGGGGAACTTACACAGGAGAGCACTGTGTCTGGATGGCCGCTCCAGGAAAGCTCCTTGCACTTGACCAATATCTATCATATTGCAATGCATTTCATCTCTTTCTTTCAGGATGGGGAGACTCCCTTAGATATATCAAGAAGATTACAGTTCCACAACATTGAAAGCATGCTAAAAAAAGCTTCCTAGTCGTCAAGGACTCTCAAACATGCGGATGATTACTTCATCTGACAATATATCTTACATAACAGCAAATGTCCTACAGAGAATGAGGGCTGTTACTTGATAAGGACTTGGTCCACGTCCACCCATTCCTTGCTGTAGACTTTGACAACTTTTTGTGAGACTTGTCAGTACCCCCAAGGCCATGTGTGGGTTGAAAGGAGTTAATTTGGTTTTACTGAGCCTTGAATGATTACAATAGCATTCGAAATATTGCCTTTCCCATCTGCTTTATCAGTTTTATTAGTTGACTTCTGCAGGCTGTGGATTTTGAAAGCTAGCTATAAAATATCTGGAAGCCTAAACATTGCATATGATGGTTGGCAGCCAATGCAAAACTAAAATATCCTTTAGAGTGCGCGTTACTTGTTTTATAGGGGAATGAATCAATAAACTACAGCAGTTATACAAAGTGTGGTACCCTTACTCTTAGTATTTCTCTTCCTACAATGGGAGTGACTGGGAAAACAGATCTTTCAGTTGAGAACTTCCTCTTTTTATCCCTCCTACAAGTTTCACAAACCTTAATTCTCACTATGTTGCTAGGATTATCTTCTTTTTTTTTTTTCATATAAGACACAGCAAAAAGAAATTCAATGCCTTGCGGAAACCATAAAGTCAATTCCCAGATCAGTTTAATATATTAAGAAATATTAATGAAGATATGTTTGGCACAGTGGAGAAACAGGTCTCTTGACTACCTTTCCAATATAAACAGTGTACTAAAGGAAAAAGAAGTCAATCAATGAAATGCTGTTGATGGGAACCAGATGTATCCTTCCCATGGGACTGGACGCAATAGCATGCTTTTCAGAGTGGTGCATGCAGCAGGGGATAATACTACTACTACTAATAATAACAACATACCCATGAGTCTTCTCTTGCATAGGTGAAGGCAGAAAAAAACCTGCATTTGTAAGCAATGTATTAATGTGGCCCGGTGCTTTGTGAATTAATAATGCAACAATAAAAGGGAATCTCCTTTGGAACACTGCTGTATCTTGCCTTCTTGGTCTAATGGATCTTTATTTCTGTTGACAATTTTGGCCTTTTCCTGTAAGCTGTCAGAAGTGCCACAGATAAATGCCATGAGGAGCATTGCTAATGCGTGCCAACTCCAACTACAAAAGGTCTTGTCTGGGCAATATGAGTTTAAGGCTGCAGCCAGAAACACCCCATGAAACAAAGCTTCCTGCTGGAGCCTGTAATAATGAACACTTTGTGTGTAATCTGGGGACAGACACTCTTACCTACCAGATCAGCTTGTAGGTGAGTAGATGTGGGGCACTTCCATGGATAATGACAATGCCATCTCTTAGGGCTAATGGCTGGAAAGGGAAAACAACTGACTGCTTTCCCATGTTTCAGAACCTGCTTGAATGAAGAATGGACAAGACACAGGAGCTGTCTAAAAGTCAAAGCTGGTTTATCAGATTGCTTGTAACAGGTTCATTGCCACTGTCAAGAATAATTCCTGAGGTGGAAGCTATATTCCTTGGAGTGTACCTTGTCTCCACTTACATCTCCTTATTCCTCAGCTGCCATCTGTGATATTCAAAACTGAGGGGTTTAGAATGTGTGAACAAACATATGGGTGCTTTGTAGGCATGAAAGGCTGAGGAATACTTCTATAACTTTCTCTGAGGCTGGATTCCTTGATTTTTGGTAGTCATCTGTTGTCTGCTCAGTTTCCTGTGTTTGAAGATCTCTTGGTTGTGTTGACACTGAAAACTACTGTGAGGAGGGAAAAAAAATTAAAAAAGGGTCAAGTTCTCTGTCCAGGGGATAAATAATTTAATTTAACAAACTTGCTCATTTCAACAGAGAAATTATCAAATCACACTTCTGGGTCTCCGTAGGAAGACACAAATTGGGCATGGGAATGCCTTGATACAGAAGACATACATGAGAACAAGAGAATTTAGGCCTAGGAAATTCAGTCCTGTAGAGATAGAAGCAGTTCAAATTAAGTGATCCCTGCAGTATGTGCTCAAATAGATTCATGTTTTCAACTTTCATTTCTATACATCTCAAACTCCTCAGGAAGACAGCAGTCACAGTAACACAATGGAAGACCTCAAACAAAGAGGAAAGCAAGAAACAAATAAGAGCAGATAAGTACCTATACAGGTATCCATTATGTGTGTCTTTGTGTTTACCTCTTCCCCAGATATCACCCTTGTTGTCAAACAGAAATTTTGGAGATTTTTACTGAATGAATCAACACACTGCACATGGTTTCAAAAGTATTTTTTCAGTAGTTCAATGATTTTCATATACATTTTCTCGGTTGCATCAAGGCCCCAGATGAAATCCAGATGTCCCCATGCAGGAAAATGCTCATGGTAAATGAGGTTAGTAATCTGAGGAAGTAGTCTTGCTGTGTCTTTTGGATCTGCAAATGTGTCCTGTCCACCACTCCAAACAGCAGTCGGTATGGTTATCTTCTCTATCTTGTACACAGGAGGAGCAGTCTGCAAGAAAGAGAAAAGGCTGAGTAAGTGCTGTTGTATCAGAGATTACATTTAGAAAAAGGGTTCTGTGCAAGCATCTCTCCTTCTCTTTCCCTTCTGCCCTACCTACAGTAAAACCATAAGGATGAAGGCCACTCTCTTGCTGTTTATTGGACTAACCCCATTCCCTGCCTTGCCTATCATCACAGAAGAAACCAAAGAAATGCAGAAGAGTAAAATGGGGGTCATCTGAGATCTGGGCCAAATGACTTAATGCAGGATGGGTTTTTTTCTACACTGTGGCAAGGGACCATACACAAGATGTTTTTAAACTGAGCCCTATTATCAAAGGGTGGTTCTGCTATTTTTCTTCTTGACTGCTTTTTGAGCAGTTTTCTAACCATTCACAGTATTGGGAATAAAACACTGCCCATTCCAAAATTTAAACCTCAGGTATTTAAAGACCACATATGAGTATGAAAGATGTCTGAGAAATCTTTGAAATCTCTCTCCACCTGTAAAATAATGTGCCACCCATAAAATAACTGCCCTGACTCACAAAGCTCACTACAAGTGATACTAGTACTACTGATCAAATCTCAAAAAGTAATTAGGCAAGTTATAAGTGTTGCAAGAGGAGCACAGCATTTCTGAGTGTTGACTAGGCAGTAACTAAAGCTCCTAGTGACCAAGAAATGTTTGCCTGTTTCCTTTTTTCCACACAGGCTACTTCACCAAGGTAGTAGTCTCCACTGTGCTGTACTGAGTCCCTTCCACTTTATTTTTGCAGTAAGTAGCTTCTGAAAATGAAGGTATGTGTTTCCATTTTTTTTTTTTCCTCCCCAGTTTAGTGTTTAACTGAAAGGCAGACCTTGAGGATTTTTGGGGAAGTGAAGACCTCTGCACTCATTCAGTCCTAGGACTTGGGTGCAGCTCTTAGGCTTTTGGGAGGGGCAGGTAAGTTGGCATGTCATTGGACACATCCCTGCATCAGCAGGTGAGGCGAAATGAACTTCTGTTAGCTGTCTGCAAGGAGCTGCCATGTCTACAAATAGACTTGGACAATTATGAGTATTAGATTCTGGCGAAACATTACCTGAGACTACTCTCCACCTCTTTCTGTAGACTTAAGGTGCTAGAATATGAATTTTTCTATTCCCAGTTTTGCCAAGACCCAAGAATGTGCTCTTAGAGAAATGTATTGCCTTACCTGGTTGTATTTCTTCATGTTTTCCTTAGAGCCATAGTCGTAAGCTTGAAGTTGGTCTGCACGTATTATCTGTTAATATTGTAATAAGGACAGATAAAATGCAAGTGTTAATAGAGCAGAATGCAGAAGTTTTCTGCATGTGATTGAAGTCAACTCTTGAGTAGGCAGGATTCCAGGAATACTGAGGGTAAGTGGTTTCACCACCTTTCCCCATGCTGACATTCTCTCTTGATCCTCAGCCACCACTCTTGGTATGTTTAGTTGTTAAAATCTTGCTGCATTATCTTAGTTGGCTCTTTAGTTAACTAAGTTAACTATCTGTGATGCAGGAGTGCGTCAGGGCTGTTACTTGCCTGTGATGTCTCCTCACATACCTCAGCTTCTGTCTGTCAGCTTTGCCTGATCTACTCACAGTAGTGGCAACAATTCCAGAGGCTCTATACTGTTTACAAGAGTTCGGCTACGGGGAGCAGGGTGTTGTTAGCTTAGCACTAAACCATTGTCTTCTTGAATGTGATTTGTCTAAACAAAAATAAAAATAATAAAGATGAATCTGTCTTACTGACGTGTGTGCATTTTTTTTATCCAAACCTTTAAGTAAGTGGGGATATGATAGAAATCTGCTAGCTCATATCTATTTTCTGGCTCTGGGTGCTGGTGGTTTGGATAGTAGGAATTTTAGGCAGTGGGGTGTGCAGCAGCATGCATGTATTTAAGTGCTGACTGAAGTGACACAGTTGTGTGCACATACAGTGCTGTTTCTGAGCCAATGCTCTCTTGCCCTGGTCTGATTTGGTGCATAGACAGAACAAGCTTAGATCTGAAACTGGCATGAGATGCCAGCAGAATAGGCAGATCTCCATTTTGCCATTGTGCTGGCAGAAGGGTTTGTGCAGTTAACTGTCTTTGGAAGGTGATCTAGGCTGCAATTAACCTTCTGGGAGACAAGCTTTAACCTAGATCACTTCTTTGTCTGGCTCATCCCCTGGCTGCTAAAGTTTTCATTATCCTTCTGCTTCCTACCAAGTGCCTAGACCACACTTGCATTCACTTCTGCAACTTTCAAGGTCAATGTCTTTATAAATAAGAATGAAGGCTGGATGCCATTAGAGCCCAACATGGAGAGGCATGATGTGCCCTGGGGAAGTCTCAGAGCCTGGTACCAAAGGGGCAGCTCAGGGAATGATCTGATGAGCCATGGGAAACAGTGCTCCCTGTGACAGGTGTTCACAGCAGCCGGTGAGAAGGTGTGATGGGCTAGTTCCCAGATTCATCACTTCTGGACTTCCCCGTAGGCTGGCAGTTGCATAAAAAGTAGTAGTAAGAGACTGTTTATATGTCAGTGCACAGTTATACCTGATTCCAGTGAATAATGTTCTGTACTGATGTTCCAGCCGGGTAATGTGCTACAAATATATCTGTTCGACTCTGGAGAGAAAGCAGAAGCATTATAAAGGTAGAGATCCAGTGTTGTGACAAAATGAAGCTGTGGAGGCTCCAAGCCTGCTGCTGTGTTAAAATCCCATTTTTATAGAATATTCTTCAAATATAAAGAAGGAAGATGAAGAAAGACTTAAAATATGTGAGCTTACAATAGGAATGAATACATAGGATTTTATACCTTTGGGAGAGTCTTTTCAACTTTAGTCCTTAGTCATATGGAAAATATTTGGGGAGTGTGTATGGCCTTTGTTTTTCCCAGTCTCTACAGTTCGTATGATGCTTTTAAATAGTGTTGTGCATAATCAGTAGAGTAATATTGTTAATATACTTTCTCTTGAGCATAATGAGGCTACATGCATGAGAGCTTTTCATGGGAATGCATATTAAATAGTCTGAATATGAGAGATAAAAGGTCACTGGAGAACAGACATGTCTAAGGTTGTAAGAAAACCAGGTAGCAGCCAGAGTAAAGGATTGCGATCTTGTTTTTGGAGGAAGTGTGAAAGAACAGCTTTGAGTTTTGACTGGAAATGTTTTGATGTGTAGCAAGCAAAAAGAAACTATTGCTTATGTTCAGATGATCCAGATATTTTCCTGTTTAGGAAAGGAAATATATGAAATATGCAAAAGAGAAAAAGGTCTTTCAGTTGTCCATTTTAAAAACCTTTGTTGTCTGTCCAATATTTCTTTGGCTTAGCCCCAGAAGAGGGGATACCCCCAACAAATTTCTCTATGTCCTTGCAGCTGTATGTAGACATCAGGCAAAAGAACTGTTTTTCCTTCAAAACCACTTTAGATTTACTTGTATTAAGCTTTTCTTGGACATGCTTACCGTGTTCAGATTTTGTATCCTGCCCCCAGCAATGTAGCACAAGATACTGCCACAAACTTTTCCCACAGATCCACAAAAGCATGATAGAGGTCCTTTTGTCAGTTCATTCTGGTGAAGAACTCCTTTGCAGCCAAGTAGTAACTGAAGGAGGAAAAGTGCAGATTTCTTTTTCATTGTTGCAGGGTTATTTCATGCAGAAAGCTGTCAGTCCCTCTTCTTTAATAGCCTTGCCTGCTGAAACTGCTTGCCATCCTACTATCCTTTATAGTCTGTTCTTCCCAAGGGCATACCACGTGTTCTTCCTGCTTATATGAGTCCTGGAACTCACTATCCATCTGTTTTTAGTGTACTGATCTCAGTGAGAAAGGTAGTTGGCTGCACTGATGACTGCAGAACACAGGAAGTCCCTTTTTGGCCCAATATTTCCTCCATGCAGGTGCACAAACTATACTGTGAGTGTTCCTGCTAAGGAAAGGGGGATCAGACAAATGAGAAGGGTGTAGAGCCGCATGCTTTATAGTCACATCATGGGTACAACTTGGACAGAAAGAGGATGTGCTTCTCTGGTTTGACATAAAGTATAGCATGCATGATTTTCACCATTCCAAGCAAATTCTATTAAATTGACACATTCTTGTGTGAAATAGATATTTCCCTTTTTGTTTATCACTTTGTAAGTAAATATTTCACAAATGTAAATTAAGTTTGTGTCTAATAAAATTAAGGTGTGAAATGTCTTATTTATTGTTTTTTATTAGTATTTAAGGGTAGATTTAGTAGACTACATTAGATTTGTTTTGTTATGGTATTTGTGAGTTTCCTTCATAAATATTTGACTGAAATAAATAATGATGAAAGTATGCCTGTTACCTTAAAGATAGTGCAAAAGAGATACTGGGTCCAGCCTTGCAGCTTAGCTCTGTGGAAAGTCTGAAGTCTACAGGTACTGTCCACAGTCTGATACACTGAATTCACTTCTAACTCATCACCCCTTAAAAGTTCAGGTTGAGTGAGTCTAGTAGAGACAAAGCAGACTATTATGTTTATTAGAAAGAGGAATAACATACCCTGATCAGTGACCGGGGAAGATGTGTAAATGCTGCCATAGGACTGTTAGCATGTGTGATTGTGGCTACTGGTGCCAAAGCAAAGAATCCTTTAATCTTCTGAGACAACTTAGGATGCGTAGAAAATGCTATGAAGCCTGCAAACACAGAATAAGGGTCTAATTAATTAAAAGATCTCAATAGACCAAATAAATAAAAAAGCAGTAAGGAGCAAAGAAGGGAGACCCATGGACTGTTCATTTCTGTCCTGTGGACCTAAGGAGAATGTTGGATTCTCACTTGAAACTCTTACTTGGAAGACAGAGTTAATTCTAAGGATATAAGCTCATTAAATCACATCCTGATATCGATTTCCTCAGAACTGACAGTTTTGTGTTAAGGCTATTTTTTAGGGAGAAGGTCCATTATTCAGATTTCTTAAATTCACATTCTCTTTAAAGTTCTCTAAACTCTAATAAAATAATATGTTTCTTGGCTTGCAGTCTCTAAAAGACTGTATATGTCTGTGCTGGCATGCAGCAATGCAATAACTATCTGAAGATTAAGAACAAAATTTTTACCTGTAACTAAGTATGTACTTGGGTGAGAATGCACAAATAAAGGAAGAGTATAGGGAAGGGAGGAAGGAAGGAAGGAATGAAAACCAGAAAGGGTTTGTCCCATCCTGCTTTCTGAACATGTCTATATTTCTCCACTGATGGACTGGGTTAGAATTTTGACCAGTTGAAATAAGTATCTAAAGACAAAGAAGGTGGTGACTTGGTTTGAATTATTCATTCTGCAAAAAGACTCAGAATGCACATATGGAAAGAAAGGAAAATAATTGCCTAAGAATGTGGTGATATGCCACTTCCCCCCCTGTTTCTGAGCTTATTTTTCTGAAAGGACAATGGTACACCACGGAATAAACCCCAGTGTCTGCTCACAGATCTTATAACTCATAAACACTAACATTGTTTTGTACTCAGGCAGTCCTAGCATTACCTGCAGTTGCGCCTTCAGAGTGACCAACATAGTATACATCCTTCTGTCCAGTTTTATTCATGATGAAGTACAGCTCTGCTGGAATATCATATTTGCCTATCTCATCAAAGCTATAGGGAGAAACACAAGAAACTTGCAGATAATTTGGCCATCACAGTGTGAGTTACTGAATGTCAGTTTGTTCATTGCACCAGCAGGACCCATTGAAGGATGAGGTTGCAGGCTGTGTCTGCATCCTTGCTTGATTTGGGGAAGCGGGCAGAGGGACGCAGCTGCACAGCCAGGCTGTCTGATGCCTTGGGCTCTCTGTGGAGGCAGGGGTGCCAGTTTTGCCTGACAGCTGCAGCCCTTGGGGAACTGAATTTAATCATTGCTTTCACCAGCAGGGGTTACAAAACACATTTCTTTCTTGGTTGAATTCAACTGTGAGAGATTAGAAATTTCTAGACAAGGCTGCTCAGCCTATTTTAGCTGAGGTTCTTGTTCTCCCTCTCACAGAACTCCCTTTTCCTCAGCATGCCATTTCATTTCCCAGTGTCTGAAATCTCTTTCCCAGCCAATGCTCCCAACTATGAGTAGCAGTGAGCATCCTTCTTCATCTGGTTCTTTACTCTCCTTGGTTGGTGCAGATCCTGATGCTGGTTTAGGTAAAAGCCATCAGGCTGAAGCTATTTAGTGCCCTTGGAGTTTCTATGTTGAGTAAGTATCTCTATATAGAGTACCTGAACTTCCAGAATTCTTTCTGGCAGGGCTTAAGGGTTTTGTGTTTTAAAGACCAAGTGTTTCCTCTGCTGTTTCCAATCCAGACATCATAGCCAGCATCTGCGAGGAGGAAGCCCAAGCTGTTGTTGGGCATGTTAGAAATCCAGTGAGTAGCGTCTCCTAGAAAAGCATGCTGTAGGAAGACTACAGGTCTTTTCCCTGAAAAAGATTAAAATATTCCTATATTGAAGCAATAATTAATATTGGAGTGCAGAGTTCAGCTTGTGAGAGGTTTTCTTCTTCAAGAAGCTCCCAGGAGAACTGTACATAGATATTGTTTGGAGAAACCTGGAGGTTTGTGCCATGCAAACAGGAACCATTTTACGACATATCATAGCCATTTTATGACAGGCCTGGCAAATAAAGAATTTACTGAGGAGGCCTCTCCCCACCTCCTCTAGCACTTGGAAGCTAACTTACGGGCCCCTGTGCTGAAAAAATCTACCCAAAGCTGAGAAGTGCTGAAGGCATAATAGTGTATGGAAGACAAATTCATCCAAAGAAACATATCCACCTTTAGGAATCCAACTGATCAGGGCTGAGAGGCCCCTGATTTAACCTTGGTTAGCCTTACTTTGAGAGTCAGGCTGATCCAAGTGATCTCTAAAGGAGAAGATTCAACATAAAGAGAAGGCATCCAAAATAAATCATTCTATAAGTACAACAAGGAGTAATAAACAAAGGTGAGGTACTCAGGGTAGCTCAACTTCAGTTAGAAATTTTTGTTTCATTCAGAAAGTGTGATGGAATTGCTGAAAAGAATTTGCTTTGCACTGATGACCTTATTTCTTACCTCCTTCTGCAAGAATATCTCCATCCTTCAGAAGCCTGGAAATGAGTATTTACATGCCTAACCTCAGAGGTTTTGTTATCAGACATGTATTATTTATGTATACTACTTAAGGGGTTCATGCAAAACCTTCCCAAATCCAGTTTACCAATCCATCCCCTAACCCATTTGAGTAAAAAAATCTCAAAACTGGGATATGAAAAAAATTATTAGAAAAGTCTGGATTAAGGAAGAGACAGTGAATGTGCAGACTTCAGATGGATTCAGTGTTCAAGCCACATTCCTGACTAGGTGCTGTTGTGGAGATGGAAAGGTGTGGTACATGCTATTTCATGTGCCAAGGGGAGGGGACCCATGTAAGCATTGGCTTTCAGACCTTCTTTACGTCCTATAATTGTGTCACACCTGTATTTTGGCTGTTCCTTCCAGCGGGAATTCTGAAAACAGAAAGTATGTATCCATCCTCTGTTGTAACTTCATGTTCCTCACTGGGGTACCCATGATATCTGATAATTTCACTCTGTGGAAAGCCAAAGGAGAGTTTGTTAACATGTGAGTTGTCCTGTTCTGAAGGGTAACCAAGATGAACAGTGTGGATGTGTGCGATGTGTGATGGTACTGCAAGTCCCCTGGCCATAAGGACCATGGGTGAGAATAAATATTACAAGCCTTGTAAAAAAAAATGCAGCAAAGTCCTCTCCAGACCTGCTTAGATGGTAGCTCTTTGGTATTTGTCTCCCTGTTATGGGACAAAGCAGAACTATACTGAGTGACTAACTTTTTGGGAGATAGTTTGTCATGTTTTGCAAGGCTGATACAGATCATACCTTTCTACAGATTAAATATGCAGCCATATCTGCATAAGACAATGTCAAAAGCTGTGGGGAGGGTCCATAATGAATCCTTTCTTCCCAAATGTGGTTAGGCAAGCCATGCAGGCAAGGCAAACAAGGGTGGAGATCTTGTTAAAGGTACTCAAGAGACCACCTACACCTAATTTTGCATGTGCTCTGAGGAAATCTTTGATGATTCAGTGCAAGGCATCTTGGATTAGCTTGTGTTGTGAGAATCTGCTGTTTGAAGAAGGGGTCCAACTTCCCTTACCACTGAGCAAACAGGTTGTTAGAGAAGGGCAGGTGCTTGTTACTCTAGAGCTTAGAAACCAGTATTTGCCTCCACTGCGAAGGAATTCTCTGTGGCAGCCCAGACTGCTCAGATAGGAGAATCAAGGTTTCTTCCAGACTGTTGCTGAAGCGTTCTTTGTTCTGTTGCCAGGTTCATACTCCTCCCTTTGTGCAGTAGCCCCAAATACTCACATGTGTTGAGAAAACTGGCTGCAAGCAGTTGTCATGAAGCATTACACAGCTTCAGGTTTATCATACATCTCTTGGGGTTCACCATAAATGCATGCAGTGAAAATTTGTTGTTCAGTTTGATATGGACTGGAGCATGTAGTCTATGTTCTGACCACAGTTCAGGGCTGAGTCTGGTTGCTGGGATCAAAATTCTGTAGCCTGGATCTGCAGTGCCCCTCAGGAGGTTCTGGGGAGTTGCCTAGCCTTGGAGCCAAAACTAGCAGCCAACACTCTCCATTGCAGTGCTATGTATCTGTCCTCATGCGTGTGTCCCTGGCACATTCAGAGCCAGCCCTCATTATGACGGTGACTGTAAGGCAGTGGTTTTGAAAACAGCAGATTGGGAAAAAGGGAAATGTAGAAGGGGCCCTTCTTAGCTTCCTGACAAAGACTGTTAGTTATGGAACACTGTTAATGGTACTGGGAGAGAAGCTTTACAAAGAAAGGGAGAGAAGGTGACCCAACTTACAACGTTCATAAAGCATTCGGGGTTGCGAGTCTTCTTGTATGGGCTTGTGTCTTCACTCAGAGTGGAAGGTGCTGTGAATCCTGCTGAAAAGGCAATTCCTTGGGAGCAGAGCAGCATGATGAGGCACCACATCTTGGGGCTATGTGAAAGAGCAAATGTAAGGGTGTGTCTGTCAGAAACAGAGTGGTGAAGAATTCAACTGGAAGACCCAAGTGGGCAGTCTCCTGAAGGCTGTTCAAGGTCTATTTCCCAAGGTCTGCCAGAATAACTACCTACATGAGAAGGGGTTGTCTACAGCTCACCCTGTTTAACAGGTAGGGTTGCAGAGCAGGAGAAGAAAATACTTGGGAATACCATGCAAGAATATGCCTGAGCACTCTGTAGATTACAAGGGAACTGTGGTTGATAGCCAAGGCCAGCTCTTGGTATGAATCTAGCAGAAGCTTGGCAAGGAAGCACAAGTACCTCAGATGACCATCACCCAGCTTATCTGTTTTTATCTGTCTCCACTCTTCTTCCAGCAGAAGAGGTGAAAGGAGGAAAAAGTATTGTTTATTTCCTGACTGCTCAGGAATGGCATAAGAGTTTCAGAATGGGGTCTCTAAACTTGCCCTCTCCTGTTATCAAATGCCATTCCTAGGTCTGTCAGTGCTGTGCTGGGGTGAGGGATCAGATAATGAGGCTCATGAAGGGGCCAGGAGTCATTCAGGGACTCTGTGAGAAGATGTACTTGCCTTAAAGGAATATGCTTGCACTGGTTCAGTGTCAGCTTGTGCTTTCATCATGGGGTGATGTGCCCCAGACCAGGTTCAAGTTCTGTTTGAAATTAGTTCCTCTGAGAATATGAAGCAAAAAAGGTGGCCATGTGTGGCTCCCCAAAATCACCATGAGTCAGTTCCCAGTCAGCCTCATCTCTTGGCCACCAGTCAAGCATCCACGAGCAGTGAGCAATGGATCTTAAGACTGCCTTTGTGTTGACAAGGGTCTGTCTCCTTTATCTCTTAGGAATGGCTGTCCACAGTGCAAATCTTGTATTGGCCATGGGGAATTGACACCGTGCCCTTTCCTGGGTTGACTGTTGGTGCCAGATTAGCTTTTCTGAATAAAATTTGCAGAGTGTAGTTGATCTAGCACCAGTTTATGCAAACTCCACCTACAATAGGAGTAAGCCATATGCATCATGGCTTTAGTCTTTATTTTCCAGAACCCAGGTCAATGAGTGCAGGAACACTATTCTTCCCAGACCTTTTTTTCAGCATGAAAATTTTGACTCAAACACACCCTAGGAAAGGGAAAAACAGATTCTGTGACCCAGAAAGTTACTGAGTATAGGATTATGGGGTAAAGCAGTTAGGAGAGCTCTTCTTTCTGAAGAGCTTGTAGCCACCCATAGCAGCACTCCAGTCATGCGAGTCGTCCCACCAGGTTTCTGTGATGGGACCTATGTTATAGCTTTCCTGCTGCACAATGGCTTCCAGCTCCTCTTGTTTGTTGCCCATACTGTGTGCATTTGTGTACATGCACTTCAGGTGGGCTGCTGATTTCACTCTTAACTCAGGCTTTCCATACTTAGGCTGATCTCTGGAGAGCCCAGTTTCAATCTCTTCTCTCTTCAAACCTAGTTTAAAGCCCGCTTGATCAGCCCTGCCAACTTATAGGCTACAGTCCTCTTGCTCTTCCTAGAAAGATGAAGCCCATCTGATTTGAGGAGACTAGATACCATGGAGTTTGCCCCATGATCAAAACCCCCAAAATTTTGATGGTGGCACCAATCCTTCAGCCACCTGTTGATGAGATGGGCTTTTCTACTCTTTATTTAACTCCTCTTTCATCCCAGACAGCACAGGAACTGAGGCAAATACCACCTGTGCTTCTGTCCCATGAACTGACTGACCCAGCACCTTGAAGTCTTTTTGAATTATCCTGGCACTTCTTCCATTAATGCCTTCACTGCCAGCCTGGACTACCAACAGTGGATCATAAGCTGAGGACTGAATTAGCTCAGGAAGTCTCCTACTGATACCCCTCACCCTGGCCCCGGGAAAGCAGGAGACCTCCCTGTGGGATGGGTCTGGGGAACATATAGGGCCCTCAGTTCCCCTCAAAAGGGAGTCATTGACTACAACCACCCTTCTTTTTTTCCTTGTAGCTGTGGTTGTAATCTGTCTTGTAGACGGGGTCCAACCAGGAGGCCCTCCAGACATACCTTCTTGACTGTCCTCTGCCTGACTTTCTGGGTCCAGGGCCTCATATCTGTTCTTTAAGGGCACCCAGGCAGGTGATGGGGTTCGAGAGTTTTGGGTTTTACCTCTCCAATCAGGGATCTGATTCCATTTCCCCTCACCCATTTGTTCTGCTCCATCTGCCTGATGGCAGGAGCAGCAGGGCTTCGTTGTCTCCTGTTGGACTCCCTTAGGAGTCGAAAGCGTTTGACTCCACCAATCAATTTCCCTTTCTCTCCCCCTAACACACCTTAGTCTCTCTACCTCTTCCTTAAGCTCTGCAACTAGGCACAGCAAATCATTCACCTCCTCACGTCACACACAGGTGCCTCCCATACCATCCTCCAATGCCAGGCTCCAACACCCTGCACAGCCAGAGGCCTCCATGGCTGCATCCTTCTTGGAGAGTACTGTCTGTGTAGACACAGTCCTTGTGTTAACACCAGCAAAGGCTTTCATTTTTCTGGAAACCATTACCGGCTTTAGTTACGTTGCAAAAAAAAAAAAAAAAAAAAAAAAAAAAAAAAAAAAAAAAAAAAAGAAAAAAAGAAGAAGAAGAAGGCAAAAAAGCTCACCTACAAGACCTGGGAGGCGGTCGTACCCTGTCTGCCCGAACTGCCGTGACACGCACTCACTGACACGCCATCCTCCTGTTCACCTACTCCCTGGAGACGTTTTTAAGCCTCCCCTAGCACCTGCTAATGAGCCTGACCCACCCCTCACTCAACTGAATTGGTTCCTGAGAAGCCAAGCCTGGGCAGGAAATAGCGTCTATGAAGTTTATTTGCATTTGCAAATGTTCATTATCAAGATCAAGAGAAAATAAGAAAGTATTCCCTGTCAAGTAATGGGGAAGATGAACAGCTTTTGTGGGAATAAGAGAGGAGTAATCAAGAGATTTTTGCAGTATCAAAATCTCCTTATAGGACAATATGTTTTGACTTTTTGTGATACTCAATTTAACCTTTAAATTTGACTGAGCAAATTTAAAGAAGTCAAATCTCATGAGTCATCACACAGTTGAAATGGGGCAGCATTTGGAAACACCCAAAACTTTAAACTTGCCATCAAAACACATTCATTTGATTCCCTTTGTATATCAAATACTTCTTAATTTCTGTTGTCAAAACAGGAAGCCTCACAACTACATACTCAGGCAGTGTAACACACTGTTTTGCTTTCTGCTGTTTTATTCTGTTCTAGTGGGAATAAAATATGCCTCCCTCTCCCTCCATGGGGAATCTCATTTGGGAAGAAAAAATTCTGCTGATATGTCAGCTTGTTTTCAAATCACTACCAAGATTAGCTGTGGTGATGCACAGGCTAAATTATTCCTCTTGTAAAGCTAAACTTTCCTCAATGCACTCTCTGATCACCTGGCTTAGCTGGCATGGTTTATGGACTTCCAGGTATTCACCTTTTAAATGAGACACTGCAGGCTAAGTGCTACCAATCTTGGCAGGTCATGCTTTAGGAATAAAGCTGGCAAGATTTAGGAATAAAGACAGGAGATGAGAACAATTGTTTTTGTCTAGTGAGATGAATTCATAGGTAACTATTGGGCATGATAAAGTGTCATAAAAACATGCTTAGATGGAAAAAAGGTCAGAGACAAAAATATCCTTGAAAGTTCTTTAGGTACTTTTAAGATTCAGTGAAACTAAGATGTAAGCCATTCCAAAATTCATCCTTCTATCCTTGTGCCTTAAGCAGTCTAAAATTCATTTTGTAGAAGCTGTAAGGCATACACATGCAAACCAGAAAAGCAACTGTGACTAAACACATTTGAGAATTTGCTGCCTTACTCAGTAACAAAACATAGATGTGGATTACACAGCAGGAACAGGAGGTCCAGATTGGGCACTGTTGCAATACTTGTACGTTCATTCCCTTGTTCTCAGACTGAAGAAAAGAAGTCGAGAAAAATGAAATACTTGCTCTTTTTCTTCCTTTTGCACAGGTCAAACTTCTTTGTCTTCTAACTTGAGCAAAAAAAGCACCTCTGTGCATAACAATAAGCTTACAGATCAGAGGGGCAAAACATTGTCCATTTTTACAACCAGCTGCACAAAAGTGGGACAGCACATCTTTGTGGAGAGAGGCAACAGAGAAAGAGACCATGAACACATATGTACAAGCAACTCACCTCTGTTCTGCCTGCCTTCCTTGTGTCTTCTGCCACAGCCCCTGGTCCGTCTCCACTAGCAGACTGATTCACTGGCAGAAACTTGCACTGATAAAAGGAAGCCGAAACAAAATGAGCGCTTTAGGGAAGCAGCTGCGAGTGTCATGAGCTGGCAGCATGTATTGTAGAGCGTGTTTAAGTGTTGATTTGGCAATACTTCAGAAGTGAGGAAATCTTTGTGGTGAAAAAATCTTCTGGTTTAATTCAGAAACCCAAAATGCCCCATGGAGCAGGAAGGTTTACAGAGTGCCTACAAATCAGTGGTTAGGATGATTAGCTGGGACTTGGGTGTTCCAGTCCACTGGGGCTGTAGCAGACCTTGACCAGTACTGTTGCCCAACTGAAAGGCTGCTTCAAATGTAATCTTTTAAGACGAAAAGGAGCAAGTGTCCAGCTTCTCTCAACATAATCTCTCAAGAACAGTCTCTGCTATTGCTTTTCATTTGTTTATGTTAGCTTCAATATTGCAGACTGACCTAAGTCTGTTTTCCAGTGACCAGCACAACTCATAAACCCCATCTTATTCTGCATTAATCACACTCCAATACCAAACAAGGCTTGAACAAAACATGTAACCTTTCTCTCAGTGAGGGAATAAACAAGGGTTCTTGTTTATCCCAAGCCATTTTTATCAGCTCTGAAAACATGGTATCTTTGAAGATCTTTGCCTAACGGCTGAATCAGTTGCAGTCAGCCTGAGGGCTCAGTCCTCATTGAGATTGGTTCGATGACCATGAGCAGAAGGACTCGTTCTGTGTCCTTGGGCAGTTGGGCTGTAAACTAAGCAGAATCTTCCTACGTGAGGATCAGCCTGTTCAGCCAATTAACTCACAAGTTTCTTCAGAAGAACTTGTGTTTCATCATGAATGAGCATTTAGAACACCAGATGAAAGGGATGTGTTCTTGGGAACAACATTGCAAGTAATATGATGCCTTTGACTAGTGGGAGAAGGAAGGCAGTGAAATAACAAGATGTCAGTGAAGGCACAGTAACAACTCTGCTTTACATACAAAGAACATTGTTTGGGATAGTGAAAAAGGTAATTTGGTGTTTTCTCAGTGAAAAGCATTATAACTGGGCTGCTCTGGTGTCTGTAAGTGACAATAACTGCCATCAAACCATAAATAAATCACTCTAAAAGACTTCTGTAACACAATTCTTCCTCATGTTCCAAGGTGGGATCAACAGCCTCCATGATGTGTCCAGTGCTATTTGTCCAATCTGACTTTACTGATTTTCCAGAAGATTCAATGCCCTCCCTCCTCTATGGTGTCCCAGGTAGCAAGATAGCTACACAGTTGCAAGCTGTTTTCTATGCAACCTTAGGAAATACTCTGGCTACTTTCAGGTGTATTGCCATTGCATTTACCATTCAAAGTATGGAAAACTTATAAAGTGGGTCTCAAGTCCTCACACGTTTCCAAGGAGTGAGATGAAAGACTGACTCTCTGGAGGGTATTTGTCTTCAGGAATTTATATTTGGTGTAAGGAATGTCCTTGTCTGGAGGGGAGCTGCTTTGTTTGGATCAAGCTACAGTTACATTTGTGAAGCAGAAGGAAAAAGTACAGGCTGCAGCAGTGGGCTCAGGAGATGAAACAGGCCTATGGTTTGTCTTGGACGGGGAAAGGTGGAGAAGTGGCAACAGCCATGGTTAATTTGTTAGGCTAATGAACCATTATGCAGAGTGAGGCACTGGCCCTTTGGTCGTGCAGTGTCACCAGTGAATTGTCTTACTGTAACAGCGGTACCTGCCCTGGTTAGCATCCCAGGCTTGGCCCACATTAACATTTCATTCAAATGGAGCATGAGTGTGTCATACTGAAAGAAAACCCCTAAATGCAGTGTTTCTTTTCATAGTGCACCTAATGGCATTTTATTGTGGAGGGATGGTGACCTATAATGCTGTAACCTAATAACCATGGAGGTTACCCTTCAACTGAGTGGTTTTGTGCAGTAACTACCTATTTGAAACAAGATTTGTAGAGTCATAGTTACCCCAGGAAATTAATAGGATGACAATTTCTTCAGCACAGTTTTGAAAGCAGACCTTTCCAGCAGTGTCAGAGTGCTCTAAATACTCATGGGGTGGAGATAATGGATTCTTTCTATCAATGTTGGGTGCTTTTCATTTTAGTGTTTAAACTCCAGAGAGGCTTCTCAGAACCATGATAAAGGTTAGAACAGCTCAGCTCTGTGGTTGCCAGTAGCTTGCATGTGAAATAGAAGATGTGAGTTTCCTGCTGGATTCGGGGTGTAGCTTCGAACTAAAGTGTCCTGTAGAAATGCTGCCATTGCCAAAATGAAAGCAGCTCCTTTTTCCCACCCTGGAAAGATCATGCACACAGATCCTGAAAATGTCGGCAGAGATTGAGTCTGCAAAGATTTCTCTTTCTCAGGGTGGGTCTTGAACCCAAGTTTCCCAGCTTCCAGGTACATGCTTGAACCATGAGACTGGCTGCTGTTTTCCATTGGGTCTACCCTGTGCCCCTTGCTTTTCCTTATGAAAACAGTGAGCAGTCTTGTTTCAAATGAAGACAAACCATCTTTTTTTCAGGAGTGAGGGGTTTTTTTTGTATAAACTAGTTTTTTCCGTTTTGGTGATCATCTCATTTAATAAAATTAATCAATATTACAACTGTTAGAATTAGTCTTGGCTTACACTATGCCTTTAAATAACTCATCCTAACAAACTGAGGAATAATATGAAGTATGGAAAACATCTTGAGATCATTGAACATATCCAGGGAAAGTAAGGGCTTTTGTTACTGTTACAGCCTAAAGAAGAGAGAAGGCTGCAAGCAAACCCTGTCCTGTGCTAGCAAAGTATGGTTATTGCATAATCTAAGCTGTATCAACTAAAAAAGTATTACAGACCCACAAGGTTGTCTGAAAATATGAAGGTCACTATCAGAAGCAAAAGGCAGTGGAGTGACATGTGATGTGCTGGAGGAATCCTTTCTCTGACTCCCGATGAAACAGAAGTTTTTTTTTCATGCTAAATGAATCTGAACATTATTGAATGAGTCAGGTAAGGCTACTGGTTGTGAGTTAAGGATGCTTCTGCATCAGATCAATAATTTCATTGTACATGTGCAAAGGTGCATCCAATCCCCAGATGAAGTCCAGGTGTGCCCATTCAGGTATCTTCTTGTGATAGATAAGCTTCTTAATTTTAGACAGTAAAATGGCTGCATCCTTGGGATCTGCGAGCAAGTCTTGTCCCCCAGTCCATACTGCTGTTGGTACAGTCATCTCTTCTATGTTGTAAAGAGGGGGAATAGTCTGAAAAACATGAAGCAGTACAGAAACATCAGCACAGAAAACTTTAAATGTTCATTTGGAGTTTTCTTCTGTCACAGTTCAAAGGAGAGGCACCTAAACAAAGAGGAAGGAAGTTCCCTTCCTTGCATTTTATTCAAGTGATAGCAGTGCCAAAGCTGAAATGCCTCCTGTGTTGACAAAGAGTTACTGTCAGGTCATTGCCCTCTCAACTAGGAATCTTAGAGCAGGAACCTGAACAAGACAGAATATGTTGGGATGCCTCTGAATAAATCCACATCATAGTCCTTTTAAAGCACTGGTCAGTCCCAGAAGATATGATCTAGATAGGAAACACATGTGACAAGGATGAGGCGAGAGAAAGTAGCTTAGGACTCCTGAGTTTGGAAAATAGAGGCCAGAGCAAGTACAGGAGGCAAGATTATACAAACACAAATAGTATTAAGAAAGAGTATAGGAAGTAATTATCCCATTACTTCTCATAACACAAAACCTAGAAGGCATCCAGTGACTTTCCAGGAGCACAAAAATTCAAGGCATACCAAAGTAAGCTGTGTTTCATGCAAACCCTCATTAAAATATGTAACTCATATTGTTGTGGACACCTAAAGGATGGGAGGGTCAAGGATGGGATTAGAGTCTTGAATGGAGAAGATGTTCCTCAGGGTCCATTTGAGGACAAAGTCTTTTTGTCTTTGGCTGCCAGAATCTAGGGGAGCTATTAGTTCTCCAGTTGTACTCTTCCTAATATTGTTTCCCTGAACTATCATACATTATCAACTGTGTTAGCTCCACTAGTAGGCAAGGTGTCTCTGTTCTTTTTCATGTACTCTTCTTTTTCAAAATTCATTTTCTATCCTTTCTGCCCTTACTTAGTCTTATTCCTATTGATCATTTATTTGAAAAGTTTTGCTCTTCCTCTCTCTCTTCCTTTTAAAATGTGTTAAATTTATTATTGCCATTAGTGCATGAATGCTTTCTTCATCGACTTCCAAACTGAAAAGTAGTAATATTTTTATCCATGTATATTCTGAAAATATGTCTCCTACTACATACTTGCTCCCTTCCTGTGTTCTACTGTGCTGTCCAAGGGTGATAATAATGACTCACCAAAACATACCTGTTGGTATTTTTCCATGTTCTTCTTTGAACTGCCCCAGTCATAAGCTTGGAACTTCCCTGAGCGAGCCTCCTAAGAGGATGAACAAGAGAAGGGTAGTTATAAAGCCATTATTCTGGAAGTTTGTGTGTTTTTTTCCTGCTGAGCCTCTGACTCTAATCTAAAGCCTCAATGGAAGTTCTTCTAAGAGCTAGGAAAAAGCCAATAGTAAATTAATTGAAAGTTTCAAACAGTGAAAAGGAGTCAAATGTTTTTGTCAGAATCAAAGAAACCCCATGGTTTCTGCAGAAAGACCCAGACACAGGCAAGTTTGTAAAACTGCTAATAGCAACTGTCTTCAGCAAGTTCCATTCACTGCTACTGCTTTATCCTCCTCTGACACTCATATTCCCATCTCTCAGCTCTGTGAGTGGCTCCATCTTAGGTTTTCTCTTCCCACTCTATTTTGAATACAGAAATCATTTCTAGTTCTTCTCTTGTGCTCCTTGGCTTTACCTACAATATGGGTTGTTACTGCTGTGAGAGACACCATCAAGGAGATCTTAATATTGAAAATCTGTTAGCTCCTTGAATACTAATAACAGCAAGGACAACAAAGACTTGGGAGCATTGCTTCTGCATATTTGTGCTTACCAGCCTATGGTTAGATGCTGAATTACATTTGCAGCAATTTGCAGATCTCCCCCACCCCGGGGCTTTTGCAACCTTTTTTCTTTATAGGTCTAGGCCATGGTTACAAAAGCAACTTATTTGAATCTAATATTTGATGTGAATTCAGAGCCAAAAGTATTGTTTAATTTTGAGTAAGTGCCTGTGCAAATGTCACTCAAACATATCCATGTGTTTGCTGTGCTGAAAAGTGCATTAGCATGCTTGCAAGCTCACTGTGCTCAGCGCTGCTTCCTGCACTGTGCCAGAGCTTGTGGTGCTGCCAGAAAACCTGCCTTGCTACAGGGGCTTCTGTGAGTGAGCCAAACACAGAAAGGAAGTTCTCATCAGCATTGGTGCTGATGGGGTACTGTGGCAGTACCTTGTAGGTAAGGGATATAAAGAGTCTACCAAATAAAGAGTTTATTTTTTATGGTCTTTTGCTGTCCAGACACTGAGAGCTTTGAAAGCAAGGGAAGGAACTCCAAGGGCTTTTACTAATAAAATTTGGTCATTTACATAGCAGCCAAAGTCCTGCTCATTTCTTGACTCCACACTGGAAACATGACTAATTTCTTAAGGTAAGCTCTGTATGGAAATGTAGATATCATTTATAAAAGGTACTGGATACACAGTAAGAAGTGTGATACATATATACACCTGCATACACAGCTTCCAGCATATATGTTTTTACACAAATGCATTTACACTTCATTGTTGGCTTCAAATGTACCTGTATCACATAGTGTATTTCTATCACACTGGCAAAAGAAGAATCAATGAAAAACAGACTTATGAATTGAGATTTCAATTGTAAACTGCAAGTTACATGTGTTTCCAAGAAGTTAGCAATGGTTTCACAGCAGGATATCTCTATACCTTTCTATTTAGCGCAAGGTGAATATGTATTTTATCTTCCAGGGGTTTACTCCTACCTGACTCCAGTGGACTATGTTCTGCACAGAAGTTCCAGCAGAGGTTTGGGCAATATACACATTGATTCGGTTCTGAAAGAAAGTATTTAGTAAGCATTCTCTTCTTCCCTTCTGTTCAAATGTACATCAAAACATCTGCTACAGCAGCGTCATGTATCTATAAAACCAACAGAAATTGGAGTGACATAATTGAAGAATCGCTCAGATTTACTCCAGATGTGGCAATGTGTAAGGTTAGGAGTAACACTGAAAGAACAATCCCCAAACAGAACATTTTCCAGGATGATTGAGAATCTAAAGGAATCTAGAGGTGGAAAGGATAGAACCAAAAATCAGTGATTTAGACCCCAAACTAGGTGGTTTGGTTTTTTTCTAAGTCTATTTCAGGTCCTGTGTGAGAAATGAGCACTGTTGGACAGAACAGCAAAGGGAAAAGTAACTGCCTGAGGAAACTATGTGAAAGAACACACCCTAGTCCTGCCAGGGTTTCTTAACAAGTTGCTTATGACTTTTCCTCAGCAAACAGACTCTTACACATTTTTTGAAAAATGCTGGCTCAAAATTTTGATACCCATGTGGTCTGACCTACAGCTGGACATAGCATGAGGTGCCCAAGTATGTCTTAATAATCCCCTCCTATTGTCTGCCAACTCTCTCTCAGGTACCCCCAAGGTATCTTATGCCTCTGGGCACATCCCTGATCGTCCAAGGGATGGAGGAGAAGGACAAGGGGTAACATGTGTGCTCCTTTCTCTGTTGCAAAGAGAAAACATGAAGTGTTTTATTTCTTCTGCAGTGTGCCAGCATACTAAATATCTCTGCTGAGACCAGTAGCCACAGTATGCATCAGGATATCGTGCCCTGGGTGAGGTCTGGCAGAAGGCAGACTGCCGAGTTTTGGGGGAATCTGAGCAGCTGTTGACTGTAGGGATAATGTTAAGTGCTCTTCTGAGGAGTGAGGCAGTGGTGCTCTGCTAGTGACAGAGCAATCAGCAGATACTGCTGTCCAGTAGTGGGGACTATTCCCTGCAATGTGATGCTGATAGAAATTCAGGATTCACACTATTGGATAGAAAGAGAGCTTTGGGGCCATAAGCTTAAACTCTCAGTAGAGATGGTAGGAGTTATACATACCACATCAATATTTTTCAAGTTACAGCCGCCCAGACTGAAGAAGACACTTCTACAAAGCCTGGCAAAAGCTCGATGGCTGCAGACAGGGGCTATTACCTTTCTTAGACATTCAGTCTGGGGAAGGAATTCTCTTTTGCCAAGCATACCCTGTGAAATACAAAGTAACATTCATTTAAGAATATACACTGTTCCTCTTCTCCGGCACTTTCAATGGTTCTTACTTGCTTTTTCTCTATTTGCCAAATGATGCTGCCACAAACAAGAAAGAAATTACTTGGTTTTCCAATTGCATCAGCCTGCTTGGGCATTACTCAATTTACATTACATCACTTTTAATGAAGAGATATGTTAAATGTTAACTCCAATTCATAGTTAGTTTTGTTTGTGTATCAGTTGTGGTTTTGTCTGCAGGAATCTTGGACACCTTTGAGGATGTGCATCTCTGTGCCTCTCTGGGTGACCTGTCCCAGTGCTGTGATATTACCAACGATAAAAAGCTTTTCTTAATGCCCCCTTCTGAACTTTCAAAGGCTTCAACCATTGGGTAAACTACCCACATGCAAATGAGTAAACTTCACAAAGCCCTGTACTTTCTGTTTATACAAGTATACAGTTAAACAGTTGAAACCAAGATATCACATACCCTGAGCACTTTTTCAGGAAGGTAGAGGAGTTTTGTTGCTGGGCCTTTAGCGTACTTAATAGCAGTGACAGGTGCCAATGCAAAATAGAGTTTGATTTTTTGAGCCAGCTCTGGCATTGTTGAAAATGCAATGAAAGCTGAGAAAACAAAAAAGATGAGTTAAAATAATCATAATTTTTACATTGTTTTCACTATTCATAAATGCTATTCTGCAATTTCAAGCCTACAAAAAAAAACCTGTTAGCTGTTCAGAGACTGTGATCCAGCCTAGATTTATGTGAAATCCCTCTTCTCCAAGAGTTACCACCTTGTAGGTTTTTTCCCTTTTTGGAGAAATTTCTTTCTATATTTTGCCTTTGCAGCTTTCTTCCAGACCTGTTTAAACATAAATGCACACTTCTGATGTATGCTCATGCATTTCATATACTCTTGGGAGGAGCAGTTGTTTTGTTTCTTGCCAGTACAATTTTGTATTTTTGTGTGTGTGTGTGTGTACATCCTGTCCAAACTGTTCAACTTCTCTTTCTGTACTTTCATCTTCCTATTTTGTTTATTTTGGTCAACTGACCAGATGCTGTTGGGCACACCCCTGCATCTTGAAAAGAAACAATTTTCATGGCCCACAATAATTTCCAATATAATTATAAGTCAACAGATTTCCAGGAGGAGTGTATTTGATCCATTATATTTTATTGTTTTTATAATAAATTTAAAATGGCCACATGATGAAAATTTCTTATGCTGTGTTTTTGACACCTGAAAAGAGCTAATGAAAACCCCAAATCCATTCAGTAGCTCAGTCTCTCAAATCACATTTTACTTCTGTTTTCCTGACACATTCATCTGTAGTGTGTAACTTACCGATGGTAGTACCTTGAGAATAGCCAATATAGTACAACTTTTCCTGTCCTGTTTTCTCCACAATGAAATTTATTACTGCTGGAAGATCAAACTTTGCCATCTCATCAAAACTGTGGGCAGGAGATTGAAAGAGAGGCAAGCATAAATGAAAAATCAGACTTTGAATTGAATTCACATTGTTATTAATGGCTTCTAAACAAAGAAACGGTCTGAACCATTTACTGAATCATTCATCTGTTTTAGGTTCTGTGTTTTCCTGGCACTGGATATGAAAGATACTACTCAAGATTTTCTGGGGTAATTTCTCCCTTGGCATCAACAGAAGAACTATAACTTCAAGAAGTGTCAAGCTGAATTATAACTGTCTACGCAGAAGGTGATAAAATAACAGATCTCCTTCCACGGAATCATGCAGTTTGTACAATCTGTCATTGAAAAGTCTGTTTTTAAAATGTCATTAAAACAAACGAGAAATTTTTTTACAAATTTTACAATTTTCTCCTTCTGTGACTTTTATGTTGTTGTAATATAGACTAGTGTTTCTAAATAGCTGCCAAAACTGCCTCCAGGGCATAGGAATGGTTGGAGATGGCCTGTTTAGGTTTCTCTGAGTTGCTCTGCTGCTATGCCTCTAGTTTGAAGAACCTGTTCTAGCAGTAACTAAAGTACTCTCCATTACTATTACAGTTCACATGCATGTATAGGGGTACCTCAGCAAAAATGAAGGTAAAGAATGCTTTTTAAAAGGTAGCATTTTTAGCCAGCTGAAATTAATATGTAAAGATGGGCAATGGATATGCCCTTCAATGGTTTTGTCTACCTGAAAGCCCAGAATTCATCTTGATCAATGGAATAATTTTGATGTTTTCTTGACCAGCGATTCCCTCTGCTATTTCCCATCCAAACATCAAAACCAGCATCAGCTAGTAGGAAGCCCAAGCTGTTGTTGGGCAGGTTTGTAACCCAGTTACTAGCATCTCCCAATAATCCATGCTGGAGAAACACAGCAGGTTTTGAAGCTGAAAAGCAAATGAGAAACAAAACAACAATCAATTTTTGTTTTGTTTTGTTTTGTTTTGTTTTGTTGGGGTTTTTTTCATTTTGTGGTAGTTCAGGGACAGTACTGTCCCATATTCAATACTAGGATTTGTTCATGCATTAACTAATCATAAGACAAAACATCCCTGTCTGTAAGAGAGGACTTCTCATCTTCTGTAAGGATTTAGGGAAAGATTTGCCTGACATCAGGGCTTTGCTCCCTCTGGTCATTGTTTGTATAGCTCAGCTGCTTCAGTCTGAGATTCTCAACTCTGATATAGAGAATGAAGGTGTGGGATTGTTTGCAGAGGTTTCCTTTACCCAAAATAAGAATCAGTCACTGATATTAATCAGATGTAAGCAAAAGCAAAGCAAAATTAGAAGCTGGAACAGCTTTGTCAAAACAGGCTGATTAGACAGATTACAACCTCTTTTTATTTTTTTTAAACTTTTAGTCCTCAACTTTTATTAAAAGCCATATGGTTCGAATTATAGTAGATTTTCATTATAAAAAAGTGCACATGACATAAAATCTGTATATCTTGAAAGTTGTTCAGGGCAGGCAGAACTGTCTTGGAATTTCACTTGTATACAAGCTTTGGTCAACATTATAAAAATACAAGGTATGTCTCTTCAGAACATGCCCTATCTAGGCTGGTTTTGCATCATATTGAAGAACTGTACCTGGGTTTCCTTGATTCTGAATACCATGAGGGATTCTGTTAATGGTAATGGTATAACCATCTTCTGTTGTCACTTCATACTCCTCGCTGGGGTACCCTTTGTAAGTAATGAGCTCATTCTAGAAGAGAAGGTAGAAATGCATTTGCTTTCAGAAGTCTATTTCATATCTTACATGCATAAGATAGTCCGAAGGAAGAAATATTAGAAAGCAGATACAATGGGGTATTTAATCCACATATATTAAGCATCTGAATAAAGCAATATCAGATTGAATATTGTAACCCTAAAACAACAACAAGTTTCCTTTATTCTTTGTGTTATATCTAGGGTTTTACTATTCATTTAAATTGCCATGTAAAAGTTGTATTACACTCCTACCTTACAATCATCACAAGCTCTTGCATGCTGGTGATAACAGAATGGCTATAAACTCACAGCAGGATTTTATGAGCTGAGATGAGGTGTGTGGCTGAGATGAGGTGCTGCCCGGGTGCAATGCTCCTGATCTGCTGCAATGCAAGCTGTAACCAGTTTATTTAAACTACCTCCAGAAATGCAGAAAACGTCACAACTACCCTATTGTGAACATCATAGATGCAATGAGTACTGCTGAGTAGTTGACTACATTATGGAAAAAAACAAGAATGGGCAGCTGCACAGTCATAAGGGAAATCACTAGCGCAGCCCATCTTAAGTTCTGAAGTAAATATTACTTTTGACCTGTTTGTTACAAAAGAGGTTGGGTTTTTTTATAACTTGTACTCAGAGAATTACTCAATGTATTTTGTCATGCAGGACAGAAACCCAAAGATTTTAACAAGCGACTGAAGACCTAAACAAGTTTTCTTGGCAAGAGGTGTTCTGTAATCTGGCTGTTTCTGATCTATGCTTCCCACCACTGATTATTTAGAGACTTCTTTGCTCCTGACGTGCTGACATTCTACATGGTCATTCTTTCAGATAGGCAGGTAGTGCCAACAACAGCAAACTGATAACTGATATATCAAAGGAATTTAACTCTGGAAATTCACTAAGGAAAGATGCTTGCCTCAATTTCTGTCAAACAGATGTGCTGTTAGATATGCAAACAGAAGAGAAGAGAAAGCAGGGACTAGTGTGGATAGGTTAAATAAAGCAGTTCATCTACCTTGTTCTTTCTAACACTTAGAATCCTCTCTACTGTAAGACATGCATTATGTCCATCCTCAAGTCACTCCACCAAGCAACTTACAATATTCATAAATGCTTCAGGATCCACAGCTCTCTTCATTCTTCTCAGTTCTTCTGTATAAGCAATTCCCTGAAACAAATATGTCACAGCAACAAACAGCCATATCTTCTCTCTGCAAAAAACAATATATTCATCTGTCAGTAGTCTTGCTCTGCACTTGTAATCCAGACAGGTTTCTGATGATAGAAGTGCTGCCTAATAATAAATGGAACCAGTCTGGTACACCCTACTTGTTAATTAAATGGAACAAAGCTGACTTCCAACACCTGTCTGAGGGAGTTTGGCAGCAAGTTGGATTCTCTGCTAAGGTATGGACCGGGATGTTGCTCTTGATCAGGGCAAATGTATCAATGAATCCAAGGAAAGGAGCAAAGCTTTTGGAAAAATGGATATCACTCATTTGTCTGAGAAGTAGGTCACTTGCATTACCATGCCATGCATTCGTTCCGTAGATGAATTTGGAAACATTTCTGGCTAACTCTGGAAACACAGGTGTTACTGTGCAACTTGTAAGAAAATCAATCATTGTCACTGAAACTTTCCAAGTGGAGGCAACCAAGTTGTTGGATAATTAGCTGAAAGACAATTGAAAATTAAAAAGTAAATAAAGTAAAAAAGTAAATATTTATAATTTACTGAAAAACTTAGGATCCTAAATAAAGCAGATACTTACAGTTGCCTGGTGAAAATTACACAAAACTGCTCAATGGGAAAATTCATCCACTCCACAGGATGAGGATGAAGAAAGAAAAAGAAAGCTTTGCTGAATATAATGCTAGGTAGAGACCGAGTGAAGGGATTTCCAGTTTTGGAACAAAAAAACCTGGGAGGTAATTATCCTGTTTAGATGCAGGCATAGCAGCTTCACTGTCTGTGAAGATGTATATACTCTTAGCTCAAAGAAAATGCAGTGTTTGAATTAGCATCCTCTCTACACTATACAAACCCCTGGAGGCCACATCTGAACTTCTGTTTTCCCAGTAATAGATCTTTAAGCCAGACTGAATCATTTGAAAAAATCTATTGCATTTGTTGTTTTCCTAATCAAGAAGACTTTTACACTTTTTTCCCAAAAGATATGAATTGTCCATTTTTCTCTTATCATAGAACAACAATTTATATTTTAACTTCCTAGCACTACATTCTGGTACAATCTGTGTGTTAAAGATAAGTGGCTCCTTTTGTAGGAAAAGGAAAAGATGTTTTAAAACATTTGTTTTACTTAGCTAGCCTCCTTTCTTTTAGTTTAAAGCCACTGCTTTCTTATAACCTCACTTTTCATTTTCCCATACCTCTCGAACTACCCCAGAGTTACCAAAATTCAGGGTAGGTAAGTCAGGCTACTCCTCTTTAACCAAAAGGAATCTTTCAAGAAATAGCCATATGTTCACCTACATGAGTTACAAACACAACAACACAATGAAATATATTTGATCCCAAATAAGAAAGCAGCTCCTCAAGCTCAGGTTTGATACGGTCTTTTGCAGCCCCCACAGAGTCTTCTTTGGTTTTGGATCAGAAATAACGCAAAACATTACCGACCTTGTCCCAGAAGTCATGAGTTTGGCTGAGCGACTGTGGCTGCGGATGAATGGAAACTCAATTCCTGACTGTTTGGAAGCAGTGCTGGGTAAAGAGGCAGTGAAATGATGGTCATGCACTGCTTTTTCCCCAGTCATGCAGCACTTTGACAACAAGCAGCTATTTCTTTCCCACTCCTTATTCCTTCTATCGCTTCAGCTTTTCCCTAAGGTAGCACCAGAGAGAGGCAACTTTTATCCTTAAACCTTGTGCTTTTCACCTCCTTAGCCACCACAGCTCTAACAAGGTTCTTTTATTATCACAAGTTGCTGCATTTTAAGGAGAATACCAGCCACTGTGGAGTGGCAGAGCAGGATCAAGAATTTTGAAAACAAATATATTCATAGATATACCTTATCATACCTAATGAAATTGTCAATAAACCTGCAACAATTTTCTCTTTTACTAACAACCTACCAGTTCTACCTCCTCATGTTATCTGGAAAGGATGGAAGGAACTCCGACTCTTGATACCTCTGCAAATGTTATTGCACATATTTTTCTTTTATTCTTTTAATGCTCTTTTTGCTGCTCTAGAACTCTACATTGTTGCAGGAGTGGTTTCAGGAGATTTTCTTTTATTTATGTTTCACCTCTTAAATGGCCATAGAATGGATATTTCCTAAATGAATAGTTATGAAACTAGAATGTTTTCTATAATCTGTATGGACTCAGGAAACATTATGACAATGGGCACACTTGTATCAGTGGTCTCAAGCATACTGGGAATGGGCTAATATTGGCCAGCAGTGAAAACTAGGTAGGTCTGAGTAGACTGTTATGCATTCTAGATAGTGGCTTTTGTGAGGCTCTTTTTTATGTGGAGTCATGTTTCACCACATGAGCAGTGTCTTCACTACAACTACAATACAAACTTCGCAGAAGTGTGATTGAGGGAGGTTTTTTCCCCCTTATGTACTCCAGTATAGACTTGGTGAGTTTTGTATTCTACCTCTTCCACTATTATATTTTTAAATCTTGAAACTAATTATTCTTTCTTGTTTGTTTCCCCAGACTTGTTCCTCCAAATATTTACTCTTTCTCACTGGTGCTGTTCATCCACATAGAACAGATCAGCTTAAACACTGAGATGAGTGTTGACCAAGGTTTTGAACAGGCTTTGACATTCCTATTTATATTATAGCTTGCATGCTTTCTTCTTGCAATATTGGCTGTTGCTAAGATGAAAAATGTTTAATGTATCCTTATAAGTTATTTTCTTTAATATTTACAGATCAGAAAGAAATACGAAAGAAAATCTCAAGAGAAGACTTGTTCCTACAAGACTTGTTATCAGGCCTTCAAAGAGAAATAGAAAGGTCTGAGTTCAGTATCTGGCAGGGAATTAGGAGAGGAAAGGATTTTCAAAGAGCTCGTTTAGGACACAGAGTGTGTTCAAATATTGACTCTACACATGGAATGAGGTGGTTTTTTTTGAATCTTCTCATTATTTTCTTCTAAAATCTTTCATCTTCACTCTAAGAAAAACAACTTTTCCCCTTTTTAAAGTCTCGGTGTCTTTTGAGACTTGTCATGAGTGAAGTGTTTAAATGCGTACTTGCCTTTGAGTACCTCATGCTATTCTAAGTCATTAAGATGTGGTATTAACTCGCTGTGAACAAAGCCAGCTTCATTCTTTAGTGCAAAGCAATGCTTCAGTGACAAAAATAATCCAGTAAAAAAATACTGTGTAAAAGAACAAGGTATAAATGGCATAATACCATAAATAGCAAACTTTTGAATAAAGTCATTGCAGGTTATTGCCAGTACATGTTTGAAGTGAGTGTTTGAGATGGGGAAAAAAATGAACAAGGATGAGTGTTGGGCTGAATTTTTTAAAAAAATAGACATTCACAGTCTATTGTAAACTAAGAGGTTTCAGGAGAAGTTACTCACACTATAATCAAGTGTAGAATTAAGTGGAAGTGCTTAAAGGTTGAGATGTTGCTGTCAGAGGTGTGGCTGCATCTTCACAAATGTGGTCATACGTAAATGAACTTTTAACTGGCCAGTCTAGGTGCCCGTATATAAGTAAGCACCTTTGTATAAATTGTTGACTATATGCTCAGTTTATGAAACCTCAACTCCTTCAGTGCTCTGTATGGATAAAAGCCCCATCAATGTACAGCATATGATCCCTAGCATTGTGGTGTTTTCTGTAAACATTTTGCTCTCTCCATTCCCTCCTGCTTCAGGAATTAGACCTGGCTCTGGAAGTGACTTACGTATGAAAGATATTTGTATACAGCTGAATATAGTAGTTCATCATGGATCAAATATGTCCTTTTGGCTTCTTCATCCAGCTAGTGTACGTAGTTATCAGAAACATTTGGCTATTTTAAGTATGTTAAGGAGGGCCTTTAAGGGGAAACATGCTTTACTGAGAGACAGAATTGTTTTTATGAAAGTTGCCGTCTAGGAATCTCCAAGGGAACACAAAGGAGAAAAAACAAAAGGAACTCTGCATGCACTCATATGGCTTTAAAAACATTTCATGCCATAATAGTTCAAGCAGTTGTTTCTTGAGAGTGAGTAAAACACTGAAAACTAAGAACAGGGTCTAACAATGTGCTCCTCACAGTATCCCTGGAATAATACCATTAATAATGCAACAACTGCCTTCAGTCACCCACCCCATGATGTTGCCCTTGATGGAACACTGTTGGCTCCCAGGACAGGTATGTTTAGGGGGATTAAGGCAGACCTTCCTTATTCAGCAATGGACCCTACACTTCCAAACACAGAAAGAATTCCTCCCAGTGGAGTCCCCATACAAAGACAGAAGTGCAAAAGCATAAAGCACTAGTGAGAACAGGTGCTGCTTGCCTGCAAAAATATTCCTGGTGCTCATCATCAAGGTCAATGGTATGGGCTTGCCTGTGGATTTCCAGCAATGAGGCTGAGTGGCACAGTATTTGTAAGTGATGAATGATGTAGCTCTGAGTTGGCACTTAGATAATTATGAATCTTACATGTGACAAACATAAAGTAAGAAGTGTCAAAAGGAAGGGCTCATGAAGGACAAAGAGGGCTGCATGCCTGCCTCTTTACCTCACACTGCTGACTCCTTGTCTGGGAATGTCCCAGGCAGCAGTTGCCCTCCTGCCCAAGCGCCAGTCACCCACAGAAGGGGCAGGCTGAAAATGAAAAGCTCAGCACCAGCCTCTCTGTTAACTTATACAAGGGAAATACAGTTTGTGAAAACAGCAATTATTTCCACAATACTTTTTGGCTGATGCTGAAGTTTGTGAAATGCACATAAGCCAGGATTTCTTCACCTCTGAGGGTGGATGAAATCTGTGTTGCAATTTAGAAAATTTGCATAATTGTCCAAATTGGTTTGCCCCACAATCTGCAGGTAGGTAACTTTTATCCTTCTGCTGATTTAGTAGTAATGTATAGAGCAATATCTCGTCACCCCCACAGGGTAAGTAGAGAAAAAAGGAATTTATGCATCTGGTGTCACATGTGGAAAGCTGAAAATTAAGTATGCTTTATTTCTCTTGCACTTATTGCTAAATGCAAGTCTTGGGAGTGTGAATTCAAATGCTCTGGCAGAAGACCTAGAACCAGTACAAGTTGGCAGCAGCCTGGAGTGAGCAGTGAGATTAGGTCAGGTCTGGGCACCAAGTGGCTGAAAGCTGGGACTGCCAGCTCTCTTCCCATGAACATCTTTCTCCTTGCCTTCTTTCTGCTGAAAAATTATCTTCAAATATTAAACATCTCCATCATGGTTTGTTGAATTTTCTCATGCATAAAACCCAGCATCTCACTACCTTTTGCTATGTCAACAGGTTAGATAATCATATACCCGTTTTTCCAAATTGTAAAGCACTTATTTATTCACGTATGCCTTTATACACAGTAGGAAATTCTTTTGAAACAGCAAAGGTATTTCTAACTCATAAATTCAATACTTTTTCTTGAAAAGGTCAAGATACAGTTACCAATACAAGCTGCTGATCTGCACCAGGTGTCAACATTAATTTTCCCACATGAAACAATCGACTATAAAAAATGAAAATTTTAATATAAAGTAATTACACAATACTTTGCATTTAGGACTTAGAATATTGTTTTGATCTTTTGTAAAGAAAATGGAACATGATGAAATTGTTTTAACTTTAGCTGTAGAAATGCACTTTAAATAGCAAAACTGCTTATGTAATATATTCTATGTTTTCAATAGAAGCTTTCACTTATAAAGACAAAATTTGTCTGCTGATCCCAAAGTGATACTTTTCAAAACCAAATGAAGAATCTACTTGTTCTATTTCACTTATATCAACAAAATATTTCATTCTTTTGCTAAGTGAAAGAAGTTTACTCTTAAAATGTTAGTGTCGATACATAGTTCCACAACACTGCACAAAGAACAAATGAAACTTATGGACCACTTTCAAGCTCTGCTCCACTGGATGTTGCCCTAGACATTCAAAGTTTTCATGAAACAAGGGAATATTCTTTAATTAAGACAAGTAATATCAGACAAGAGCATAATTCGTACCATCACAAAGGAAATCTGTGTCTTTTTTATGATCAGGATGATCTCTTTGCTTTAAAAGTATTTTGTGAATTGTCTTGAGGCAGGAAGATCCCTTTGCACTGCACCCTGCCCCTCAGCTGGCAAAGCTGGGCTGACATCTCCCTGTTGCTGCATTCCTTGGCGCCACTGCAGCACTGCTCAGCCAAATCACTTTGCACATTTTATATCCCTGTTATCTTGCCCAGGTCATTTTGACATCTTGAAATAACTGGTGTCCAGGTCTAACAACCAGGACATTGAGCCACTCATCACTGTTATTTAATCTTTTCAAGTAATTTTGATCTCCAGGGCTTTTGTTTCCTTCCTGTCTTCCAGCTGGCACCTCTAATTAGGAGGATTTTGTGCATGAACTGTCCCTGCTACTTGTCTGAACAGCTTCTAAGGGATATTTCAGTTCAAGCTGCAATCTTGCTAATCTGAATGAATATTCAAATAAGTAAATGAAAATTGTGGCTGAAATCCTTCCTTTTGTGCCTTAAGGGATGTCAGGTTTTATTGATATAAATCATAACAACAGAAATGTCCTAATTACAAATTGCACTGATAGACACTTAGGATAATGGAGATAAAGAAATAACTTTTTTTTATTTAAAAAAAAAAAAAGAAAATATCTGAAAAAAAAAAATTTAATGAAATTTTGACAGGCAGGTAGATTCTTGGAGTTAGCAATGCTGTCAGAATTTTCATTCAATCCTACCAGAATTCTTTTGTGTTCAATAAATTGTTCCCTGAGCACCAGATGAAGCAACACTGGTTTCCTGTCAGTTTGTACCTTACGGTTGATTGCAAGCTCTAGTTAAATATTTCCAGTAATTGGGGTATCTTTCTTGCTCTTCTTTTTTTCTAATTTCCTAATCATGCTGCCGTCTTTACTGCTTAGGACACCTGTAGTCTTTCTTTTCTACTTGGTCAACCTTTTTATCATGAAACACATGAAGCTTTAGCTATTTTGTGGAGGACTACACTGCTACCAGTGAAATCCAGGGAACATGCAGACAAACACATAGACTGCATAATCTCCTGCACATTGTTCCCTTAGGAAGGCAGCAAAACCACCCTCCCTTAAGCCTTTGAATAAAATCACTGTATGCTTCTATACTGCTGCTGGATTGCTCTTCTCTTCGTGTTTTGAAAAGGGATTGTGCCATTGCAAAACAAAATTATTTTGTTAGACTAGTATAATTTTCACAGTATAAAGATATACCAATAGTTTTATTAAATGAGTCATTCTGATATTATGGAGCCTCTGACATTAGAAACAGCCTGATGGGCAATGTGCCATGCAAAACTCGTATGTGATGCATATACTGGGTACCTGCTTTTTTAATTTCATAAGAAAGCATTTGTTTCCACAGAAGGTACTGGTTTGGTAAGCACCCTGAAGTTAGCGCCGTTGCTTTCTGCATAGCTGTGCATGGTTCAATTTCAACAAGGGAGGAACTGAAATTAGACCTGTTCAGAGAAAACAGGATCCACCTAAAAATGGATGGGAGTTCCCAGTCTCCAAGAGGTTTGGAATGTACACAGAAAGATATATTACCATTTTGCGTAGTGTGAATTCTCACCTGGAATGTTCAACACCCGGAATGTTGTTTCTGACTGCACAAAAGTGCACCATGTCACCACACAACGTCCTTTTTGAACTCTTTTTCTTAGCAAGAGACATTGAGAAGGGCCATTGGGATTATCTGTGGAAGGAGCCAGTTTTCCCTTCCCCACGGCAGGATTTCCTAGCTCAGCAGATCTCCCACACGATGCCTTCCCCACGCGTGATGACTTTCCCATGTGCAATGCTTACTCCACGCTGTTTGCTGCCACTGGCGCCAGGGAGGGGGAGCAGTATGAGGGGCAGGTCAGCTCTGAGATGGCTTGTGTGACCACTAGTCTGTAATTTTCACTTGGGACTGCAGAGAATTACAGCCTTGGAGTTTATTTACCATAAATTTAAATCGAAACCAGAGCTAGATAATTGCTTACGGCAAACTGACTTCTCTACGTAGTACACCACCTGTCAGCTACCAGTGAGTGAAATCATAAATACAAGGTGTATGTGCACACTACTCACAGCAGCTATTTTTTCCCTTAGATGGCAATTCAACTCAGAGGGAATTTTTGGGAAAACGTTTTTGCAGAATCATGGAATTTCAGGCACTAATTTGTCTGCTTTATTTTTTTCTTTAATCTTTGGCCACTGCTATCTAGCATGGGACAAAGAAAGGAGTGTAGCAAAAGGGGCTACTCAACATACCAGTAATCAGTCTCTGGATCCATCAAAAAGAAGTAAACAAACATGGGGTTTGGCGTGATTTCAGATGCACTTGAGCATCCTACCTGCCCCTGGGATTTGTCTCAGCTTTGTATGTAGTCATTTTGGTTTAACCAGTTTCTTGCTGGATCATGTCTGGAGTGTGTGAAGAGTTATCCTTATGTATTATCCTTATCTGCTAAAGACTGTTTTATATACAAAACTATTAGTAAGTAATGAAGACTGGATTTGCAAGTAACCTTCACTTGGTTTATGCAAAGCAACAGCCCAATTTTCAGGTGTTGAAGAAATTGTCCATATGTGATAACTGATGGGCACAAGTTGATTAAACTCTTGAACATCTGTTCTCTGCAAAATTTACACTATTTATAGCTGAACATTATAGGAGGGAAAGGATGAAAGTAAGAGGTAGTTTTTGAGCAGAACTCTAAACATTTTCCCATTAACAGGTGATGCAAACTAGCCAGTTCTGTAGTTCTGTGTATTTAAATCCACAAACAAACTCTCCAGGATCAGCAGGTGTTCCAAGTTTTCAAGCTTTTTCTGTATGACTGAAGTATCTCTTTGAACAGGAGCTCAGTATATCCTCACATGACTCCAGGAGTAGCAATTTCAATGGAAATGCCAACCAATCTTTCAACAAAATCTTAGTAAATTCATTAACGTGTGACACCATTATAATTTAAATTATGGTTCTTTATAACTATGACAAGCTTGACATTTATTAGCATTATGACATAATGTTTTATATTTATCCTTGGACTTCAGAATACTTTACAAGTAAGCTCATAGTTTTTTAATAGAGTTCTTGATGTTGTGCTGGTTAGAGGGTTTAGTTGTGCTGGTTTAGTTGTTTTTTTGGTGGGGGTTTGGTTTTTTTTTTTTTTTGTTTTTTTTTTTTTTTTTTTTTTTTTTTCCCCCTGTTACTGATATATTTGGTTTTGATATTAACTCTAGTGATGAGGCTACTTTACACCATTATTACTTTTCTGGACATGGTATACTTCCTTACATGCAACAAGGCATTTGGCTTGCAGAGATCTGTGAAATACAGTGAGTGTGTGTGTAACTGTGGTGCAGAGGTTAGCCCTGTTAGCATGTGAATCCCAGAGGGTTTGCGCCCAGCATGCACACAGGCATTTCTGCCTGGGAAATCCCAGTCAGAAATACTGTCACTAAACCTAATTGGAGACGATCATCCTGATACTTCCCATCAAAGCAATGTGGATTTACCAGAGCGACACAAAATGAAATGGCAGATTTATATGCAATGCACATTTGCCTTTTTTTTATTAGTAATACATAGGGGTGATCATTTAGGGTGAACTTGGTTTGTTAAATACAATCATAGCATGAAGAGGTGTGGTGCCTCCTGTATGAGCTGAGGAAAAGCGGGTTAGCTGCAGCTGTGGTGCTCTAAGGACGTGCTGTTCCCATACACACCCTGGTATGCCATGTCTGAGTCCCATCCAATCACCTCCATCTGCACTGTGAGGTGATGCACATTGTCCTGCTGCTCTTCTCACGAAACCACACAGCAATGCCACAAGCAGCAGAGTATTGCACAAGGTGTTCAAACCATCTCAGAACTAAAAAGCTGATGGAAAAGTTATACAGGGAAATTAATCATCCTGTATCCACGTTTGCTTATGTTTGTTACGTATTTGCTTTTTTTAGTCTGCCTTCTGGTCTTTGAAGGGGAAAGAGCCACTCCTAATATATGTTACAATTTCAGTTTCAAATTCAACTATATATTGCCATGTTTCTACTCAGGATGAAGGAAAAAAATAATCTCCATTTACCTCTCCTGCTTTTTGTACATATCCATTTGTGAGTGATTCATCCAAGGCAGAGTAGATTTATACACTTGGGAACTCAGAGATCTGTTAAAGTTTCTCATGACTGTTTTGAATAAATAATATTTTAAACATGATTAAATAGATCAAATGAAATGTAAACCACAATATAGTAAAACAAAAATTCTACTTGGCTTCAGTTCTTCTTAGCAGGTATCCTGCACAGGTATTGAGCTATGTACACACCTATTCAACTTCACAAGAGAATTTTTCTCTTCCTTAGAAGGATAGAACAAAGGCAAAATGTTATTAAAATTATCTTCTATCTTATTAACCATGACATTAAAGATCCTTGTAAAACAACTGAATGTTTTCAGAAGTATGATTTAACTTGTAATTTCTAATTACTGTTAAGTTAAAACTCTGCAAAACTTGATTTTAAATTATCATTAATGATTTTCTACTTGAGTCTAGCTTTGATTGCATGGCATTCAACTTGTAATTTTCACTGTGCTTGCTTGAGATGTACAATCTTTTTAGCAGGAAAAAAACCCCATCTGAATGGCTGATCTGAATGCCAGTAATACAGGAGTTAGAGTCCTATAAAAAAGATTTAACACATTGCTCAACTTGATTTTTTCTTAGGCTTTTGTTTTACTGACTTAGCTGTTTGTGGAAGAGTAACTCAAATAATTGCTTTTTCAATAAAAGCATTAAGTAACAAAGCTTAGTTTTTGCATGGCAGTTCCATGCAGTCCTGAGTATATGAGCATTCCACAGGTGTCAGCCACACAAGAGTGGGAATCACAGATGATGCTTGGGCTGGCAGACAGCTGGAGCTGAGCTCTGGGTATCTCTCTGCTGTCATTTACAGCTATAAGCAAGTAACAAGAAAAGAGAGAGTCTGTCCAGAATGGCACACAGGACACTGTGCTGGGGCAGAACCAGCACAGTGGCTGCAATAGAATTTCCATGAAAATGTAAATTCCTTATGGTATTTTTTTCTTTGCCTTGTCTGGCAGTATTTGTATCACGTGATCTGTCATGGTGCCGTGTCTAGATACACAGTATTGATGGAGTAATTCATACATGTGGCACAGTTTCAAGAAAGAGCAATGCTGCAATTAATGAGTTTGGGGTGTTCTTAATTGTAGCTTCAGGACACAAAGCAAAAAACATTTTGCCATTTTGTGCCAGCTTTTTCATGGTTGAAAGTGCTATGTACGTGGAAAACAAAGGCATGTAATTTTGATTTAAAAGAAATCTGCTTAAATAAGGAAATGTTTGCTCCTGTAACTACTAGCTGAAAGTGAAGAAAACATGAAACAATGAGGTTGATAAAATAATTATAGCATAAATACAGTATTTTAGGTACTCGATAAGAGCCAGGAAAAATAATGACAAAAGCAAAGCCTTCTCCACTTCTAAACCAGTCAGCAGGAATTTGATTGCAATTTCCTTCTTAGGGCACTTCCATGAGAGATGCTGACATTAAGATTGTTTTATTTTTTACACTGTCACAACATGCACTCTCAATGTGAAACACATAACAAGTCTACGCTGAGAAAGACACTTGGATTTCCATTTATGCAGCTGATGATTTCTTCTGAGCCTGCAGATGCTTGCATGAGAAACAGATGCTGAGATGGAATAATAATTTGAGAGGAATAAAATGAAGTTCACTTTCATGCCTGGGCCTGGGTTTTTGAGGGAGAGGTGTGGCTAAGAGGTGTAATTCCCTTCTCAAATCCAATCCCCCCAGGAACTGCCCAGATCAAGCTTCCTTGTCATGGTGCTGCAAATGTATATGCCCAGAAAAGAGCTTCAGGTTAAATGGCCCACCTGACTTCACCCACCAGGGCATGGAGAAGATCCAAGTGTTGTAATACACCTGCACATTCATTGGCAGACTCAGTGCTCCTGAGCACATGGTATGGGGACATAAATTTGGCAGTCCATGACATAAAAAGGGATGTCGTCCCTTTATCTCATTGGACAGGGAGCCAGGCTTGTTCCTGTGCTGGGGACTGTCTCCTCAATAGGCACAAAAGTGAAATAAGTAATAAAGAAAACAGAAAAAGCCTTCCCACCTTGAAAGGGAGATATGTAGTGCTAGTATATCTAATTCAAAAGTCCTGTCACTGTACCAAATTCACCCAGAGAATTCTACTTGAGTGTGGCTGAGTAGCCAATATAGAAGAGCTTCTTCCGCTCAGTTTTGTGCACAATAAAACTCTTTTTGTGTTCTGCTTTCTCATGCTATTGAAGAAAATAATGCAGTCTAGCAAAAACATTGCTGAAAAAAACAAATTGCTTTTTTACAATGTGAGTTTTGTACCACATAAGCAGACATCAAGAGTCAGAAGGTGAGATCTGACAAAAAAACCAAAAAAACAAAAACAAAAAAACAACAACAACAAAAAAAAACCCAAAACAAAACAGATAAACATAACAAGTTATTTAGGGCTGCTGTATAGTCTCTCTTCTCTCGGCATATCCCCTTCTTTCCTTCTAGACACAATTTGCCTCCCTCTGCAGTGTTGAAAGCCTCTCCTGAATGTGCAGCTGCAAGTAGGTATCTCCAGGGAGAGCAAGTGTAGGGGCAGCGGGCTGTGCAGTACCTGGGTGCCAGCCAGGAGCAAGCAAGGTTGGGCCATCTGGGTGAGAACCAAAACCAGCCACTCTTACAGAGGAATTTTGGAGAGAGAGAGGCAGAAAGCAACTATGCAATCATGTCACAGTATGTGTCATTTTGTTTAGCATGACTCGATCAAGATGGTACCTCCTTTTAAATAGTGCTCTGGAGTGGAAAAGTTTGGGTTGAAGGAGTGCCTGGGCAGAAGGAAGAGATGAAAATGAAATGGAGATTAGGGTGAAGATGCTGTCCACAACTTCTTCCTGTGCTGTAGGAAGTCTGGGATGGGATGAGGAGGAGCTTCTGGTAAACATTACTCTTCCTTTTTTTTTTTCCATTTTTTTTTTTTTTCTCTGAAATATGGATTCCCTCTTTAGCCTGTGATCCAAAGACCTGGGTTGGTTCCTGGTGTTTTGCCTAAAGCCTCAAAACAAGGTTCAATAAAGTCACATGCTGAGTGAATAATTGCCTAGAATTAGAATCCAAAAGGTGCCTTAATCATCCATTCAGATATAACCTATGCAGGCATCTCACTAATGGTATGCCAGATGAGATATAGTGGCTCAAAGTAATATTCCTGCTTTTGCATTATGCCAAGCAAATAGGGGAGCTGAAAGTTCCAAGCAATCCCAAGCAGGTTTGGCATCTAGTTTCTGGTCCCTGTAACTTCCTGCACAGCACAAAATGCAGGAGACCAGACAAAATAGGACCTGCATTTCTGACCCAGCACTTGGAAGAATCTCCTGAGTGGGATAGCAGGCGCAGGGATGAAGAGTGGTGGGGTTGCAGGTATGTGAACACAAAGCATTTGGAATCAAATGGAGACAGATCCTCTCCTGCATGTGGATATGACTCAATACTGAATTAGGAGCCAGCCACACCACTGATGCTGACACCAGTATTTGCTGCCGTAAGTGTTGGAGTCACAGATACAAGCAGGGCTAATTTTGTGTACAAGCTGCTGATTTTGAGTACCAACACTGCAGAAACTGAATGCTTTTCTCTCCAAATGTCCCTTGTTTTCCTAACACTGCTGTTGTTTGTGTAAAACATTCATTTCCATGTTTCAAATATGGAGCAGTGCTCAGAGAACCTGGAGACCAGAATCCCTTGTGGGGAGCTAGAGTGTTTGGAGGGTGACCATCTCAGTATCTGGTGTGAGGTGGGAGCACCATGGCAGGTCAGGTGGTGTACATGTCTCTGGGGCTCTGCAACAACTACTAGTATTAGTGTGCACTGGAGGCAGAGAGGAATTGTAACTGAAGCTTGCACTGAAATCTGGTTTTGCCTTCATGTAAAACTTAAACTGGAGTAATTGCTTGCAACACACCAGTTCACAAAGTTATAATGAGAGCTGTCAAGTAACACTGAAGAGTGTTTCCACTGCACATGTACATGCAAAGCAGGCAAATTTTTCCTCATGCAGGGATATCTTTGGTGGAAATTTTGAAGGAAACTTTTTTGCCAGGATTACCTCACAGAGTTTTACCTTACAATTGTATTTCTTTTGGGTGATTCATCTTGTTTCCTTTCAGTATGTGAATCCACCAGAGTTTATAGCTTTATGCACTCTAACTCAGTGGATTAATCTCAATGGACCAGTTGAGTAATGAATTTTTGTAATGCAGGCAAAAATTATATAGCAGAGTTTATGTAGTGCTGTGTGGACTTACAGTTCAAGCAGCTCAAATTCAGATATTACTGCACTGAACACTTAATGACATCAAGTTCTTCCTCTTTTTGTTTTCCTGCAATTACCCTGCACAGATGAGAATTTTTCTAATACAGACCCCCCCACAGCCCTCTGCAGCATCTCTGGAGCTTTCAATAGCCCCTGGGATGACCCTCACAGCTAGATGTAGGGAGAGGGGCCAACAGAAAAGTGCACACTTGAGCGAATAATCTCTGAGGCCTCTGCAAAGTCATCTGACACCCCCCGAGGCTGAACATTTCCTCTGCACTGAGATTTTAAAGAAAGCCTGAGGCTGTGTTTCTTTAAGCAGTTGATCTGCTCTAACAGCCTGCTGCCTCTCAAAGAGACAGCTTTTATCCCCCATCCCCTTCATTTGTGGCTAGCTCTCCCTGAATTTATATTTGGCTCATTACCCAAGAAGACAGCCACCTGCTTTCTTTTTTCCAATTGTTTTTCCTCTGGGCTAACAAGGTTTGTACGCTTGTTGGAGCTGGGAGATGGCACCAGAAGTAGGATAGATGGTGAGGAGCAGAGCAGGGGAGATACAAATGGATTCCTTGACAGGGACAACCCGGGAAGCAACTCAGCCCCTGAAAGTGGGATAGCACCCCTCTGGTGCTGTTTGAGGTACGGCTTGTCTGCCTCTGAAGGAATATCCACTTCCCTAGCACTAATGCAGGCTCTTTGCAAACTAAAAGGTGAGTCAGCCATGAACCTTAACTGAACACTCAATTTAATACCACAGAAGAGATGAGCAGCTTTTTTTCCTAGCCTTTATCTCCTGAGCCAACTCTCTGTGGAGCTGGAGAAGAGCCAGGCCAACACAAGGGAGCAGGCAAGAAAAGCAACCAGGTCTAATGCTGTCTCTGTGAAGGGTGAAAAAACACCTCATCTTGTAGCTTTCCCCAGTCTTGCTTCTGAAAGGAAACCTACAACAGACTTTTAAAAGATAAGCCTAAAAACTGAAACCCAATTCTGCTGATTCTAACAACAATAAACTTATTTTAAGCATTTCACAGAGCAATGAAATTTGCTCCCTACACACTTCAGGGTGCCACAGGTGCTTTCACCCTTGCCAGCTGGTCCTGCTGCCCCACAGGAACCAAGTAAGGGCTTGATCAAGTAAGGGCTGAAGGACGAAATTTGCTGCAGAGCCACTGTTCCCACCCAGGCTGCTCTGGAGCTTTGCTGAAGGCTAGAGAGGAGTCTGCAGAAGTGTGGTCTTTCTCTTGTCAGTGGATTGCTTGATATATTTTGACCAGTGCCTTTCAACAAAGTATCTCTCTGTGTGTAAATAATTATGCAATATTCAGAGAAGAGTATTGAATGATGCAGAAAGCTGACTTTGCTTATGAGAGTGGGTCTAATTGTAGAACAGATGTGTGGTTGAGCTGGGGAGACAGCTCCAGGCACAGCCTTTTTGGGCAGTTGGCAAGGGTGGGTACCCTGTTACCATGGCTGGGTCAGAACCTGTATGGGTGCAGGTATGCTTGTTTGTCACCAACTTTAGAGGAAAATACCTTTATGTTTTTTTCCTAATGTGAAGAATACACTAGGTTGAGGGTGGAGCTGTGGTCGGATTGTGGGCTTGCTGCTATCAGCTGTACAGCATTAGACTGTAAATGCAATTTTCTGAAGACACCTCTACAGGTGCAAATCCACCCTACAGGCAGATGTGTATGTGGCTCTTGCCCAGCACACAATTATGGGGAGTGAAGGTTAATTTCTGCAACCAGAAACAGGTCTCTAATCCATGCATCATGTTTAGAGCAGATTGATACCAGCTATCATTTTAAATGTTGGTGATGCAACAAAAGGGTTTTGTCTATGTCTGATTGTAGGAATGTGCAATCCTTCATGAGCGGCTCTTGTCAACAGAATTTCATTATCAAACATACATAGTCAAATATTGTGAGTGAACATCTTTCACCTTCTTCCTCATCTATCTCCCAAATTAGAAGTCAGTTAAAAAGAGTTTATTGAAAAGTAACACTGGTTTCTTATCTCAATTGTCTTCTGATTATGCTTTGACCTACGCCATTTTCCTAAATTAACATGGTAATTGCTGCTTGGAGAGCAGAGATTTTTAAAAGAAGAAATAACTTATTTTCAAGGAAAACAGCCAGCTTGACTGGCTTCTATCTTATATATGGTCTAGCAGGTCTCAATGAACTTCTTTCTTTACCATCACCTTACTGCAGTGCTGTGTGTCTGGACTCTAAGCAATTACAATTCTTCATCCCAACAGTGGTGACAGTGTGACTTCATGTCTCATGTTCAAGGAAACCCAGCCACCTGAGTTCTTTCCCACATGTCTTTAGATGGGAGAGAATGAAGGGCACAAGCTGAACAGGAGGGAAATACCTGATTATAAGTGAACAGTCCTTAAAAGGCAGAAATTATGCCAGGATTAAGCCAGAGGTGAAGTGTTCAGGGAAGAGCTGGCATGGAGGGAACTGGTGGAACAGCACTATAATTTTATTATTGCCTTTGCCCTCTAGGGCCATAATTACACACACTGGGAGTGACACACAGGCTGCTGTGCCAGCTTGGTGCTGAAGCTCAGGACTTGAACTGCCATATTGTCACAAAGCTCTTTTAATTCAAGAGGGCTGTCCAAGTAGGGGACATCCGGGTGCTCCCTGCTGCTGCATAGGTGCTCCCTAGGCTGGAGGTAAGTTCCCTGTTGGATTCAGAATGTGTCTCAGGGGAGGTACTGAGCAGGTGCCAGCCCCAGGGGTGTGCTTGGTCTCAGCCCACCTCCAAAACAATGTTTTGGATGTCCTGGGCTCCTGCAGCTGGTGCAGGTGCTGTGAGGGAACCTGCAGGCTGCAGTGCACTGTTCTGAATATGTCCCAGCCCTGAGTTTTCCAGTGTGCAGCGAGGACCAGAGGAAGACAACTACCCAAGCAGCAGCTGCTCTGGGGCATGGTGGTCTCCACTTCTCCTGCCTGTTGCTGCCAGATGGGAGGAACATGCCGTGGCTGTGATATTAGGCAGGAGCAGCTGCAGTGATGTGTAGTGCTGTAACAGGCATGACCCATGCGAGAGGCCATGGGAGTAGAAAACTCCCTGTCCTGGCACTACCCTAGCTGACTCACTGCCTGTCCCCTGGCCCTACCACATATGGGACCATGTAGTGTGAGCAGCCCCTTGAAGAGGGGGATGGCACAGCTGTCCCCCTGGAAGCAGGGAGGGCAAGAAGGGCCACTTCTTGGGGCCTTTGCCTGCTGGAGCATCAGGGAGCAATGCCAGCGCTGGGGTAACAGGTCTGTCCTGTCCTCATTCCTGCTGAGGGTTCAAAAGAGCCCCGTGGAGCTGAGTGGAGTGAGGATGATGGGGGCATCAGGTGGGGTGAGGATGGGTGTTGTGTCTGATGTGGTCTCTTCAGCCTCACTCTCCACGTCCTCCAAGCTCTCGCTGACAGAGGGAATGATCTGCACCACCTTCTCCTGGAAGTGCACTTGCTTGCGAGGGACTGGAATGGCTGCTGGTTGGGCAGGAGTTACTGGGGCCAAGCTTCTGTCCTTGCTGCCCTTCATGATGCTCTTCATGTGTCCCAGAAGTGAGCAGTGCTGCTCCCTTTGGGCCCCGTGGAAGGTGTAGGTCTGCTCAGTGTCACCAACGATGGTTGGGGCTGCCATGGTGGCTGAAGGGTCCACGTACTGGCCTGTCTGGGGATGTGTTTCTTTGTGTCCTGGGTTCTTCCTCCTCTTGCTTAGCAGGAAGTAGGCCAGAGCAGTGAGCACCAGCATGGACCCTGGGGAGAAGGCCACATTGTCTGAGGGCTGGAGCAAGCAGGAAGAGCTCGCCAAGCAGTGCTTGGTCTGGCTAGCTCACCACCATCTGCCACTGGTCCAGCACCCCACACATCCCCACCCACACTGGCCCTTGACACACCATGCTTCTCTTCCATCCGCACTGCTCCCACCCAGCTTCTCACCAGGAATGGTAACATGCCAGACGAGAATGGGATGCAGGAAGCAAGCCACTGAGAGCATCGTGTACCCCAGGAATTTCTGGAAGCTCCCCGGGCGTCTAGCTTGCTTCCAGCAGGCCTGTGGCAGGGATTCAGGCTTCTGACTGGGGAGAGAAAGAGAGATTCTTGTGGGATGAGGCACCAAGCACATGGCAAGAAGATTTGGACCTGTCACCCATCTAGATGTGCAAATCCTCACTCTGGTCTTCCAGAAGACTGGGGTGCTGGTCAGGGAAGTAAGTAAAGCCTGAGCATCTCCCATGGGCAGAAGTTTCTGTGGCTGCATCTGCCAGAGGCCAGCATCTTAGGCAATCTCTTGGTGTGTTTGCCTATTTGGTCATTAATCAAGTGTCTATTATCTGGAGTAAAGTGTTGCCTCTGAGTAGCTGAAGTAAGGTGCTGCCTCTAAGATATGAGGGCTTTTGAGTTTATGCTAGAAGACAGTGGCAGTGTTCAGCCTCTGAAAAGTACATAAGGATTTTGTACATTTTAATTGTAACTTCTGCACTGTCTCTGGGAGGGAGCTGAACCTCACCCTGGTACCTTGTCCCTACCTATTGTGTTAAGTGGATGCTGGAGAGAAGAGTTTGTTGTGCTGATGCTCAGCAAATTAAGGCACAAGCCTGAGTTAAAACACAGGTTTAAATGGGTGTGGACACAGTCCCACTAACCTTCCCACAGCCTGAGTACACTTGCCATGGCATTAGGGGAAGGACCTTTGGTCTGGCACCTGCAGCTTCCCTAGGTCTGGTGTTGCATGTAAGAGGCAAGTTGCCTTAGGGAGGACCCACCGAGGCTGGAGAAGCATGGACAGGGTCTACTCACGTGAAGCACATCTCCAGGAACAAACTGATAAAGAAGAAGCCTTCACAGACAGTAACTGCAGCTCCTGAAAAACTGAAAGGTGGAGCTGTCAGGGAGGCGGGGCTGGGCTTGAGTATGCTCTCTAGGTAGCAGAAGGGGCACAGAGAGCCAGAATTTACTATCCAGTTCACAACAGAGTCTGTGTACTGGGATCCAAATACCCTCTGTTCAGCTGGTTTGTGGAGGAGAGCTCACAGCCCTTCTGTCCCTGGGGAGTCAACTTTCAGCCAGTGTCTCCTCTGGCCTGCTTGAGTCTGCAGTAACATATCTTTCTCTAACAGAAATAGCTTATTTTTTCTGAAATCTCAATATGGAGACCTGAAATCCCCAAAGCCTTGGACACTGTTCCTGCTGTTGTTGCAGTCTAGTCTGGTGCTATATATGGTGGAGGGGCTGACCATGTCACCTTCCCCCAGCTCTGACTTCAAGGGCAAAAATACTCACAGCAGATAGAAAGCCAGGCTTTTGAACTGTCCTCGCTGCAGAGTTTCTACGCCCACACCGATCAGCACTAGAAAGAGAAGGTAGGAAAGATGCTGACTGCAGGGTTAGTTCCCAGTTCCCTGGTGCCTTACCAACTCCCAGGATCAATGCCCTTGTTCCCCCAGGGGCTAGTGAGGCTGCTTCTCCCATGCAATGCAGCATGTTAGGACTGGCAGCACCACTGATTCATGCTGACACACCAGCCCAGGGGAATCAGGGCTTAGTGCTGGCCTTGACATACAGCCCTGAAACCCATCCCAGTTGCACCACTACTATGGCAGCCTTGCCACTGTGTGGGCTGGGGAAAGGTGATCTGGGGATACCAGCTGGCCTTGGGCAGCTGAGGGAAATGAGCAGTGATGTCAATTCACCCTCTTCAATTCACCCAATTCACCACATCATGGTTACCAGAGGCCCCAGTGCCCCATCCATCTCTGCCCAGGTCCCCCCAGTGCCAGCCAGACTCATTCCCCTGCCCTCCCTGCTTGCCCAGGCCTGTTTCACCCAACACGTGGCTGCAGGGCAGCAGCAGGACAGGGAAACTGTGCCAGCTACCTTCACAAAGGATTGTAGCCATAGCATCAAGATAATTTGCTAGCCAAAGAGAAAAACAGATTAAAACCAGGGAATGAACATTCCCTCAGTGCTCCAGCCAGTACTGCTCACCAGGGAGTCAGTTTAAGGGGGGATTAAGAGTATTAGTGAGGCTAAAATCTTCAGTGGATTGGCCAATAGCTTCGGGGGATGGAATAGTTCCTTCAACATCTGTCAGTTTCCTTTAAGACCTTCTAAAATGGAGCAGAAACACAGTGCCTCACATCAGCTGCAGTCACAGTGCACAAGTGCCAGCAGCATGGACCTGAACGGAGCCCAGATTTTAGGGCCAAAGTATCACTCCGGACAATCAGTGCGCTCCTCTCTACACTTGATGTTTCCACATCTCACTGAGCAGTCCCCACCCATCCACTGGTGCTCAGGAAGCTCACCACTGGTCCTGCTCAATGCACACTGGCCAAGGTTTGAGGTGCAGGTTGGATCCATTTCTCTAAGTTGTGGTTTGCTCAATCTGGAGAAGGATACCAGGCTCCCAAACAGGGGTGCAGGTCACTGTCCATCAAGACTGCAGGGTGAGTCAATGCCAAGGGTCAGCTCTCCCACTGGGGCTGAACAAAGTCCCTCTATATTTTCCCTGTATCACCTGCAGCTGCTGGCCCCATCAGCTGAGGGAACACATGGGGCCCCTGTGCCATCCTCCTCCACTGCCTTTCCAGCCCTGAACAGAGCACAGGGAAATCAGTCTCATCAGAGGGCTGTGAAGCTGCATGAGCTGTGTAATCCTATACACAAAGTATTGTCCATTACTGTCTTGTGACTGAGAACCATTCTTTATAATCTTCCCTACAAATGTGGAGTTCATTCATTTGTTCATTTATTCCCTGTGGATGAATGCAGAATTAACAGCTTGGCTGTTACGCTCGAGCCTCTGCTCTGGATGGTTGAGGGAGGTTCCCTCATTTTGCACAGCTTCTGCTTTGTCCACAAAGCTGTTTGGATGAAGAATCTGCAAGAAGAAAAGGGCTGTTTCCGAGGTGTTTGTTTGGACTTGTCACTGCCTTGATTTGGATTTTGTCCAGACCATGTGGCTAAAGGCACATGATTAGGAATTAAATGGTTGAAAGCATGAGAATTAAGAAGTAAGTAGGAACTCTTTCCTAGATATAAAAATCACAAGACCTAAAATTGCTGAACTAGAGTGATGCCTCAATACTGTAGCAAATTGCAGGGCTATTTGATTTCATTAGCTTGCCATAAGACAAATTAGCTATTTTCTCATACAGAAGAAACTCTATAGCTACACCATTGCAGACAGTTATTACACTCCAAAATCCTGGGAGAAGGGGAGGTTTATATTGATGTGGATACCCTGTATTTACTAGCAGACCAGGCCTTCTCAGAATCAATTAGTGAGGCTGATGCACTCTCCCTTTCATTTTTTTTTTTTCAAACAAAACCCATGGGACTCTCTTCAGCATGGTTTCCATTTCATGCAAAAACCTCACACACCTCATCATGCACTAAACACTGCATCAAGCTGATTTCTTACTCCGTTGAGACACACAGAGAAATAAAGCACAGGCACATCCCATTCTTCAATGGCCTTTTTGGAAAGTCAGGTGATACTGGGAATGCACCAAGGCTATGGAAAAGCGCAGGGATTGGTAATGCAGCTGTCCTATTGTCTCTGATGCTCAGCAGAGAAACAACTGCACTGCTTATTTAAAGAAAAAGATGCAGATGATACAAAATGATGAAAAGAAAATAAGCAGGAGAGAGATTATATTACACTAACACTTTCACGCTGTAAATTACTTTCAATTTTGTTGTTCTAGCTTTAATTTTGTTATGGCAACAAGCTCACATTTTCTCTCAGGAAGGTCTCTATGAGTTTCCATAGAGCTTTAAGGGAGAATATGACCAGCATGGGGCTCATATAAGCCCAAAGGGGATGGGGATAAAGAAACAAAGAGATGTGCATTTGATGATTAAAGCTGTGTCCCTGCTGCCACTGTTGCAGTCTCATCATGATGTGCACTTATCTACTGGGGGTTGTACAAACTCAGACTCAAATCTCTGCTTGTTATCAGTATCAGTTGTTTAAAGCACATTCCAGGGCCTCCATCACCTGGGCTTTGTGTGTCCTTGGGGACCTGTGCATTCTTCAACTGACCTATGCACTTTTTATTTTGCCCCTGACTAGAGCAAAGTGTCTTTTTCATGGCTGTCCACAGCTGATAAAGGAAATGCAAAGGTAGAAGGGCCTGCTGTGACTTATTCTAAAGTGTCTGATTATGAAATCCCCAGGGGTCTGAAACAGGAACCACAGGCACCATCTCAAGTCACCTCTCACCAGGAACCTCTGGTTCATACCTCCAGCCTTTAGGCAAATCAGGCACCTTGATCTCTTCTTTACTGGTGGGGAAACTGAGGCAGAGACTGCTGTCCATCCTGTCCCATAACAGGAAGTCAGCAACAGTGCCAGAGTCATCCCCTGAGCCCTTTGCTTTAGTCATTTCCCTAGGTACCATCTAGAGATTCTCTATGTGAGAGGGTTGTTCAGTCCTTCTGGGTGAGATGCTGTGTCTGACACCTGGCTCAAAACACCTGCATGTCACCTGAAACCAAGTGCTCAAATGTGTCACCAAACCCAGAACACCTCGGTCCAGCCCTTGACAGTGGGTGAGAGGATGCAGCTAGCCAGGTGGATGAATTTATGGTGTTTGTACCGCAGCTATAACCTGAACTGCTCTGAGACTGCTTCCCAACAGGTTGCTAGAGAGGCAGAGCAGTGTTTTGCAATAACCATGTCATTATGGCTGGGATGGAACCTCTTCATCCTGCCTGGCACAGGACATCTCACTGTGCACAGCACATGGAGCTCCTCCTTCATCTTCGCATCCCATAGAGCAGCCTGGCACTCTTACACAGACATGAGTATTTTGCTTTTCAGTTTCATTCACAACTTGACTGTGCCCATGTCTTAGAAGATTATAGTTTAGTTTTCTTTTCTATTTGTGATTTAGCTTGTCCTCTGACATACTGAGTGCTGGCTCTTTCTTTCTGATGTCTCACTGTGCCTGCCACAGCATTTGGAAAGAGCCAGGCCAGGCACCCAGCACACTCCCTCCCTGGGTCCCAAACCAGAAGTGAGCAAGTTTCCTTGTCCCCTTTGTAGGATGGGGCAGCAGCTGCACCTGGCTAAAGGCAGAGAGGCAGTTCAGGGGTCCCAACACCCACTCAGTGCCTTTTACTGCCAAAGAAAAAGAGAATTTCCTCTTACCTGCTGCAGTAGAGATGCCCAGCAATCGGCAGGTGTATTCCAGGGCACTCCAAAACACCTTGTGCTGCATGGCGAAGAGATGAGGACTGCGGTACAGCCAGGCAGAAACTCCTCTTCAGAGCCCCACCTCATATGTAGCCCAGCAATTCCCAGAAACGGGCAGGGACTCCCACTCCCTGGACCGGGTGACCTTCCTGTGCGTGCAGGACTGGCCACCTCCACGGGTCCTCCCAGGGGAGGGTGGTCAGAGAGTGAGCTGCCACCACAGGCAACCGGTCAGCACTGCTTCCTGCTGCTCCCGTGGGGGCTGTGGAGACCTGGACTTTTCCTCCTTGCTTGCCGCTTGCTCCTTGCTGGCCCGGGTGATTAATAATTGGTAAGGCAGGGGTGCGGCTTTGGGAGCATTTGTACCCTGGGTGCATGGGTGCATGGCCTTCCCTGCTCCCGAGGAGGAGGCTCTGGAAGCCCAAGCTGATTAAATGAATGCGAAGTCATTAGTGCTGTGCAGCTCCCGGCAGGTTAACCATTTGTGAGGATGACGATGTTCTTTCTTGGCAAGAGAGCAGCACATTTCTGGCAAGTCACGAGGGGCACCCCAGCTTCACTGCCCCCTGCAGCTGAGTGCTCTGACATGGCTGCTGCTCACCGTCCAGGGTCTTCCAGGCTAGTATGGCTTGGGAAGTGTCTGTGCTAGTGTGCAACCACAGGAACAAAGAGGTCAAATTTCTTCACAGGGGTCCTACAGACTCAGGCTAGCCATAGCATGGGAGATGTGTATTTCTTTGCTTGGGAACCCCAGTGAAATGTGGGTTTGTGTTGTACTACCAGAGCCATTTGAGCAGCTCCAGGGTCTCCCAAGTGTCCTAACATGTAGAATGGGCTGCACGGGCACTCTGACTTCTTCATCTTGGATTTGGTAGACAGTTTGGGAGTCCTTGCCTAGTCTCGGCAGGACACACTGCCTCAGGAGAGGGGCAGCCCTAGGTATGTCAGAAGGACAAGACAAGAAAGCACTGGCCTGCTCTGGACCCCAGCCCCGCACTCCTGTGTGCTTGAACAGGATGCGTCTCAATGGAGGTCACCATCAATCCCCACCTGCTTCTGTTCAGGAAAGAGTTGGTGGGGGCAACAGCATCTGGTCACGGCAGTCCTGGCAGGAGGGGCGTGTGAGCACAGCACAGTCACAGCATGGATGTCTGGCACCTGCTGGGCCATGGGTTCACAGGTCAGTGAACTCACCTTGTGCTGTAGCTGGTCTATGGCAACTCACTGCAGCCCCTGCCCCTCACTGCACTTTCCGTGAAGCTGGCAGTGGTGCGGGACAAGGGCTGGGTGAATCACACTCAAATCATGCACAGACAGTCCTGTAGAGAGGCAGCAACCAGCTGAACCTGTACCCTGTGATTCCTTCTCACCTGCCTGACACCACAAAGCTGAGCCTGGCTAGTATGTGTTGTACTGACTTGTCCTGCAGGTAGAGATGACTTGGTCCAAGGGCACAGTGACAACTTCTCTTCTACAGGATCTCGGCCAGTATTTCAGACTGGGATTTTCCCAGGGCAGCCAAATGCCTGAGCTTATGAAATGGGCCTATAATTCCTGTAAATAACTGCTGAGAGTGGTTTTTTTTGAACACCACAAGGTCATGGGTAACAGGGATTTTTCTAGTAGGCAATGCTGACAAGGTTTGGGGGCAGTGTACACTTTCTATGTGAAAAATTGAAAAGCCCACTGCAGAAGGGCTTCCAGAGTATCCTGAGGGGCAATGCTGAATGGCACAAACTCAAAACATCTCTTTGCCTTGCAGCACTGGCTCTGCCTTTGGGTGTTTCCATTTCCTCTTGTCCTCCTGCACCACCGTGGGTGTTTGAAGGAACTACCCATTTTTCACAACTGGTGACATAATGGTGTGTCAAAACATCCTTTTTGAGAGAGACACACGAAGTGAAAAACAGGCAGCCAGCAGAGAAGGTCACATGAAGGCTGAGGAAAAGCCCAGCTGGGGCATCCTGCTGCCCTGCCCACTGTGGCTGGACACAGCCTGGGTGATCCCCATGCCCTCTCACAGGGCATTGCTGCAGATTACAGGATCACCATCTGCCTCCAGAAATCACCAGACTAGCTTAAGAGTCCAGAGGTTGTGCAAACAGTCTCGATGGTTTTTTTCCTTTCTGCCATGTTCTTCCTTTTTTTTTTTTTCCTTTAACATTGATGCCTTGAATTTAAGGTGTCTCTTTGCAAACACGAAAACTAGAAAACTACTTAAAAAGCACATAGATGAAAGGAAGACATAAAAACCTTCCAGAATCACTTGGAGACATGAGCTTAGGCTTGATGAAAAGCAGAAAGCACCACAGTGCAACCCTGAGCTATCCGCATCCACCCTTTCAGCACCCAGCACTGCTCAATGCAGCTGGCTGCTGCCTGCTCTGGTGGCAGGGGTCCCCTTAGCCAACACGGGCAGTGCAGTACACTGAGTTGTTACTCTGGAACTCTAATAAGAGCTCTCACCCAGAAAGTAAATGACTTTGTCTAAGTGTCCTTGACAGCAATGTTTCCTTTCTGGAGACCAACATACCCTCAGGGTATTAAATAAATGTAAATTTATGGATGGCTGTAGTGGTGGTGATAGAGGGACAGAATCTGTTTGGAAAAGGTAGATTAATACATTAACAATTTAAACCTTCCACGTCCTTCCCATGTTCCTTTGCCTATTATCTAACATCCATCCCCTGAGTGGGCCTCTATTAGCCTTCCTGAACGTCCTTGTCCCCCATGTGGGGGGACAAGAGCGTGGGTGGACTCTCATTCTAGTGCCCAGGAAAGTAGCATGGATTGAGCTGGACAGGTATCCTCAGACTTGATTTGTACGAACACTCACTTAGCAACTCCTTCCTTCCATTTAGGATTTTTTTTTGTCTAGTGCTCCTACAAAGCAACCTCACATTAACTTGATTTTTCTGAGTAGAAAGGTTCTTTCTGATTCTACCTCTGTTCAAAGGGGGAGATGACACCCTCAATGAAGCTGTGAGCCATTTCAGTGTTTTGGTGAGATTTTTAGGCATGAGGTTATGCAGTCAGAAGAGCACTAAGAATTTCTGGCCTTAGAGCGATTTAATAACCTGTAACCAGCATTGCAAAACTACGCAGCACAGGCTATTCCCGGATACATAATAGCAAGTGGTCCCCACTGCAAATTAAGATACTTCTCTTGCAGAGGCTTGCCATTTGCACTTTGGCTGCCAGCCAGGATTCACATTTACAGGCTGCTTCCAGTGATATACGGGTTGATTTGAGAGGATTTTATTTCAGTGTTAGGGTTTCATGGTGGTGGTAGTCTTTGTCTTCGTCTCTCCCTCCTCACACTTTGCTCAAGTAATTTTTGCTGTGGCATGACCCGCAGCTGTTGGTTCACTGGGTGCAAAAATCTCCTTGCAGTCACCAAGAGTTTCACTCTGCCTTGTATCCCCAGAAGTCCATAGCCTTCTAAACCACTCTAAATGAATGGAGATCATCCTGAGGCAAGTTTGGCAGACCTCCCTCCTCTCCCAGGGCAGGGAAAAACAGGGTAATAGGGTGTCTGAAGCCACATAAACAAAAGAGCTAAAGAGAAAATCTTAAGTGTGCCCTCTCCTCCTTTGCTATAACCACAGAATCATGCCCTCTGAGTTTCCAAATGTGGGGAAGCATTGCAAGTCGTGCTGGGGATGCCCGGCAGGGGACAGCAGGACCCCACCACTGCACAGACAGCCCAGCTGCTCCCTGAAAAAAGCAGGCTGCAGCCAGCCCTCTGCAAGGTGGGGATTAAAGGACACTATTAAGTTTTACTGTTTGAATAGGAAAAAAATGACAGCCACCACATGGATCTGAAGGGGGCTGGGGAGAGCCCAGAGCTGCAGCAAACACAAATCAATAACTGGCCTGCTTTGCTTTATACTCTGTGATCAAAGGAATCAACACGCTCCTGAACATTCATCTGCTCCTCTGGGAATTTCCCACCACACCAGGGATGCTAAAGCTCATCAGTACACTGCCCCAGTTGTCCCACATCAGACCAGCCAGCCCCAGAGGTCTTTGGTGCACAGCCCCAGTCCTGCAGGCTAAACCAGCAGAAAGGATGAGCTGGAGGGGCTGGTGAAGAGCCTTTGTGCACACAGACTCTCCTTGGGACACTCTCACTGACTGCAGGAAGGAGAGACACTGGCTTTATCCTGGGGCCAGGCCTGGTATTTGCACAGTCTATGCCTTGTGTCTGGCAATGGTTGGGGGGTGAGCTCTCATCCAGGTATCTAGTGTTAATAAGACTCAGGACACTGTAGTGTGGGGTGGTGTGGGATGATGTGGAGGTGATGCCAGGGGTAGGGGCTGAGGTTGGTGCCTCTGTGGCAAAGGCAGTCTTGAGGAAAATGGATGTAGGAAGGCATCTGATACACTTCTAGAGATCTCACATACCTCTATAGCACCTTTATCACTCTCCAGTGGATGAGGGCCAAGAGTCCAAATAGACAGCCTCTGACTTGTTAGTGATTCCTGCTTTCCCTGTGAAACCTGCAAGCCTCCTGATCCCATCCCCAGGCTAAATCCTCTCGCTCAGGAAGGCATGTCAGCATAAACTTCCATTCTCTTGTTTGGTCACCTGTTTGACACCAACCTTAGAGACTTTCCAAAAAGTGGACTAATACTGGCTCCCTGTGGGAGCATGTGTGAGGGGCTCCAGGGTGGCGATCCCTCTGGCCTTTGTTCTGCTCAATATGGCTGGGATAAGTCCCTGTCCCAGTGCCATTCTGCTCTCCAAGACATGATAGGCTGAGCACTGTGTGATGAGCTTGTGGCATTTTACACAGTATTTGGCAGACAGATGTGTGATCAGGATGTATGCATATGTATGCATGTGTATATACGTATGCAATGAAAACTCGTGCGTGTTTAAACTAAGTTGTAATAACAAGAATGATCAAAATCACATCTATTTATTGTGCAATTACCTTCAGTTCAATAGCTGGGCCCCCAGAAGCTGGTGTCCAGCTCCCAGAACTATGTGATTATGCAAGACTCTCCATTAAAACACATTTCTAGCTCATAAAATTGCAGAGAAAAGCTGCAGAAAGAGACTCAAAATATAGAGAAAATTCCCAAGTTGAAAAATCTTTGCTATTATTAGCAGTATTACTTGTAATTGTATGACTTAAACACATGGTCTTTGGAGAATTACAGTAAAGCTAAAACAGGAATGCCACAGTGGAACAAGAAAGAGGGGACTTTAGGAGAGCTAAGTTCAAGGCACTAATTACAAGTCTAAGCCCCAAGACAAAAAATGTCTCACCACTTCTCAGCTGCCCACAAAGTTTCTTTCCTGACAGCAGAGTGTGAGTGGTTAGGAGGACTGAGGCAGGAGTGCAGCTGGGAGCAGCAGAAGCCTGACAGGGACAAGGATGTCTCCCCAAATTAGCAAGGGGGAGGGGATGCCAGCCAGCTGGACACGTGAGTCTTCTGTCCAGGGAGCTGCTAGGGAGCTCATCAGGGATATGCCCAGCACACCAAGTGGTGGGCTGCTCTATATTGAAGGTACAAGCCCTCTCCAGCCAGACTGTCTCCCCCGCACTGTAGGCAACACAGCAAAGGAGCTGGTTGTCAGCTCCACTGAGAGGGAGTAGGGTGAAGGGGGTGCCTCAGCATGATGGGGTTACTGTGGTATGCCCAGGGTAGAGGGAGCAGAGCTCAGGTGCTAGGCTTGGTAGTGGGGACTTGGGGGCCTTGTCCATCTTCCTTAGGAATCTCTGGTCTTCATGAGACTGATCTTGACTCTCAGGTGGATGACAGGAGATCTCGACTTCCATGTAAAGAGGGAAGGGAAACATAAAGGTTACTACGTGATCTTGAGGCATGGCTACACCCTACACAAATACCTGCATGTCCTCTACATGCCTGCTGCCACTCAGTTCCCCTTCTTTCTTGCAGGAGGATGGGCTTGGTCAGACTCCCTTGCTGTAAACTGCTCCCATAGGATGACTGTGACAACTCCAGATGGGTTCAAAGATGAGCTGACATGACATGCAGACCATGTGGCCCACACATACAGGAACCTCCCACCATGAATCAGTCAGCTGCAGAACTTGAGAGAGACTCATCATGCTGAAATTGGCATCAGTGCCTCTCAGTGGGCCATTACACTAAAAATAGATCCATCTCCTTTTTCCATAGAGTCTGCACATCTGGGCTGAAGTCTAAAATACTCCCAGAGTTTGTGTTTGATGTGACAAAGCTGTCCTAGCAGGTGAGTATGTTGGTTAGTATTGTCTAAGAGGCAGGTAGAAGTGATAAATAAGGCAGATATGGGCAGGCTGAGCAGATGGAAAAGGCTGTGTTTAGGATCACTTACTGCAATATAGGCATACTTTGTGATGTGGATGCAAAAGGCCATGGATTTCACTTCACATAGATACATGTGAGTACACATCCACTTTTCCCACTGACACTGAAAAATTCCTCACCCCACAGGAAGTCCCATGGGACGGGGGTGATCAAGTAGAGAGGTAATCGAGTGGGGAGGTAATTGATTGAAAGACCCATCCCCATCTTTAATGATAGCATATTGCTTCTAGAAGTGGTCTGTGCTGAAAGAAGTCCAGCCCCACAACACAGGTCATAAGAAAGCACAGAGTCCAGGGGCTACTGAAGATAACTACACAGCAGCAGTGCAGAGGCAGAAAAATTACCCATGAGATACTCCAGAGCAGCCTCAGCCTATTTTAATGGAACTAAAGAAGGGATGAAATCAATCACGTATCTTCTGTCTAAATCAGCAGTTCAGCTGCTATTGGGACCCCTGAGTAAAGATTGTAGCTTGCTCCCAAAGCCAGACAATTCCTTCCTCAGTAGCTGTCAGTGGATATGAGCTGTCACAGTAGCTGTTTGAACTGCTGGCCAAGCTGCTCTAAGGTTCCATGTCCCCTCTTCCAATTTCTCCATCCCTTCAACTTCCACTCTACAAAATAAATTTGTAATATCAGCTGTCACCCTGGGAGACAGAAATTTGTAGCAGCAGTGCAGGATCCACGTGCAGGGGTGAGAGTGTTCACAAGGGGTTGCTTTCCCTGGAGTAGTATAACATCTTAGAGTGTTCTGTTGATACAGGCTGATTCTCATCATTGGGACTTGACAATGTGTCCAACAGGAGTGCTGTGTCAACATAAAGTAAATGCTCTCAGTTTTTCTATTGCACTGACTCATTTTCATTTGGAATGGGGAAACTGAGGCAGGGTGATGCCTTGATCCAGATAGTATCATACAGCATGTCAGCAGCACAGCTTACTCAAGGATGATGAATCTTGCCTGCCTGTCAGTGAGTCTGCACATCCCTTGTGAAATACAATGCTAGCGCTCAATCAAGGAAATTACTTAGCTAAACTCTAACCTAAATCCATGATTCATTTCCAGGACTCGAAATGAATGCTAAAAGTTGTGCTGTAATGACAAAGAATGAGATCCACGTCTGTGGAGCGGGTCTGTAACAAGACTAAAATACCACCTTAACACCATAGACTAAGACCTTCCTGTACAGAGTGGAATTGCCATCATAGGAGGAAACGCAGTAGTGTAAACGAGATCACAAAGAGATCGAATATTCATGTGAAGGCTCTTGGTCTGGAGTATATTTCACAAGGAAGGCTGTTGGAGGAGTATTTTATCAGTTAGTGGGAGGAAGGAGTACTAGTAATTCAGTATACACAAGCTCTGTGCATAAGCTTTAGCCCATAGACATTCATCCATCCATCAAAACCATTTGACTCTTTGCCCTCTTTTCTGGCAAAGGGAACTGGTAACTTCTTCCTGCATGGGAGCAAACAAGGTGTGCACAGCAGTGATTGATGCACCTGGTGATTGAGACATACATCAAAGAGCCTGCTTGCTGCATTTCAAATCCCAGTGAGCAATTTATAGAAGGGTTTGTGCAGATAAATAACCAGGGAGATTTATGTGAAGCAATACAAAACACATGTTTTTGGCTGCAGAGATATAGAAATGCTTAAGGACTTGGAAGCTGTGCAACTGAGGTTATTTGTAAAAATGTTTCTGTTCAGTAGGATTTATTCTGGGGCTTCATTTTACTTGATATTGCCTCCAAAAGGCTGCAAAGCAAAAAAGCACAGCAGGATCCATCACCTTTTTTACTATGATGTCTAAAAGAATTTCAAGCATATAGGCTTAAAACCAGAAGGTTTGTCATGTCACCCCCAGGTGAGGCTTGGATTAGGAAGAGGCTGAGAGCAAGGAGAAGCAGCAGCAAAGGAAACAGACCTCCAGGAGATGGAGGTTGGATGAGGATAGATGATTCCCTGGAGGGTCCCCAAACACCAACTCTATCCCCCAGCCTAGGCACCAGGCACTGGGTCAGAAAATAAGGACACTTCCCCTGCAAACCTTGTGACCCTGCCATGGCTACTATGATTTGGAGGGAGAAGAGGAGACTGCCCTGGCCTCACCTGGAAAGCTAGGATGTAAATTTAAGTTTGGTCATCACATCATATGTCCAGAAGAGTCTGCGGTAATTAGTAGAAGTTTCTGTCACATATTGTGTTTGTCTGGCTTGAGCCTCCCCTGCGATCCTGCATACCACTGGCTGTATTGTATCTCACTTCACACTGACATCCAGCCCCTGAACTGGGCATGGGTTCTTCTGTGCCTGCTAAACTTTAGAAGGAGGCTCAGTGCTGTGTTAGCATGAGAGCAAGCCAGAGCTTGGATGTGCTTTCACTGCTGATTCATCCTGCAAACTCACCCTCTTAGGTAGCTGTGTGTCCTGGACTACCTTCCTGCTGCTCCTTTGCCCTCATGGGATGGCACAGAGGACTGTGCCAGCAGTGAGCAGCTTGATGAAGACCTCTTCAGTCAAAAGAGAATCACCATGGGCAGGTAGCAAAGGCACCCTCTAACGTATCAGAAGGTGTGTACCAATGAGAGCTTGCAGTTTTCACACCCAGTCCCACCACACTATGTGCAGACTGACACTTCCATTCATCTGACAGAAGGGCGAATCCCCTTGCCACTATGAAACATTGCACAGGAGATGGAGGGGCAGCTGTCTGGCAGCCTGAACTGCCCCATGACTTATTTTTCAAGTCTGAGCTGCTTCTCTTTCAGGAAGGAACAAGGAAGTCGCTCAAATTATCCCCAACTGACCCCATAAGGTGTCCACCCTGATCAGTGCTGATGTACACATATACCAGCAACACAACAGTAAGACTGGAGAAAACCCTTCCCTTCTGGCTGCATCCCGTTTATCCATAAAAATCCCTACCCACATCTCCCTGTCCCCTGACCCTCTCTCCTCCAGGTTTCCATCTCCTGGTGCTGGAGGCAGATCTCAGCATGAGAATAACTGCCATTTTCTACCCCAGGTACAGAAAAGGATAGGCTGTTTTAAGCTCCTAAATCTTAGGTTCCCCTTCTCCATGCAGGAGTGCAGAGCTTGGGATTTGCTTGGCAATCAGCCTTCCCATCCATGAGAAAGGGCCCCTGCCCTCATGTATGCTCACCATATAGGTTATTTTATTTACATAGCTGTGTGCACACATTTATATTTAGTATGTTTAAGAGGCCTCCACAGATTAGAAAGCTAAAAATGAGGATGGAATAAGATACATGAAGGCTAAGGGGGGGTGATATGAGTGAAAACTGAGACCAGAGGTAACTCCAGGGCTTGCTCGGCTCTATGGCCATGAATGCCAGTGTCTCCTGCTGTGAGCAAAAGGACCAGAAGTTGAGGTCACCTTTGGATATGAACCCAGATCAGATTCAGGCCCTTCTTTAAACATTCTCACTTTAATACAACTTGAAATTACAAAACCAACCCAGCCTTATAGACTACAAGACATCTATATATCTGTCTCTATATGTACTGATTTGGTAATTTTTAATTATCACAGAATTCTGACCAGAGTCAGGCCTGAGGTTTCTACCTGCAGTGCTTTAACTCAGGCCTGTCATGTGAACAACCAGGAGATTTGCTGCCATTCTCTCAGTAAATGCCCCCCCCAGAAGAAGAAACCATTTGATGACAGTTGGAAGCCAATTATGCATTCCTCTTCCTCCCACACCCCTCCTCTCTGGTACGCATTTGTTTTCTTTTGCTTACTACAAACGTGCTGTGGGACAGCATTTGCTTCTCAATTGGGAATACTTATTAAAAATGAAACATTAGGCAGGACTGTTGCTCAAGTGCCGTAGGCATAGTGCAGCTGTGGGGTTACCCTCTCCACTCACCAGCATCGAGATGCCTGTTGAGAGTGGCAGAACAAAGATCTGGTCTGCTCATGGGCAACAGGGTTGAGTTTGAGGAATGACTTCCAGACCAGGTTTTGGTGCCAAATAGGAAGTAACTCATCTCAGATTTGCATCTGTCTTCTTCACAGAAAGTACTTGCATAAAGTTGGTCAAAACAAACACTGAAAACAGCATTTGTTTTTCAGAAGTTCTCATTTAAGAAGGAGGTGGGCAGGCTGCAGCAGAGGACCTTACATGAATGGGGTCCTGCTGGGCTTGTACTACTGCTCATGGCATATTTTTGAGTCAAAATTGCATAAAAAAACCCCTAGAATGAAATCTCCAAAGATGCATGAAATTTTCTTGTCTTTCTCCAACTCTACTTCATGATTTTTTAATCATGTACAGGCTTAAAAAATTCAGGTGAATGTCTTTCAGACCGTAGATTGATGTTAACAAGCTCTTTGCTTGGACTGCCCCCTCTCAGCTGCTGATGATTTTATGGAATGTCATGGATCACCTGGCATTGCCTTACTTCTGAATGGGAATGACTTAGAAAAGAGAAGCATTCTTATTAATTTAAAACACTAAGTTAAAACTTGCTTTGAGGTACAAACCCTTTGACAAATTGTTCCTATTAAAAAGAAAGCCAAGTGTCAGGCATGTTGTTATGCAAACAGACCATGCCCTTGAGCAGAATGTATTTGTATCTGATTGTATTTCTATGTGATCATGAACTTTATACTGTGCACTGCTGCAGCTTGCTCATGCACAGCTTGCTGTCACGCCCTCCAGAAACGTTCTCAGCATGTTGTTACAGGATTATCCCAACACTTAAAGCTGTGATCTGAGGCTAGCAATAGATACTGCTGCTCATCTACTACTAGTATCATCTGTTTGTTTCTTTCTCAGCCTTTTTCCTGCTTCCTAGACAGCACCTGGGGAAGTTGTTGGGGTTTCAGAAACCAAGATTCACCTGGAGAGGTCATCTCCTAGAAGGGTGGGCTGGCTAGTTGTGGTGGCCTATAGGAGCACAGTAAGATATTTAAATATCAGAAGTAGAGGTTGATTAAGGTTTGTTTGGAGATGCTTGTTCATAGGGAGAAGACAGCTCTAGCCATAGCTGCTATGTGTTTAGTCATAGCTGCTCTGCATTGTGAAGTGAGTTTTTGAGGCATTAAGGAATGAACCCTGCTGATCTGTTGCTGCTGTTACTTTTACTTCCTCGCTAAAACATCACCTTGAAAATAGGACCTGAGTGGCAGTGGGAGCTGAGGGACCTGGGTGAAAAGCTGGTTCTGAAGGTGAGTGCCTCTTCCAGAGAAGCATTTTATCCAGAGGGCCATGCATGCACTGTTGGGAGCCTGGAAGGGTGGGCAGAAGCTTGGGCTTTGTCTGATCTGCTGAGTATTGGGGTTGCCTGGTAACTAAGCAGGTGACCCTGGTGGAATCTGAGGCCAGGTGACACCTTCGCTGTAGTGAACTGAAGTTTGTGTGGGCATTCTGGGCATATAGCCCTGCTTGGCTCTATTCCCTGTGCTCCAGTGATGTGCTTTGAGTGACATATGAGTGTTTCGGTGATTGCCAATGTTCTGCTGGATGTAAGCCTTGGTTAAAAGCAAAAGAGAGGCCTTGGGTTTATAGGCTTTAGCTGAGTTACTGTTGGGAGTGAGGTCTGGTGCAAAGATAGGGGAGAATATACGAATTTGCCAGCTAACATTGATTAATTAGCTAAGAAATAGAAGGTGAGTCATGGGGGTTGGTGTTGTCACTGGCCTAGCATCACAGCTGCTGTCTAACTGGGCAGGGGTGGCTAGTCCCCTTTTGCTATAGTATGAGGCTTCATGTTTGGCTTTGTTTCTAAAGTGGAAATGGAAATAAGTTCATAAAATGTTTTGTTCCTACCTCTATGGAGGGAATGGGGTGGACTTGTTTCTGCCAGCATGTCCAGTGGTACACAGATGGCTGCAGCTCTAATGACTTTTCACGTGAGAGGTTTGCTGGAACTGGTCTGTATTCATATATAGCTTTGGTCCTAGCTGAAAGGCTTTTTTTCTTATGATAAATATATTTGGCAGAAATGTTGCATTCAGAGAAACTAATTCCTTCCTTTAGCAACTCTAAGCACACTAAATGAAACTTTCATGAGTCTGAAGTATGTAACTCTTCTTCAAGTTCCAGCATCTATTTTCCTGGCCATCCTACATCAACAGGGTCTCTGCTGGTGATGTTAGGGTCCTTGGGGAAGATGGTGCTGCTTGCCCAAGCTAGCGGTGTAAATGGTGCTAAGCTATTGCTCATCACTCTTGTCCTTGGTAGACTGGGTAGCTGCTGATTAAGGCTGTTTGTGAACCATAGTTACTGGGAGCAGCAAGGGCAGTGTACTGCTTACCTGCCATGGCTGGGACTGCTCCCTGCAAACACAGCTTGTGGACCACCTGCCAGCCCGCAGACTGTTTCCATTAGCTGAATGCCAGCAAACTTCTCCCTTTGAGGAGGTAATTTGGCCCGATGTGCTTTAATTATGAAGAGAATGAAAAAGTAGTTTCCCTGGCTCCAAAAAGAAACTTCTTTACTGTCTGGCCTGTTTTGTGCTTTGCTGGAGAAAAAAAACCAAACAAACAAAACAAAAAACAAACACAAAACTGGGAAAATGAGGAAAGTCTTGTAGTTCAAGCAGGCTCTGCATCCGACTGCCAGCTTGCCTGGTGCTGATGCAAGCAGCAGTTTCCAGGAAGGTAATTTTTGAATATCCAGGCTCCTAACAATGCAGTGGTCTGTTGAGAAAAAGTGGTGAAACCCTCCCCCTCTGCAGATGTGCCCACTGTGAGCCCTCAGCAACCCCAGTCACTCTGTTCTCCTGGGAATGGTGTTGTTCCTTCCACACTGGAGTATCCTGACCTCTGAGAGGAGCTAGTGCTTAGATTTCCCTTTTTGATGCTGAAGGTGCCTCTCAGGGATGTTAGCAGATAAAAATTTCTCTTACTAGTTCAGTGGCTTAACACCTTTATGGAATAGCTGTGGCAGCGTTTTTAGTTGATGGATATGAATTTTTCTGCAATTGAAGAATACAGGATAATCAATCTCCTGTAGCCTCTGGTAAAACTTGTTTCAACTTTGGCATGACATTCAAAGGAAATTTTAGCTTTTTTTCTTCAGAAAAGCAGAAAACAGTGGTCTTTATGGGAGGTAAAACTTTTAATGAATCCAAGCTCTCTTAATCTGCTATTTCTGCTTTTAAGAGAAGCTATTCTTGCTTTAGATTCACGTCTGCTTGCAAAACTCTCACATTTAACCCAGCAACACTTTCTTTTGAGAGAATGTTGCATCATCTAGCTTCAGTCAGAAGCCATTTAATTTTACTCTTGAGAGTGTGTAAAGTGACCTGAGGGGAGATGATACTCTTCTTTAAGAAATGCAATCTGTGCTGGTTTTAGGGGATTAGCTTTCCCCTTGGTGTTAGGAGAGACAGAAGTGGAGGTAAGATTTTGCCTTGGTGATTTATGGCCTTGATAAATCAGGCACTGCAAATCACTGCTGTTTTAGATAGAGAACTTCAAAATTTCACATCCCTTAATTGGTGGGAGGCCGAAGTGCCTTATCTTTTGAGAAGATCCTCCTGTTTCTTACTTGGATGGTAATTTACTAGCTCCAAAAATAGCAACTTATAATACCTAGATTCATAATTAAAACTCCTAACTGTGTTCAGGCTCCACTGTTGGTTTGACTTCTGTGCCCCAACAGGAGCATATATTTCAAGGGATTCTTGTTCTTTTCTCAGGGAGGGCCATGTGACTTATCCCATCAAGTTAACAGAAGGTCATATAATAGTCATAAAAATATTATGGATCCCTCCCACATTCCTCACCAATGGCAAAATACTGTAACAGGGGACAAACAGTGCTTTCTAGCTGGGCATCAAATATATCTGAGAAAGTATTAGGCAGAACTGAAGTTCTACAGCTGTTGGGGTGGAGAGTGAGTGCAGATAAATGGCTTGGGAAATGGGGTCCTCTTTTGTTTTTTCTTCTCTTACTGTTTGGAAACAAACCTGTATTTCAGGAATGTCTTTAAGTGGTGTAATTGTTCTACTTTTTAAAAGGTCTTCTGTTTTTATTTGTCAGCTGTGTTACGTAGGGAAGTAAATTCAGTGAAGTTGAAGTAGTTCTACAAAAAAGCTGTTCTGTTCAGTTGCTTTCTCAATCTCTCTCCAAACTCTGCTGCCCTGCTCATTGCTGAAGTCTTGCTGCAGCCAAATAAGCAGCTTTTAGCTTTTTGCCTTGGATTACAGGAGTGGTGTGTAAGTCATGCTTTTGTACAGAGGAACTGCAATGTCTCCTACAGACTGTCTTCATAGCTCCAGCCTACTGAGTCCTCTCCATGCGGCTACTCTCAGGCTCTGCTCGTGGCTGATGACTGAATTATGCTGGCACTGACAGCCCAGTGAATAGCCAGGGTGTTTCTTCACCTGTTGCCTGAATTTGCCTCATTGACTCATTCTGTACTCTTTCCTAAGCTCCTATGGAAGGCCTGGGGCAATGTGGCTCTTCTGATACATCTGCTGTTTGATCTGCCCTCGGTCTGAGCTGATGTGTGCTCGTATCTTCAGGCTGGGGTATTTAGGATGAGTTGTGCTATGTGCAGTGGCATGATACTGCTTGCCAACATGATGCTGCTTAAACCAACACAGGCTTCTCGTGCCACTTGGTGCTGCAGAGAAAACTTGTGGAAACTGCATGTCATCTTTTCTCCTTCACACTCCCTAATGTTTTCTGAGATCCCTTGGTTCTCTTGTGCCTTGTCTTGGCATATACACAGGCACTGTGCCTTTCCTGAGGACTTGGCCAGCATTCCAGCTCTTCTGTGCAGTGAGTTTGGCTTCCACAGCCTTGCTGAGTCCTGCATGTTGTGCCTCCAGCTTAGCTGTAGCAGAACCTTTCAAAATGAAATGCATTACCCTGTGTTAAAAATGTCACACAGACCAGGAAGGGAAGGACACTGATGCTGTGTTACTGAAGGTGTTTCCCCCTCCCCTGGCCTATTGGTTTATATCTGTTTTTGCTGTTTTCTGTAGTGTCATATCTGAATTGTACTGATCTCTGCAAAGCTTCAGTGCAATTTAAATGAACCTGTTTCTGTTGAAATCAATGGTAAATTATTGCTACATTGGTATGGAGGAGTACAAAATAGCCTCAAAGCATATTAGGCTTTACTGTGTATGATAGCCCATGTAGGCATTATCTACTGTTTTGAATATCTATTTTCTTTCATCTATTTTAAATTGAGTGACAGAAAAATAAGTTATATATATGCAGAAGTGAAGTGAGTTGCCCAGATAACCTAGGAATGAATAGTGGCTTTTCTACAGCCTGAACTTCACCTGTCCACGTTCACATGCTCTTGTCTCCCTGCTGTTGAATGTTTGTTGTGCTGTGTGCTTAAGAGGGCAGCAAAACAAACCTTGGCTAGCCTCTCTAAACCCAGCTGTGTGACAGTCAAGAAACTCAGCCAGTATAGGTGTGGCTAACTCCTGCCATGACACTGCCTTTCAAGCTGAATATTGATCTTTAGGCTTAAGTGTGTTTCTCCCAATAAAGCATGGTCATATTTGTATTCCCAAGTGATTCCTATGTGGATGGCAAGTAGCTGGAAGATTAAGGATATCAGAAGTGTCTACAGACAGAATTAACAATTTTGAGAAACTGATGTATCATCCTGTCATTGACTTAATTGCTAAGTTCCGGCAAGTGTTGCACAAAGGAGTAGGCTGCCAGGCTACGTGGCTGTTGAGGAAGATCTTCTTGATGCTGGTGGTCAGACTCTAATAAAACTTTATCTAGAAGTGAATTAATGTGTTGACAATGCACTACTGGGATAAGGTTACACACAGTCACTATATTTTTCTCAGGGATGTATTTTGCTGCTCACACAGTTTTCAGGCTTCAATTATATTTATCTGGAGGAGAGCAGGAGAGACAACTCCAGCTCCTCACCTGTTAGACTTATGGCTAAACTTCAGATTTTGGCATGGGAATGACAGCCATACCATCTAGAAAGGAAGAAGTCTGATTTTCTAAAGCAGCAGGATGGTGGGGACCCTGTGCCACAACTGTGGGGTGTGGTGTATGAATAAGGAGTCTCAGCCTCACAGGGACTCTGGGTCCAGGCTGGCACCTCTGGGATGCACATGCTCACTGCCTCACAAGAAGCCATTGTGGCTATCTCCTCTCTCTGTGTTCTCCACAGGGTGTGGAATGAGCAACTGTAGATCAGTTGCTGTGTAATTGCCCTTTCTTTGAGCATGTCTGCCTGCAAGATGCTGCCTGATGCAGAGTGAGTCTGGTCTCTGCAGGGATCCTGGACAGCCTCAGCCTTGAGACTTCCTGAGGATCAGGCTGGGGGCCCTCTGTAACCCTTGCTCTGGCAAAGGCCAGGCGGAAAGTAGACCTCAACGAAATAGTTTCCACAGGGAAGCTCTTGCAGGGACAAAAAGCCAAAGCCTCTGTAACAGAGCCAAACATTGATGAAGGAAAAATCAAATTTCTCTATGTGGGGTTTGTAGTACAGGAAACGTGGCCCTCTGGGATAGATGTAAATTTAGTCATATTAACTAATCTAATACTGTACTTGTCTGTACTCCCCAAATTCAGGATCTCCTTACCAAGCAGTCGGTTCTAAATGCCAGTTGTTGAGCTGGAGATCGTTTCTGCTTCTGTGTCCCACCCACTAGTCTGTTCACAGTGCAGTAGATGAGGGCCAGGGGTATTGGCTTTCCACATAATATGCTGATGTCTGAAGCTTCCAGGACTGTTTCTTCAGCTATTGCTGAAAACAGGTGTAAAAATGGAGTCCTTCAGGTGTGAGATGCTACCTTGAACAGCAGCCTGTGTGTCTCTCTGTGCACACTCCTGGCAGTGCTGCAGCTTATCTTCAGCCAAGGTTTGCCTCAATTTGAATGGACTTGAGAGCTGCAAGACTTGGATCTCCTGCTAATCCTAGTGATTTTGCTTGTGACCAGGTGGTTTGTTGCTGAAATCAGTCTTGAGAGTTGACAGGTCCGGGCTTGCTTTCCAGTCCTGTCTTTGTGAGCAGGTGGGGTGGCGTGGTCCTGGGATGGTCAGTGCAGGTCTGTGACCCAGTTTCCACAAAGGTGTATGAGGACTGTTGCTTCAAAGTGCTGTGAGGTGGTTCAGTGTAGCCATGTGATAAAAGATGTTGGAGTACATCAGACTGAGTGCCAAAGACTATTACTGTCACCCATCAACCATGATCTCCATAATTATAGTTACAGTGAAATACACACACAGTCACTTGGCAAAGGCTTGTCGGTGATGGGAACCTGCCAGATGCACCACAGAGCAGAAACTGCCAGAAGAACCCACATTCCGAACTCGGGCTCTTCCAGCAAGAGGGCTGTGCCTTTAGGAAGTAGTGCACTGCCTGAGGTGTGCCAAGAAAAGTTTTCTTTGCATGAAGGAAATGCACGTGGTAGAAACCCAGAAGACTGGCTGCTGCAGGGATAGTATTTAGCATGCATGCAAAGAACTACTTTAAGAGTCTTTTGTTGTGTTAATTGACTGATATCCAAGTGTGTTTTCTCACCATGCTTTCGAGGAGTGGCCTGGCCAGATGCAAAACAGTCTTCTTTCTAGATGAATGAGCAGCTGTGTGTACTAGCTGGGTTTCCTTCCCAGGGAAAGGGGAATCCGAGTGCTCAGCTGCTCCTAAAAAAACTGCTGGTGAGGAACACAAACTAACAGACACAGCAGGGATTTTGCAGCAGACAATTAAGGAGCTGAGATATTTTGAGATATTTTCCCCCAGTAGAGCTCAACACCTGTGTGTGCTCACACAGCCTGCGGGCGATGGGCTCTGTGCAGGGACTGGGTTTGAGCCCAGACACAGAGCTGCCCTCCACCTTGGGCAGGGCCCGCAGGGCAGAGGGTCCGAGGGCAGTCAGCCCCTGCAGCCTGTGTGGAGGCTGGGCTGTGAGGGCGAAGGGCTGAGTCCAGCCAGGACTGGCAGAGCGTGACTTACTGCAGAGCTTAAGTTTACTGACCATAAAATTCAGGAACAGAAATCAAGATATGTTTTTTCTGTAAGGTCTGCACAGGTGAGACAACAACCCACCCCACCTTGGTCTATCCTACAACACTGTCTTGTTCCTGCAACAAGCAGTGGAACATCAGACTGATGCTCCTGATGGCAGAAGAGGGTAAAAAAAAAGTATGTGATGCCCAGTTGGGAAGGCTGATTTCATTTACTGCCAAGAAATTGCCCACCTACCTTTGTATAACCTGGGGACCAGTGATGCCCAGCGTATGCTGTTGTATGAATACCCACTGACTTCATCAGGCTAGAGCTCTTGTTGCAATTGCTCTATCATCTTTAGCTGAGGGAGAGCAGGAGTAGGTGAGGTGATGTTACCCAGACTCCTGTTTTGGGATTCACCCCGCAATGCAAACAGCTCCCTGTGCTTAAATGAAGCTCTTGGTAGCAGACTGATTATATCAAACACTCAGTACCCTGGCAGCACTTCTGAAAGCCAAACTCGGGGTGAATGACAAAGTGTTTTTCCATTCCTTGGAAAGTATAAACTGCTTTCCCTTTTGCTGCCCCACTATTCACTGTATGTGGGGGAGTTGTTTATGTCAGGCTGTGTAAAAAAAAAAAAATAAAAATCTACATGTTATCTCAGAGCTGGGCAGACTAATCCAGAGGAAGATTTACTTGAGTGCAAATCAAAGGCTTAGTTTTCTTGGCTAGTTTGTCAGTGTCTTGAATCTAAATCCATCATGCTATCCCTGCAACACTGAAATATTTCAAAAGAATTTGGAAACTTTGCTGTATGCTGCAGTGTTTGTAAGCAGAATGGAAGCATTGGGTATATTGCTATCTTTTTTTTTTCTATTTTGGAGGCTTCTGCTCTGCTATCTTCTATTTATTTTTGTTATGTGTTTTATTGAAGAGCTCTGAAGCCCAAAGGAAGGCTGTACAAATAAAACCTACAACTCAAATCCAGGGCATGCACTCCTAGTTCTGTGTAAACAGATCCTAAGCTGAGCCTGTGTAACTGATGTGCCCAGGGCTGTACTAATCTAACCTCTCATTGTCCAGAAGCAAGAAAATATTCCCATTGTTGCTATACTTGTCTAGTTTTCCTAAGTGTTCCAGGCAGGAACCCTTTAAGATGCACAAAATGTGTTCATCTCCTTGTATTCCTTGCTTCAGGTGTTAATTTATTTCCTGCACTGTATTCTCAGATTGCTATTGTCCTGCAGGTACCAGCCTACCTGGATTGCTCTGCTGCCATTTCTGCATCAGGCACATTAACAAGGTGTTTGGAACAGCAAACTCTCCTTCTGCTCAATATTTTTTTCATGTGAGTTGTAAGAATGGCAGTGAGCCTGATGCTTGTGAGCACATACCTTGTGGGCACCACTATGCAGGGAGGGCTTTATGTGTGGGTAACATTTTTATTCCCAGGTTTTGTCTTTAAAATATGAGTGTATGGAGAATATGGGTCTCAATATATTGATAGCTGGAGTTGGGCAGTCCAAGAAATGTAGGTAGAGCTCTGAGATTCAGCAGAACAACATTGTGGCTCTGGGTTATTTAGAAAGTTGGGCAGGATCAGTTCTGGATGTTGACAGCCAGTTTATGGTTTGTGTACAGCAGCTTGGCTTCCTGGACTGATTCTTGTTGTCTAGTGTGGTCTGGAGGCATTCCTAGTTAGAAATTGACTCCTGGCTCTTCTGTTGCATGCACAGGGCAAGCTGGGAACTCTGTCTACTTTTCCCAGTAGTTGTGAGCACTTTTCACTGGATCCTGTGTGCATATAAAATGATTTTTAAAAATTTAACCAAATAGATGTCAGCTGCTGATGCAGCTCTTTAGTCTGAGTGAAAAAGAAAGCAATGTGGCCCTGAGGCTGAGCTCCACATCTGGCTGTCAGGCTGCAGGAATGCTGAATGCAAGGGGCTGGACTGGAGGAGATGGGGAATTCAAACTCTGAGCCAAAGACACTGGGATCACAGGGAAGGATGGAAAACCAGGTGCAGGAGCAAAAGTGATGTTTCCATGGTGTGGTTCCAGCAGAAGGGCAGAAAGCTTAAGAGATAAAAGGTTAATTAGCTAGAGCTTGGGGTGTTGTTTGGTATGTGTCTTATAAGGTTGGGAACTAGCATCTTTAATGAAGCCTCTTCCTTTGGGATTTAAATACTGGGTTCAAATAGCAGTCAAGACAAGGAGAAGTTTTGTTTCCCATGTCACATCAAACTGGAAATGGCAAAATATCCAAACCAATTGGCAGCTTGCACTGCCAGGTGCAGAAGGCTGAGAATTGCCAGCTAATTCTTTCCTGGGCTACTTCCTTAATTTTAAATTGTTCATTTGTAAAGATTTGGTCTCAATCATTTTTGCTCTGGGCCTCTATGGATGAGCTTCTCTCCCTTTTGGCTTAGGGAGCACTAAAGCAGGGCTCAAGTGACAAGCCTTTTGTACAGTGGTTTTCTCCTGCACATTTTGTGCAACTGTGGGTGGTCATGTGTACTCCCAATTTTTTAATTTCTTTATTCTGTCCATATTTCTGTCTCAGACACCATAACTGAGAGCTGGGTAGAGTATTTTTTCTGTTGCTGCTATAGATTTTGTCAGTGATGACACTATTAATGTTCCCTTTCCATGTTGGTGTGAGAGTCTGGTAATCAGTGCTTGCCTTTGCTGCACAAAATATATAACTGGTGTCTTTTCAGTGCTAATAAAAGGTGTTTCCCACAAAGGTGTACTTATGAGCAGTTTTTAAGATAGTTTTCTCTACTATAATGAGATTGCAAATGGATTTAATGTCTTCTAAAACCTTTATCAGTAAAATGATGGGTCTGCTGCTCCATTTGTTGTTATCAGTTGCACATGAGCAAATTTGGGAGACACACTGTGTTAGTATAATCAAAACCATGAACAAGTTCTCCCACTGATTTCTTTTTTCTATGGTACAAGTCTGTCCTGGTGAACATAATGGTAATTCTGACTAGGGTGAGCAAGATGAAATCAGTTCATTTCTGCTCAGACTACAATTTTTTTGACAATTTTCTGGAAAGTCTAGCTAAATAAGAAACCTTCTTTACCTAAGAAACCTAGATAACCTGGAAACCTCTGCTATGGAGGCATTATCCACTTTGCCAAAGGTTTCTTGGAAGCAAATTAGCTCTGGACAAGAGGCATATCTGAGCTATTCAATTTTTTTACCAGCATTATTGAACAAGGTGAAAAAGTTGCCTATGCCAGAAGGAGCAGATTAGTTTGGTTCTATCCATGATTTGCTGCCAGGTCCTCTGGGTGACACCTATAGTTACTGCAATTTCTCAGATACTGTCACTTAGTTAATAATGCGTCAATTCCTTTTTGTCTTTTTTCAAGGTCTGCTCCTTTTCTACAACATCTGTGGGTGACAAGTTCAGAGCCTTACACTCTGCTTTTTGTATTATCTTCCAGATCCATTTTATCTCTGCTCAGATCTTGTTGGCATAGTTCTCAGTGCCCAGATACTGGAGTAATTTTTGTATCTGGCCCAGATGAATCCTTTATTTTAGTGATGTCTGCCTTACTTGGTTAGCCCCTGCTATTTCAGTAAAATTTATTGCTCTTATGACCTACTCAGCCTTTCCTTCCATAGTCTGCATCCTCTATTTCTGAAGCAAGCTATAGAAATGCTGCTCCCCTGATGTCTTCCTCCAAGGTTCTAAAACTAGAAGGCTATTTGCACTTAAAATTGGATGATATGTCATGGTTGGCTGATGGGACCATGTGTCTGACCCAACCCATGTAGTAGGCCCATCTTTAAAACCACATTATTGTTTATAGCTGCCAAAACCTGAATAGCATATGTAGTATTCCAGCTGATGGCAGAGGCATTTTCAAAGGAGGCTCAGATGGAGGGCTTGTTGCTGTCTTGTGATTAGCACCATTCATGGACATGTGTGAACATTTGCAGACCAAATGTGAGATGACAGACTGAGGATTTCATTACATCTGTAATTTGTGGTTATTTGCCTGCTTATCTATGACTGGGGGGAAAAAAACGCAGCCACACAAATTCTTCCAAGAATTTATTTCCAGGTTAAGATCTATTTGAAGAAAAAGAATTTTCCTGTGTAATATTTCTTTGCATTCTTGTAAAGATGTAGTGCTTTGTATATGGCCTAAGCCCCATTAAACAGTTGTTGTGCCTGCGCTGATTCACCTACAGTACTGGTTCCAGCCACCATGTGAATTTACCTGACCTCTGCTTTCCTCCAGGGTTTTTCATCTGGTTTCCTATTCAGCCTGTGGCTTAGTATATTCTTTCATGTCACTTTGGCTCAGCTTTTGACTTTTGATGTTAAGCACTGTCCAACACCTTTTGAGCATGTTGAATTTTTGAGGGAATTTTAGAGCTTGAACAAGTTATGCTGTTTTGACATTAACTTTTGAATACTAAGTATTTGTTTTCTTAGTGCTTCATCCAATTTCCTTCTAGATGTTTTCTCAGACTTCATCCCCTAGGAGGTGCTCTGAGATAATTTCCTACTTATTAACTGGCAAGTCTGCTTTCTGTGTTTGTTCCTTCAATCCTTATTTAAGCTACAGCGGGACAATATGCTAGTTTTCTTTTTCACTGTGATCTAAAATTTGACAATCGAAACACTCTCACTATAAAGAAGGATCTCCTCAGCTAGTTATTTTGTAATCAAAACTTAGGAGGGGGAAAAAGGGAAAAAAGCTTTCTGGAACATGAGGAAGTTGCAGCCTGAACCTGCTAAAATAAAGGAGGGTATAATGCATTGCTTAAACTCTAAATCCCAGCACATATAATTTTGGAGTTTGCTCTGGGATTGATGCTTGGCAACAAATCATGGCTGAAGACAGGGATATTTTTGGCCCAGTTAGGATTTCCCTTCCTTTTGTAGCCAAGTGCAAAACCACCATCCAGCTGTATTGTTAGATATAGCACTGACCTTTTTACCTTACTGGACTACAGTTTGAGTCTTAATTGAAATTGCATTATAATTATACCTTTTATCCCAATGGACACTGGTCTGTCTCATAAAACCAACACAATATATTGGAACAATCTGTTCTGAAGTGATACAGAGCAGGCTCTGAGGAACTGCTGCCTCTCATCTCTGCTGGTGGTGGTGATGACGACTCCTCCAGGACAGCATGGCTAAAGCTGCTATCAAAAGAGGTGTACAGGAGTGTAAGAGGTTGATGAAGTTGTGGCTGGTTTCAAGGGATTTGGCTCCCCCTTTTACCTGACCCTCCAAAATAGTCCCATGAAGCAGAAGCAAAACCCTCAGGTCATTGGAAAAAACTTCTTTGAGATCTCACAGCAAGAGGAATGTGCATCTGTACTCCTTCATGTCTGCCGTGACACTAGTGCAGATCTGTAGAGAAGTGTGCATGGGTCGTGCCAGTACAGCTTGTCACTGGCTTCTGGACTGGGATATATGCCCTGACTGTATTTCAACCCTGTAATAGGAAAAACTCTACTGACTTCTCAATCACAGAATTGGTCAGGTTGGATGGAACCACAGTGGGTCATCTTATCCAACCTCCCTTCTCAAGCAGGTTCATCCTAGAGCGCATTGCACAGGATTATGTCCAGGCAGTTCTTAAATATCTCCAGTGAGGGAAACTCCACAACCCCTGTGGACTATCTGTGCCAGTGAGCAGTCACCTGCACAGCAAAGAAGTTCTTCCTCCCTTGCAAAGACATCCTGAAGGACAGAAGGAGGCTGTCATATGTTTGGCTAAATTCCTGATTTGGACAATTAGAATATCAGGAGCATGAGGATATAAACGTGCTGCTTGGTTTAACATGTTTACTTTTGTTCCTTGTAGTCTTGATGCTTTCCTGGTTGAAATAATATGCAGTTTATACCAAAAGGCTCAGTGAACTTTGTGCTGATTAATATACTGATATTTATATGGAGGATCACTTGCATATTATACCTTAATGCTCTGCCTAGAAAGAGGGATGCAGAAGAGTTTTGTAACACTGGTTGCGGTCCCTTCCAGCAGGAAGTGGGAGGGACCTGACTGAATTTGAGGGTCAGCTGTGAGTAGAATGCTGTTTTCCACCTAAGTGAGTAAAACACAGTTCCTCTGTGCAGCTGAAATATCTGCAAGTATCAAGCCAGTTCTGCAGTAGTTATTTGGAATGTGATGCATGCAAAAACTCAGGGCAATTATTTCTTCCTGAACTCTGTCCAAACTACCTTTCAATGATCTGAAGTAATGGGAAATCTGTCATGTTTCCCTGGACTCCTCCTTGACCTGGGAGCCATTTCTTCCAATCAATCTCCATTTCCTTTCTTTTGGTCAGATTCATACAATTATACCTTCTCTGGCCTTTCTCTGATTCCTCCTCCTTGCTTTATATGTGCCTGGGAGAGCTGTACAAACGATCTGTACCTCTAGGAAAGTTACCTGTCCCAGGAGGATTTTGCCAGTGGTGAAGCTAGGTTATCCATCATGATAAAAATGCTTTATGGAGACAAAGTGAAGTGTGGAGTCTTGAGGACTTGCCTGAAAAGTTGGGTAATTGGTTGCACATGAGGCTGGTTAATCACTGTCTAGTCTTGTGTGTTGAGTGTACAAGAGGAGGTTTTGGTAATTTGGGGAAAGGATATGCAGAGTTGAGAAGATGCTGTTATAAGATCAGTGTGGCTCAATGGGAATTGCTGTTTAAATCCTAGGAATGCAGTGTAAAGGCTGTCCAAATCATGTCCTCAAATGTGTGCCAGCACTCAAGATGGCATGGAACTGATAGACATAGGTAGATGTGCTATTAGTGTTATTCTGGGGGAGTGTGAAGGAGCTATGATGACCCCACTTCAAGTGGGTACCTAAAACTAGGTAGAATCTGGGGCTTGATTTCTTAGCATGGCTACTTGTGGTCTTTACCTCCATGCCTTGCTGTTTTAGCTGTAAATAGGGGGTAATGCTGTCCTACCTTCAAAAGAGCTTGTTAAATTTCACGGGTTTGGGACACCGAGGTTGAGCAGTGTTGAACAGGATACATTTAGGGAGGTGAAAGCAATAGCATTGTGCAGACAGCAGGACTTAAGAGCCCATGATGAGCCATCAAGGGGGGAGGAAAATTGTGAGGAGCTGTTAAAATGAGTTTTGCCTTTCCTGTTGCTCGTGTTTTGTGGAGCATGACCTGTATTTTAACACTGACTACAGTGGAAGCTTTTTCTCTACTGTTATAAGTGGTGGTTTTGGCTTTTGTTGATCATTTTAGCTCAAGGGGGGCTGGGTACATAAGTGTTATGTGATGAAGCATGTAAGGAGGATGCTGGGAAGTTGGGACATACAGCTGATGCTCTCTGCACACTGTTTCAGGCAGGTTTCCTCTTCAGCTGGGCTGCAATGAGTCAAACTAGCTAGTAAACATTGGAAAGTGACTGAGACTAAATTGCTTAAGAAATGGCAAGCCCAGAATTATGGCTGTTATCTCTATCCAGTGAACTTGTGGAGCCTGATGGCTAACTGCTGTTTTGTCCATTGATGGAAATAATTTCCCTGATTAACTATTTGCAATTATCTGTTAATTGTCTTCCTCCAGCTCATGTCATGCCATCTGGAAATCGCCAAAGCCTGGCTATTAACAGCTGGCTTCTCAGCTCGGCAGGAAGACTGGGCAACTGATTTGGTAATCAGAGTATCAGGCAGTTGCTGCTGCTGTCTGGGCTTGCAGTGTGAAATACTGCGAGCTTCTGGCTGAGGGTGAGTTTACTGTGTGGGGCACTCCATATCTCCCCTCCTCAAGTGAAGAAAGCAGGTAGCTGGTTCCTCCTTCCATCCCAGACAGGATCATTTCTGCTTGTAATTGTCCAAGGAGCTTGGAGAATGGAGCAGGTTGATATGGAACTCACTATCATGAAGTTTGAAAGGTCCAGGTAAAGTTTTCCAGTGCAGAGGATTATTTTATCTTGAATTTTCTTGTCTCTACAGAGAGGAAAAGGGAGTTTAGGGTTTTCACTAAAGAAAACCCCACAGCAAACAATGGCAGAATCACTTTCAAACTTAGCATTTTTACTGGGAGTTCTATGTGAGAGCAGGCAAATGAAAAATGTGAATTTTCTAAGATATTTGTAAGCTATGCATTCCCAGGGAAAGCAAGAATGGATTTTCTGAATGTGAGTGATTTGATTGCCTTGTCTGATGGGCCACCAACTTCTGCTAGAAAAGAATTTGTCAGGAGACCACAGAGGATAAACTTGAGGTAGAAATCAGGATAAACTTTCAGGCAAAGGACTCAAGATTCAGGACTTTTAGTGGGAAAGTGTCAAAATTGTAACAGGACAGTGACTGCTTTTTCAGTGCAACCAGTCTACGATATGACTGAGAGGAAGGAGTCAGTTCTGCTTTGTTCACTGCATCTGATAGGGGCACCAAAGGCTGACCAGTGTTTGGGGCAACAGTCACATAGAAGTGACTTTCCTCCAAACTGACATCATGTCAATGGTTTCCTTCAAGGACATTCAGGTGATGTTGAAGACCATAAGAAGATATCACATTAAAAAAACCTTTATCACTTTTTTGGATATGGAGCCAGGCATTTTTCCTTTGTCAGAAGTATTGCAAGTGTTTCACTGGCAGATTTATACAATTCAGTTTTTCTGTTCAATTTTAAGAAACCTATTTAGTTGCAAAACTGCGTGTATGGTAACCTAAAGGTGAAGAATAAATCCACTTTGCTCCTGACTAATATGTTAATTTGCAAAGCACATTGTTAAGCTTGCACCTTTGCCATAAGAAGCCAGTCATCTGGAACTCTGTTTTCTCTTAAAAGTAATTATTAAAAAAAAGCCATAATTTTTGCTTTATCTTTATGTCCCTCCTGAATTTTGAGTAAAATTGTTTGTGACAAATTTTCTAGCTTTTTATAGTTAACCAAAATGTCTGGAAACATGGAACAAACAGTTGGTTCTCTCTAATGCAACCAGCACTCAGACCAATGTTCAGTGCCCACAACCATGTCCACAGCAGCACTGTGGTCCCAGTTTGCAGTGATGCAAACCCATCTCATCTTTCCCCTCTGCAATGTCCTTGCTGCTTGGCTGCCCTTGTGCTGTGGCTGCCTGGTGGGGTAGGAGCTGCTCTGGTATGTTCATATATTTTCTCTCAATAAGCACTGCGGCTAAAAACAAAATCCAAGATTCCCACTTCCTTTTCTTACCACTTGCTCAGGATAAAAAGTTTTGCATTTTGTAGAGGTAGAATGAAAATCACAAGACTTCTCAAATTTGGCTCATGCTTCAGGTTTTTGAAGAATAGCTTTTAGCAGTCTTCCTGAGAGTATACTTCTAAACAAATAAATGGTTTTCCACTCTGATGTTTACAATCAGAAGGGGCAGCCAGAAAATTTGAAAGCGGTGAAAAATAAGTTGGTCAGTAGGTATTTTTGCCAACAGGAAAGTAGAGGAAAATAAACATCATCTGTTATGGAAATACTTTTTTATTTGAAAGGTGTTGTCCAATCCAGAGTCTTGAAGACTATTAGCACTAGTGTTAAGGATGCCTGGCTTATATTTTTGATTTATGTTTCAACTTGTTCACATACATCTAAGTGTTGAGAAATGGCCAATTTAGCAAACAAAGCCTTTTTTCATAGCTATAAAGGGTTCATATTGCAGTTTTGTGTACAGATAATTACATTGTGTATCTTGACATTATAATTTTTCATCTTTGCTAATAGTTGCTGTTTGCCAATAATTAGTGTATTTCTGGGGACTTAACTGCAGGCCGTTGCTTTCTCTGTAATCACATTTGGTTCAGTGAAGCACTTAGGTTCTGATTTTGACCAAATGAGGTAACTGACTTCAGGAGTCTGCCTTGAAGTTTAACTTTGAGTAGGTCTGTGTTGTTTATTGGATCATGCCTTAATCAGGACGAGATCATCAACACAAGCAGTCCTGAATAATTAATATATCATTTAGAGATAAAAAGAAAAATGAAGTGTGAATCAGTTCAGTAGGATCTTTGGGGCTGTACCTCAGCAATAATGGTGCCCACAGCTGTCTGAGGTAAGATGATCAACTCTGCATTCCAGTGTTTACTAGTCAGGCCATCTATCACAGGTAAGGATGTGAGAACTTCTCTTCAGACTTGGTGCCTGCTCCAGAAAGATCCATGAGAACAGGGAGTCATTAAATGCCATGAATTGTGTCAGCTGATAAAGCCAGATCAGGCTCCTGGTTAGCTATTCTGTTCACAGTTCAGCTCAGTGGCTCTCAATATGTACGGTCACAACTTGTGATTCAAACAGGTATTTGCACTGTTATAAGAGTGCCACTCACCTTAAAAGTGCCTTTCAAACATTTGCTCATAAGATCTTTGAGTTAGCAGAAGCTTGTT
>JAWWEE010000159.1:17916903-17975329 GCA_035221455.1 Xenops minutus | reverse complement strand
TATTTGCGATTGATTTTGTTTTCAATTCTTTTTGTTTGGATAAAACTTTCCTGGAAAATTTAGGTCTCATTGCTGCTAAGTCATGTGTCCATATTTCATGTCCTTCATGTTGCGTGAGGTAAAATCCCTTTTCATGTCAGTCAAAATACAGGATGTTACATCTTTAAAGCTTGTTTTGAGAGTGCTGTGTAGGTCATTATTCCCTTGTGGTGCCCAAAGGTGCACTGGTAGATTGTGCTAACCTCAGCAAGGAAGGGTGCAGACCAGCCATAACGTGCTCCAGCAACAGAGGTATCCTCTCAAGAGGAGCAGGTTTTGGTCAATGGGCAAGACCTGGCCATGAGCTCTTGGGTTGCTCATTGAAATGGTATCAATTCAGGAGCTCATTAAAGGTCTGTGGATGACAGGGCACTTACAGCACTGATGTAAGGCATGTCTACCTCCCTGCCAGTTTCCCTGCAGAAAACAGCTGCAGAGCCAGTGCTCTATACAGTGAAGGAGGTATCTGATAAACCGTGACAGGCTCCCTTGTGCTCAGGGGGTTTCAGGAGCAAACTGTGGTGCCTCCAGCCAGAGCTCCCATCAGCCAGTGCACAGGGAAAATGAATCCTGTGTGACCATGGTGCCAAAAGGAGATAGTAAATCTTTCAGAAAAGAGAGTAACTCTGGTTTAGAAGTAAACACAGGAAGATATTTCTTACCTTATTATATGCATGTCATACCTTATCAGAGTTTACTTGAAAAGCAACAGGCATCTGTTCAAAGAATCCCCCTTCCCCGGTCTGTTGAATTTCTATCACTGCAGTCAGTGTACTCTGCCTTTCTGTTATAGCAGAGGAAAAGGACAAACTTGGAATCTCTCCCTTTTTCAATTGCTTCTTGTAAATGCAATGTTGGACCTTGTCAGTGGGGAGGAGAATAGTTCTGGGAGTACAGCAACCCATCAGAAAATCCTGTCAACCTTCCACCAAAACTCATCCTGTTTCCCCATCAGCCTGTAGGAGGGTCTGGCAGACAGGTAACCAAGATGTTTGCCAGCTCAAAGGTCATAACATGGACAAATAGGAAGTTTGAAGTTAATCAGAGCATCTTGATTTATGACTCAACCACAGACTTCAAATGCATGCAAGAAAATAATAAAAACTTCCCTTTGTTGCTGGCAATGATTGCTCAGCTGTTTTAGAAATGTCTCTACTCTGCCTATTTATCTATTGTATCTTGGATAAGAATTGTCTTATCACCTTGCCTTACATGGTGTGCAAGCAGAAGAGCTGCCTTGTCAGGAAAGACCTATTATTTTTGCCCTTCTAAGGACATAGGAGGACATTGAAGTGCATCTTTGTCTTGTGGCTGAGCACCAAAAGTGATGAGGCACTGAATTGGAAGCTTAATTTCCATTGCAAAGCCATACATGACTGTGTGTGGTGCACTAACTGGCTTAATAAGATTTAATTAATTTTGTAAATCTCAGTTCCTTGGGCCATTGTTGATTGTAGGTGGCAGTGTTAATCAAGTGTATTATATAGAATAGTTTTGACTGAGTTTTGGATCTGTTCTATGTAAGAAGAACATTTGGGTAGCATTAAGTAAAGTTTAAGCTCAGTTTGTTCTCACTGTGTGCCATAAATTGACCAGATGTGTCCATCGACTATCCATCGCTCCAAACGCATTACTGTTAATGAAAAGAGTTTTGCATAACTCTGAAAGGTAGTTAATTTGGTAACAGCCTAGTCACCAAGTTCATATAACTTACCCTATTTATGCATCATTCTGTCATGCTGAGCTGTGAATAGTATTGGTGAAGAAGCCGCGTCAGTGGGCCGACCCGCAATATGGTCATTAGTTACTGAAGAAGGGCAGATAGGAGCTAAAATACATATATTTTATATATATAAAGGGCATATATATAGCTAAAAGTTTTTAAATGGTCGTCTTGTCATACCCAGGAGTATTATAGCAATTTTCCCTACTGGCCAGTAGTTGAAAGTCATTCTGTAGAGACAACAGTGGGATACTGACAGCCTTGACTAGGACAGGTTTATTGGACTCGCTCTATAACAATACTCTGGAAATTCCTTTCAACAAGAATAACTTTCTGTGGTCTAGGTTATATTGCTGACAGAATATTTGGAGCTCTTGGTCAGTTGGGAAATGGTTTAAGATTTTAAAGGGTTTTTTTTGTACTGGTTACTCACAAATGAAATACAGATGTAAAACTGCTTGAGCTATAAATCTGGCCTCAATCATTCCTAACATTTTAACATTATACTGTGCAAAATGGTCTTCACTTAAGGCATTTCCAAATAACTGAACTTCACATTTTTCTTCTCTTATTGTCATCAGCCTCACCAAATGTCATAATCAAGGAAGAGCCACTAACGAGAAGCTGCTGGTAAATTTGGCATGTCTCAGTCACTTCCATATGAATACCTGGAGAACAGACTGAGCATCTACAACAGCCAATGTGAATCAAAAAGAAAACTGAGAATGAGAGCATAGATGTGAGCTGTTCTTTCAAACTACTCTATATAATCAAAACAAATAGCCCTGTCAGTGTATACAAAGCAACAACATGACTCATGAATAAGGTGAACCTTTCCAGTTTTGTGGTTCCACTATTACACTCTACAACCAGACCAGGAAATGTAGCTGTGTTCTGCACCTAACTGAGCGTGAGGAGCAGTAACTATTTTGTAACCAACACAAGTCTGTTATTTTAAGATATTATTCACACAGCTCAGGTACACCATTGACTGATAGAAAGCTGCAAGTATCTCGGTGCTCCATTAGGTCTCTTTTAAGATTATATGTATGAAGATGGCAAAGAATGATAAATTTAGATTGTTCTATTGCTGTAAGTGTTGAAGTCACTGGCTGAGTCTTTCCATAGTTAACTCTATCTAACACAAAACATTTTCCAGATATTTGCGTGGTTTAACACATTTATGTATTTCCTCGCCCAGACAGGTTTTTTCACTGATTGACTGTGAGAAAACTTATGAAGAGTGATAAAGAATAAGGAAAACAAAATGTGTGTGACATATTTCTCTTGATGTATGTTTTCATCCCAGCTGCTCTTGTAATAGAGATGTCTGAGAGCCTTTTGGATGTGACGAACTGTGACCTTTAGTGAACAATGGCCTATCCCCAACACACAGAGCTAAACTTTCTCAGACTAAGGATTGTCCTCACCCTCCCTCCAGCGTGCAAGTTCCCTTTATGTGGCTCTTCATGACAGAACAAGCTTAGATCCAGGCCTGAGCACTTAAATATCTTGGACAAAAACCTAACTCCAGGGCCTGTATGGCAGTCCTTTAGGATTGTATAGAGAAGCGGTTGTAAAACTGAAACCTGTTTGTAAACAGTTTGTTGAATCAGAAGCCAAGCATCTGGTCTCTTTGCTGAGTTTTCCTTTTTTGCTGTTTTGTGAGTTCTTGTACATGGGAAGATTTGTGTTGTTGGAGAGTGATTTTTGAGTCAACATGCAGTTAGCCAAGAAATAAGATTTTGTTTTGCTGTTTAATTTTGAAACAAAGGTATTGTATTTAAATCTAGTTAGGTTATGTAGTCAGTAATCAGAAATCATGGCATGCACCCCAAATGACCAAGCACAGGGACTAAGCAGTAATTTATATACACTGGGTAGACAAGTTAAGAATGATTTGGGAAGCACTTTGTTCTCTGGGCCCTTGGGAAAAGCTGTGTTTGCCTCTATTAAATGCAAAAAGGGATAAATCCCCACAATCTGCCTAGAGGAAATTTGTAAACAGAGGATCTGGGGGGGAAAAAAAAACTATATTGAAAAATTGTTCACCAATTCTGACTATTTAAAGAATACAGTATGGATACTTCAGTAGTGGAGAGGATGATGGGATGTGTGTTAGAGAAGACTGGATTGAATCCAGACCTCTAGGATGATTTTCTGTGACAGTTTGGTTAATTATAAGAACCACATGAAAAAAAAGGCACATAAAATTCATCCTGTTCTGTTTTAAAATTTTCCCCAGAGCTTAAGTCCTTCTTTAAAGGTTACTCTGATATGTAACACATCACGAGTTATTTTACTAAGCTATGACTCTAAAAAGTGTTTGAAATTTACAGCTTCAGTTAGTCACAGACTTGAGAAGTGTTTATTTTTTCTCAGTTGTTCGTGCTATGTAATGAATGTAACTCACCAAGCACTCTAACTCTGGAATCTGGCAGCTGCCTTCTTTCCAAGAAATAGCACATTGGCTACAGCACACTGGTAATAGGAGTGAGGTCCTTCTGCCTGTTGCAGAATAATAATTTGCAGACTGAGAAGGAGAGACTACAACACAAGTCACACAAGGTCATTTCTGGCTGAACTGAAAATAAAGCCCATGTTTTAAAGGCAACTTAGGAAAATTACAGCCACTTATCCATATTGTTTTACAGAAAGTCTGCCTATTTGGATCTGGTGGGTGCAAAATAGGGGGCTCCTTTTCCATAAGTAACTCATTTGTTTCGGTGAGTTAAAATTCCCTATTTGGATGAAGTCTGTGACTGCTGGCAGTGATTGTGATTAGTACCATGTTGCAAATAGCTCATGGTTTCTTGCAGACACAATGGGAGCTGCTGTGCATGAAGGATCCTGAATCTTCTTCAGGAGACTTCAGAAGCATATGTGTGTCTTTTGAGAAAAACTGAATGTGCTCTATGGGAAATGGAAACACCACCATTAATACAAGACATATGTTCTGTGATTGACTAATATAGCAACTAGATTCCAATTAAAACTATACTTCAGTTCATCAAGACTGATTAGCAAATGTTTAATGGTAAGTATTTGATTTATTTAGTATTTTCATCCTGTTCTTAATGATAGCTTCATAGCACTTATGAAAAGACTTGTTTCAAAAGCGATCTTAGTAGCATTTTGCTATGTAGAGAGGCTCAAGCTCTGTGCCATGGCCTCCTGTTGCCTCCAGTAAGTACTGGCTCTGTGCCTGGTGGTCACAGGGTGGGGTTCCCTCTGTTGCTGCCCCAGGCAAATGGTGATTGTCCCTGGTTTGTTGTAGTTGCCCCTGGGCAGACTGGCAAAAGACTGCACCATGCTGCAGGTGGCAGTGAGTACCCACTAGCACTGCCTACAGACTGCACAGCTCCTACTCTGACAGCCATTTCTTAGTTTCTGATGTCTTTGTCAACATTTTGTTGTTTGAGCAAAAGCTCTTTTAGGGGTGCCTGCTTCAGACCAAAGTGTATATTTTCCTTAATTTAATAAAAGTATTATGGGGTTGGTTTTATTTTTATTTTTTAGATTTACCTCTGTTCAGGAGAGGCAGATCCCAGATTCACTTTTACTAGTGTTAACTAATGGGTATTTTATTCTCCTTTCTGTTGTTTTTTCTTTGATATTCTCAGTCTGGGCTGAACTTTCTCATTGGTGAGTCAGTTTATTTTCTGTCTATCCCCCCATAGCATTACCTTATAGGCTTCTTCTGCAGTGCTTGGAATGTCAGAGGCTGGCAAATGGTGGGGTAGGGCTAAAGCACGAGTATTTCAATTCCCCCATCAGTCCAAATTGCTCTCATGAGGAGAAGCTGGGCTCAGGCGCTCTGTTGCTAATATATCTGCTAGTCATATGCCCCATGCATGAACATTGCTCAAAGGTGACAAAGTGCCCCAGTCCTCAGCTGCAGCAACACTGTTGGTGTGGACAAGGCTCCTGAGAGTGTCTTCAGACTTTGCTGCAGACAGGATCAAACTTGGCAATCTATGTCTAGCAATGCTCTCAAAAGAGTAAGGATGGAAATAACATCCTGCTGGGTTTTTTTCCATGCAAAATGCTGTGAGAGTACTGCTCTGGACCTGCTGAGGCAGTAGTCACTGTGCTTGTTGTGATGACCCAAGAAGCACCAGGTTACTGCTGAGCTCTCACAAAGCCCCATGTGCAGGTGAGTCCTCTCCACAGACATCATCTGGTATCTCTGTACATTGGCATTGTGCAAGTTTGCATTAAGGATAAAACAAACCTTAGACAGCTTCAGTGAAGCCCTTTTAGAAGTGCATTGAGAGGGCTGTGAGCACAGGCGTCTGAAAATGCAACGGCGGCTTCATGTAATTACTGTGTGTCCAGAACCTTTGCTCTGTATAGCCTCCAGACTTCCTCTGCCTTTGTAGTGATGTCAGGCATAAAAAAATGACCATGGCGTTTTCACTGCAGTGGCTCCCCTGTATTTCCTATAAGAAGCTTGAAACTGCCTGCTTGGGGTTTAGCAACAGCCTGAACTGACAACTACTGGCTAGGTGGGCTATGGGACCTGAGGACTTGGGCCACAGGATCTACCAGGAATCCAGGACTCAGGGAATATTCTCACAGGCTGTATTTCAGTGTAAATTATTTCCCTCTGAAAATACTCTTTTTTCAGGGCTTTACTGGCACATAAAATGTGGCCTTTAGGAGGCTGAGGCTGCTTCAGGCTTGAATTAAAATACAATCCAACTGGATTAAAATACAAGTATTTCCTGTTCTCCCCAAATCACTTGGTAGCCAGTTGGGGGTGCTGCAAAGAGGATGCATTGCTCTTGCCCAGGCGCTGAATAGGATTTATCTTCATTAAGCAGAAAGGAAAAGTAGAGAATAATGCATTAGGGACTTATATGCTGTTGTGCAAACAATTTCTTGGCATCAGAGAAAAGCCAAGCAACCCCACCAGTGCTCATTCATAATCAGCCAGCAGCAGGAGGGTCAGGTTCATTACCTGGGGGATTCTGCTCAAGTACAGGCTCTAGTCCAGCAGGGAGATGTCAAGAAAGAGTGAAGGCAATGTAATCAGCTCTGACTATAAAAGTTACAGTCTGTTAGAGGAGGGAACTCATAACATCCTGCAATGAGCAAAGTGAGACTGGGGCTGAAGGACAGAGGAAATCAGGGGTGGAGGATTTTCTGGCTTTTGAGGTTTTATGAACCTTGCAAACTCTTTTATGGGTTCACAAAGTTAGTTGAGTCTGCAAATTTTTTTTTTTTGTAATTTAAATCCTTTTCTTTCCAGGGCCATCCATGTTAACAATAAAAATAATGTCAAACAATTAATTAAAGCTGAATCTGTTCTGCAAAGGCTAGAACACCCTACAGCTGAGCCACAGTGAAAAAACAGACTGCCTTTGCTCACTGAATGGTGAATAAATGGCTGCTCATGCTGGCTGTAATTTGTTTCTAGCCTCATCCTTATTTTCAGTAACTTTCACTCTTTTCTGTGTGATGTTTGGGTTGGATTTTTTTACTCTGGTTTCATACGGAAACAAAGGTTATACAATAAATCTATTTGTACATGTATGAGAAGCCAGAGGGCTCAGCAGAAACATGCCATGCTGCAGCTTCAGGAAAAGCAACTACTGTTAGATTGAAATCCTTATGAGACTGTTGTTAAATCGTGGACCTTTCTGAGTTTCTGCTTTGCTGAATGTCTCTATAAAGCAGTACATAACCTGTAACATCTGAGAACAAATCAAACTGACAAACCAAGCAGCAGTGAAACTAGATCAGTCTGTTTGTTATTCCATGGCTAGTCATGAGAGAAATGTGAAGCTTGTTTCACAAATTGAAACATCCCAAATTATCAGCAGGCCCGTGACCGCTCTGCATTTTTATTTTTTATTGGCAGTTACTGAAGCCAAACAAGACCAGACCAAGTCTGTGACTTCATCTCTGCTCGGCTGGAACTGCCTCTGTGGTCTGACTGTGCTCCTAAGAATATCAAACATGTCTTTGTATCAGAGGATGCTGGGTTTGGAGGCAATGTTTTGTGAGCTGGTCCTGCTACTTGTGGGCTGAACTCCCTTTGCAGTCCACTGCTTGCTCTGAACTCTAAAACAGGTGTATGTGAAAGGAACAGTGATGAGAATGTTTTGGAGTTAGCTCTGGATAATGTTGTTTTCATGTCCAAGTTTCCACACATTCTCTGCAATTTCAATAGTAAGTTTAGGAAGAAGGAGAAAAAAATGTAAATATTTTTAAAAGGGATGGAGAGGGACTCCCTTCTGGTCAACATATCTGTACTGCACGAACTGTCAGATAGTCCAGGGTAATGAGTGAGTGTTTCTCCTCCAATTCCTAAGGAGCAGTTTTGCTTGCTGACAAGGCGGTACAGCAGCTAAATTGGGGCAGTAAGTGGTGTATTTCCCTCTGCTTTTCTTGAAAGATCATCCTGAGTTTTTCATTGCTTAAACTATTACGTTCATGGCAAACGCTCTCTTGGTCATGTACCAATGCTGCTATCAGGTAGATATCTTCATGACCAAAAACCAGGTGCCTAAATGTACACTTAGTGAAAGTAATTTTGGAGATTTTCCCCCGTAACTTTTCTGCATTGAGGTCCAGTATCTGTCCCACTGGATTTGGGGTCACCTCACACATGCAGTTGTTAGGGAGACTATGATTGTTTTGCAAAATGCACAGAGATACCATGTATAGGCTCTGCCCCCCTGTATCCTGCTATAAAGTGCTGCATGCAGCCAGTCTCTGGGGTTTCACACCTTGGTATCTGACCAGCTTGTGAAAACTGACTTGGCTGTTTATGTAGCTCCAGCCTCCACTGTCGGAGGTGCTTGCCTAAGGCCATGGTGCTCTGCTGGGCCCTATGTAGAAAGGGCTCTGCCTGTATTAATTTGCAGCCTCAATGGAAATGTGCTTGGGAGAAAGAAATGGGAGTCCCTGTGTCTCTTTGGAGAGACAGTTTCCTAGTAGATGACTTGATGAAAAATTTAGTGGCTCAGGAGAAACTATGTTGCAGACTAAAGGATGCTTTGCCTCATGGGCATTAGAAATGAAGCCATCTCCTTTTCAGAACTGCTGTTTAGCATTTTACACATAAAAAGTGTAAAGCCTTCTGTTGAAGCATATTGTTTTGCAAACCATGAGACCTGATTTTGAGTGTCCCTGGTACCCCCCAACCATCATCTTTCAGTGAACGCAGGGCCAGGGATGCTCTGTCCGGATGCCATTTTTGTGCCACCCAGGACCAAAGGTGCTCCAGGCTGTGGTGTGTTGTGGCCATATGGCTTTTGGCTTTGGACAGAGACCGACTCTTGCCCTGAAAACCATGTCTGCTTTTTGGTGTGAATTGATTCCTGAGTAAGCCTTCCAGACCTGGCTTAGGGGGGTGTCCCCTATAGTGCTTAGTTTCCCATCTGGCTAAGTAGAGGTGGTAGGTAGACAGTGTTGCACATATAGGTCATGACTGTGTGCTCTTCTAGCCAAAATGGCAAAAATCAGCTGTCAACCAAGACCAGCAAGGCAAGATTTTGCTGCTTTATTGCTCAGGCCATTTAGGGGGAGGGAGGAGTGAAGAAGCTGGACTTGATCCATCACAGGCTACCTGCATTCTTTCTTTAGGGCTGGTCCTTCACAGTACAATTCCCTTATGCTCTCTTATCAGCAGTGGGAAGGTGTTTTATTACTGGGTTGCTGCTGGCTGCTCACCAAGCACCTCTGAGACAGGAATCGTCACTCAAGCTAAATTAAAGAGTGCTTGAGTACATACGGGGGAAGGAAAAACAAACTGTAAGGAACTGAATCCAGAACACCCAACATTCAGAGCTGCCTGGTCGACATCAGCCTGTTCCCCATCTCTAATCAAGTGCCACTCTTGCAGATGAAACCTGCATTTGCCGAGCTGTCCAAAGGAGTTAGGCATCCAGCTTCTTTAGACTGAGATGCCTAATGCCAGAATTCAGGATTTCTTGATTTTCCTCTGACTGTCACTAGTTCTTTGTATGCTCTTGGGCACAACAGTTAACTTGCATTAAGTATACTACTCCATGCAGTAATGCCCCCTCACAGCCCAGTGATACTGCAGGCTGTGGAGATGTGCAATTGTTCAAGCCTGGATGTGAAAAATTTTGTAGGCTAAAGCAGGTTTATTCTTGCAAGTATTAAGGTATCTTCCGATGTGGCAAGGCCACGGGAGCCCTGTTCCACACTTGCCTTCAAATCAAGGGGCTGTGCTAGCACAGTGGTGGTGCACAGGCTCTGCCCTGCTTGCTGTGTGAGGTCCCCAAGAGCAACTGGGGTGGGATACTGTTGGGCTGTGGTTCACATCATTTGCAGACCGGCTCCATACACAAGCCTGCAGCAGGGTGGGGGTTGTCTTCTCTCAGGCATGATGGTTTGAAGCAGCCCTCAATGTGCATATAATACAGGGATTTTGTTATGTGGGAATTGTAATCTACAGCTTCTGCTTTCCTTTGGGATAAGAATGTATGGACCTGGCAAGGAAGTGGATGATTTGGCAGCTTAGCAAGCCTTGGCTGTGAATGGAAACAGATTGCATGTTCTGCATCAAGGTTTGGACTGGGAAGGGCTGGGGTCTGTCCATGTACCAGTGGTCTAGAAGTATGGTGGGGCAGACAGGTAATAAAGTGTGGGATGCCTCTAGTACTGCAAAGGCTTCGCCATCTTATGTGCTGCTTGTTGTGACGCCACCAGAGCTTAATTTATCCTCTCATGGAGAGGGACTCTGAGTCAAGTTCCCTTGAGCGTTTGTTTTGTGTTGTATCATTCTGTGGAGTTGGCACCTGCCAGAAGCAGTTTTGTGTGTATCAGGGAAGAAACACTTTCCCAAGGAGAAAAAAGTTAAATCTTTTGTGTGTTTTCCCACAATTTTGAATTTTAGGATAATTGGGAAAATGTATATTTATAGCATTATGTCAACAAGTATAAATATTGTTGCAGAAAACATTATTTTCTGCCAAAAAAAAAAATTCTCAAACATATTTTGCTTACCTATGTGTTTGTCAAACAATACCTGAACAACTGCCTGGGCTGAAGGAGAGAGGGAACTGTGTGTAGAAAAGGGATATCTGGATGATCTGTGCAGGGAATTTATTAACATTCCTGGTAAAGGAGCTGGATGAGTTCCTGCCGAAATTCGTGTAATCACAGAGCCTCTGTGGTAGGGAGAGGAGTTCCACCCTCCATTCAAAAATGTCATGCCTCCTGGCATTGTCTAACCCAAGCTTTTGAGGCAGTTATTTAAATACTTGTGGCTTTGAATCGCTTGTCCTTGATAACCCCCAGCAAACTTGTTTTTTAAACCGGCCCCGACTTTGACCCACACCCTTGAACCACAAGAAACACCAGCTCACATCTGTCTGCAGCACGCAAGTAGCCTGGAAATGGGACAACCCCGTGGCTGCGCGTGGCTTGTCTATCTGCTTTTCCCTGCTGGAGACACAAGACCCCTCTGCTGATGGTGTGGGCCCTGTGGCTCTGATGGAGTTTTATGAATATTGGCTGTCAGGCTTTCTGTACATTTGTCAAGTGGCTTAATGCTACAGAATAAATATCTGGGGACAACATCTATCATCATGGCAAACCCTCTCTGAACTCCTCTAGAACCATCCTGCCCGTAAGCAGCATTGGGCTCCTATTGTGATTCAAGTCCATACTCAGCACCTGATCTGTTTTCAATTTGCTGATAATGATGTCATTTATTTCTTGGTCCAGGTATGCTTGCATATCAAATTGGCTCCCTGCAATTGTGTTGCTCTGTCTTCAGTGATACACTCTGGGCAGTGTTTTGGCCTCACTTGTAAACATTTGTTTGTAGTGAAGGAGGACCAGGAGGGATGTTTTTTGTTTGTTTCATGACAGCTTCCCAATTCCTTGTTAATATGTTTGATTTGGTGTTTGCAATGTACCAAGTCTGGATCTTGAACAGAGCCCAGGCAGCACTAGGCTTGAAAGGCCGTTGATAGGGGGATTGGAAAAGGCTGCTGGAACAATTAAGGCAAGAGCAAAGCAAAGGTAAGAGTCAGACAGATTTTGTTGCATGCATGCAACAGCTGAATGAACTTTGGAATTGATCTCCAGGGACTGGGACTAGAACACAGCATTTGTACCTCTTCCCACCACAGCTTCAGCGGGGGAGCACTGTGCTTTCCCCTGTTACTCCTTGCAAGGGTTTGAGCCCCTCTGGGATTTGAGAGATACAGCAAATGTGCCCCACGAAGGCTGGGAGTGAGGATGGGTTTAGCAGTGGTATTGGGCCCACAGGATATGCCAGGGTGGAGGAAGAAATCAGCATCTTCTGCTGCAGGAATGCCTGAGATGCCCATATATCCAAATGGCTTGTTGGTGGGCTGTGCAGCCTCAAGAAATGGTTCTGAGATATCTAATTTTCACCTGGTATGGAGTAAAAAGGTGGTGATTTTTCTCTAATAACAGCATCTGCTATATTTCTCCAGCTTTACAGCATTTTTGTTCTTCTGCTGTCTCCAAGCTCAGACAATTTGCTGCTTGCTGCCATTCCTAAGCCTTTGCCAGCACTAGTGTTTCCATGTCATGCTCTCCAAGAGCAGATCTTCGTTTCAGGTTATTTACCCCAAATTAATTTGCTTACTTTCTCCCAATCTGGGTACTTTCTTGTTCTAGGATTTTCACAGTGTGTTTTAAAATCTCTCTAAATCCACTTGTGTTTTTTCAGTCTCCCCTACAATTGGTAACATCTCTAAACTAAGTTTCATCTGTGAATTTATTTCCTATTTGCTTTCTTCCCTAAAGGATGCAGTATTTTTATGATGACAGAGTAAATATATAAAGGCAGATTCCAGGAGCAAGTGGAGACTAACAAACTTTGTAGAGTGCTTTGGAGTAGCTCCAGGTCTGGACAAGAAATCTGGATATCTAGTGATGGCTAATTGATCTGAGTGCTCCATGGGCAGGAGGTGTCTGAGCATTTGAAGACACTCAAATTTCCATCATCTCATTTTTCCAGAACAGGATTGAATTCAAAAATGTTCTGGAAAGAACTTAAAAAGTAGGCTGCAGAAATATAAATGTAACTCAGAAATAAAACATAGCAAACAGGTTTTCACTCTGCACATGGCATTGGGAGTCCAATGGCTCTGAGAGGCTTGGTATTCAGGGCCAAACTATGGTCTTTTATGGGCATAGAGGAAATGTGCATTCAAGCTCATTTGCATAATAAAAATACTATTTATTTTTCAGTTTTCATCTGCTAAACACATACTAATTTGATGTGTGCTCAGAAAAAAAGGCAGGTGCAGGTGACCCAAGGATGAAGTTTTGTCCCTTGTTAAGGTCAACTTAACCTCTCTAAAACTAAAGAAGCCACAGGTGTGGAGTTTTTCCTGGGGCTAATGTTAATATGAAAAAAACATACATTCATTATAATCTTGTAGTGCTGGAATGGACATACAGATATCTCCTTTATCATTCTGCTCTTAGGCAGGAGGATTATTTCTGGACAATTCTTATGGTTGTTTGTATGACTTCTCATAAAAAAACCCCTCCTTAGATAACCTGCTGAAATATTTAACTATACTGATAGAAAGCTTTCTAATATCCCCTTTAAACCTGACTTGCCTGGAGAAAGAATGATTTTTCTTCACTTCCTCTTAGGGAACATGGAGAGCAATCAATCATAATCTTCCTGACCTCTTAAATGTGAGAAGATTGCTATTATGTTTCTCCTTAGTCTTCTTTTTTTTTGTAGACTAAACAAATCCACTTCCTTCATCTATCCTTCCTGGGCCATATTTTCCATACCTTGATCCTTTCTGTTACTATCCTTTGGACTTTTTCCAGGTCTCTACATCTCTCTTTAATTGTGGTGTCCCAAAATGAATACAGTATTCCAGAAGAGTGAAATCATTGCTCTTATGTTATATACACATAACACCTGTGATAATACATCTTAGAAGGAAATTTGTCTTGTTTGCGATGGCATCATACTATTGACTCATTGAGCTTATGACTTGACTATTTTATGCTGTGCAGTTCCCTGTTCAGTCAGTGCATAGCTCATCATTCTCTCCTCTGTTTCCGCACTTGATTTTTCCTTTTGATGGTAATACCTTGTACTTAAACTTAGTAAATTCCATGTTCATTAGGACTATCCCTCCAATTATCAAGGCTATTTTTCATTCTGATTCTGCCTTTCCAAGGTGTGGCAGCCTCTTACAATCTGTGATCTTTTCCAGAGTTTAAAAGTGAGTTCATTTGGCTGGTGTTCAGAAAGGAGAGATGTTCATTCAGAGAGGACTAGAAAAATGGTTGAGACTTATAAAGAGGAGGAAAAATTGTGGGTTTTTTTCCCAACCCACTTGTATGTGACCATTTAAGCAGCTTCTGGTTGCAGTGTCCTTTCCTTTTTGAATTATTAAAATCACTGGCTTTTTTTAGCTGTGTTGTAGATGTATACTAGAAATATCTTGTAAAAAATGTATGAGTACTCGTATCTTAATGACATTTCCTAATAGGGCTCTTCTTTCTTTTCTAGTCCCATTTGTAGTAGAGACATACTCACTTTTTGGGCCCCAAATGAGATCAGTTTTCCATATTATTATTTCCATATTTCTCTTCAGGGAAAAGATTTATTATTTTTTTGTTGTTGCTGTTGAGAAGAAGTTACTGCGAAGGAATTCCCTGAGCTGTAACAGAAAAGACTTGAAGACTGTGGTCTTGATAAGAACTCCATCTGGATCTGTAACTTGATGGGTTTTGTTTCTCCTGTGCACTGGAAGTTTAGGGACTATCTGCCTAAGTAAAAATCTAGTTTCCAGAAATTCCTTCTTCTATATGTGACCAGACTTCTTGTGCAGCCTCCTAGTACCAATCATCTTCTTACTCTCTCTTGATCCCATATTAATAATACTTCTTTCTAGGCTGTGAATTTATATAGCAAATGATAATGGAGTTCACAAAAATGGTGGATTAGTGAGAAGATACTTAACATTAACTGAAGGAAAAGGGATTTCCTTGTTCTCATCCTTACAAATTGCTTGCTGCAAGCAGAGTTTCTCTCGGAGGCTCTGCAAGCAATGTGTGCACCAGACTCCATTCCTGCAGCATATTTCCCTGGCAGCGTGCTGACAGAGACTATTCTGACTAGCAATTCTAGTAACATCCCTGTCTGTCCACCTGTCAGAGGCCTGCTTGAGTATTTTCAGAAAATCAGTTCTAATAGTCTCACCATTTCATTTGTGTAAGGTTGTTAGTCCCCAGGTAACTATTGAGACAGACTGTAATTACCTTCTGTCTGCTGTACTATAAATCTTGATTTTCACCCATGTCTGTGCTGGAGCCAGTCTGCAACTTTTCTGTGATGTGGTGATCAGCTGTGGGGAACAGTTTTCTGTCCAGAACTTCTGAGAGAGGATGTTGTCTCTGAAAGCTACATCCTCCCACCTAGATTTATCTGCCTAGATGTAGGAGTTGCTGGAGAAAGTCCTCTGACCAGGATGTCAGTGTAGTATAATGAATGGAATAGTCCCTGCTGGCTTTGCTATCTGTGGACCCAGAACTCATTGACCTGGATCATGATGGTCTGTATTTAGGGACGGCAAAGCCTCCTGAAGCAGGCAAGCCAGGGGGTAGAGCTAGGAACAGCTACCCTCAGTTCTCTCCCTGTGCAAGTACAAACAAGGCATCTCCCTCAAGTGATCTTGTGCCATGTATTTGGCTGGTCACCTTGGCTGGCTTTGCCTTCTCCAATGGCAATGGTGTCTGGTAGACTGCTGGGCTTGGTTGGTAAGTGAAGAGAAGGCAGTGGAGGATGGTCCTACCTTTGTCACTCTTGTGTCTAAGGATATTTTGGCTCATGCACAGCTGAGAAAGCTCATATTGACCCAGCTGGCTCATTCTCCCTCTGCAAGGGCAGAGCAATGCAGGCAGCTCCCTTTCCCTGCCAAGGAACATCCATACTGGGATTTGTGTGTGAGAAGCAATTGTTATCTGCCCTCCCTAATTCCTGCAAACCACATGCACTTGGAGACACCTATGGCTGGGAGAGCCTGTTGTACAAGTCAAGATGAATTAGAAGCATGTCAGGATGATCTCTGTACATAATAAGGAGAAAGAAACAGGCTGGGAAACACTGGACAAATGAAAAAAAGGGAGCAATCAAGGAGAAAAGCTAGTTCTGGGCAAGGATACTTGCCTTGGCTGTCTTCCCTGAGGGCTTGTTCCATTAACATTTGGATATTCAGCAAAAGCTGTCTTTGCAGGAGTAAAGAGATAAGCAGAAATGTACTGATGTTTAGTTTAAAAGTAGCAGAGCTACAGGTTTCAAGTGCTTTCTGGCTGGCTTCCTACTCCTTCCTCGGTGAAATACTCTGGCTTTTCTGTAACAAAATATGTGAGTGAGCCTGGGATGTGCCAGGGTTCTGTGTGCAGATGTGGTTCTGCTCCCCTCTTCTGATTTCATCCAGATGTCTTTTTTATTATTATTATTATTACACTGTGCTGCTATTAATAACTTGGAAGTGGGATTTTTCCTCTCAACAACAACAACTGGATGCAAACCCAGAACTTCATTTAGTTTTCATTTAGTACTGGCTTCTTTCTTCAGCTATTTACCATCCCAGTATTAAAAGATGCATTCCCAAAAATAGGATTATATGATCCTTTCTTTTGCCCCTCTGAGCTCACCCCTGAAGGTTGTTGTTACAGTAGTAGTTTCACTGAGGGCTATGCATTGTTATGAAAAAGTCACCAAGAGCCAAGTCCTCACAGGTGGGTTGGCTGACTGGTGGGGTGAGGCATTTGAAATCAATGTGATGATTTGGCCGAGCTGAGGTCAGAGTATTTGCCATCTTACAGAAATGAATGTTGTCTTTTATTACCCATGGTTTGCAGTATGCACGGAGGAATTTAACTTTGCTCAGTGTGCAGACATCCATTGCCTCTACAAGCAGCACATATGCTTACGTGTTTCTTTTCAAATATCAGTTTTACTGACTGCAAAAGGCAGCTGCTGCTGAGTTTATATTGCAAGTTTTGGGGCATGTCTGGAGGAATTCCACCTCTTTGAAGAGAGACTAGCTGCCCCCAGAAATTTTTCTGTAGAAAGAATGCTGTTGGGATTCATTGCCTTGCCAAGTAGCCCAGATGTGGCACCTTTGTCTGAGTAATGAGGAGAGGGAGCCTGTCAATGGCAGTTTAGGTTTGTGGGTGAGACCACTCAGTGTCAGTTTTGAGATAGGTCTGGTGTTAACATTGGCTACACTACTGTTTTCAAACTTTGGACATATTTTTAGACACTTAAGTTGGTGGCCCTAGCATTCTGTTGTATGGAATATCTGCAGCTCCCTTTGATTTTGGGTAGGTATGCTGAAGTTTGGGGGCCTATATACCAGTGATCATCTGCTGCCAATTGATATAGGGAAACCAAACATGAGCCAAACCTTATGAACTGTATTGTGTAGTGCTTTGAGAAGTGGACTTGACTATCCAGCAAGTCCTTTCCAGCCTGCATTCTTTTGGTTTTGAAGCTGGAAACATGAAGCAGGGTGATTTCTGAGGACCTTATTAGCTTTGGCTTTAAATGGTAGCACATATCTCCTGAGAACCATTCATAATATGAAAAACTTTTCTTTTTTCTTAATGATAAAATCTAAACACTTTGCTCAAGAGTGATTTAATGAGCAGAATATTCCCATTGTCAGGGTCTGATGCTAATAATAGACAGATGGTGAGCAGTTTGAAAATCAGTCAACATAAAATATTTGCTATCTAAAACCCAAAGCATTTTAACTTGGAAAAAAAATGAACTGCTTATTCCATGGTCAGATTGTAAATGAATTGGCAGTAAATACAACCTACTGACAAGATGTGTTTACACTGCAGAAATCTTGAAAACACATATAGTGCATCTGATTAAAATGAATTATAAGAAGAGGGAGCCTGACAGAGGACAGAAGCAAAGCAGTGATGGGAAACAGTAGAACCAACAAAAAGAGAGAAGTGAAGATGAAATTTATTGGCTTGTTTCTGAGAGACAGTTCTGACAGATTCAGAATCAGGTAGTAGTTATACCTAGTGCTCTGCATTGTTTTTAAAAAAAGTCACTAAGAACAAAGTCCTTACAGGTGTGTTGGTTTGCTGCTGGGGATCAGGTGCACTATCTAATAGTGTTAAATGTTGATTGATGTCCCTCCTGTTTCTTCATTGAAGCAAACAACTCAGCCAGACTGATAACAGTAATGTCCCAGGGCCAGTGTTTTGTGAAAGCTGAGGGAGAAGTTGCATCTGAAGGTGTTTCTAAATTATGATGGTCACCCTTGGACTTGGATCATTTATATTCCATTCCTTCATCAGGGCTAGTCTTCAGTCCTCAGTTCATTACTGGCAATTCCAAACTCTTGGTTTCTCTCCACTGTTATCTCTAGCCTCATGAGCTCTGAAATGTAAGAGCAGCCTTTGTGGAGAGCCCAGTGAATCCACCACTTGAGATCTAGGCTAGTAGGAATTCCCACAAGAGCAGGAAGTTCCTTGGTATTTTCCACTGCTACTTACTGCCTGTAACAAGGCATGAAAAACATGCAAGGTGCATGTTATAGTTCTTCAGAGATGTGTCCTGCTGTCTAACAGTTATATGAAGTCCCACATGAGGATAGTTACATTAAACAATTCTCTAGATAAGCACTAGAGAAGGAGGCAGCACTTTGAAGACGTTTTGTTCTTACATATAGGAAAAGGATGGGATCTTTTCATTGTCACAGAAAGCTCCAGGTATAAAGTGTAATACATTAGAACAACTTCAGGGCTGCTCTTGGGGAAAAGAACTATTGCCTGGCCTCCACATTAAATTGAATCCCCCACACTGGGGAAGAAACAGTGGAAAATATCATATTGGAAAATGCTGTTTGAGAAAGAGCAAGAGATACTTAACATGTCTGGATTTATAAAACAAGAAAACAATCTGTGTGACAGCATTGCCTTTCTTGCAACCATTTGAAGGAATAATGAAAAGCCAGAAGGAAGATTTAGAAAGACACAAAGCAGCCTATGGAAGAACTGCAGTCTATTACAAGGAGTATTTATACAGTAGAATATTATTTGTCAACAACTGAGGAAGAAAAGCTTTCCATTTAAAAAATAACAGCAATGATTAATTCTTAAGTGAAAGAGTTTTCAAATATAGTCAGTGAAAAAAATCAGTGATTCTTTATTTCAAATAAGATGGAAAGAATTTGAGCTAAGTAATGTCACTGGAGATCAAGAGCTGCAAAACAGTGACATGCTATACCTGCTTAAGGCTCAATTTTAATGTTAACCTGAGTGTGAAGAAAGTATGAGATCAAACTACTGAGAACCCTTCAGAAGAGTCACTGAAACTAAATAGTTTATAGTAACGTGGTTTGGAGGAAGATAGACAGTCTCTGCCCTGGGAAGCAAAATAGTTACTTCTTAGCTTACAATGAAAACCTCCAGTTTAACAAAGGAGCTATGAATTCTTTTTCTAACCAAGTAATGCAGATCAAAAGCTAAGACTGACTCAGCTTTGTGGTCCTAAATCTAGTCCTTTCAGGTTAGCTAGAGAGTCTCTGCAGGCAATTACAAGCTGCTGATTCCAGAGACATCTGGCAGAGACCACATGTATTTTACAATAATGAGCAGATACTAAAGGAAGAGTTTGAAGACTTACATACTGCCTTGGTCCATGTATCTATTTGCATTTATTCTTTGAGCCAGAATTCTTTTGACCTCTAAATGCTTTCACTTTTTTTCCTTACCACTATGCAACATGAAATATTTGAAGTAAACTACAAAAATAGGCCCATTGGTAGAGGTCTTGCCATCTTTAACACAGGTTGTGCATTAATGCAGTGCATCTGTAAGGCTTCCTTGGACATATTTGGATTTCTGGAGTGGTAAAACTGCACCGACAATGATTAGGAACAGGCTTTTCCTAGTTGCTGTACCCTCACACATTTCCAGAATTTAGTCATACAGTTCGGAAGTAAAACATAAATTACAGCAGAGGCACAAAGCAATTGATAGGTATGGGGAAAAGGGAGAAAGGACCTATTATGTGAAAAGCAGACAGCTCTGCTGATCTGAAAATATATTATTCTGTAGAAGTGCAAACTAGAGGGTCTGTGGAATTTTTCCTCAATTCACCATGAAAATGCTGGGCTGGGGGGACCATCCATTTGATGCGGGTGGTCCTTAATGCATGTCATAATTTACACTTAAGGCATATATGATCCCTTGAAATTCCCTTCTTAGGAGGACCATAAAAACAGTGTTGCATATGGAGCTCACTGGAGCTTTCTGCAAAGCTCCCCCATTGTCAGACATAAACACATCCTATTATTCTAGCTTAGGTCAGAGTTCAATGACTCCCCAAAGCTTATTTCAGTCCGAAGCTGATCCTACTGCAGTCCGGGTGGGCAAAATAGAAGTGTTTCCAACCCAGCTACTTTCCTCTGGCTGCTCTGCTCCTCAGTTGGAAGCAAACCTGACTCCTCAGGCTGCAGGTTAATGTACAAATTATCAGTGAGATCGCCATTGCTTATCCTCAGGCTGTTTTCTGCAGGGTTTTGCAAGCATTAGTGAAGCTTCCTCTTCATTATATAGGAGATCCTAGGACTATCATTAGTTTCATCTTCAGGAACAGGAATGGGAAGTTAAAAGACTTCATGCAGGGAATCCTTGTTAGCACAAGAAATAGATCACAGATGTGCCTTTGCCACTCTGCTGCAAAGGCAGAGCCCAGCCCCTTGCTGCACCTTGTGGGTCTTGGCCCCCCTGCTCGGACCCAGATGTCAGTGCTGTGCTGGGCACTGCCCTGCTCCTGCACAGGCATTGCTGAAGCCCCCTGCTATGGGGCTGGGTGGGCCTGTCCCCCTCCTCTAGGCACCCTCCCTGATCCCATCTTCAGCAGGGCACTAGCAAGCAGGGTAAATAGCAATCTGCTTGATCTGCGCAACATGGCAGTTCCCTAGACTGAAGCTATTCCTTGATGTCTGTATGCCAAAGCACTTTCCAAGGCCATTTGTTTCTTGTTTGTAAGCATGGGAGGCATGTAGGGCTTGGAGGACTCACCAAAGTGATTCCTCCAAGACACTGCTGCCTTTTGGGACAGTGACTCAATGGCTTTCAGTGCCCAGGACAGGGCTGCAGAAGGCTGTACACCTGAACCAGAGGTCTGGGCTCTACAAGCTGGGGAGAAAGCACTGCCTCTCACCCTGGGAAATTAATGGCAAAGGTTTTGCTTTGTACCTCATCTCAGCTGACAGGAGGTAATCCTGTCTCTTTGGACGACATGGCTCTGTGGTACAAGGCCTGCCTTCACAATAGCAGGTGAGAAACATTTTGGCCATAGCTGCAGTTCAGAGACTTCAAGAGCTGAGTAAAACAATGAAGGAAAAACAGAAAAAAATCTGACCTCAGAATGTAAACAGAATATAAAGTCCTTCTGGTAACATCTTATAGTAACTGGACCATGTGCCTGGGGAGTAAAACAAGTGATTTGACTGAAAATTTCAATGTGTATCAGCATGTTTCTCCTTTTTATTCCTCTGTCTCACAGTTTGTATCCTTAGACATGGGCTGAAAAAGACCAGAAAGGCAACTCAAATTAAGGGATTGGATGGCTGGACCTGGCCCTTGGTGGTATTTTATCTCTACTGGAGAGAAAATAGCAAGGACAAGGAATGAACTCTTTCCCTCCTATGGCCTTCCCGGGGGAGCTTTCCCTGCTCAACTCTGTTTCCCAGCTCTGAAATATTGCCCATTCCCTTCACCAGAAGTTTCCTGTGTTGACTGAAATATTAAAAAGGCCAAACAACGTGGGGGAAGTTTATTTATTTGTAGGGCTGTATATTCATGCCTGGTTTAGGCCCATCCTGCTGAAGAATTTCAGGTATTTTGCTGGAAATCTGGGGCTGGGGGTGTGATAGCCCTGATGAGAAGTGGGGCTTGTGGTGATGCTTGTGACAGGAATCAGGCCCAGCTGATTAGCCGTGTCTCCATAATACAAACAGGCATGAGTGGGGAAGAGAAAACTGGGTGGGAACTGGACTGAGCCTTCAGGAACCTGCTGCTGGAGGGGGCAAATAGTGCCCATGCCCAGTCAGCACAGGGGTCAGTGGAGAAGCACACAGTGGGGCTTTGTGCACCCCTTCCCTTGCCCACCCGGGCTCTAGCACCTCAGTTGCACCTGGGGGTCTCCAGGGAGAATTGTTTTCCTCTTGAAGATCCCAGACCCAGCCTCTACTAGAAACTCTGCAGGAGCCTCCTTGCAGGGAGAGGGTGTGCTGGGACCTCTGCTCCCTGCCATGAGGGCCCCCAGTCACAGTCCCAAGGCAGCTGCTTGCAGCCTGGGGCCATTATCTTTAAGGCAGTGCAGCAGCAATTAAATGCTCAGCCCTGCAGCGAGGCTCCTGTGGGATGCCTCCCTGTGCCCTTCCTTGTGGTGAGGGGCAGGGGCTCCCCAAAAGCAGCCACAGGCACCTGCCATTGGGAAGTCTTTATCTGGATCTTGGGAAGCATCTGTGCTTCCTGCTGCTCTGGGGTCTCGGTGTGGCTGTGCAGGCCAACAGAACTCCATACCCACCACCAGCCTCACCAGGAGCAGGGACATGGAGAAGGTTCACACGGACTACACATTGATTTGCCAAGTCCTTCGGAGCATGGAGTGGCTTAGGCAGCTGTGTTTATCTCTGCCAGCAGTTGGCACAGCAGGCTGTATCAATCTATTTCAAAGAACAGCTCTTTTCCAGATCCACAGGAAAAACAGGTTTGAAGTGCTGTCTTTAAATAGACAAGTTAAATAAAAATGGTAGCAGCAGAAAACTGCTGTGTGCATCAAAATTGTGATGACTGAAGCATGAGACCTGGCAAAGATTAACATCCCTCCCATGCCGAGGGCTGCAGGGGCCCTAATAAACTTACAGCTGCTTTCCTCCTGAAACTGTAGAGACCAGCTTGTGTGGGGTTTAGTATAGAACCAAACTGGGATGATGGGCTTGCTGTGTTTGGTCCTATGAAGTCATGCTCCTTCTGCAGCACTGTGTGGATGCACACTGAGAAAAGAGGCTTGCTGTGCTGCAGACAGTTCACTTGCCTCCTGAGCTTGGGCTCCCTTTGTCTGTGTGCTGGCCAGGCTTGGAAAGCTGAGGACATTGGTTTTGCATGCTCTTCATTAGTATTATTTAAATATTCTTTTTTTGCTGACAGTTTCTACAGAAAATAAATTCTAATTAGAAAATACTGTGACCCTTCCCAAGTGTCTAGTGTTGGATGACATTTGAGTTTGTGTGTGCTTTGCAATTAAAGTCTTAAATGGCTCCTAAAAAAGGAAAAGAAAAAAAACCCCTAACATTTGAAGGGATTGGATGTTTTCAAAAGAAAAATTAGCTGTTGCTTCTGAAAATTGATTTTCTGGCAAATGATTATATTACAGCCATTTTTCATTAAAAAATAATCTGCTGAGCAGCTGTAGCACATTCATGTTTCAAGAGAACAGGGGAGATGTCCACGTGCTGCAGTTTGGCTTGGACAGTTAGAAGGTGGGAGGAGAAACAGTAGCCCAGGGATTTTCCCGAGCACTGATGCAGGCAGAGAATGGAGTGGTAGGCAGATCCTGTTGGACTGACCATGTGTGTGACCTCACACTGAGCACCTGCACCTACCTTTGGCATCCCAGTACAACACTCCCAAACCCCGTAGTCTGCAGATGTAGAAGAGAGGTGCCAGGCTGAAGTAAGGATGTCTGCCCCTCCAGGGGGATCATTCTGATTAGGAGGTTAAGGAGCACTAAGCCTTGAAGAGGGAAAGCATAAATACAGACCCTGAGCTCTCCAGTGTCTGTCTGGAAATCACCATGACCGTGCACTGGCTTGAAATTCTGTTGCATCCTGCAGACATATAATGGAAGTGGTGTAGAGGTGACTTTTGAGGCACCACAGCACTAAAATAAAGGCTGTGGCTGAAGGTGCAGAGGACAGTGACCCGGTTGTGAGAGCAGCTAGGAAACGTCTGACACCCAAATGATACTCAGGCACTAAAAAGAAGCTGCAATCCCTACAGTATGCTGCCAGAACTGAGCACTGCAGAGTGTCCTGTGATCTAGGCAGAGGTTCATCATGGCAGGGTCAGGGCTGCAGCAGTGGGGCTGGACAATTGGCAGCTTTCTCTTTTGTGAAGTTCTCACTTTATGCTTAATTTCTTTTTCTATAATGTTCTTTCCCCGTCTTAATGAAAGTGAGCATGTTGATGCTATTCCCCACACTTACTTGTTCTCTGCAAATATTCCTGCAAATAAAGCTCAGACCACAGAAATGCTTGTAGAGAGCACAGAGTTTCCTATCAGCACTCCCAGGAGTTTGTATCGTGGCCAGTTGTCTCCTGTTCGATTTATTTTGTTGAGCCCAAGTGGGCACAAGTAAATGGAGTTGAATTCAGCAATGTCACAGTAGGAATCAGTTTACTTCCCATGTGCCATTATGCTCCAGCAATCTTCTCAATGTTGTCGTTGAAGTGTGCTGAGCAAAAATGTGCCCTCTGGCTGTATGCAGCAGTTGAGTGTTGGCATCAGACTACCAGCATGAAATCAGGTGTTGACCTGCAGCCCACCTCCCACTATGGAAGCATTCTGCCAGCAATCCTTACTGGGTTACATGAGGTATGGGCTTGAAGCCAGAAGTTCCCTGTCATAGCTAGGAAGTGCTCAGCAGATTTCCCCGCCAGGAACAAAAAGTCTTATGTCCTATCCAAACTTCATCTAGGAGAGGGTGATCTAGTCTGTGCTGTTGCCAGGATTAGCCAGCACTTCTCCCATCACTCTCTCATGAAGTCCGCAGCAGAGGTTGCTACCTGCTCCCTTGCTAGCACTTGGTGCATTTCAGATCGGGCCGAACTCACAAGGTGATGGTTTTGCCAGTCAGTCAGTATATTTGAAACTCTGTTGCGGTCTCTGTGCCCTGTACTTTCATGTGTGGGAGGAAACAACACTTCATTCTAGGAGGTGGCAGGATCCTAGAGGACTCTGGCCTTACTTGTGTGAGGCAGTGGCTTTTTCTTTCTATATCTGTACAGCATTGAGCACAGCAAGGGGCCTGGCCTGAGGCTAGTGTACCTATATGCCATCATAGTAATAGTAAACATAGAAGCATGTGATATTTGTCAGGGAAAAGCAGAGTAATCTACTCTGATTTTTTTTTTTTTTTGTATTTGGCTATATACATTGCTGGAAATTTTGTAAAAACCTAGCCAGAGGAGTTGTATAAACTGCCTTAAATGTAAGCCAGATACTGTCAATTTAGGGCATTTGTAGTGGTGGTGTAAAATGAGCCAGAAATGCTGTGCTGTCAGTCCAGGAGACAGCCAAAATGCAGCCAAAAGTCTTTTCTCTGTGTTTAATTTAGTACAAGTGTGACTGGATAGGTACCAAGCCATGGTCCTGGTCACGCTCTGTGTAGGAAAACCTTAGGAGAAACTGACTGGGGACTTCTGGTGAGAAATCACAGATCTTGGATCAAGTTTTATGATGAGGTAACAAAAGTGGGCAAGTTGGTACCTGGAAAACCTGCCTTGAGGGCTTGTCTGTTATGTTTATTGAAGGATATGCCTGTGAAGTGCCATGCAAATAGAGGGAAGTTCAATCTGCTCATCCCCAAACAGACTGGAAACTATGGGAATGGGAATTGTGTGGCCTTATGTCTCAGCTGATGAACCTCACCAGACCTTCAGCTTGGTACCTGTAAACTCCTGAGGGCAGAAGCTGCAGAGATGTGTCATGCAAAGGGCCATTCTGCCTCCCTTGGGTTTTACATTTGTATTTAAATACCTGTGGATGGCTACTGTCAGAAACTGGGCTGGATTGGTACCTTTGGGCCTGACTTATGCAGCTGCCTTTTTTTTTTTTGTTGGCTCAACACATGTGGCTGTGTGAGGGTTAAACATTTTGCAAAAAGATTTTGCAGATACAGTTCAAGCAAAGTTTTAAAGGTGACCAATTCCAGCTTTGCATGAGTTGCCAAGGGAGAGAGCTGCAGGCTAGAATGCTTCTTTTGGAGGTGTGGTTCAAACAGATTCAGAGGACTGGAAGCCAGATGATACAGCGTGGAAATAAGGTGCAGATTTTTTTACAGTGAAGAGAATTAACTACTGAAATAATTTAACAGAGGCTGTACTGGGTTCTCTATCACATGTAGTCTTCAAATCAAGACCAGGTGTCTCTTTAAAATATGGCTCTCTTCAGCAGAATGATGGACTCACCCCTCCACAGGGGATGATGTTCTCCAGCCAGTGTGATGCTAAACACCAGGTTGCTTGACTGGAACATTTGCTTCTAGATTTAAAAACTATGGATCCTGTGGACAGAAAGAACTGTGTACTCCATAACAGGGAATGTCTCTTGCATCCACTAAAAGCATCTGGGAAAATCTGGCAGATCTGTGAAGAAAAGGGTTTGGAGTTGCCTCTTGCAGTTTATGGGAGAAGAAAGTGTCCCTGCACGTGAAAGACCAGAGGCTGGATAGTGGCTGGGCAGGGCTGCTGCATACTGGGGATCTGGCGGTTTACAGTCTAAAGGAAGAGCTGAGAAATACTGATGTACCTTGACTGCCCACTGCTCCAACAGCTCATGGGTTTGAGAGGGCTGAGGGATTTCATGGGTGGGTTCCTGCACAGGCACTTGTGCCTGGAACTGCCATGTTGCTGTAAGGTGATAGAACAGGGAAATATGATTCCTTCTTACCTGCGGGTCAAGTCTGCAATAAGTATCTGTGAGAGTTTGGGTGTGGGAAAAACATGAGAAGAGGAAATGCAGCTCAGAGCTGCACTTACAGAAAGACTGACTTTAGACATGAGATTTCATCCTCATCAGTGGCATCAAAACCAACTAGAGAGGTAGGCATTCGGGAGTGCATATGTAGCTGTGTTCCTCTTAGACTGGACAGCAGATTGGCTGTTTTGGAGAGAAAATAAAGAAAATCAAGGAAGAAAAAAAGAATCCATCTCCACCAGAAACTGTGGCTTCTCAGAGCAATCTCATGAGCTGCAAAATCCATGTAGTCAGCAGTCTTGGTTCCAGCTGCCCTGACACCTGGAGAGGTGACACTGTGCAAACTGAGCTGTGAACGAGGTGAGAGGTGTGGGGGCACAGCATGCACTGCGCTTGCCAGGCACTGGAAAATCCCTTTGCACTGCATACTGTGCAGTCAGCAGGGTAGCCATGGTTCTCTTGTGTTTCTACAAACTGTGCATCTCTTCCAAAGCTGATTATTTATCCCTTGGCTGACTGAGGACATCTACATAATCTAGGGCAAATAATTTTGATTCAGTGAACACTTAACTACCTCTCCCAATCGCAGCCATTACATTGGCAGGCTTTGCTGACAGATAATGCTTCATTTGGCAGAAAAATTCCTGACATTTACAGCTTCTGCCTCAGTTCCAGTAGAAACAGCCGGCATGGCAACACAATCCGACCCCACTGGGTTCCTGGCTCAGCTCATTATCATTAGCTGTATTAAAGGCAGTCTCTAAAAATCTCTGTGCTTCCCCTCTCAGCACCTCACAGTGTCAATGCTGTAGCTTGTTTACAGATGGGGAAAACAAGTCACAGCAAAACATAGGCTGTTTCTGGGAAGCTTCACAGTTATCACTCATATTGAGTAGGTGTCTGCAAGATCTGTCTCAAACTGGGGTTATATGTGAAGACATGTTCTTCCCACAAGTTCCAGCATACTGCCCCTACACATGAAGTGAATGAAGTGCTTTACCACCTTGCTAGAGCTGGCTTGGCACCAGTGGGCAGAGAGTACTGCTGAGCCACCTGCAAATCACATACCGGAAATTCTGTGGTTCCCTTCTCCCAGTGGGCAGTGAATGTGTACTGCTCACTATGGCTGGTAGTTAATGCCTCTTCAGAACTCCAACACCCCTCCACTCTTCCCAGGAGTCCACTGCCAGGCTCAGACATGCACCCTCTGGTGTGTGCAATTCACAAGTGCCCATGGGCTGGCCCCACTCTGCCTTCAGTCTGCTGCCCCAGGAACTGTGGAAATTAAGATACGCTGACATTGATGCTTCTGACTTATTTGTTTAACTGCATTCCTTGGCTCTGGATTACTCTTAAATCTTAGAGAACAGGATCAGATTTCCCAAGATGTTGAAGTGCCTACAAATGTAGGTGGGCTTCTAATTCAATCTTCAAATATTCCCAAAGTGGCAAGCCAACTAATTACCCCACAAAATCTACTTAGTCTTTCTGCCTCTGTGGGAAGGGGCCAGTCTCAAAGGAACCAGTCAGTTCAACATTTGCATGAAATGATGAGCAGTAGGTAAGATTCTCTACCCTGTTCTTTAACTCACCTGTACCTTATTGCCAAGGCTATTGCAATGTTATACCATGCTTGCTTTTAGATGCCTTTATTCAGCACCTTGGTCTGATCAGCACCTGATGTTGATATTTGTTAAGTACAAAGAAAAATGTGCACCCCAAGAGCACTTTCAGTCTGTGACTCCAGATCAACAGACTCCTTTAACCTTGTTTTTCTTGCCTGTTGTGCCATTAAAATGCTTACTTTAGTTTTAAAACCCAGATTAAATAAGCAATCCCTGTGTTTTCCAATGGCTATTTTTGAGCTCTTCTGAATGGCAAAGAGGGCACCAGAAGCAGCTTTTTTTTTTTTTTTTTTTTTTAGCATCACATTTGATCCTTGCCTGTGATCACCTGAATAGATCAGAGTAGAGCTTTTCCTCTGCTGCACAAGTTCTTCCTCTGTTTTGCTACTCATGCCTTTCCTGGATGAACTGCTCTTTTGGAAGACAGCAGACCAGGAGTGCCCATGTGAAAAGGATTAGGGGTAGGAAGTCCCAGATTCCTTGCCTGCCTTTCCTTCTTGCACCATCTATGTCCAGAAATGTTGCTGACAGCAAAGAAAAATTTTCTCTTTTGAACCAAAATTGTCACCTGAATGGAGACTTTCACCAGAAGCGAACCTCCCATCTCTGCTGCAACCATTTGCCACTCCAGCATCTGGCCATGTCGAACTCTGCCCTGCTATTTAGAGGTGTTTGTTGTTTGCTTAGGCTTCTTCAGAGGAGAGGTTTATGTGCCCATGTCCAAACGTATGCTTGGTGGCCAGGTGTCTATGTTCTGTTGTAGGACTGGGACTTGGCTGTCCTCAGGTTGAGCACTGGCCCCTAACATGCCACTCTGGTGAGTCTTCTTTTCTTCCTCCTGAGGCTTTGATATTTGCATGTTGGTGTTTTTATTATTCCTGGGATCTTTCCAGCACTCTCTGTGTCATCTGGCAGAATAGTCCCTGCACATTCCTGAGTTTATACTTTCCCCTCCATTTTCATCCTGTCCCTCTGTGTGTCAAAAGGTTTTCTGCAGAAGAAATAAAACCTGTGTGCCCTGAAAGCTGCAAGGTCACAGACTAATCAGGGAACACTGCAGCGTGGTGATGAATATCCCTGACAGCATTTTCTGCTGCAAATAGGCCAAACCCGATTGAGAATGTTTTTTTTTCAATATGACTTGTCTCAAAAGCAGGACTAATAACATTTTTACATGGCAGATGGGTTATAGTTCTTTTGCTCTGTTTACATGGCTGGGAACATGACCCATCTTACTTTTCATAGCTGCCATCTGTTGGTCAAATTCATTCCAGTGCAATCAACCAAGTCGTGGTTTTGGTTTGTTAGTTGGTTTTTGGAGCTGTGGGGTTTTATTCTTTTTTTTTTTTGTCTTTTTTTTTTTTTGGGGGGGGGGGGGGGGGTTTGTTTTTTTTTTTTTTTTTTGTTGTTTTTTTAATTTTTTTTTTTTTGTGTTTTATTATTATTGTTTTGAGAATTTAATTCTAGGCTTTTAGGTCAGTGAGTAGAAGAAATGTTTTTTCCCAGTCTTACAATGTCTGCTTGAAAGGGCTTACTGATAGTAGAAAATATTCTTTCTGCTTGCTTGCAAGTTTTTAAAAAACATAAAGCAACCAAAACCAAACCTTTGAACAGGTGAGCACTCAGTCAAAGTGTTGGAAAGATGGATTTGAAGTCTTCTCACAATGCTTTGTCCAGGTCAACAGAGGACAATAATTAAAAGATCCATATCAACATGGCTCAGGTTTCAGGCAAATTAAGAGCTGAAGAATGCCAAGAGCCTCTTTCACTTGAAAAAGAGAAAGGTCACATATTATTCCTTAAACCAAACTTTCTTTCACAAATTCCACTACACTAATATCATACCCAGTCCATTTTTACTAAATAATTATTTACTTTGTTTATTTTCATGGACAGTCCTTGTTTCTGCCTTGTAATTATACTCTCATAGAATCAGAGAATCATTAAGGTTGAAAAATACCTGTGAGATCATCTAGTGGGGTGGGGACAGTGTGTTAACAGTGGATCCTCCAGGAGGATGGCACCAAAGTGACTCAAATCCCCATAGCAACTCTGTGGATTTCTGCAGGAGGGCAAATGACACTGTGAAAAAAAGAGTTTAGGTCCCTGTGCTGATCAAAATGTAAGATTGATTCTATCAGAGGCAGTGGAGTCATTCAGATACAGGCAAGAAGCAAATTGTACCCTCTTTTTTCTCAATATGGGCAATAAGAAAGAGGCACAGCAGAAGATGATGTAGAGAATTGGTCTTTGTAAGCACTGGAAATCAGAGACTTTCAAAGCATTTTCAGGGAAATGCTATAATTTAAGTAGATTGTAGGAGAGTTTTTTGTTAATGTAGTTATTCAGTTACCTATAGAAAATGGAATGTACAATGTAGAAAAAATGGTTGCAAGAGAAAAAACCCTTCCTAAGAGAAGTTGAAGATAGTGTCACTCTGTTGGTTTCAGAGGGATCTTATTTTTAACTTCTACTGAGAAATTTGGGCTCTATCTGTGTATTTTTGAAAAGTCCCTGGAGATCTGCTGCAAATTTCTTGTACTTTTGTGGAGGCAATGTCATTTTATGGGCGTTTTTTTAGCTAGAAACTGGTCATATACTGCTTATTAGTTTTTAGCTGCCTTTATATTTCCACCAAGGTTCTGATAATCACTATAATAAAGCCTGTGTTTATTTTGCCAGAAAACCTTTATTATTATTATTATTTTGTTATAAAAAAATCTCAGAGGAAAAACATCTGTTGTGAAAAACAAAGTATTTCCCTGACAAAAAAACTCCAAACAAACCAAAACAAATGAACAAAACAAACAAAAAACCAAAACAAACAAAAAACCCCCCACCAAACCTTCTTGCTTAGAAGTGTTTACCTTTTTTCAGAGCAGGTTGAGAAAAAGAAAATTTAATGTTAAAAATGTGGCCAACTGAAGATAAAGGTAGAAACCTCAGGCTAGCTACACATGTAGGGGGTCGTGAGGGTGGTGCTTTTTCTATGTAAATACAAATGACTTCTGAGGTTTCCTATCTTTATGATCTTCATTAAGGTAATCCAGCTCTTCAATAAGAATCTGCCCCAAATAACTAAGCACTACTCTTTCACCTTAAAGTAAATGTTCAGTGAAGTGAAGCTGAATTTCACACAGCCAGGTAAAGACCAGTGGAGAGTTCACACTGTCTCACATTTCACCTAGCTCCCCTCTCTGCAGCTTGGCAGAGGTGGGCATCAGATAAAAGGGGAGGAGCCAAAATGGTGAAAGGGGTGATGACAGACAGACAACACCCATACATTCCTCTTCAGATGCATTTTCACATCTGTTTGACATTTCAAGGGTTGTTTTCCTATGAGCATCACTCAGAAAAGTCCAAGCAAGGTGATATCCTGCACTTGAAAGGCCAGGAAGAAGAGTTTACCAGGAAGGTACATTGGACACATGTGGTAAAGTGTGGCTGTATAACTTAAAAGGCTGAATGAGACTCCAAAGAAATACGGACTAATCAGCCTCTATGGCAAAATCAGTGGGGTCTCTGGGTTTTTCTTTTTCTCCCAGGAAGAAAGTATTATTTCAATGGTTTGAGTTCCTGACCCAAACTTTTGCAGATCCATAAGTGGATGTATTTTGTTACTCCCAGGATCATACTATTTTTAAGATCTGGATCATCTATAGAAAATAAGACTTATATGCTTAAAAGTCTTTGTAAGAACTCTGCCTGAGGCAGCAAACAGTTTGTCTTTCAAAATCTTCTTTCACCCAGTGGCTGTTGTTTATTTGTTGTTCACAAATAAAGCCATAGCCCTGTGCATACTTTGGTTGCCTTCTGTCTAACCAGCAATGCACTATGCTTTGGCATGAAGCCTCCAGCCCTGATACCTGGTCAGCAGGTACCAAAGGTTGCAGGATTCTTCTAGTGCAGCCCAGGGTAGAGAAGCACAATCACCCTGTCCCTTCTGTCTTCTGGCACTTGTAATGTGGAAGAAATAAGGGACAAAGGCATTTGTTCAGAAACTGAGCCTTAAAAGTGCCTTTAAACACTTTAGTTGAATATCTTTGTTCTCTGACTTATCAGTCCTATTGTAAATACAAAAAGCAGGAAAAATCTTTTTATGAGAGTTTTCAATGCATTTCATTAAATAGAATAAATATACACATGTAAAATTCAACAAACATTGCCCTAAAACTACTGCTATAACAGCATTAAGATAGTACAATAGCCAAATCAATGTCATGACTGAATTTGAGCTATCAGTGAGCTCAAGCAGTAGGTGTCCATTCAAACCACAGGATCCCCACAGCAAGGAACACTTGTCTGGGTGCCCGAACGAGGTGATTTACTTCAAAAGGGTGTCTCAAATACTACTGTGCTCTTCATGGGCACAGGACATGGTTGCCTTTAGTAGTTGGTGGATCTTCTACGCACAGAGGCAGCCCAGTGAAAACCAGGTCAGGTTTGGGTAGGGCATTAGAGGAGATGGTGACAGCCTGATCTAGTAAGGAGGAAACCTCTGCTTTGGCTCCTCTGCTGATGCAGTAGGGCAGGATTACCTGTATAGTCTTGTATAAAAAAGAAGCCAATTGCTTAGCCTTAGAAAGCATTTTTGAGGTTTTGGATCAATTAAATGGCTTATTGCTTTTGGAAACAAATTTTATCTGTTCAACTCACAGTAGGTAGGTGGGAGGCCACTATGGAAAGCCCAAAAACTCCTGACAGTTTCCTTGCAAAATCTCCTGTGAAGTGTCACGAAGAATATTTCTTCCATATCAAAAATGCTGAGTACAAGTTTGGTCCATGACAAAAAGAAAAAGCCATCCATCTGGAACTTCGTAATACGATTTTTAATCTATTAATGGATTTTCCATCATTGCTTCATTAACTCCTGAAAAATATTGGTTGGTGGGAGATTAGGAAAGCAGCAAATGTTTGTAATTTTTCCCCTGATATTTAACACATAGGCGGGATTACCCTTCCATTTTTGTACAGGACAAGAGCCATTTAGGATAAAGAAATTCAGGACTGCTGTGTACTGGACTCAGGCCATATTTGGGTAACTTTTCTCATGAGAATCAAGTACAGATTTCAGACTAAATCTTCAAGGCACGCTGTGGCATAGATCCAGTCTATCTAAAAGATTGCCTCTAGCTCTGGAATGATGACAGTGAAGGAAAATCCTTTCCCAAACCACATTGAGACTTTGTGGTTCTCAAATAAAAGTCCTTTTTCTGGTGTTGCTTTCTCAGGGATGGATATCTGCTCATGTAGTAGGGCTTCAAACACTGTAGTATTGCTTCTGGACACCACTGAGCTTTAAAAAGTCACTGGACTCTGACAGGTGAGGTGTAGGGGGATTTTTACCAAGAAGCTTGGAATTCTCAGAAAGGTTTTAGTTCAGTCAGTTGATGAATAACGTAAACTTTGGGCTCAGAAAATAACAGGAATTAAAGGTGATCGGGGATTTACAGTCTACAATCCTAAAACTCTAGAGGGCAAGTTATTAGGTGGAGGCTAGAACGATTTGTTTTAGTTATATTAAATGGAAACTCTAGACACTGTCTGACTAACTGTGCTAACACCACCTGGCAGAAAGGTTATATTATTATTATCAGCAGTTTACTTTTCTCCTTTTAAAAATTTTCAGCCTCCCAATCAGAAGTGGGCACAATGCCATGGTCTCCAAGAGACTAGGCTCAAATGAGGAAACCAATCAGATATGGAAATTGGTTGCAAACGTTTTTCATCTGGCTATCTGGGCAGTCCTCGTGAATGCCAAAAGGATCCAGACGAAAACAGTCTACTATCTATAAAAATGGATGACAAGCAGTATTTTTCACAAAGATACAGAGCAGCTGTACTCATGAATCTATAGTTCAGGTAAATGCTGGCTCACCCATTCCCCCAGCCCAGCAAGCAGCTAACCAGGACCATGGGAGGGACCACTGCCTCAGGAGTGGGCACCAGGACTTCACGGTTCTGCCAGGTCTGTAGTCTTTTCCAGGGCACTGCAGACTCACCAAGCTCTGTGCCTCACTGTTCCTTTGTGGTATAGTTTGGGCAGTTGATTGTAGCATGGAGTTTTTCCAGGTACATGGCAGTTCCAGTCAGTGAGAATGGCAAAGAGTTCAGTAAGGCTGCGTCTGGGATTGTACGAAGTAGGTGAGAGCTTAAGGAGAAAAGGGCTACTCTGCAACATTTCCTGGGGCCACAGAGCCCCACCAGTTCCTTACACTTCTGCCTCAGGACTGTCTCTGCTGCAACTGCAAAATCTGCTGTCCCCAAAATTACAGATGAAATAGCAATTTAATTTTCCCTATAATACTGAAAAGCCTTGAGACAGTTCTGGTGTTCAGCATCTTGAGGGAAAAGATCCTTGCTGCTGTATGATCCTCTTCATTTACAGCAGTATGGAGTGAAAATCCTTTTTCAGGAGCCTTTATACTCCCTTTTGGAGGTAGGAGGAGTGAATACCTGCTAGGGAATGGCATCTCATGCACTATGTGTCTGTGTAGAGGATCACTATGATGTTTCCAGGCTATGTTTGCTCTGTCTGCACAAGGTACCTCCAAGCTGCTGACCTCCACCCCACTTGGTAACCCAGGGAAGACAAATTTTTCTCTCTGGTTCTTCCTGTAAGGAAGAACACTCACAACAGCTCTTTCAGCATGCTGTGGCACCAAACCCACCAGGAAGAATAAATTAATTCTTAAAAATAAACAGCCGGCCATAAAAGTGTCCTGGAAAACCTTGGCCTCTGCTCTTCTGATAGCCTAGGGGGTCTCAGTAACAAATCACCCTTGCTGCCTACCCCCAGTGAATATTCCCTGCTTGTCAGGTCAGCTAATTGTTTTGGAGTGGTTGCAATACATCTTCTGCTAGGAGAGTTTTGTCAGGCACCTGATGCTGTAAATGATCTTCTGTTTATCTAATCTCTTCTCTTGCTGCTATCATTGTACATATACACAAACTCCCTTTATAGCTTCACTCCAGCCACTGCTCTGGTTACAAGCTTTAAAAAGTCCTTGATAATTTTAGAACTACAGGCTTGTTTGAGGAAATGAATGCAATAGCACTAGGCTATTGTGGACTCTTACCAGGTAAGGTGTTGTGCTGTCCCTACTCAACCTGCTTTTCAAGGTAATGATCTTCACAGAAATTTCTCTCCACTGGACAGCTGTTCAGCTGGGATACAGATCTGTTGTTCTTTGCTCATTTTACACATGTGGAGAAACCCTAGATTGATTCAACATATGGAATTAAGCCACAAAACCGCATTAACATACCCAGTTCAGAGGAAGGTACAAGGAGTATGTTACCCAGGAGCTGGATCCTGATTTCTGCTTGTGAGATGGCAATGCAGGTCCCTAGAAGACACTCAGGCAAAGTTGAAGAAAGATGGGACATGAACACACCATCCAGCCCCCAATGCACATTCCTAAAGCAAGGGCTTAAGCCACAACAGTGCAATAAAATTGTGGCTTAGTGTGCAGGCCAGTACTGGAACTGACCTTTTCTCTGTGTTACCAGAGAGAAATGTGAAACCAAAGAAAATTTTATGACAGCTTACAATCTCCCTATCATTTTTGCAGTGAGTGAGTAGGCAGGCGATTAAGTTTTAATTGAAAAATTGGAGGGAATGGGGGGAAAAATCAGAAAAAATAAACACTCAAGTCAGCAAGTCACATTAGTGACAGCAGCTAATGTTTCTAACATGAGCTTTAAATCCTTAAGCCTTCCTCCAAAGCAAACATATTATGCATTGTTCGTAATGCTCTAAATTGGAAATATTTAGCCATCCAAATAGTAGAAGTACATTCAATTATTTCCTCAGAGCCTGGATCAATATTAATATTAATAGGCTGGTTTAGGGGAGATATATTTAGTTTTCATTTTAGAGATCACCTGCACAAAACAGTTGGAGACTGTTAGCTGGGCATCTTGGTTTCCTGAAACTAATCTCTGAAAACAAGCAGCTGGCTGAAGACATCAGTGTTTGTGATGGTGGAGAAAATGCATCAGGGGTTTCCTGGCAGAGAAAACACTCCTTCAGCACAGATGATCTGTCTGAAGCCACCTAAGACCTGGTCTCAGGAGGGGTGGCACCTGCTGAAGTGATGGGATTTGCTCTGCCAGGGTGTACAAATGGTACAATGGTCTGCAGCCTCTGCTTCAGGTCATGGACTGCAGCTACGTGTTCTTATCCCAGGCTGTGGCTGTGTCCTTTGCTTCTCCAGGCCCCTCATTGCACCTGCCCCAAGTGTAACACCAGGAACAGTGCCCAGAGCTTTCTGGGTAATAGGCAACTCTCTCAATGGCCTTGATCCACCACCTGGTTGAGTTTTCCCATGTACTATATCCAGCTATTAACTGGGAGAGACTGTGGGTAACATAGTGATGTACAAGAGGGGTAAGGCTCTCTTTGAAGCCTTAACAAGGATTGCTGGCACTGGTGGAAATAGGAAATTACATTTTCAGGGTAGAAGGAAAATTACACGTTCAGGCATTCTAGTCCCCAGGAGGAGGGAGTTAATGAGTCCAGGGCGAAACATATCCACTGCCAGTGGAGACACATTTGAAGAAAATCCAAACAAAGTAACCAAGCAGCTCAGCTTTTTTCTTTCTAGGAACTAGCCCAAATCCAGCTCATACTGGGGACTGTTTGCCATCTGAGAGCATCCTGTGTGAGATCCCAGCCCCTGTCCCATCACCAGGTGTTGGCAGCATAAACCTCCCACCCTGGCATTGGCACACATGGCTTCAGACCCCAGAGAAGCATCCACTGTAGAGACAGTTCATTTCTCTGCATGGTTCATGTATGATGGAGGTGGTGAGGGCTGTGACTAGGAACTGAGGAGAAAAAATATGGAGCTTGTAACAACCTGTAGCCTCCAGATAGTCAAGAAATTAATAATATTTTTCAGTGCTTTTGTGTTGGGTGACTCTTACATTATGAAATTAACAAGGAATTTAACACAGAGGTTGTTTTGCACTGAAATTATGCATGAGAAAACTTTATCTTTTTTCCTTTATATTATAACCTAATTTTTAATTCCAAATGGTCTTTTTTCCCCCACTCACTTATTCAAGAAATATAGTGATTTTTCTTGCCATCCTGGGGAAGGGAACAGGAATAAAAGTTATATTTCTATATGCATAAGGAATAGAATATGACAAATGCAATTTCAGGCGATTTCACCTTTTGCTGTGAATATTTTCACACTGTCCCTCTGGGTGCCCTGGATACAGATGGGGTTTTCATGCTGCTGCTGGGGCTTCTTATCTTGGGTTAGGAGATATATTTGCCACCACTGCAATTGTAAAGAGGCCTGAGATTAGCCTGGGCACAGACTGGCCTGGGATCCTCTGCTGATAAATAAACATCTCTGTTTCCCTTTTGCAATATGCAACTTGATGGTAAAGGTTTCAAAGAAAAGTTGAGCTAACATCAAAAAAAAGACTCTCCAAGGCAAATAAAGAGAGATTTATTTTCTTATTCAGGTTTCTCAAAGGCTCCTTTTCTATGCCCTTTCTGTAGACAATAGTTTTCACCATTCAGGAATGCTTTCATTTAATGTCTGAAACAGCTTTTTGTATCTCCTGGTATCTTTCTTTAACTGTAAAATAAATATTCTTTCCTTAACATGTCTAAAGATATGGGCCTGGGGCAGCATGCAAATAATTGTTCCAGAATAATTTTTTTAGTCAATGTACTACTGGACTTTGCTTTTCACTAAGTTATTCTCTGTGTCCTGATGTTCTCATAAAATTTTGGTCAGTATAATGCTGTAAAGATGTAATTTTGCATTTAAGCCAAAGTAGTTACGTAAACTCAGTGTCAAGTATGTGATGTCTTTTTTATTTGTACAACTTATTTCCCTTGTTGTGCAGGAACAGAAATGGCAGGATGTGTTCCCTTACACTGGCATCTGGGCAGCTGCAGTGAACAGGGCTGGATTCATGCAAGTCTTCTGAGATGATTACGGGAGCAGGTAGATAAATAGTTATTACTGAGTGCAATCTACTGAGGGAGTAACCCACAGCCACTTTACTAGGTCTACACTGTTCTTGGGAACAAGATATTGAGCAAGAAGGACCACAGGGCAGATCTACTCTTGATCAAAACTTTATGACCTTCTCTGAAGTCTGTTTTTTTTCTGAGGAAAAAGAATAAACCATTCCTGGTCCTCTAGCACAAGCAGCTACAACTAGAATTATTGAACATGGCAGAGCACCATGTTTTGGTGCTGCAAAATTTTAAGTTTTTTTAAATTAAAAAGATGCAACTGCAATGATGATGGGACTTTAGTGTATGAAGCTGCAGACACTGGTAGGCAGGGATGCCTGCCTGTGAGGTGAATTCCTGCACAGTGATAATGGGTTATCGGGATTTCCTGCATGGCTGTGTGAATCGGGGCCATCTGTCAGCAGCTTTCTGTGGTGACAGACCAATGCCGAAAAGACAGATGGAGGGAATCTGAAGTGAGAGACCTTCCCAGCTGTAGGGGCGGTTGAGCTGGATAGATTTACAGTCTGCCTCATTCTCTTTAGGAGTGATGCTTTCCTGAAAATATTTTTTCTCTGTCCATGTGATATTTTGGCATTAGGTTGCTCCCCAGGTGCTGCATTAGCTGCTGGGAAAGAGAACTGCAGGGTCTCAGCTCAGGTGCATCCTGGTCAGCTGTATCTCAAAACCTGCCTGAAAGTGGGAGGATGTTTTACCCCAGCTCTAACTTTTGAAGCCCAAGAAGACAAATCAGGAAGACGCAAAGAGAGCTCGCTGAATATCTGTAGCCAGACAAAGATTAAAGCTATAGCTTAAAAGTAGCTGCCTTATGCTCTGACAACAGCTTATCAAAATATTTACTGCATCCTCCCTGCCTTAATGTAGTTTTTGGTGTTTCTTTGTGCTATCCTACATAATTAATTTATTGCAATTTGAGTATACCATTGTTGGTTTTGAACTCAAACAAATGGGTTTAGTGGTGATTTATGTTTAAGAAATAGGAGCTGCCTAGTACTAGTGAGTTATCCTACAACAACAAACCAGTCGAGGCAGGGCAGCCTTCATAATAATGCTGTCTTGTGGCAGTACAGATTAAATGTCCAGCCTTTCTAAGATTTCTATACTTTCTTTGTGGTACTTTGCTGAAGATGAGGTGGTTTAAGGCTACAAGCAAGGCAGTGATGCTGGAGTAAAATAGTATTTTTCATTAGGCAAAAGTCTTCAGTAACTGAAGGTTTGTCTAGTTTCTCAGCTATGTTATTTAGTCTAATAAAAGATCTTGCTTCCTCTTCCAAGCCTTTGTTGTGGACATTTTAAAATGGGGCTTATATTTAAAGAAACCGAAAAATTAGAGAAGTTGCATTGGAAAGCTACACATGCCAAAAAAAATATCTGAGAGTTTGTGATTGCTTTGCATTACAAGGATTAGAGCTCAGGCTACTTAGCAAATCAAGATAAATGGAGGAGCCTTGCTCAGACTGGTAGCTGCTTCATGGGACAAATATACCAGTTGTGAAGGGCTTTTTACTTTTGTGAAGTCACAGCAAGAACAACTGCTGGAGAATTAGAACTATGAAACATGCTAGTGAACTAGAAATAATGGCACTTTTTAATGATACCTTGCTTTCTAGGAGCTTTTCTCTAGGTTCAGCTTGCAGGCTCAATATGACTGTAACAAACTGAAAATATAGGACCTGTACATCACATTGATGGATCCTTTTCCCTCCTATAAAGAGCAACTTTACAAATTACTCTAAAGAGCATGGGATTAGCTCCAGAGAGTCTGAAGTCTTGCAGTGTCTCCAAGGCTAAGGAGGACACAGATTACTGACTCTTTGTTTGTAATCCTCCTTCAGAGGTAATGAAATACCATACAGCCAGGCACATACTATAAATAATGAATGACCTAAAGAACCAGTTGGAGACCACTAAACTTTGGAGGGATTTAATGGTGAGCCTAGGATTTAAGAGATGTGCATCAAAAGATCTGCTCTGTGCAAGGGAGTTAGTAGCTCTTGCCTTCCCTCGTGTTTATTTGTGAAGATAAATGCATTAAGGCTTGTAGGAAGCTCATGTGCTGCAAAGTAAAGGCCAGGTGCTTAAATACTAATCCAAGGATATGGACATACAATAAACAGGTTGGCAGCTGACAAGACAGGCTTTTAAGGGGATCCAAAACCTTTCCCCTACAGAAAGCAGAGTGACATTTGTCTTACCGGCTATTCAAAGAAAAATTGCCCAAGCAGCTCTGATGTAGCCCTGCACTGTGCTGATCCGCCCTGACACCTTCCCCTGCTTGTGTCACTGTGCACTCACTCAGGCAGCTGCACCAGCCTGGTGGGAGCATGGGAATCACAGGGAAAAGCAGTGCAATACTGGCTGTTAATCAAATAGCATCAGTCCACAGCCTCGTACCCAGTTAGCAAAGCCCTATTTAAAACCAATTTGAAGTGACACAAGAACAAGAGTGTGCACGTGCAAGTTTTTCCTCTCTTCTGATTTTTCCCTGCTTCTTAATTTCCCTCATCCCCACGATAATTTTGCCTTGAAAATAATGAAGGTTCTTTAAACCACACACATTAACAGCCTCACAGAGACAGAGTAGTTTGCCACCCACACATGCTGAAACAAGCAAGTTGTACCAAATGGTCAGTGGCCCACTAGGGACCCCTTTCCTTCTGGCTGTGAAGTTTGAAAAATTATATTGCTTCATTCACTTGACTTGCTGAGGACCAGAAGTGAAACATACAACATGTCTGACTACAAGAGTGTAGACAAGTCTCCCTTTTATCTGCCTTGGGCAAAGCTCCTGCCACTTGAAAGATTTTGCCTGGGTGGGATGGTTGGCAAGAGATCTCACCCAGGGAAGGCGACTTCTGCAGACCATGGTTTTTAGAGGGCAAAAACACCAAGCAGGAGGAGTGGGATAAACTAATGGGAGCTGCTCTCAGTTCAGTTAGCAGCACACAATCCCCAGAGCAGCTTATGCTGGTGGCCACAGCTCAGCCTAAGCCTCAGCTCTCCCAGGCTGTTATTTCCAGCCTTTTTGGGGAAATTCTGATCCACAGCCTCCCAAAATCAGTGGAGGTCCCAGGCTGATTCTGCTGAGATGCAGATCAGGCTCCTGCTTACAGGTGCTGCCTCTAGTGAGGCTCTAACACAGGCAAAGAGAGCTCAGACATACAGAAGCTGATAAAACAAGCCACAAAACCTGGCTTCCCACTGGCCCTTTCCTGCTGCTGGGCTTCTGTTGAGGGGTGTCAGGTGCCTGCTAATTATAGCTAATGAGGAATTTAATTGCCCTTCAGCAGAGGGCTAGCTGTGCAGGCTGCTGTGTGTCTGGGGGTCTCCATGCCCTGCTCAGCCCACACACATAGTGAAAAGGGGCAGAAGGACTTTCCCTGCCCTCAGTACTGGGGGCTCTTCAGGGAGGGGTTGTCCCAGACCTACAGTCCCAAGCATACCCACATGTTGTTCTGATCTGCTCTCCTCCATCTGGAGGTCTTTGGATGTGGTAACCTTCCTGCTGGGACCTGCCTCCTCTGGTCAGCCTGGGGACTTATGAAGGCTTCCTGGCAAGGTATGTGCTTCTGGAGGGGACTTGGGATTGTGCGGTGGCTGTTTCTATGAGCTGTTTGGGGATGGCAGGAAGCAGGATCTTGGTATTCTTAAGTGGTGAGGGGCTGGTGAGCCCCTGCTGACAGGCTGGTTCTCTTGCTTTGCCATGTGCTGGGTTTGCTTTGATCCAGATGGTCTGCTTGGTCTGGTGTGTTTGGGGGATGGAGCCTGGTAGGATCAAAGTGCTTGCGGAGCATGCACAGGAGGGCACTCTCCACTCACCTACGTGTCTGCACACAGGTTGTGTACCTATGCTCAGAAAAGTGAGTCTATGCCTCATCTTACACAAAACATAGCAGCAATTTTCAGGTAAAATCTAGGTAGGCAAGGTGATACATATCACTTTGCATGTTTCAGAGAGGCTTGTTATATGCTAGAAGAAGCCTAGCTTCCCTCCTAACCATTAATAAGTAAAAATTACTGTATTACGGTTTACCAGATCAGTTGCCCTTTTCTTTACAAAGACAAAAGCTCCCCTAAAAGAGTATAAGTCCCATACTAAAGTTGCCCTTAAGCTGTTCAGTTTCAGCACATGGCCTTTTCTTTCTTGAAGGCAGGTGATGTCCAACCAGGATTTTATAAAAGACCATTACTGAATAGCCTAATGGGAGAGAAGGCATTTGTGTGTGTGTGTGCATGTGCTTGGTTGTGCGACTCTGCAATAGCTGTGCTGGCTGCAGAGCATGGCTGTGGGTTAGACCTGGGTGTTATTTACCCTCAGAAAAACATTTGGCTCCAGCAAAATATCCTTGTCTTTTTGATTTGGTATTAATTGAACGTGTTCTCAAAGACTGGTTGAATACTGATTAGGTTTCGATTTAGCTTGACAGGACGTGGCTAGGAGCTTTTTAGCAGGTTTTTTTGGTGTGTTATTTTGGAGGGATTTTGTGGGGGTTTTGACTGCTATGAAATTCTCTGAACCACCTAATCTAACTAAATGACTGAATTCTTAAAAAAAAAAAGGCAAGTAGTAGATGGAAGGAAACAGGGTGGTTTCAACAGCTACCAGGTGGTGGGTTGCAGGAGAACCAAATGCCCCTGTGTCCCTGTGTTACAATCTACATTACAGATGTACAGCAGGCAGCTCAGGTAGTCCTGGGGGGGAAGGCTACAGGCCAAGTTATTATTCTGTCATGCTTGCATAAGACTAGAAGACTTTCAGCCTGGAGAAGTTTAGAGAAATTACTGTGTTTTGAGCAAGTCAAATGCACTCTTTCAAGAACCCTAGTTTGCAGGAAAATATTGCAAATACTAAGCTTGAAAGCCTGTGTTGAATCTTTGCTTTCCTGTAGAAGTACCTCATTCAGTCATGTTTTTAAAGCTCCTTTCAGTGGCTGGCCGGCCAGCACTGTGCTGGGGGGCTGTAGTTCACTTCTGATCGGTGACATGGACTGACACTGTTGTGACACATAGGCACAGGGGGAGGCATAGCTTTTATGTGCTCTGAATGTGAGGCTCTAGGATGAGTCTCAGCTGAGTGCACCTGCAAAATTCAGGGGCAGCTAAGCACTACTGCACAGAAAAAAGTGAAAATCTTTCCTGCTGCAGAGATATTCCTTGCTGAAGAATGGCCCAGCTGGAGACAGATCACCTGCTTCAGTCCCTTGAGTTATTCTTCACTCTGATAGCTCTCTTGAACTCACCCTTCAGACTGACCTTGGCCCCTTCCTTCTCTGGAGCAAATTCATTTTTAGCAATTCAGTTTCTCCAGATCACCTGTGTTTTCTGGTTTGGTGTGTGCAGTTGGTGGAGGTAGCACTGGCAATGTGCAGCGGGGGAGTTTGCAAAGGCAGGTACATTTCTCTGCTCCCTGGAGTACCCACAAGTCCCAGAATTGTTTGGTGCCTCGGACTTCCCATCTGTAAGATAGAAATTGAGTAGGCAAATACATGTATGTTACAGGTCATGTAATGCACAGTTTCCTTAGGCAGCATATAGCTGGTGCGGCCGAAAGGGGTACCGAGGCTGTCCTGGATCACTTATGACTAACATGAATGCGCCTGCAGTTAGGGAGCACTTCTACAATGCCCCTTGCTTAGGATATACTCAGCCCACGAAAGCTTAGATAAAGTTTGAAGCTTGTTTGTGGTTCAGCCTCTCTTGATAGACATCTGGAAGGAAAAGCCAGGCCAGCCTACTAAAGCATGCTCAGACACTGCTGACAAGGCAGACAGCAGGGATGGAGGGTACTCAGTGTGTGGCAGTAAAGGTTGCACCCCAGCATCTCCAGAGACTTTTGGACACTGAACTGCCCATGGTTTCAGTGGGAGAGAGTTCCCAGCTGTATCTGGAGGCTGAGAACTCTATGGCCGCTTCCTTCTTCAACAAGGAGTGTTCAAGCTTTAACTCTCCACGTATCTGTGAGAATCAAGAAAGCTCACAGCCTCTCACCATACCCATCAGTGCCGGCACTGACCCTTCGCAGCTCACCCTTTGTGGCTTGTAGGTACCAGCAAATTTGTTTGTTAATGGCTTCCATATCCCAGAACACCTTCAGGTCTCGTGTGCTCCTCTACATGCCAGCTGGCTTTGAGCATCAGGGTGACAGTGACATGGACACATCTCTTGGAAGTGCCTTGTGGCCATCCTGGCTTGCTGGCTGTGCTGGCTACTAAAGAACATTTTATTAAGGTACAGTCAAAACTCTGCAGAAGGCAGAAATTTGACATGTTATTTGCATGTCACCTTGGTGACAAGTGAGCAGCTGTCTGCGGACATCCAATCTGAGCAGCATGGGCCTTCCTTTCTGTGTTGGCCTGGGGCTTTGCACCCTGTCACTGACAATTATGTCATGTTAAACACAGATCTGGAAGCTGACCCTGTGTAACAAGGCATAAAGCAATGCAGGGAATATATTGGGACAATGGGGTGGATCCTAATCAAAAGCATATGTAGAATATATTTGCTGTAGTCAAAACTGTCATGTCTGTCAAAGGAGAAGGCAGCTCATTAAATGCTGAAGTATCCCTGGGTTGGTGAGTCCTGGAGCCTGAGAAACGCAGGACCTGAATTCCCCTGGTTTACAGCTGTGGATATGGTGCAGAACAACAAACTAGTACTGGAGCAGAGCTGCAGAGAGAGGCTGGTGTTGGGAATCAGACAGTGGGACAAATGATCCTAGCATGACTGCAGCTGCTGTCAGTATTGGAATCATGGCCACGGAAAGAACTTCTGTTCCTTTTCGCAAGTCAGAGTGTGGAGACCTGTGAGACTAGCGAGTGATCTTGTTACTGCTCTCACTATGCTCACTGTGGACTTGCCTGTGGTTAAAACTTGAACATCTGTAGGTCTATCTATTAGAAGATAGAGCTTATAAAACCAGAGCAGGTGCTTACAGTCACAAGGATTTATGCCAGCCATGCTTCCCTTTTATTCAGGTGGTATAACTCCAGGCCACCCTTGGAGAGTATGTGAGCTGTGCTGTCTCGGCACATTTCTTCCTCTACATGACTCCCCTGGCAAAGAAAGCTGTGGCTTCCTGACCTCAAGTTCAGGGGATTTTCAGACAACACTGTTCCATTCAAGAAACAGAATACATCCTGTGAAGAGGGATTGCTACAGCAGAGCAGTGCTTAAGCCTCCCTATCCCACCAATCACTAGAGCACTTGCAGGCAGAGCTGAGACTCAGCATTGCTTTAAGAGAAGGACATCATCTCATCAGGGGAGATGGGTCCCTCCAGAAGTGTGCAAGTGCAGAGTGCAGATCCCCACATTTTGGAAAATGCATAGCAAGATTTGGGTTAAGATCCTAAAGGTAATTACTTTCAACCTGATGGTGTCCCTCCCATCCTTCAGGGTCCTCTGCCAGAAGCATATGCTGTTTCTTGAACTGTTTTAATGGCCAAAATGTGGCTGGCATCTGCCCAAGTGATAATTAACCATGGGTTCAATTCTGCTCCCAAACAACTGTTTGGAAATTCACTTCTCAGGGAATTCAAGTTTCTCTAGTGCCATTCCTGGACTAACTGCAATGTTTTTATAACTTCGGAAGTCTCAGAAAAGTTAATCTATAGAAGTCAGTGCTGTTTTATCTACAACCTTGCAAGCCTTAGGTTAAGAGGCATCACTGCTTCAATTCACTTTGCATAGTGATTTTTTGATGTATTTAAAACTTCTGAGACAAGCAGACCTCAGATGCAGGTATGACAACTTTGGATTATTTATTTCATGGAGACAAAGAAGGCACTGATCTAGAAAATATTGCATCTAAAAACTTGCTGGGCTATAGAACTGTGGATTGGGGTTTTTTTGGGTCTGCTCTCATAGATGATTATTTTTAAAACTATCACAGAACTATGAATATAACTACATATATAGTGTTTATTAATTTAAACAGAATTTTGGTATTTAAGCTCTTTTGTTCAAGAGTTGCACATGTGTGCAGTGGAGCTGCTACTGAGTTGATCCACACACTTGTAGGGGTCTGCTGGCTGTATGGCCTGTGGAAATTACTGCTCTTCCATGGAAGTGTTTGACCTGCCAGTATATTAGATGTCTGCACAGTCTGGGCAGTGTTTACTCTGATAAAGTATCTGGATAGAAAAGCAGCTAATTTCCAGGGAAGCCTAGGAGGGCATTAGTCTTAATTGAAATGAGGAGTACCATTTTCATGAAGCTTTAAAGATTTGAATTAGCATATTATTTTATTTTAAAATTATTTAAAAATTAAACTCTTTATAAGGAAGGATGCAGAAGCCACTGTGAATTGGTACCTGTATTTATTCAGGAACAAAATGCTTTTCCTAGTCTCCAAGGTTTTGCTATTTTCAACTGAAAGCACTTTGCAACCTGTCAGTTTTGGTTCTTTAGACCTAGAAGTCCATTGTCACACTTCAGAGTCATTGGTTTATAGATACCTTGGACTTTTAAGCTCATTAAATTTTTATTCCCTTTCTTAAAACTTTCATGTTCATGCATTTCCTTGTGTCATTAATACAGAAGAAAAAACTTATAAAGCATATGTTACTAATGTACTGCTCAATATTATGGAATCGGATAAGGCTTTTTCAAATGACTGACATTACATATGTCTTTCAAGGATGTGAATAAACCATATGTAAACCATATGTTACATCTATTTCAAAGATTGTTAAAAAGTAAATAGTGTAATGAAATTAACTTACAATCATGGTTCTGAAATGTATATGCAAGTATTCATAACAATATTTCTCAAATGCTCCTTAGGGTAGCTTTTGTTTTCAGGGTATCATGGTTTAATACTAGCTGTCAACTCAGTACCACACAGCTGCTTGCTCACTCTCCCCCCTTCATCCCCCAAGGGGATGGAGAGAAGAATCAGACAAAAAGGAAAACTTGTGGGTTGAGATAAGAACCATTTAATAATTGAAATAGAGTAAAATTTAATAAAAATTGCAATGAAGAGGGAGATAATAAAGAGAGAGAGGAATAAACACCAAGAAAGACAAGTGATGCACAATAGGATTGCTCGTCACCGGCTGACTGATTCCCCTCCCATCCCTGCAGAGATCAACCTCCCCTGGCCAGCTTCCCCCGGTTTATATGCTGAGCAAGATGTTATATGGAATATTCCTGTGGCTAGTTTAGGTCAGCTTCCCAGCCATGCTTTCTCCTTACTTTTTGTGCACCTTGTCACTGACAGAGCATTGGAAAAGTCCTTGACCTGGTGTCCAACAACTACACCATCAGTGTGTTACCAACACTATCCTCGTACTAAATTCAAAACACAGTGCTGTATCAGGTACTAGGAAGAAAATTGTCTATATCTCAGCCCAAACCTGAGCAGGTATCAAGTATGATTTTGCTATTTGGGTGGCATTATTAATACACTGATTCGTCTTTAGCTTTCTGTTTTCTCATTTTACAGCTAGTAAAAAGAGCAGCCTAAACTAATAGAACTCTCTCTTATTGGCACTTGTTTGGAGTGTCTTAGACTTCCCCAAAAGTCTCAGCTGAACACAAAGCCATATTGTCTTCAGAGGGGGACAATTGTGTGAGTATTCCCTCTTGCCATCTTTTCTCCTTGCTATTCATTCCTCTTCCTGCTGGCACACTGAGTTTCCTACTGCCTGGTAGGATTCTGACTTTGCAGTAATTTAGTCATTTCAGCTGCTTTTGATTTGAGTGTACCTTTTATTTGCATGCTAATAAGGTTATGGGATGGACTTATATTGATGCACAATGTAGAACCAGGAGCCTATGGTAACACAGAGGAGTTAACATAAACCCCTAACATGCATAACTCCTCTGGGTTCAGAGACAATACTTTTTTCATTTCTAATTTTACCTAGAGAACTGCTTAAAGCAACCACTCTTCAGTTTGCAACCTGCCATTTTCACTTTTCAAATGAAGTATCGTTTTTTGTCCTTAATGGAAAAACAGAACTGTCAAAAAGATGTTTTTGCCAAGGAAAACATGTCCTGCTATTATCTCTATGTTCTGGAGGAAAAAAGTGGGGCACGATGGGACTGAATTACAGTGAAAATGCTGAAAGCCTCAGTCCCTGCCCTCTGCAAGGTAAATTGCCTTCCCTCACAGAGCTCTCATGTTTAAATGTATTTACGTTACTTTCTGGAAGAACTTTTTTAAAATAACTGCAATTATAAGGATGTTTTTGCAGATGGAAAGGTGTTAAGCTCAAGGTTTTATGCGTCTGCTCTTTATGCATTTTCTATAGCTGCTCAAATATTTCTTTTCTCCATAAAAATTTAATATGGAAAATTAATGAACAACTGGCTAGTGAGATGATACAGTAAGTGTATCCAGGCTAAAAATGAGTTGTCAGCTCTGGACCTTCCCAGTCCAATAGGTAATTGCAGAACTGTGTGAGTGAGATATAAAGAGAGGCTCTGAAAGGTTCAAAGAGATTTATAGAATATTTCAGACCACAAAAACACATAAAACAAAGTCCAAAAGGTTTCAGAAACGGGACAAGAGGGACCTGCTGTCAGAAGCAGCTTGTCATAATAGTTATGATTTACCATCCTCTCACGAGTGATCTGTACAATCTCTGTCAGCAGGAAGGCAAACAAATAGCATTCAAGGGGGCTTGAGATGAGTGTGTGGGAGAGAAGGCAGCACTGATGATGGCCACTACAAACTTAGGCAGTGAAGCCTGCAGAGCTCTGTCGGAGCAGAAAGCACAGAACACTCTTTTCACCTCTCTTTTCAATGTTAAAGAACAAAACTGGGTCAAGTAAAGGAAATATCCAAATATAAGAAGCATTTAACTTTGAAGTTATTCAAAGCTTACTAGGGAATTTAGGTAGTTATTCAAATTAATGGGATGGTGCATCTGAACCATGGTGCATTGGAACTTTGAAAATCCCAGTCTAAAATTTTTCAAAGCCACCCCTTTCTCTATTTCCAAGTTTAGTTTGTTTCTCCTTTTAGCCAGACATGAACTTGTGCTTTAACATGATTTGTATGTGAAGCAAAAGTCAGGTCTGTTTAGACTTTGGGGTAATGCTTCCATCTCTGCAACTTTCAAACTAGCAAGAGTTGATAAATTATTTTGCTTATGATCTCCCCCTGTGTACACCACAGGCTCATAGACTTCAATTACTGCTAAAAGGTTTGAAATGCATATTTTTTTCCTTGATGTAAAGGAAAGTTATCCAGTTAGTCTTTCACTTTTTTAAACAAAATAAGCTCCCTGAGGTTTCTTTTCAGTCTTATTTGTTTGTTTCTTTTTGGTTTGGGGTTTTTGTTGCTGTGGTGAGTTTTTCTTAGGGGGACTCCAGCAACTAGTAACTGAAAGACTGGTAAATTCTGAAAGAGTCCATTCTGTGCCCACAGAGAAGGTGGTATATGCTCAGCCAGGAGACTCTTGGCATTTCACAATAGCTCATCTCACTCAAGAACAGATATTACTTATAACGTTAAAAAAATTCTAGCAAAGGATCCACCTTTATTTGTGACTCATCCACAGGTATGTTCCCACTGGTGAAGAGCTTGACCCAGATGTGTGTGTATGTCTGTATTTGGGTTTTTTTGAGAGGCTTCTGCATTTGGACATCAAGGCGTGGTTGTCATATTACCAGTAGGGCTTCTGTAGTCCATGTGTGCTCCTCCACATCATCTTCACAAGCACTACTTGCCTCCCAGGTGGATGCCAATATATCTTCCCATACTGAATTCCTCCTTCCATGTTCCCCGTGTCCTTTCCCTAACCTCCCTCCTTATTCTGTCCCTCTCTTCATACCTGTTCTTTCCTTTATGTTTCTACAACTTACTCTTTTCTCAAATATCCTATCCCAAGTCCACTTTCATCCAAACCCCCTTTTTTACATCCTAGACTTCTTGTCTTGGCTTTCTCAGAGATCTCTCATCACTCCCTTCTTTGCAGGAAACCTTTATTTTCAAGCCGGCTTCCTTCTACTATCAAGGAAGTATATTCCTATCTGCATCTATGACTAAGTCACAAAGTCTCCAAGAGAGTATGGGGACCTAGAACTGCTTCAGGTCTGCATGCACAAATTCACCCCAGTCCTGTACTCTCAGCTCTTTGCCCTCTTTGCTGTCACCCATCTGCCTGAGTTCCTAAGCAGTCCTGTCAGCTTTGTCCAAGGGCAGGCATCATTGGCTGTAGACTTGTCTGAATAATAATCAACAGCAAGGACGAAGGAGAGATTTGAGGACATAGCCTTATGACTTCCTTTGATCTTTTTAAGTACAGCTACTGACATGTTCGAGGGAAAGACCATACTTCTCCGAGGAAAACTTCAGAAGAGCAGTTCTGTTTTTCCTGACTGAAACTCCTTTCTCTCTTGGAAACTCCACTCTCCTACATTCCCAAGCAGGCTTCAGGCAGTGGATTCAGCACTAATATTTCTGCTTTATGACTTCCATGCAGCACAGTTCCCTTTTACAGCAGGAAACAAGGCTCAGGAGCCCTTGTCTCCTTGGACTGGCTTGCTGGCACAGAGAGCCTTTGTGGGGAGGAAGCTGGTGTTGATAGCTCTTAGAAGTGGGCTTGGTAGGTGCAGTCTTGGCATTCCTGTCACCAGTTTGAGCTGAGGGCAGGAACTGAACAGCTGGCAGAACCCACTACACTTGATTACCAGCACAGTATGCTTGAGATTCCTTGGCACAGTGCATTGAGGTTATTGGAAAGCTGGGCTGCATCCCAAACTTGCCCCTGGCAGAACTGGCAGATCACGTAGCTAGTGTTACTTTCAAGGACTTGGCCAGGCAAAACCTGCCCCTTCTTCATCCCTCAGCTCCCCTGTACTTGGCTTTGGACTATATTTGTTCAGTTGGTTGGCTGCCTCCCCACCGTGCATTCACAGGGTTTGAGGGAGGGTGAAGTGTGTATCTCCACAGTAATCTAATTCCATCTTTCCAGAGATATGTGACTGTGTATCAGAAGCTGCAGCCTCTTTTAAATTGATTTTTTGCTCTAGCTTTTGTAGGAAATATGTATCACAAGGCTTAAATCCAGTAGACATAGCAATCTTTAAGCTAGCAAAGTGTATTTTATTTTTTTAATAGAAATTAGAGCTGTAAAACTTCCAGTGATATTTCAAGTGATCACAGAACGATTGGGGCAGGACTGTTGCTGGTGCTACAGGGCACTTCTCTCTAATATGCAACTTGACTGGCATTACCCTCCCAGGCTGTGCTGTTGGGAAGAGAAGGTCCTTAGCAGAGGCATCTTTGATCACACCAGTAGTGTTCAGCTAAGAAGGCCTATGCAGCACAGACCCTTAACCTTGTTTTATTCCTCTCTAATCCCAGATGCCTATTATGTTTCTTTCTGCAGAGCAGTAATGCTGAACCTTGAAAACCAGAGTCTCTTTACAACCCGAGAGGTCCTCAGCAGCCACCTGAGGCCACTGATACCAAGCAGCTGTCCCAGGTGAAGGGTGTGTGGAAAGGGCTTGCCTTTCCCCCCTTGGCAGTGCCGAGCTCCCATAACAATGACTCTGACCGATAGTAACATAAAGACCTTTGCCAGTTCCATGCCATCAGACATGCAGATAGCATATGTATCTCATACCAGAACTACCCAGTCTCTTCTTGGATAGAACACGTGCTTTCTGGAGGCTTTTGAATGTGCACTCTGCACCCACACAGTGAAGCACCATGATCCTCCTCCTCATCTGTGCCAGGTGTGTGTGAGCTTCAGAACTGGCCCTGCTGAGTCTTAAATGGAAGTGGCTGCTTAGTATTTGGAGAATCCCTAAACACAGGGGCTGAGGCTGTGGCTGACAATCATTGGTGTTACTGGTAGAAAGCAGAGAGCCAGGGCTAGCTAGTAAGTTTGTGGTTCATCAGTGACTTCTTAGAGAACTCCAGAAAGCTCAACCTGGGGCATTTCATTGGAAGCAAGCCTGATGTGATCTGTGTGCCCTGAGCTGGGAAAGTGTCACTAGGCATTGCTATTACTCTTGGGTATCACTGATTCTCCTGTTTTCAGAAGACAGCACATCCTCAGGGGGACCTAAGGTGTGGGTGCAAATAATCCACCTGGAGGGCACTTTTTACACAACAGGACCTAAAAATTTTATCTGAACTCACCTTGCCTTTTTTTTTATTAGTTTCAGAGGATGCTACCATTCCTAAATAATTAGCAGCAGCAGCTTGCTAGTAACTATCAGAGAAAGCTTCAAAGATTCTGGTTTAGGATGAAAAGAGGTTGTGATTAGCTACTTACATTTGCACTTCAACTACAGAAGTGGAGAAACTCCAACCCAGCAGCAATTCCTGTGAATCCTTTGATTCAGGGTCCCTGTAGGTATTAGCAGGCCTGTTACAATCTGTCACCAGCTCTGTCTAAAGAGCTAGACTTGGGCAGTCAACATAGAGTGCTATTGTGCATACACAACCATGAGATAAAAGCAGATGGCTGGCAGATTTTTCGTTCCCAAAAGTGAGAGACAACTTTTCCTTTTGAAGAGTATAATGTTCCTGACTTGGCTCTGTTACCTACTGGACATTTGCTGTATGTTTTCCTTTGAAATGCCCTGCTATGTGCAGAGGCAAGAAGACAGATGTACTGCTTTGGAGTGCACAGGTTTCACATAATAGGTTGTATGAGAGTCCTCGCTGTGGATGTGAAAGATAAGGGGTGGTAGAGAAGCCTGTTCACCTGACTCCTTCAGGCTGGGGTAATCATGAGCATCTTGCCACAAGTCTGGTAACAGCTGCCATTTACAGCTAACTGCACTGCTGAGTATTAAGGTCTTCTCTTAGCAAAATTATGTTTCCCTTTCCCCCTTACCCACATCCCTGAACATGGTCTTGCTTTGATTCTTGTGGTCCCTTGAGCATCTGGATCTGGCTCATGACACAGGAGGCTTTCTTTTCTGTCACGTGCTCAAATAGAGTTGTTTAGCACAATTTTATCCATTTGTGGCTGTAAGCCCAATTGGAAACATGTGGGCAGTTTAAAGGCAGGTGGTGGGATTTCTTTTGTTAATTAGACTTCAAATTCCATTGTGTTCCCTGTAACCAGTGGCCCAGGCTTGGATCTCAGTAACACCAGACAAACCCCATTAGTGAAGGAATAACCAAGGATTTGACTGCTTATAAACCTCATAAGTTTGTCTGGGGTCTTAGCGTTTTGGATTGGGTTTTTGTGGGGGGTTTTTTGTTTGCCTTTGCTTAAGACAGTTCCATGTGGCATGGATTTTTCTGAAAATAAAAGTCTCTTCTAGCCTGGAGGGGATAAAGAGAAATTTTCTGGGGCCTGCAGGGCCAAGGCCAAGGTGCTACGATCAGACAGGAAAAGCAAGGCCTCCTTTCCCACCAGCATGTTGTCCTCCCTCCCCCATCAGCACATTTCCCTTCTGCTCTGCACCCAATCACTAATTTAATCTGTGAATCAAGGGGCTGCCGTTTTGCACTAGGCTGGGAGCTGCTGTTCACCCCTTGTGGGCTCCACCAGTAATTAGGCTAACACTTCGTGTAATCGTTTAAGCAACAAATGCCTGTAGCTTCAGCCCACTCCAGCTATTACTCAGGTTCATTATCACCTTAGGAGCTCTAACAACAGGTATGGTGGGGTCAGTCTTGTTGCAAAGGAGAGTCACTGTTTTGGAGAGTGTGTATGTGTGTCTTGGGAAGATGGCACAGAAAGAAAGAAGAGGCTTTACAGAAACTTAAATAGAAGTGGGGTGGGACTTAGGTTTATTTACTCCTTGGGAGGCTGGGTGAAGGCAACTGTGCAGGTACCTTAGCTGTCTCTTTCCCATAGATAGAAGATCTCAGACTTAACTCCTCAGCCACACTTATACCCTGCATCACAAAAAGTTTCACTGTGAGTTAGACACCTTGAATATATCTACTGATTTGGCTACTGCGTACCCATTAAAATCAGCACATCTTACATGAAGGATGTAAAACACCTTAGAGGTTTTCTTACTTTGTCTTTGAATTTTCATTATGACACTACCCACATGAGTTGTTGGTTTTGCGTAAAAACTGCTTCAGCACTAAACCTCCAGAGTTGGGGGTGTTTTCATGGTTGTCAACTTTCCTTTTGGGGTGGGGAGATGGTGTATGTGCCTCTTGGGCACTACAGGGGTCCTTGCACTGCACTCACTTCTGAGTGACACGTGGAAAGGGACAAGGAAGGGGGACATGACTTGTCAGGGTGGACTACAGTGCAAGCAGAGGGATTGAGGGGTAGAGAGAGACATGGTCACCTTTAACACTGAGATGCAGGAGGGGTTACAACTCTGATATTTGAATATCAGGCTCCAAATGCTGAGGTTCTTTCTGGATTGGATAGATAAAAACAATAGCTAAAACAGCAAAGTTTTGTGATGATTCACTGTCAGAGGCCAACAGAGCCACAGAGATGAGCATGCTTGACAGGAGAGCAGTGAAATAGTGAAAGGATCACATAGGTGTCAGAAATCACAGTAGGTGGGGTTTTGTTTGCTAGATCAGTTCAGAGTGAGTTTCTCTAAGATGCCTAGGGAAGCTAAACATTTAACTGCCCTGACTCTCAGGGAATTTTTGGGCGTTGAGTCCTGTTCCCAACCTCATGTGCAGGAGAGGAATGAGAATGCTGAAGTCAAAACCTTGCATCCTGTTTCCCCCTGCTGTGTCACCAAATTTCTTCCTAGGTGTCTCTCAGGTTCTGAACCTCTGGCATTGATGTTAAACAAGTAATCACATTTCACAAATATGTCCCCTCTCCAGTGTGAAAGTTATCTTTTCCTTCTACTTCCAATGTAAACTGTGAAGACTAGAGAGTTGACAATCCACATCAGATTTTCAGTATGCTTTACCCAATACAATACCTCAAAAATACTTTTCCATGTGGAATTGGGACTTAAGAAGAAGCAAACTTTTCAGGGGGAGAAAAATGGTCTGCTTCTTGCAGAAATTTCTATTTGTCAAAATTTAGAATGCTTGAAAACTGAAGTATTTTAGCCATAGCATCCTAGCTAAAGGCATAGTCCGCTTTGAAATGCTCTCATAGTGTCTCATGGGAGTTGCTGAATTCATGTCCCTGTGCAACTCTGTGGTCTAGGTGCTGTGCTCACCACACATGCAATCATAAGTTGGTAGAAATCACAGGAGAAGAAATCTTTATCTAATGGGTCATGTAGCCCATCCCACTGCCTATGGCAAGATTAAAGCACCCATCCTCTTCCTTATATGTATTTATCAATCTGTGCCTAAAAATGTGTAACAATGAAAGCTTCAAATATCCTTAGGCTGGATATGCCATTATTTCTTTAATTTTGGCTATTAGAGATTGTTTTCTTGTTTCCCTCATTTTATTTTGAAGACTTGTGGCCTTCAGGCTTTTCTTCCAAAGATTAAGTACTAGTTTTAAAATCCTTTTCCTCATGTAAGGGGTGGGAGTTTTTGAGTTGTTTCTTTTGTAGTCCTCTGATTACTATCACTGTTTTTAGAGAAATCTCCCAAAATTCTGTATCTTTAGTTCAGTGCCCAACATTGCGGTCCATATTCTGGTGAAGACCTGGACATACTGAACAGACTGGAAGATTTTTTTTTTAACAAAGTCTTTTATAAGTCATTTCTGTTTGTTTCATGTTGATTTTTCTCACAGCAGGGTGGGAGTGTTGGCTGACTTTCAGATTTTTATCCACTGCAGTCCTCAGAACACTTGCTATAGATCTTTTGTTTTCTTGGTCATTCACCATGTCCTGACTTTTGCTCAGTTGGTTATTTCTGCCAAAGTACAGTATTTGACCTTTGTCAATACAAACTTGTAACCAGGCAAATCACAAATTTCCTTTCTAATAATTGTTTAACTTGATCAAGTTTTGGTGTTTGGCTGTTTGGTTAACTTAAATAAAACATCCAGGCTTTACTCCCTCTGTTCCATCACACTGCTCTGGTATCATGTTTAGGCTTTAAGAGGGTAATCCCTATACTATTGCCAAAATCATTAACAGAAACAAAAAGCAGTGCCAGAGCCAGAACAGACCCTTCAGTAATCCCATTCCATATATCTTTCTAGGGTGAGTCTAAGCAGTTTATAACTGATCTCTTTTTTTGGTCATTTTGGCATCAAGCCTTGAAAAGCTTCATTTAGACTGTGTTTTCCTCACTGTTTCTGCAAATGTCGCCTGGGACAATGTCATAAGCCTTGCTGAACTTGAGCTATGTCATCTTCAACTTCAAGGCCTGAGAAAAGAACGAGAGAACACCATGCATCACAGGAGATCTAGGCCAACCTAAGATAATGCCCAGGGGACAAAGGGAGTGTGAAGCATATGAAATACAGCTTCCCAGAAGGTCTCACAGGGCCTCTGTGACAGATCTGTTATGGTTTTCAGCCAAGTATTTTCAGATTTTGAAATTTTAGCATTTAAAAAAGTGCATCAGTAACACTTTCTAAATGGTCATAATGCATTCCTGGACCCTATATTGTAATTTAACCCTGTTAGACTGGGTAGTTAATTAGCAGTCTGATACACATGGTCCTTGGTGTCTGCTAAAGTAAAGTACAGTACAGGTTTCTGCATCAATAGGTGAGCTCAGCTGCACAGCAACAGGAGGCGACAGAGGTCTGCTGAACATTTTCCTTGCTATGAAACTGCATACGTTTTCTGGTCATTTCTGGCTATATCTGGGGCCCAGTTATTCCAATCTTGTGGTAGACTATCAGGTTGAAATTTATTCTTAAGTCCCCCCCCATCTTTACTTGATGTATCAAGATGATTCTTGAAGCAGGTCACCCTGTCATTGAAAAGGAAAGTGTTCACCATAGGGAACCAATTCTGCTGAGTAAGCAGTTAAATGGCTCTTCAGAAGTACAGTGAACATTCTGGTCATCAGATGTGCTCCTGTTCTTGTTCAGTGTCTAGATTGTGTTGTGCCTTTGGGACAGTCAGTCACTTGATCCTGAGTTTTAATTTGGAGGAGGCAGAATATATCCTGGAGGATCCAGTTTTTCATATTTAGGGGCAGGGAAAAGATCAGGAAGTGGTCTTCTCAGCTTGAATACTGTATTTCTAATAAAAGGCAACAACTAAGGAACAATAAAATTGAAAGCTCCCTATCAGTGTTATAATGCAGTATTAATCTCATCAGTCTACTTGCATTAAATAAAGTTCATGCAGGTATAAAGGCCAGGAAAAGGTAATCATTTTAGCTCTCCATCAGTTAATTTCTTTTTTTCTTTCTTAATTCTTGTTTTCTTCTCCTTTTCAAGATAGGAGAAACACTGGGTTGAAATGGGGGGATTCATATGAGAAGTTTTGTATATTATGCCCTATATTTAACTAGTGGTCTTTCAAGGTGGTTTCTTGTAATGCATTAAGATGTAGAAAGAAAGAGCTCAAAGACAAGGACTCTTGACTATTGTCTTTGTTTTGACTGTGTGAGGCCAACAGGACTGGTTGGTGAGGGGTGCTGATACCTGAATCTCCTGAGAACGGGCAATTGCTCACTGCAAACTGAAGCCTGGCATTTCTTACTTTTCAAATAAACCTACAAGGGAAATGATATGCATTGAGAGCATGAATGGAGGGGGATGCTCCCATCTGAGTTTATTTTGCTTAGCGGGTAAGATCAGAAGAGTCCTAAACAAGGCTCTTTATTTTCAGCAACACTGATCATCTGCTTTGAAGTAAGAGCCAAAGAAAACTTACTCCCTTCTTCATCCCAATTAAAAAGCAATAAAGGCTATTTTCAAATTTTAAATATTGAGGGCAGGATATTTGCCAAGAAATCCTTTCCCTTTATAGAGGGACACATGTCAAATATTGTGAGGCCACTGTATCCTCATCTGGTGTCATCCAGCATCACTCCATTGAAGTCAGTCAGACTGAGTTGTGCTGCCTGAACTCCTTGTCTAGCAGTGCCATTCAAACATACAGCTCTGCAAAGGTCATGTGTAAACACGGTAGAGATAATGCCTCAAACTCATTCCAGCAGTTTTACTCAGCAAATTATATGACCTCCTGCTTTTTGGTGATGATTTTTTTAACCTTGAAGGCTCCAGCAGCACGGGAGTAGTGTTATGTGCAGACTAGGAGTTTTTTGAGTAATAGAAAGGGGAGTTGTCCCTCAGGCAGGTCAGTCTAACCTTTTCCTGGTGCCTGGCACAATTGAGAAGAGGAAGATTCTATCTCCAGCTAAAATAGGGCAGTTCATGGAAGGGGAGAAAAAACTCTGCAATGTTCCACACACTGCTATCTCTAAGAAATTGTTTCTGGCCCTTGATCAATAGAAATATGACTAGATGTTCAGTTTTAGTTAACAGCAACTGCTGTGTTA
>JAWWEE010000159.1:17891088-17916803 GCA_035221455.1 Xenops minutus | reverse complement strand
TTAACAGCAACTGCTGTGTTAAAGTGAATTTCTCCTTTCTGTCCTGAAGGGTTTCTGTTCTTGTATCTGAGTTAACTTCCCTTCCTGTGACATGTATTAGGCTCACAAGAGAGAATATAAATAATTTGCCAGAATAAAGGAGTGGAGAAGCTGGTGGACATAGAAGGAGTTTAGGGGAAGGTAGGGGGAGGAATGATAGGAACAATCTAACCCATTGTCATGGAATACAAACATTTCTTCGTTATTTTTTTTCTTCTATCTTCTGTGATTTCATAATTAACCACAGATGGATATATAGGACAGGCTTTGAGCTGGGAATGGGTCCCAAAGTAAATGAAGCACTCTCCTACTGTTTCTTCCTTTGCATCTCCTGCCTCTTTTTTTTTGGAGGAAGAAGGGAGTAATACAGCTGCCCACAGTGGGATAAGTCTCTCAGCTCAGGGGGATGAATCAGGAGGGTGGAGCAACATAGAGAAGCAACCAGAACTCCCTATGGTGTTCTTGCATAGCTCTGTAAATGTTTCTCCTGTTTATTCTCCAGTTTATCAGTAGTAAACTCATTGGATTCAATGGAAGAGCACTGAGTTAAAGCCAGTGGGGCAGTAAAGGCCAAAGAAAAGGCCACTGCTCCTGTTTTAAATTAATTCCTAACAAGAAACAAGATACACTCTGAATATTAATCTAGGAGTCGATTTGAATGTTTTCTGAGCCGCTACAGGGTTTTTGTCAGAGAGTTTGGATCATAATTTGCTACTGCTTCAGGTGTTCTGAACTTGAAGATTAAAATGCTACAGTAAATCTGCTTAATATCACATTATGTGTTGAACACAGCTATTGGCAAATCAATGCATATATTAAGCTCAGCAATTTCTAGAATCCAAATCAAGCTCTGTTCTTCCAGTTAGAACCAGAAGCCATGCTAGCAAATATACAATGTCAATGGCATTTTCAGTCTGACTCAGAAGGGTCAAGCTGTATAAATGCAATTGTAGAACCACAGAGTTTAGATCAGAAGGCACATCAGGAGCTAATCTAGTCTGTCTGCTCAAAGAAGGCCCAGCTCCAACCTGAGAGTAGATTGCTGAAGATCCAAGAAAGTTCTGGAAATCTCCAGGGATGGATATTCTCCATGTCTTCTCTTGTCATCTTGTTCCAGCTCCTCTCCCAGTGATGGATTACTTCCGTACATCCATTTGGAACTATCCTTGTTGCAACCTGTCTCTGTTGTGTCCTGTCCTTTCACTGTGTGCGCCTCTGAAAAGAGTCTGGTTCTACCTTTGCTACAAGGCCTTTTGGGAAGTAGGAGGTGCAATCAGTTCCTCCCTTATCTAGCCTTCTCTTCCCCAGGTTAGAATAACTTAGTTCCTTCAGCCTCTCCTCATGTTTCATGTTCTCTAGACTACTGACAATCTTATCAGCTTTTCTTGCAACTCTCTACAGGTCATCAGTATCTTTTTTTTTCATATAAGGTGGCACACAAGTGAACTTCGATGTAATTCAATTATTGATCCGGACCAAATAATGTCTACATTTTGTGAGGTTCGCCCATCTCTTGTTGCATAAGGAAGTCTGCCACGCTATTGTTTTTCTTGTCTTATTTTACCTTATGTTCGTCTGATAATAAAATTCTGAGGAAACCTAAAAAAAGTTTTAAAATCACATGGATCTATATATCAGTGGCCTCTGCACTGACAGCAACACTATCTTGCATATCCCTACTCCCTATGGATGGGGATGAACCCTGGTGTTGCCCTGAGATAAGCAAGAAGATTATCAGACCCATAAACTGCATGGGAGACCAGGAAGCTGTTTGGTCCAGGCATTCTTCTGCCCCCCCAGGCTCTTTCTTTCTGGAGGAAGCCATTGATCTTTGGCAGGCGGACACAGTTGGGCATTCAGTCAATCTGTCAGTGACAGACTAACATAAAACAGTGGCAAACAGCCTCCAGTGATTTTGGGGAAGGGCTTCTTGGCTGGAGAAGCACAGATTCAGCATTCATTCAAACTAACATTTGAGGAATTTTTTTTTTTATTACAGGAAACAATGATGATAATCTGGGGAATCTCTGTCAAGACAGAGCCTGTGGATAATCTTAAGACAAAGCGTTCTAGGCAGGAAGTCCCACTTGGTTTTGTTCATTTAGCAAGATCTTACAGATCTCTAGAAATATCTTTTTATTTTATTCTGAATTGAATTTCAGGTACATACACAGTAGTAAACCAATGTTATTTAATTCACCTTTGCATAAATTTGAATGAGCACTCCCAGGAGGGCCTGAAGTTTGAGAGAAACCTGGAGATGATAAACAGCAAAGTCTTCCTGGCATCTCTCTCAGTCCACCCTTGGAAACTGAGTTGAGATTGCTTTTTTTACTGTGTATATTTTTATTTTTTTTTTTTAGTATTTTATCCAGTCTAGTTTTATGTATTTGAAGCAGGGAGGGGATTATTCCTCTAATATCAGCAAAACTCTGCCTGATATCCTTGCTCTTTTTTTGTTACTTTCCTTTTTCTAATCCTACTTGTCTTCCATATCCAGGAAGGGTTGCAGGATAATGACTTTATACCATCTTTGTGCCTTCCCAGCCTCAGACTACTGCAGGAGCTGGAGAAAACTGTGCTGTAGCCAAGGCCAAAGTTAAGGCATCCTGGCTGAACACCTATTCTAGACTAACATGTACTTCAGAATCATCTTGGCGTTGTAGACAGAGTTTGTAACCAGAATGTGTCTGTCATCTCCAACCTAAAACCCTCCACAGGAGATCCTGGAGCAGCAGGTTTTGTGGGACCACTAAGCTCTCACCACTGGGATTTTTTTTGGCCCATTCATACTGTTGTGATTCTCTGTAGGATGTAGGTGTTAGCACCGGAAGAAAGATCACAGAGTTACTCTTGATTTGGGCAGATATTGAAAAATATAGAGTATAGAACTCACTGTGCTATAACCTGGCTAAAACTGGTATTATTCAACATAATCTTCTCTCTTCTCCAATAGCAGGTTTGCTACCTTATTCTGCTGAACTCCCCTTAGATCTTTTGATTAGGAGAAAAAGCCACAAACATTATAAAGACATAGTGGGCCAAGGACATCTAAGGAAATATTGTTGTCCGTCATGCTTCCTAATACCATCAAACTCATCTGGGAGGTCTCTGTTGCAGGAGCAAGGAGTTTTGGGGCTTAGCCTAGTTGTATAAGCAAATGTGTCTGGTAGGGCTTCCTGGGCTAAAAAGTGGCTGTGTTCTTGTGAATAGCTGAGGGAACTGTAATGCAGCACATACAGCACAGGATGAGGGAAGCTGTAAGAATTTGAGCATGTTTTATGCACTGCACCAGCGTTTCCCTCAGCAAGCAAGGGCAGGGGATCAGCAGGATGAAGGCTGAGGCATTCCTTCAGTCCAACTAATTTAATTTTCAAATGGAATGAAGACATTGGTGGGTGAATTGGTGGGTAGAAGTGATTTTGAGGAATGGACTAATCAAGAGAGGAATTCCTGATAACAAACAAAATCCTGCATTTATGAACAGTTTCAGCTGGTGATATACTTAAGCAGTCATTTTACATCTTTGCATGTTTTCAGCTTTCACCTGACCGTCACAGTCTGGCCTGTGTATTTACATATTGATTAATCTTCTCTGCCTGTGCAGACTGAGTGCCTGATGGCTCTTCCCCATCAGTTCAGAGGCTAGTCAATTGCCTGTGCCTGTGATCTAACATCAGAAATAAAATGGTATCATTTTCTCATTTCATATTTGCAGGAAAGAAGCTGGTTGCATTACACAGGCCTATGGGATCAGACTCCTTGGAACATGAGAGGTGTGTGGGTGAGCTTGGCCAGTGAGGCAGCCAAGAAGACAATTTACTAGCCCACCCCTGAAGAACATGATGGGACTCCAGAGGATAGAATCAGAGGCCCATACAAATACTTAGAGGAGTTATTAACTTTTTTTTGTATTTTGGTGCTAGAATTTTAAGCCTCCTATCAATTACCCTTCAGCAAAGAGCATTTTACTATGGAAAAAAAATTACATGCATAGTGAGAGCTCTCCTGACTCTAAACTGAAGCAGCAAGGGTGTTAAAATTTTAATGAAGACCTTTTTTCTCATTCAAGGCTTCTCAGGTGTTGAATTAAACCACTGCTAATAAAAAGCAAACAAAACCAAAACACAAAATACAAATATATACCAAAACTTAAGTCCATCCTAATTTCTGCTAGACTCTAAAAGTCAATGTCTTCTGATATGATGCCATCAGTTCTGAAATGTCCATGACATTCTAGGATGGAAAAGGGGCAATGTTTTCAAAGGCAGTAGAACAAAGATACCTTTATCTAACCAAGCAAGTTACAGTCAAGTTCCCGCTCAGTCTGGTTGTCTTTGTGTTCAGTTGATGTAGAGAGAGACTGACAGGGCCAAGAAGAAACCTAAGTCAAGTGAAACAAGTCACTTTCTAGAGCTGTGCTAGCCTCCATCAGCTGATACCACACAGATAGAGGTGACTTGGGAAAACATGTTTCTACTTGATGCCTCATTTTCAAACATATTAACTTTGACTGGTTGAATCTCAGGCTAAGTGGGGTGTAGGTCTTTCATTGACCAGAGGTTAAAGTAAATTGGAGCTTTGATTCTATTTGTTTTCAGTAGAGTTTAGGAAATGTTGACTGTCTACATTATCTCAGTACTACTCAGGATCTAGGACTGTAGTACTTGCAAAAATGTGTATTAGGCCTTACAGTGTCTGGTGGAGTTGTTGACTCTCTGGGCTGGTGTGCTCCACTTGCGTGATCTTGAAGTTCTTACCCAAAGTTCATATTTCTGGTGTACCATCCTGGTCCTCTTGAAGAAACGAGGAATTTTCCCTTTGAATCCAGTGAGGTGTGTATGACAGTCCTTACAAAGAAACAAATTGGAGAACTATGTCTTTAAGTCAAAAAATCTTTCAAGTCTAATGTATCAATAATAAGGAACAACAACAACAAAAGAAAATAGTATCTCTTACATGATTTGTTTTTCGTTAGTTATTCATAAACAGTAAGATTCATGTTTTAAAGCATGCTTTAAAGGTGTGAGCTGCTTCTGATAGGACTCTGAAGAAAAGCTCCAGAACTCTTAAAGCTGGTACATTTTTATCATGTAGTCTTGGACATTGGATTGCTGAAGTGCCAAGGGAAAAAGCAGTTGTTTTTAAAAGGGTAATTCAGAAATAACTCATGGAAATCAGTGCTGAACTCCCACACTTAACTAGGATTCAGACAGAGACTTTTCCCTTTCCATTTCCTGTCTAATCCTGAATCATGATACATGTAAAAGTGAGGCTAGGACTGGTGGTGGTATTTGCCAAACAAATCTCTGGAGTCTCTCCAGCCACTGTGTGTTCAATATTTTAAAGTTTTGCCATATCCACAGAGGACGGGGCCATTAAATTAATTATGCACCTCTGGGAATTAATCTATACCTTGAGGCTTTTGAGGAAGGGAAAATTCCACAGTTGCACCTGGTCAAATGGTTACACATGAAGGAAATAACCCCTTGACCCTTTAAGGTGCTCTAAACAAAAAGCTGGTTTAACCCTCTCTTACCTGTACAGCTATAAATCGTATTACTGCTCACAAACCTCTGCAGCCTCCCAAAAAAAGAAGACAATAGTTGACTGACCTTAAGCAGCAGGGATTCTTCTGAGTGGCACAAGAAAGAGTTGCAAAAATTAAAATTACTTAATTGTGGCTGTCCTGTACAGATAGGAACTGCCTACTCTGAGGGTGCAGGCCTTAGTGGGACTATATGAGAAGTCTCTGGGGTGCATACAAGGCAAACAGTGCAACATCAGCAATGCTACAGCCATGTTCTTTGTCATGAAGAGAGGGCTGTCTTACTACTTTTTCCTATATGATGATGCCTTATTGTCAGGATATTTTGTCTTTATGTGAATGAAGGCAGCAAACCAAATGATTCTTCCATTCTGAATAATTTCATCGATAGTTTATGGCAATATAACTCTTGCAAAACCTTTGTATGAAAAAGCATTGTCTTGCTTTGTCATTGATAAGATTTACATTGATAAAGGAAGATTATAAAGTTCATATTTGTACCTATCACGCCTTTCTTCAGGCTCCTTATGGTTCGTGACATGGGAGAGGGTTGCTCTGGATTTTTCTGTTGTTACTTCCACTTTGACTCCTTTGTATTACCTCTGAATTTTACTTGAATTATTTGTGAAGTTAAGGGTAAGAGTAGTAGCATTCATAGCTTAGTGTAATTAATCACCTGAGTAGCTCAGGAAAGTAAAGAATAAAAATAAAAAGTAAGTGAAGCATGCAAAAAGATGCCAGTCAGAAACAGGTTTTGTAATTGAAATTATGCTTTGCTTTGCTCTAGTTATATAATGAGACTGGTTTCCTTATCTGACTTGGGTTTTAGATAGGTGATAAGAAAATCGTAAGTCCATCTTACACTGTCTTGTACATCAGTCTTTGAATTTGGCCTACAGGAGGAATAGGAATGCTAATTACTGAGTACTAGAAAGAAAAGAATTCTAAAGAAAGAAACATGTTCTCCCACCCAGCTGAACTATATACCCTCAGAATAAACATGAATAATGAGGTATGAAAGGGCAGCAGTCAGGAGAGAAGCTGTGAAAGCAGTATCAGCCCGTCACAACCCATTTGTAAGGCCGGGCACTTGCACGTCAGGGTTACAGGTCTGCGGTTTCCCATGAGACTTGCCATGTTCTCATGCTGCAGGGGAAGAGCCCGCCACTGTGGCATCATCAGTCCTGCCTGCTAGATGAAGACCCTGTCACTGGTTCCAGTATTTCTATTTTGGTGCACTCTCTGTCTGCTGAGATGACTTGTCCAGATGACTTCAGCCAAAGGCAAAATGTCTTTTCCAGGGGAATCTTTCAGAGAAAGATTGCTGATTTTTAAAGAAAGCAGCATCCATTTCCAGGGCAGGGCTCTCCCCCTACAACCTGCAGTGACACCAGTTGCTGTATCTGAGACCACTAGAGGGGGGAGCAAAATGGGCTTTTTTGAGCACGGCAGGGCTTGCAATAGCAGGTAGTGCCTGCTGAGAGCTTGAGGCCCTAGCAGATAATTACTGAAATCCCCTTGGTGCTCTCTTCCACCTTGTTTTGAGGTTGCTGAATGAATTTGGAGCTGCCATTGTGTTATGGGCCTGATGAGAAAAGCTGCTGCTGAGCACCAGACTGGTGTGACTCGGCTGATCCTGCCAAGTAGTCTTCTCAAATCTGTAAAGATGTGTGGCCACCTCTTCCCTGGGCAGTCTGTTCCAATGCTTGACAACCCTTTTGGTGAAGAAATTTTTTCTAATATCCAATTTAAATTTCCCCTGGAGTAACTAGAAGCTATTTCTTTTTGATGAAAATTAAGGAGCATTTTGTCATAACAAGCTATAAAATTATAGATTGTTTCATACATAGCTTTCAGTTGCATCAGGACAGTTCAGACAGAGTGTGAGGGAAGATGTGAAGATTGTGAATGTGGTAGAGATTGTTGCAACTGTCAGGTGAGAAACAGTACCTTTACTTATCCCAGGGCTGAACAGTGTCAAATCATTTACAAGACTCTTCTGTTCCTTGGCACAACATTGTGTAAGAGAGTCCATGAATACAACCAATTAGCCAGAGAAATCAAGAGCTATGCCATGAAGTGACTATCTTTATGGAGTGGTAACATCCTAGGTGCCTCCATGGGTTACCAGTTAGACCAATATCTCTCCTTCATTAGTAGGGACAGCTGGGATCACTGCCAGTCCTGCTTCAGTTGACGTGCACTATTGGGCTGCAGAAAAATGGTGTGAGCTAAGTGGATTGTGATGCAGTAAAACTGTGGAAAACCCGGGATCTGCATAGCCCTGATTTGTACAGCATTTTTAAGTCCAATATTGAAGACTTGCAGGGGTTTGGATGATTTGGAAGGGTTTGTGAGGGGCTTTCCCAGAATTAATTCCTCACTCAGTGGGAAGGAGAAAGCTTGAACTCTTATCGCCTGTTTGCTATTATTAAACATCTCTTTCCTTTGATATGCAGTTTCAGCTCAGAGGTGAGGAGATATCTTTCTTGTGATAACAAAAAAGAGCACAAAAAGAGAGAAAAAGAGAAATCTGAAGACTGGTATTTTCTGCTTATGTGAGCCCAAAGCATCTTAGCTTTCATATTCTCCTCTCTTAAGGCAAGGAAAAAAGAAAAAGGCAGCAGAATATTACATTCCTCAAACCCATACCAGGTTCTGCTGCTATAAAAGCAAAATTTAAAACAAACACATTTTCACCAAGACATACTAGCTATAGCAGAAACAAGCAACCAGGCTTCTTCCCAGCCCCAGTTCCAGTATCATCTTCTTTTGCTGACCAGGGATCTTTCCCAGCTTGAAAAGTAGACACGCCAGCTGGCTGGACTACCACTGTGAGTAAATACATTTGGAAACGACTGTGCTATCTCAATGCCTTACGAATGCATCAAAGTGTGCTACATGCACAGCTGGGGTTTGTCTTCCTGCCTGCTGCCAGAAGAAAAACTTTCAGCTTATTCCCCACAATGTCTTCATCCGTATATTCTCAGTCCTTCCTCAACCCTTCAAAAACAAGCTAAATGGTGTATTATTAATGATCTTTTAGTTTAATAGCCACATTATTACAGAAAGTCTGAAAAGAGGTCATTTCACATGCCAATAATCTGTCCACCAATTCTTCTCTCTTAGTGTCAGATGAGCGTGCAAAGTATCTTTATTATTATTTTGGTTAAATTTAGTTCTCAGGCAAATAAGAGGCGCTGACTGGGGCTGAGGGATAGTGCTGGCAAGCAAAATGAGAAAAGATGAGGCATTTCAATTCCAAACTTCATACTTGGCGAGTGATATTACCTTGGGCTGCTGGCTGTGTTAGGATTGGACCAGCAGCCAAACCTGGGGAGGAACAGGATAGCTGAGCATCAGGGGATTCTGTTCTGGACCAGGCATGAGAATTTTCAGGTCTCTTGTAAAAACTCTTAGCGCTACATTGCAGAAAACTTCCTGCAATCTCTGTGACATGGTTTGTGCTTCAGGCCCTGGAGAATCTTTTTGTCCAAAAAGCTTCCCTTGGTGGAATTCCAGTGATGCAGCTGGGAGACAAACTGGGTCCATCTTATTTGTAACAAAGATGATTGCAGTCTCTGTTAATTCTTATTTCCTGTGTTAATGAATTTTTTTCCAACGAAGTGCTCTGAGAATGTTTTCTTGCAGCATAAAGAGATAAAAAATCCCACCCCCCACTGCCTTGGATGTGTTGGATATTCTGCTGAGGCACAGTGAAGATGGAATCAGAAAATTTTTGTGATTCTGATTTTCTTGGACATTGGGAAGTTTTTTATTTTTTTCTGTGTGGTTGTAGGATACCTTTTACCCATTTGGAATTCAACTCTCCCTGTTTCCTGTGCTGGTGATCCTGCTGCCTCCAGCTGGGATTCTGCAACACAAAGTATTTACAGAATTAAATACTGGAACTAGGAGTCTTAAGCTGCCTGCAGATACATCTTCACCCTCTCAGCAGTGTTAGACTAATGACTGAGCTATGTAAGCTGGTGTAGACTCTAGACTGATCTTAAATGCCTACACAGACCTCCCTGACTCTAATTTTTGGCTAGTTCTAAACTAGTGAGAATGGTTCTCTGCCCTCAGACATGCACTGTCTGCACCAGTCATGAAAAATTACAGTGCAGACAAGCTCTAGAACAGAAACACATTTCTTAGGAACTGGAGGGGGAAGATCTCTAACCACCCACCTATTTTGACACTCATAAGGAGCCTTTGCCATCAATGACTGTGGGCCATTCTAGCCCAAATCAGGTTGTCAGTTTGATTATAATCACAGACATTAAGAGAAGCATTCATAAATTTCCTATTCTGTATTCCTATTCAAGGCTGGCACTGATGCAAAATCCCCAGAGCTTCCAGGTCAGGGCTGCCTTCAGAGCGCCCTGTGAGTAGATAAAGAGATGTCAGTGCTGGATGTGATGTAGTAAAGTTGCCGTGAGTTGCTCAGAAACATTGTAAAGTTCATATTTCACAATCATTAGCCTCAGCAGTGCCCATCTGTTAAGCACTGGTACCAATGAAGTGTTTCGTAGCAGATGTTCTCCCTGAACAAGTGCCTGCACAGGGTTTGCTGATTTCCTGGATCACAACTGTTTATCCTAAATAACTCTGCAAATAATTGCCAAAGGTCAGTTCATAGTGAATATCATGGTGTTCTGGGTAAGAGCAGTGCAGAACTAGACTCACTGCACTTTAGCCCTGCACTCAAACACTGGTACAAATCAAGAGGGGAGTCAGTGGAGTGTAAAACAGATGGAAGTGAGATCAAAATAAATCCTTCCACTTTTACCTCGTAACACTTCAGATCACAGATGGGAGAGCTGGGATATAGACAAAATATGACAGGAGGTTACTTGAACATCTGGAGTCCAAACAAATGGATCTTTATACAAAATAGCATTTAGCAAAGAATGCTTAGGAAACGTGAAAACTGGAGCTGATCCTGGTCCCATGGAAGTCACTGCCAACACTCTTGTTCACGTCAGCAATCCTACTCTGGTGACATTACAAATGTCATGTCTGAGTTACATCCGATGGTAAATGGAATTTTACAAGCTCTCCCTTAATCTTTCTGGTAGAATTGGCTTTGCCAAAAAAAACTCTGCAAGGATATTTTAGGCAAGACCCAAATGTCCAGTATTTGGATTCTCCCTTCAAAGCCACAAATATCTATGAAGTGCCTAACTCCTCACGAGAGCCACTGAGAAACAGGCACTTAATTCTGCTTTGTACCTTTGTAGATGTCCCATCTGATTTAGGTTTTGACATAACTGTTAAAATGCTATGGCAATTTAAGGTAACACTGTTGTCCAACTGTTTTCCGTTGAACCTCTTTCAGTGAGATTATCTTACAACTATCCAGCTGTGAATCAGAGCTAGATGAGCACTTTTTGTGTCTTTCACTTTAGTGCCAAGCTGCTGCTCAGAGATGGCATAAGCTGATATGCTTGGCTTTGCACTGGAGCAGTTAAAAAGCACTGAATTCACATGACCTGTTTTAGTATGAAAGTAAAAGAGAATGTCAGAGAATCAAGGCTGCTGAATGTTAAATCTCTGCTAGTGACATCTACAGAGAGTCTCAAAATCAGCCTCTTTGGGAACCTAACCTTTTCAGTTCAGTTGGGAAAAATGAGAATAGAATGAGAACAGAAGTTAGTTTGTATAAATTTTTAGGAAAGGATGCAATAATAAAGAAGATATTTGGATAGCACAAAAGCAATCTGAAATTCTTGATAGATGATTAGAGCGGACAAGCTCTGGGTATACGACGGTGTGTTTATGGTTTATATAATGAAGGACAAATAGGCAGTCCAGCCTCTATCCAACTGGAAATCTGTGTGTGATTAAGGAAGGGAGATGTGCTCCCTTCACTGCCGTTAAGTAGAGTTCTCCCTTGTATTACTGTCATGGACCAGGATCTGATTTAAACCACGTGCTGTAGCTAGTAACCTCAGATAAATCAGCACTTTTTGCCTTTCTAAGGTATTGTCTGTCATTGCAAGGACATTTAACAAACTGCCTGTGTGGGAATTGCTTGTTTAATCTAAAGCAGAAATACAGACATCTTGGAGTGGGAAGGCAGAAGCAATACCAAAAGGACTCGTAGCAAATATTTGGAAAGAATTAAAGTAGCTGAGACCTTCCACTGCAGGTGGTGGTCTGGTGAAGGAGGGAAGTCCTCTGTACTGAAAGTCAGATAAGCAGTGCAGGTATACAAAGCCAAATCATATCAGCTGAGCTCCGTCCTTTCTGCTGGGTAAGAGGCATGGTGACAAAACTTCCTGTAAGTTTACATCACTGTGTAGCACCTGGCTGACCCAGCTGGAAACTGAAGCGTAACCAGAAATACTCCAGCTTTGATGCCAGTCACATTGTTCTTTTGGGTGCTCTTGGTATTTTAGGAAGTGCTGATCTTGTAGATTTTTTAGACTTGGGTGATTGGTTGATCTTTCAGTGGGATTGTCGGGGGCTGAGGGGGGGGGCGGTATATACTTAAAATTCATAGATGTCCTTTTTGTTTTGTTGTAGACTTAAATGAAGAGATTAGATGAGGTAAAGATTTCAGGCAATTCTGCATGAATGCTATTCCAAGCTGGGATTCTCAGTCAGCTCCTTAGAAGGGCAGGAATGGGGCATCATAGAATTGCATAGTCGTTTGGGTTGGAAAGCATCTTTAGAGGTCCTAGTCCAAACCCCCTGAAATAAGCAGGAACACCTTCAATTAGATCATGTTGCTCAGGATCCAATCCAACCTGGCCTTGAATGTTTCAAAGCATGGGTCATCTGCCACTTCTCAGTGTAGAGAGAGTGTATATATATATATATATATATATATATATAAAATCAGTGTAGAGAATTTGTTTTTTTTGTCTATTGCCTCTTCAAATGTAAAATCTTCATCTGTGATCCAAGGGGAGTAACCATTTCACATTCAGGTGCAGCACAGGGGAGACAGGTACCTGCACCTCAGACAGTTCCTTAGTTGTTTATTCAGGTATAACTGCATCTGTATTTTGCGTTTCAGCTGCTGACTGTTTAAAGCAACCAAACGTAAATGTGCCAAAGCTAAAGAGTGTCACTAGAATAGACATGTTATGTACAGTGTGTGCCTGTTGTTAAACGCTGTTAATTGCCTTAGCTGGGCAGCCCACTGTTCCCTGGTAGGTCTTTGCTGCGATCCCAGCCTTTGCTCCTCTCCTGCAATGGAAACACTTCTCCCTTATTTATCTTTGCGTGAGAAAACATGTTTCCATTCTGAGCCTCTAGATACCACTCAAGTGCCCCCCTGACCTCTCCTCGTGGGCCCAGCCCGTGTAAATGACCAGACGAAGGAATGTGGATGAAGGAAGTGCCATAAAGTAGAAATATTGCTGGCTCGTAAATTCCCTCCAGCACAGCAAGATTTCAAAATAAACAGAGCTACAGTCACACAGGACAGCATAACTCAGCAGTGCAAAATTCATCACTGGCTCTTGAAAAGGAGAGTAGCCTGACATCAAAATTAAACTCCTCCAAGAGTCCCGTCTGCCTCAAAACCCTGGCAGCAGACCCGCATTACGTTTCCATACAGACCTCACTTGGCTTTGTTCTCCAAGTTATTCCTCTCTTCAAAACTTGTACCAAACTGAATCCAGGATGGGAAGCTGAACTACCGTTCTTACTCAAGCTACTGGAATTTGGTGCCCCCCCCCATCCTCTGTGTGGCTTTTACAAAAATACACAACTTTTGTTTTAACTGTGCTCCTCCAGCCTGCAGCATGAGTGTATCTGCATCTCCAGTACCTGGAAGGCCAGCCATGAGTACTGCCTGCTGCTGGATGCTGGGATTGCCTAGGCAGGATCAAGTGTCCTTTTGCTGCTGGATCTGCTCAGCTGCAGATCACTCTTGCTTCTGCTTCAGCAACACTTCTGTCTCTGTTTATAAGGGCTCAAGACCCCTCACTTCTGAAAACAGATTGTCCAGATGCCAGATAATTCCCAGGTATTTGAAATAGAAGGAGGCTTATGCACTGAACAGACTGTCAGCTTCTGAGTGCAGTATTCTGGTCTTGGGCATGCTTAAAAAGAGGAAAGTTTCTCCTTGGACTGGGAGCTTTTTGAAGAGAAAAAAGCTTTCTCCTGACTCAGTCTGGAACATAGTGCACAAATGCCCATCTGACAGCTTACCAAAAATCCATAAGATGTCAAGGAGTCTCAAACTGAGATTCTTTGAAACAAAATTTTAATTCTGGAATACAAGTAAAAGCATGTATCTCTACTTCAGACATCAGCTCCCACTCAGAAGCCTGTCTTACAACTCAGAACAATGGAATAAACAGACTGGCAAACAGACATAGATTTTTATGTTTCCACAGTTTTTTGGGTTGATGGAGATTTTCAGAAATTGAATTTAAGGAACTTTGGATGAGCTTTTCCTGCTGGTTGAAAAATATTCCATTTTGACACAAAACATACTGCCTTTCCACTGTGACCCGGTATCCTCCTGCTCTTCTCCCCTGACTATGCTGTTCTTATCTAAAAATAATTTGGTTTGTTTACTTAATGAAAAATTGAATGTTTCCAAGGGCACTGAGACTTTTTTCTCTTCATCAAGAGCTCAAATGTCTACTGAAAAAGCTTTGATGAGAAATTTTCAATCAGATCCAATGAAAAAAAAAAGATGAGGAAGGAAAACATGACTTTTTTTTCTTGAAGCACACAACAGAGTTCCTTAATGTTGGTTGTGGGAATAAAGAAGAAAGGGTCCACCTTTGATCTGAAGGGAATCCTACAGTTTTCCTGAATTCTGCCAGCTGCTCCAATTCTGCAGTTCCACTCAGACAAAACCCTACATTATGATTGAGCCTGAAACCAACATAAACAATCCTGTGCCCTTTTACCCTTGCTGTTAGAAGATGGAGTATCAGTGGAGCTGAGAATTTACTCAATACATCTAAATGAAGTGTAACCTTCCAGAGTGAGATGGCACCATCTAGATAACCCCATTCAAGTGGAAATAGATGAAGGATGACACTGAAGACTGTATGATGGGACTGTAGCTGACAGTCCTGCTTGTGCCTTCTGTACTAACTGCACTGGACATGCAAACACCAAAAGGTTTGTCATTACCAAATCTGGAAAAACTCCCAAAAAGACTAAAAGCTAAAAGTTTTGTCTGTAAGTAAGGGAGAAGAGATTCATTACACCATAGACTGTATCATGCAAGAACAAGTTAGGAATAAATGGACAAACAATAAATTGAGACAGCAATTAAGAGAAAATCCTTAACTTCTCAATTGTTCAGACCTTGAAAGACTCAGCAGACTGGGTGAAAGAGGTGTGCAATAAGAGGGTTATTTGTGTGATTATGGTGTCTGGACTCAGACCAGAAGATCTTTCCTTGTATTGTGAAATCTTGGAGTCCACAAACCCAGATATACTTTTTAACTTCCACATCTTTATAGCTCTTAGAAATAAAATCTTTTCTGTGAAAATATGAGAGAGGAGCTAGTATTGGTCACAGAGCACAGAGGTGCTGAAAGTAATGTCTGACAGATCAGAGACGTTCCCATAGAGCAGAGGACATGAATAGCAGATATTTCTGAGCCCTCCTTCCTGAATTCAAGACCTTTGCTCAGGAAGGACTTTGTGGGATGACTTGTGCAATATCTTTTAAAGGTACAGATTGTACATGCCCAAGGACATTGCTAGTGCTTTTACATCTTTAATGGGCCATGTGGGATACAATCTTCTATCAGGTGCTTCCAGTGAAGTGGTGCACCTGGAAAGGGCAGGATGAAAAAAGGAGAGGCAGAACAGAGGCAGAGCAGAACAATGAAGAGGTGAAAGGAAGGAAAAGGCAGGGAGAAGTAGAGAGCTGAAGAAGCATAAATTAAAAAATGTGGAAATGAACTAAGTATAAATGTGTGAGGGGAGCAAAGGAGTGGGAAGGAGGATGAGAGGGTGACAGAGATAAGAAATGGGGAGACTAAACAGAAGGGCCAGCTGCTGAGCATGCCATAAGCAAACTATGGGCTTGTAGACAGTGGAAATTAAGGAAGCTGACATCTCTGAGTTAGGTCCTAGGGCAAGTACCAGGTATTTCTTGTTCATCCATCTGTGCCCCTGCTTCACAGTAATGTCCTACCTTGCTGCTCTGGGCTGTTTTCCCTGATGAGCATGACCCTCTCTCTATCTCTTCTAGCCTCATACCCCTAATAGAGTAAATGTTTGGGAAATTCCTATTTCTCTTGTTTTGTAGCATCTGGAGTTAGGACTGAATAAAGCCCTTCAGGCTGGGAGGTTTTGGAAGGAAGCCCCACACTCACTGGGCCCTTTGCCAATGAGTTAATCCTTTCTGTATTGACCCTTCTAGAAGCAGCAGTCTCAGGCCACCAAGGATCTGATAGCCTTGAACTCTCCATGCCTTGAACTGTGCTTGCTGCTTTTTAGTGCTTCTCTCTTCCCAGCAATTTCCTCCCAAGGCCCCAGATGGCAAAGCAGGGGCAATACAGATCAGCCATATCATTCCTCATTTTCTCAATCAATGATTCAGTGCAACAGTCATTGTGTCAGTCAGGGTAGAAGATGCTGCGGCATGTGCCTCAACCCCTTTTGTTTATGTTGCTGCTGCCTTGTATATGTACATGCCAGAAACTCTGCACTTCCCCATAAACACCTGAGATACTTTCCCAGGCCATTGGCTGTAAGCTGCATTGATTGTTGCAACATGCCATTTGCCCCAAGTGTGGAAACAAATGAAGCTGGGCTTAAGCAGAGCTGAAGATACAGAGCAGTAAGTAGTGCTGGCTGAGCTGCATGTGTAAACACGTGTGTGTTCATGCAGGTTACAGGCAGCACAGGCATGCCCAGGGCAATTCAGTGCAGTGTGCAAGAGCATGCATGTGCTGTATGGATGTTTGTTCTGTGCCCCATGAGGGACTTGGGGTTGGTTCCATGACATGTGGAGTAGGTAAATGGAAGGCAGAGAATATTAATTATCTCTGGCAACATCTGCAAGTCTCTCAGCTTTCACAAGGAGCCATTGTAGCTGAGGATCACTGCAGCCATGGCACTAATCTGCACTGCTTGAGAGCCTGGGCTTAGCCTTGCCTTTAATACAGACTTTCTGTGTAATCTCAAATTCCGTAAATAGCTCTTAATGCCATAGTGCTACTTGAGCAGCTGTTTTCCAAAGGCCAGAACACTCACACCAGGCGCTGAGTCAGCTGGAGCTGGCAGCACTCATCTGCAGCAAGCAAGGTTTGGCCTCACAGACACTGCTTCAGCCCAAAAGAGAGGACACTTTTGCAGCCATTGTCCAGAATAATACTCTGCCTTGGTTCCTCCATCCTTAAAATTAGAATAAAAAGCCAGGGTAGAATCCTCTTGGTGGGTTTTGGATGCCTAGATATAGGTTTCTAATGCAGTTTGGAGGAGCTCATGTATGCAGCATTCCTTCCAGGTGATAAGAAGCTTATAGACCCAGGTATTTCTGAGATGGCAGCTGGAGGCCAGGCAGGTACCCCACAGACCTACAGTGGCCAAATGTCTCCATTCAGGGAACTGACCCCCCTTTCACAAAGTGTACAAGGTGCTAAGACATCCTCATAAAGGTACTTCTCTTGCCTACCTAGAGGTATATTTCATACAGCCAACCCAGCTGATTTCTTCTTCACCTGTATTGTAGACAATTCTCAGGCAGATTTGCTCTCACTGGCACATGTCAGGAGCGCAGAGAAGCATCTGCCACCTGGGTTTTTCTTCCACAAATAAAAGCTAAGCCCAAGGGGTTTTATGACCTCTAAACAACTTACTCTTGCTCCTGCATCCCAGCTGCAGGCAGTCCACCTGGCCAGGGTGTCTGTTTGGGAGGAAAAAGCTACCTTCTGTGGGAGATCTGAAAAGCTTTTGTTTCCACATCAGATCTTCTGTTTAAGACTGCATGCAACACCTACAAGAAATGTATAAGGGAAGACAACAGCCCCCACAGAACCGATGAGGCTGTAAATCCAGAGAGATTCTTCTTGTGTCATTTACAAGCCAGCACATCAGATACTGGCCTCTCATGCCACGGGGGTTTGGGCCAGGTGCATTACTTCTCCTCCTTTCCTCAGTTACAGGAACAGGGGATGTTGTTCTGGGATTGCAAAAAAACAGCATTTATGCCCTTAGATGGGCACACTACAGAAATAATTTTGTTTTTTCTCACAAGAAAAACTAGCTGGCTGTAATCTGCCAGCTAGACATAGGGAGAAACACCACTGTAACCTCTCAGATTTAGTATTCTAGGACTGATCTTTGTCTAGGACTGTCTCTTTGCTCTGAATTCCCTGAGTCCTTGATGCATGCTCTACCATTTTAGCTTTTCCAATTTATTGAGAGGTGCTTTGTGGCACAGGGATGCTGCCATCAGCTCTTGTTGGAAAAGGAAGGTTCAATATTATTTTTTTTTTTTCATGTGTTCTTGACTTAATCTTCAGGGCAGACATTTACTGTTCTATAAATTCCAACTGCAGTTCTTCAGATATTGCAGAAGCTAAAAGAAAAGCTATTAATAATCAGGGTGATGTGGGGAAGGAAGCTGGATTTTGTTTTTCATGGAGACCAATGCAAAATTTTATAAAAAACAGCCTATATAAATAGTTTTTTCTTTCTACTGAAGTTTCTGATTCCCTGCTAAAATCAAATGATGCGACACTTGCTTGAAACTGCTGAAATCAGTGGGATGCTAGGAGCTTCACATCCTTGTTGGAGCTGCGCCCAGACTCTGGGCCATGTGCTGGGAGGGCATACTGCAGGAAGCTTCAGCCATGCCTCCACCCTTGAGTGTCTGCTCTTGACCACGGCTGGAGAGGGGATTCTGGACTACTTAGCCTTTGATCTGAAATAATGTGGCCTTTGCACTGCTTTCATGCATCTTCCTCTGCATTCTTTGCACATGTAAATGTCATAGTGCATGTTAGGTGATTGTGCTGTGTCAGTGAAATCCTTCCCCTCTGTAACACACCAAGCTCAGGTCCAACGCCAGACCTGACTCCAAACACTCCCCACCAAGGGAGCTGCACCAGGGTAGGGTGAGGTTAATGCACCGGCCAGACTTGCACTGGGTACTTCATTGCACGTGGGGAGTTCCCAGCTGCCAAACTATAACAGATGTTGACACCTCTGTGCTGTGTTTGCTCTATGGAGTGGCAGCAGGGCCAAGGATCGAGCCCTCCACCTGGGATATACTGTCAGAGCTTTGTGTACATGCTAAATTAGCACATACAAAAAAGCTGTAAGTAAACTGTGCTGCAGATGCTGGGGAATTGATTGTATGCATGTGTGAATGCCATGACTATGCCAAATTTAAACACCGACTTTATTCCCTTGTGGAAAACTGATGCTCTTAGAGCTTAGCTTAATGTATATGTCATGTTCTTAGAGCTTAGCTTAATGTATGTGTCACCAAACAAGAAGGTGCAGGGGTTTAAATACATTCAAGCATTTTGAGCTAGTTCTTTTTTTCCCTGAAAATGTGAGCAGTCACTGTAAATTAGAAGAAACGCAAAACTGTCTGACAAATTTTCTTCCTAATTACCTTGTTAGATCTCAGTGTTTTTTACTGAATGAAGCAAATTTTGAGGAACCAATTCCTTCAGACAGTTATGAATATACTGGTTTTTGAGCAGCTTCTAAAAATGAGATTACAAGGCCTTCTCAAATGCTTTTGTCAAACGTTTACTGTTTGGGCAGCTGTGTTCCAGTCTGGTCAATTAAAATCTTGGCTGAACTTCTTGACGTGAAATTCAGTCTATGTGAATCCCTTACCTGTATGGTCTTTGCCAGGTTGAAAAAAAGCATGCAAACTGCTTTTCATGAGCTAACAAAGCCACGAATGCTTAAAAATATAAAACCACCTGCATGTCAGCAAATGTCAGTCCCTGTTTGTGAACTGAGATACAACAAGGGCAACATTTTTGGAACTCATGATACAGGACAACAAAATAACATGGGCCTTTGTCATTTGGTTGTGTAGGTCAAAGAGTAAATAGAAGCCATCCCAGAGTGGAATATTGTAAAGTAGTAAATTAGTATAAGTAGAATTTTTACACTACAGATGGAGGAGTTAAAAATAGAAATATTAGGATGAAAATATTTCTGATGGTAAGACATCAGACTATAGAAAGGCCTCCTGAGGGAAGAAATAGAAGCTGAATCTCTAAAAACCTTTAAGCACAAACTGAACACAATGGCAATAAATCTTCAATAAGAAATAACTCTGCACTGTGAGAAAAAAAGGGCTAGATTGCTTTACTTCTCCAGGTCTTGTAGCTGAATGACTCCTCGATGCTCTTTGTGGATGATTAAAGTTTTATAAGCAGCTGGGGATCCATGAGCTTGAAAGATACTGTGGGAGCACCAACTGGTCTTATTCCCTCTGTGTTTCAGTGTTTGGTGATAATCTCCTGAAACATATACTCAGGCCCAAATTCTGAAGCAGAAATTAGGAAGTAATTACAACCACAAGACCAGAGCTACTCCAAAGAGAAGAAATAACTAGTTGATATTTCTGAGAGCATAGTGGGGGAGGGTGTGTACTTCAGGGATGAAGTTTCTGGCTGAGTGTTTCCTTCTGAGTGAGCAAAGGTTTAGGGGCCGGCTTTGAAAAGCTCACTTATGAAATAGAATTGGTTCTAATATCCAGTAAAGCTCTGAGTAAAATACCACTCCAGCTAGTGAGCAAATGATGGCATTTAGTGTGTCCCAATTTTCAGGCCCAAGTTAGGCCTGGACCTGTAAGACACATGTTCTTGTCATGTGAGTGACACGTATGTTAAATTATGTTAATGATTGTTTATTGCAATCTAAACATTTTTGCCATCTGGCAACTTTAGACAACAAATGTCAGAACAGTTCCAGCAAATGAAATGTTTCAATCACCACAAACAAGCTGTTTGCTGGATCTCGATTCAATGTGAGGTTAATACAGCTGCTCATAGCCCAGAAACAAATCTCTAAATGAAAACTAGGTTTAGTTTACATTATCTGCCTTGGCAGCCCTCTGGGTATTTCCATGAATATGCTGCCCAGGCACTAATGCCTGGCTCTGGGAACACAGAACTCTCTCCTTCCCTCCAACGTGATTCTTTTTTTCCTTGCTCATTTTTTATCTTACCAGTTACTCTGGTCTTTTATGTGATGAGACTCTGTTGTTACTCCTTTCTAAAATGGCTATATTCATGGCTTAAACTCATGATGGAACTTTTTCAAAGCAATACTAATATAATGGAGGTTTTAAATTATGAAAAAGCATTTTAAAAAAAATCCAATTTTCAGATTTTTTCCTGAATATTTGCAGAAAGGAGGAGGTAGAGAGAAAAAAAAAAAAAAAAAAAAAAAAAAAAAAAAAGGAAAAGGAAAAAGGGAAAATGAAAAAAAAAAAAGGAAAGAAAAAGGGAAAGAAAAAGAAAACAGAAAGAAGAAAATGGAAAGGAGAAAAAGAAGACTTTTAAAAACCGAAGGCCAAATGCAAATAAAACGCGAGGAAAGGCTTTCCATGGCATTTGTTTCCCAGCCAGAGCCCGGTCTGCAGTCACTAGAGGGCACCCCAGGACACCGAAACTGCCGCTGCACCCACCTTTGCCCGCAGCCTGGGGAGATGCGGGCTGGTACCCGGGGCTGCGGCGAGGGTGCGGGCACGGCTTTCATGGCTCTGAAGTTGCACCTACATTTGGGGTTTAATTAGGATCAGGGATGTGAAGCCCTGTCCCTATTTACTTTGCACCGCAGGGTTGTCTCTGAATGTGTGAATGAGATTGCTTTGGGATTAAACAAAGTCATAAAATGAACTCCAGAAGGGCATGTACTCCACCTGCTAAATAGAAATTCAGTCCTTGGGATAAGACTACAGCTAGGCTAAAGAAAATCCCTTAAAATGGAATGGAATGGAATGGAATGGAATGGAATGGAATGGAATGGAATGGAATGGAATGGAATGGAATGGAATGACTGCTTTGCTCTATAGATCTGTTCTTATTGCACCATGCAAGTTGTTAATATAGACAAAACTATGAGGGCCCCTGGTCTTTGCTGAGGGATAATGCAGCTGGAAAGTTTGTTTCAGAGTCCAAAAATCCCTGAAGTCTGTAGATATTTGGCTTATGGTGTTTTGTTCATGCCTATCTTAAATTAAAAGCAAATAATAGCATAAAGAAAAAAAATCCCAAGATACACAGGACTCATATTTGATTAGTCAAAAAAAAGTCTGAAAGAAATGAGATGGGTGCTGTAAGGACCCCTGACTGTTTTGACCTAGACTTTGGGATAGATCTTTTCCCTTCAGACTCAGGTCATTTCAATTCTAATGCTCTGGTCATCAGTGCATCAGTTTCCCATGGAGAAAGTATAAAGGCAGAGCTGAGCTTGGCCTTAGTCAGACCTCCCAGGTACCTCTTCTTGCCGGGAACAGTGAACCTTTATTGTTGAGGTCTAGGTTCCTCGAAGTGGCCTGCAAGCTCAATGAACCTGAACAGTCCAAGCGAAACGCAAGCAAAGCCACACAGTTTGAAACACTCTTGGAATAAAATCCTCTCCACGGCGTCAGCTTGGTGCTCAAGGGGAGAGGCAGAACACGGCAAACTTGGCTCTGTTTTATCCCAAGCTTTCAGGAAACTCCTCACAGTGAGGCCAAGAGCTATGCTCATAACAAAACTTAAACTCAAGGAAAATTTATCACGTTTTGAGTTTCTTCATGAAAGGTTAGACCAACCTGGGATGTGCTCTGCTGGGATAAAAGAAGAGATGGATTCTGCCCTTAAGGGCCAATTTCACGTCCATTGAAATCACATGAAAAACTCCCAGGGAAGCAAGCTCAAACTTTTAAACACTGTTAGAAAAGCAGCTACCACAGTTCTCTGTCATTGTAGTTAACCATCTATAAACAGTTACTCACTTGACCTCTATTTGATCTCTCCCTCTGCCCTCCAAGGAATCTTTCAGGGCCAACATACATTATAAGTATCTCTGTGTACATGAATGTTGGAGGTTATTTTCCTGCAATGAGAACAGATCTCTTGCAATTATATCTGAAATCTGAAATGGGGAGGGGGTTTTTTTCTTTCTACAGACAAATTTAACAAGTGGCTTCTCTTAGTTAATACTGATTTGTTGCAAATGCTGAATACTAAAAGTCCTGTTCACTATACATGTAAAGGATGAGCTTGAAATCCTGAAATGGCAATAAGGATGGAAGATAGTCTTAGCACTTGAAACAAGAAAGTCAGATAGGAGTCAAGAAAGATCTTCAAACCACACTACTGTTGTTCTTTTCTAACTGCTGGTTGGATGTGCAGTAAGATGGCAAAGCCTTCAAGCTTTTATCTGATTGATAGTCTTGGGGAAAAAAAACATCATGTAGGAATGTTGCCAAGAGTAAGACTGCTATTAAAAAAAAGAATTCTTAAGCAAAACAAGAATGACAGTAAGACAGAGGTAAATCAGAGGCATATAGTCAGTAACTGAAGGAAGAATTTTATATAGATGCCTTGGGTTTTTTGGTTGTTTTGTTTGGTTTTTAAACATGATAGGGAATTTCAGAGTTAAGTTACAAAATAATATAAATACATAAAAATATTGAAACACTTAAAATCTCCAACTAAGGATACCTTGCAATAGTTAATGTCAATTTTAATATTTTAGCTTTTCATTTTCTTCCCATTGTAGTATCATACTATATGGAAATAAGCAGTTTAAGGATGCTTTAAAAAACATCATCTTGGAAAAGAAAAAAAAGAGATACTAAACTGCTGTAGTCATTATCATGTGGGCTAGTAGATGGTGTTACAACCAAAGGTAGATAAGGTCAATTTTGTATCTTAATTGTGCAGTCCAACAGCCAATATATATAGATTTCTAAATGTAATTATGCTTAACTTTAGAACCTGAAGTAATATATTGTATTTTACTTGAATTGGCTGTGATACTGTTAGCCTTAACTCCACTTAAACATAGATTCTGTGTGAACAGTATGGCCATTCAAAAAAGTCATGTATTTATTTACAGTCCAGGAATTATTAAAGAAGGTCACAGTCAAATAGCATTAGTGAGAAAAAGATGAGAACAAGGGTGCTATTTTCCCAACCTGAGGACATTCAGTTTAATTCTTGACTCACCAAAAATGTTCTTAACAAGTTGTGTTGTATTGCCAAGAAATAGCTTGTTTTAGACATAGTCTGTGGAGATTCAAAACAACTTCAGATAATAATGATTTCATTCCTGGGTTATGCCAGTCCAAAATTCTAAGCAACAGAAATGTTGCCATCTCCTCATTTAAGAGGAAATGTAATTTGATACAAACACACTTAAAATTTGGAATATTGTATTATTAAAAAAGGCTGTCTCAAGCTGTGTTGAAACCAACAGTGGGTCTATTTAAGGTTTGTGAATTCATCCTTTCTTTGTTAGCATTCAGATAAAAGATTAAATTTACTGGCTATTAGGGAGTTCTGGCTGCAGCTGGTTGGGGGGGGACGGGACAGGGGGAAATGGAAAGAGAGAGAGATCTTCAGTCACCCAGATCATCAAGGGGTGTAGGCTGGATTTTTTGAGCGTTCAGATAAACACTGGTCAATTCTGTGGGAGTTAACATTAAGCTGAAACGAACTTTTTAAGGAATTTAACACTTGTTAAGTCGTTTGACTTTCCTTTCATATGTACAGTTCGTTCAGTTTTCCCTGAATTCATAGTTCCCGTGTGGGGTGAGGGATAAACCATGAGACCCCCATTGAGGGAGGTTTTCTTTGTTTTGTTATTTTGTTGCTGGTTAAATCCTACGCTCAGAATTGTACTGTAGGCAGCAATTTGTGCTCGACGGGAGTTAAAAATCAAAACAGTCGTTCATGAAAATCGCTCGGAGTTCATTCAGATGAGCTCGGTTGTTGCACGGAGATGTCTTCTTCACCCCAGGAGCAGGATGCCACCGGCGAAGTCGCGAAGGCAGCCCCGGTACAGAGCTGTGGGTCGGTCCGGGCTCCCCTCCCTCGCTCTCCACGCAGCCCCGCTCCGCGCTCCGCGCTCGGCTGCGCTCTGACCCCAACAACTCTCTTCCACTCGAGGATACCGCCTGGACTGCTCCGCGAAAATCGCCCTGGCAAAATGACCCCGAAGCCTGATTTTGGGTCTGATTTTTGCATGGTGGAGAGCACACCATGCACACCTGTGGGTGCGTGCAGGTGTGTGCACGCGTGAGGAGGAAGAACCCAGAGCACGAAACAGCAGCGGTTCGCCCGGCAGCCGCCGGTGCGGGGCGGTCCGGCACGGCGGGGTGGCCTCTCCGCCACTGCCAAGCTACCGGGGATTTTACCCAGCACCTGGACCCCCCAACCTCCCCACCCCGCCGGGCTCCCCGCCGCCGGGCCGGCTGGGAGAAGTCGGGGAGGCTGTCAAGGGATGGTGCCGAGTGAGATATCCCGGTACTCCTGTCCCCTTCTCCTCGGGGGGGCTTGATCTCCCACGCAAAGGCGGCCGTGGCGGAGGGGAAGGACAGCCGAGGCACAGGGCGACCGAGGCAACCTCCTGCCCTAAGGATGCTGGAGCGCTCAGCTATCCAGAAGTGTAGGGAGAGCGCTTTTATCTGCGTGCTGCGACTCTTCGAATCAGCTCTGAAGCTCTGTCCAGACATTTCCTAGGATCCAAACAGTTTTCACCTTCAGTTACAACACGTCTGCGTGTCTGGGGATGCTGAGGGCGAGACTGCTACTCAGATTTGACGCTGATCTCGTTCCACATTCATGCAGTCTCTTTGATTAGATCCTGGGGATGTTTTTCTCTGTGGCAATAGCAACAGCAAAGACACACAATTACTTTAAGTATTATTAATCTCAGTAATTGTGTCTTTAAGTGTAGTTGGGACATAACAGTGTCTCTAAGAAGTGCAGCGTGGATGTCCCCGTGTGCCATTGGGAGCCCTGGTGGGACAGCAGCACTCATAGTAGTGTTTGCAATTACGATTAACTTCTCCTGCCCCTGCAGAGTGTCCCAGCTGTCACGGCAGCAGTAGCCAGGCTCACAGCACTAGTTAAAACCAAAACCATTGGCCCTTTCAGTGTATCAGGTTCCTGCACTACTGTGCTAGCTCACCTAAAAGAAAAAGGGGGGGGGGGGG
>JAWWEE010000159.1:17671967-17891078 GCA_035221455.1 Xenops minutus | reverse complement strand
TGAGATCAGTCCAAAGAAATTCAGTACTCCTTGGTAAGCAGAGAGTAAGAAATACAACTAACTAGTTTTAGGGAGCTGGATGTGTCTCTGTCAGGGAGGGATTCTATTCAATACTCAGCATCACTATAACCCTTTCCCCTGGCCTTTAGAAACAATCTCCTCTCAGTGAAATAGCCACAGGGTAGCACAGGTACAATATTTCGGCTCCTGTTCCTGATTTCGTGGGCTGTGACTGGGAGAGTTTGCAGTTAACCAAGGTATAAAACAACTGTGCTTCTGTCTTTGGTGGCATCGTGAACCTGTTCTTTATACAGTTCCACACAAGGATTAGCTGTACCCACTTGCCCCACACTGTCCCAGCCGAAGGTACCTGTTTTAAATGCAAACGAGAAGCCCAAATTCAAGCAAAGCCTCCGTGTTTATTTGAAGTATTTAATAGCAACAAACAGGATTCCGTGGACTTGGGCAGCAGGCAGCGAGGACATGCTTAAGTCAATTACACTTGACAGTGCTAAGGGCAAGTGACACCCCTTAGACTCTGGGCTCTGCAGGGTTATCAGGGCTTTCAGCCGAGGTGCCAGGGAGCCCAGCGGCATCTGCAATACAAAGGATGTGGAATGTTGGCAGCAAATGTACAACTGGGTTCAGTTAATACGGAGAAGAGGTGGTGTTTAGGGCCAAACACGTGGAGGCAAAGCCTGAAAGCCTCTCTCTCTCTTTTTTCCCCCCAAATGCCCACATAAACTTCTGTGAGGATGCTTAGTATGAGATGCTGGATACGATGCCCAGGGCGCCAGTGTAAATCTAGATTCTCACCCACGAAAGTGAAGAGGAAGTTTGCTCCTCTCCCTCGTGTGAACACTTAAGGGACGCACCTCATCCCCTTCGGTGCCCTGGCTCGAACAGCTGTGGTTCAAGAGCGGGGCTGGGGTACCCAAGGGGGTCGGGGATGACATAGTTTGCTGAGGAAACTCTCTTCCCCCGGCTGTGGCTGGATGGGGTGCCGGTGATCCCCGTGATCGGGACCCCCGAGGAGCGCTCCGCCGCTGCAGTCCCACGGGGGGCGCGGGGCTGCGGGGGCAAGCGCTCTGCCTGAGGCAAGGCTGCCGGGCTGCCGGAGCGGAGCGAGGAGCCCTCGCTCTTTTGGTTCCTTTCCAAGCATTTTTAGCGGAGGAAGGATGTAATAACATGCCACGGGCAATAAATCATAGGCTAGCTACTCCCCCTGGCTCCCCTCCCCCCGCCCAGCGGTCCCGGCCCCTCTATAGCGGGAGGGGCGGAGGGGCCGCCGGCAGAGCGCCCCGATCGCCGGGACGAGCACAGCACAGCACTGCAGAGCAGCGCCTGCCCGCGTCCGACAAGCGCTCCAGCATGGACCTCCGCGCCCTGGCCCTGCTCGCCTTCGCCCTGGCCGTCATCTCCCTCTCGGAGGGTAAGTGAGCTGCGGGGCCACTCCGCTCTCCCGCCTGCCCCGCGCTGGCTCCGCTCCGGCTGGGAGCCACAGTCCTGCGGAAATCTTCGTTCTTTTCCCACTCTCCCCGCAGCTACTCCTCTCTCCCACCTCGGGCTCTGATTCAGATATGCGCGTCTGGAGAGCCCGAGCGACGGCTGTGGTGAGCTGGAAGCAGGCAGGCTCCCATCCCTCCCTCCCCTCCATCCTCCCTGGCTTTTTTCAAAAAGCTGGCCAAAGCGGTTCTCTCTGCCAAACTCGCCCCAGATTGAAATCATCTGGGGGAGGACTTTCAACCGCGTTCGGTCTGCTGGGAGGTGGTTTGGCTGCAAAATATGCATATCGACTTTCCCTTAGAAAAACCCATCCCTAAAAGTTACAAGAAATTAGAAACAGGCGGCTGTTCGGTTCTTTTTCTGTCCTCCGCCGTGATCTATCTTCCCTCAATCAGGGCAAAGCTGAGCCAAAGCGGTCACCCGGCAGGAATTTATCGCACCCCTGGCGCGGGTGCGTGGGGAGGTTTCGGAGGGCGCAGTGATCCTCAGTGACGAGAGGTCTGGGGGGTCGCGGGCTGGCGGCCGCCACTGCTCTTGGTCTCGAAAGCAGCGGCCCCGCAGTCATCCGTCCCGCACCGCGGCTCTCCGCCCCGCACTGCACTGCAGCGCCGTCTCACAGCCCGCCCGCCCCACGCCGGTCCCCGCGGTCCCGCGTGTCGCTCCCGGAGCTCGGCCACAGCGGCAGCCGTCCGGCTTGCCAGCTGCGCTCCCGTGGGAGCCGCCGGGTTCGGACAGCCCTGGAGACCGCGGCAATCCGCACTTCTTGCCCCGGGGGGAGGCCTGTGCCCTGGGGCTCTGGGGGAGCGGGCACCGCGCAGGGCAGCCGCACTTCTCACGCGTGGCGGGGTCAGAGACCTGTCCGCAACTTCTGGGCATCTCCCAGACGCTCCTGCGTCTGGCTTCTCGCCTGGCAGAGGTTTGGCACTTCTTGCCGACCATCGAAACCTCGCTGGCGGGGTAAACGAGCGCCTTTTCAAACCTCCGCTCCCGTCCTATTCTCTCATTCTGGAGACCGAAACTTGGGTGTTACCCGCCCCAGGGCGGCAGAGGATGCCTTTCGGTGCCCTCTTTGTTTAGCCTGAGAGAGTTAATTGCTCCCGAAAGTTTCCCCGATGCCTTTCCGCAGTACTGACCCCGCAACAGCCCCGACCCGGTGGAGCGCGGAGCCGGCACGGCCCTGGAGAGAATCCGATGAGCCGGCCCAGATGGGCTACGGCTCCTGCCGCCTACGCCGGGATCCACTACCCCGAGCGAGTGGCAGGTAGCGAGGGCAGACCCCGGGGACTACGGATGGCAGTGCCCGCAGCCGTGGCCCCTTGCTCCGGGGAGCGCTGTTCCAGGTCCCGAGCGGGGAAAATTTCACCGCGTTGTCTGTGGTTACATGTGTGTGGGGACCTTGAGCGGGCTTCTCTCGCCTCTGCAGGCGAGTACAGGTCTGCAGACGCGGGAGTAGGGGGCTCTGGGGCTCTCCCTCTCCCCTTCCCTGTGGCGGTGCTTGGCTCAGAGCTGCCCGGCTGCACCTCTTTGCTGGCAGCGAGCAGCAGCAGATATCTTTTGTAGGGGGTAAGCATGTGGGGACCTGGCTACCTGAGTAAGGAAAGGGCTTAAAGGAGCTGAAAAGAAACTAGTCTCAGGAGAGTGACCCCCACCGTCTTGCGCTGATAAGAAGGTTTTTTACTTTTTTTTTTTTTTGCATCAGCTCTCAACCCTGATCCAGATGAGGGCTTGCAGGACTGCCTTGTACTGGAGGGCAGGACTCTGAATTCTTCCTAGCCACCTGGTAAAGCTGTATCTTTCTATCCTAGCCTCACTTTCTAGGGAAATGGAGCTGTTCTAGACTTAAAACGTTACTAGCTGTCTACTGATAATGACAAATGCATCCTAGGCTGCACAAAAGTAAAATGATGCTTCCATCAAATGTTTTGTCTGTTCATGTCCAATCTGCTTGCCTGGCTATAGCTTTCCTCTCCATTCAAACACCCCGAGCTTCCTAGCCCACACAGTAAGTTACTAATGGTAACTTTGCACGTGAACTGGCAACTCACTTCTTCTACTGTCCAGTTTCAGTGTGGGTGAAGAGAAGCAGGTCCCTATGGAGTGAAATAGGTATCATCCAGTATTGACAAGTGGCCCTTCTGTGGGAGGATTTTGTGTATGCTTTGTGTCTAGAAAGAATTTGCCAGTAAAGGTGGGTGTTCAAAGCCAGAAAAAACTCATCTTTGGGTTAGAAAACAATAAAACTACTGTTTTAAAAAAGGCTGAACCCAAACCCCTTTCAAACTCTACTAGTTGAGGCCAGACAGATAAAGGTCTTTAAAGCTTCATATACTGATGTTTTCATGTAACAGGGCAATTAACAGACTATATTAATTTGCCCTACTGTAAGAATGGCTTCAGCTTATGCTTGGTGTTTGTTAGACATCAAAGAACTCACAGAGAATTAATGCTTGCAGTACAAATGTGTAGAATAGTTAATCAGCTCTAATGTGTATGAAACAGTATGTTTCAATTTTGAAAAGAGAAAAGAAACATGTTTATCAGTCTCGAAGTAAGACCAGAAACGTCTCTTTCCTAAATTATGGCACCCCAAAAGGCCCCTTACCCCTTCTACTTTAGGAAGACAGAGGTTCATGTGTTGGGAGATGCCACATGCACTAGTTTTCCCTGGTTTTCATCCTTGCTGAGAGCATGCTGAACCAGAGGCAGTGGCAGAAGATACTGGTTCCCTGTTAGTGATACAGAGAGCTGACCTGGTTGGTGCCTGTGCTGCCGCTCCCTGGTGCTCAATGCCTGTTGCTGATCACCAAGCAAAGCGATTCTTGTCCTGGGGGGAATTTGTTATTCCACCTCACACTGGGGTGACTGAACACTGAGTGCTGGGGCTTCCTCTTTTCCTTGCAGTGCTGGATGCCTTTTCCTGGGCAAGAAACAACTTTGGGACTTACAGACATGAGTCATGGTAAAACTTTCTCTGCTCCAGATTTCAAGTGGTATGGGATTGAAAATCCCACCTCGAGTCTCAGAAAGCACAGGATTACATTATCAAATTACAGATCGGAACAGTTCATGTCTTGCATGTTGTTTAGGTTAAAGCTTGCTTAAACTTTGTTGGTACAAGCTTGTGGAGACATTGTCACTGCAGCTGTGCTGAGTGGTGTTGTACGATTGCATTCAGTTTCAGCCTTCTTTTCCAATACAAGCTCACAGATGTATAGCTATCAGGCACAGATTTACAGTGGAAAATCCTAATGTCTTCCTCATTCCCTTCCACATTACTACTAGTCAGTCTAATGCATGTTCTCAAGGCTCACCCTGTAGCCCTCCTTCCTCCACCTCTTGCAGATGGGAGCTACTCCTCCCTTTTATTAACTCACAGATGGGATCACTGTTTGGACTTTCATAAAGCTGATAGAAAAGTCCTTCAATTTTCTTGACTTACAACCCAGATTCTGATGTGAATGCGGAGAAGCTCTACTCCCACTGATTTCTACTCCCACTGATTCTCCTGTGGGATCTGATTCTGGCTCATGTCTTGGCAGAGGCACCTGGAAAAAAGGGGTTTCCCTCCTGAGAACAGGAAAATTTCACCCTGTTGTCTGTGGTTATATGTGCTAGAGACAGGCATCGATAAATGTGCAATATATGTTGATCAGCTACCCTTTGAAAGCTGTCTCTCTTCTCACCTTCCTAGACAGCTGTTTAGAGATTCCAAACCTTTCCCTGCTCTTTAGCTCCCCATCTGCCTTTAAAGTTACTGAATTTGGATGCTGCAAGTACTCCTGTGTGGCTAAACAGTATGCCAGATTGCCATGTGGGATCTCAAGCCCTGTCAGATACAGATCTGACCATCTACAGCATGAGCCAGACTTTAAGGGTTAGGTCTATGAATTGAATTCCTCCCAGAGGCTGAAAACTGCTCCACTGGGAAATTGAAATCTTAGGTATCTCCTCCTAGACTTCCAGGCAAGGCTTCTGTGTTTGTATTTTATTGTGCGTGGAGCTTTGGAACTTACACTCAGAGTGAGAACTTATGTGCACTTGGTTGCCAGTAATAAAGTTCTCCCATCAGGTAGGAGAGGCCATGGTGGGCGCCAGGCTGGTTTTCTCAGGTCTGCATGCATATACATGGCTGATTTTTAGCCTGGGGGGTTAAGCTTAATTCTGTCCCTAGCGATGGCAGAGTCAGAACTCTCATCCAGTCTGCTGGCCCCTGAATAGCGTATTGAGGGCGCCCTGACTGATGTCTCCTCGATTGCCATTACTTAGCCACAGGCAGGAAATTCAAAAGACTCAAAATCTCTTCTGTAAAACCGCTAGGATCTCGCATCTCTGAGCCTCACCTTCTTGTGCGGGTACCTCCGCTGGGAGTCAGGGCTGGCAGCAGTGGGGAAAGGTCAGCTGGGCCCTGGGAACGCCTGCAAAACCAGGGCTTTTCTGTACCAGTAAGCCCCCCGTGAAAAGCCTGCACCTGAGCCGAACCGTTTTGATCTGAACTCTTTGGAATTCATCGCTTTCTTCTGGCTACCTTCTAATTTGGCCTCGGGTCAAAATCGTTTGAGTAGAACAACACTGGGGACAAGTGCCCCCTCTTTTGGCCTTTATCTTGTCTAATTACCAGGAACATCCCTGCACAATGGAGCGGCTCCTTATTCTAATCTCTGCTACTTTACTTATCTCCATTTTCTTTCCCGCTTCTTTTGTCTTCCGAAATCCCACGCACCGTTATTGAAAGGCCGGGTAGTGGGCTAAAGGGATTGTGCTCTGAGCTGTGGGCAAATGCTCTCCCAAAGCTACAGCTTTTCTACTGCTTTTTTTTTCACCTGCATATTTGGAGGGAGTCTCTTTCTGTCAGCCCTGCTCTGTGTATCTGTGCTGCTGACCGGGAGCAAGAGGGAGTAACGTGTCCTTTCCCTCCCTTTGTCTCACAGAGAAACCCGTCAGCCTGACTTACCGATGTCCCTGTCGATTCTACGAGAGCAACGTGGCAAGAGCCAACATTAAGCACCTCAAAATCCTCTCCACGCCCAACTGCTCACTTCAGATTGTGTAAGTCTCTTAATCTCTTCAGTTGGGTGCAAATCTTGGTTGTCAAAAAGAAGAGTCACAGAGCTGGTGCCTGCTCTGGTAGTTGCATTACAGCCTGTCTCAAACCGTGATTCCCAATTCATCTCTTCACCCCATGTGTCGCATGCAGCCGGGCCTGCTTTACCCCGTGTAAAAGAGTTCAGCTGGATGTTTCCCCAGCTGTGTTCTACCTCTGCGATCTTCCTGTGACTGTGTGATCCCATGTCCTGTTCCCCTGTGGGATTCTGAGTTGGAATGTTAGACAGACTGTCCATTGCCGTCAATGTGGAGCTTCACATCTTGGGGTAGACTTTACATGAGTCTGAGTCTTCTAATGTTTCACTTCACCATAGAATGGAGCTAAACAAGCAGAAACAATTCCTGTATTTCATGTATTCTCCACAGGAGGTACAGACCCTAAATATGTGATGGCCCAGACTAGGGATATTTATGAGGCAGTGACTCTCAGTAAATTGCAGCAGGACAGAAATGATGGGTTCCCAGTGGAAAGCAACATCTTCATTCTTACTAAAAAAGAAACCATGATTTTCAGGGAAAATGGGCGGGTTTTGTTTGGTTTTGTAGATTTGTGCATGTGTATGTGTGTGTGTTTTAGAAAAGTTTGTTTGTTTCACTTGTTAATGGGTGACACACTCCATCCTCTCCTAAAATTCCTCCTAAATCTTCAGAAAAGAAAAAATTAACATTCATCTTTTCATTGCATGGGAGCCTTACCACTATCAGCTTCTCTTGACCTCTGTAAAAGGGTGTCAGTGACTAGATTTGGTTTCTGTGCATGCTAGTTCTGTCTTTGATCCATGTGTCAAGCCCTTCCTCTTGCAGCTAAAATGCTGTAAAAATCCATTTTTGTCATCCAAAACATTTCTGCACTCAGAAAACTGATGTGGTTTCATGAGATTTCTCAAGAATGTACGTGGTCATGTATCCATTCATGAACTAGTTTTTATTCTTTTTTTTTTCTATTTTAAACCACTCTGGGTATATCATACACATTTATCATGTGTGCTTCTGCCTTAGGATTTGATAGAGAACAGTGAGAAAAATGTAAGCCTCAGCTGAAAGAAATAATTTCCTTTCATAAGAATGGCAAAAGCAGCTGTTAGTAACTCCAATCTCTACCTATAAACAACTTTGGAGGCAAGCATCCAAAATGCAATAGTGCATGGATTTGTGCTTTGGGACTGTCAGTGGATGTCATAAGGGTCCCAGTGCTAAGGGTTTGTAGAGGATTTTGAATTTTCTGGAGTAGTTTCAAGAAAATGACAGCATTTAAGACAGGATAGAGTATATATTTATCTCTTAATTAATGTAGGATTATAGTCATTAGAGATAGATAAGAGCATGAAATGCAGAAACAAACATTTTGTTCCTGCCCAAATGTGCTTATCTGTGGCACACAGAACACATGAACCTATAGTTTAACGTTCTTTTTGTTACTTTAAAGAGTAAGGTACCTAAAATCGCCTCTCCAAATACTCTTGAAACATCATGAGTTCAACTGGGTCTTTGCTGAAACAGGAGCTGAAATGGAACTGAAACTAAGATATGAATTTCTCCTCTTAATGGTTTTAAGTGTTATACAGTGAAGGTGTAAATAATTTAAAAGCTACAGTTTTCAACAACAGAGAATCTATATGATACATATTGTTGCCAGGAAATAACATGGGGCTTTTTTGCACAAGTACATTTCGGGTTTTGGTTTAGGGAAATTGTACCTGAACAAAAATCCTAAGAGCAGGCTTTTATCTTTCAGTTTATTGGAAGTCATCTCTCCAAATCCAGGGGACTCCTGTCAATGTCTGCTTCTACAAAGCCCACACTAAATTCCTTGCTTTTCAGTGAGAGAAATATGCATTTTTATCGTGCAATTAATTGCATGAAGTAGACACACCAGTCCCCATACAATTGCCTTTACCTCTTCCGTGACTGCACAAGCAGCAGGGGCTGATAAGCTCAGAAATAAATGCCTAAAGAAATCAGTTTTAATATTAGGTGAGAGGTAATATTAGGTGAGAAGAATTGCATTGTATGTGGCTGGAGACTGGTTACGTGTGCTTTTGATTCTGGACCCTGTGAGGCCAAGAATTCCCAGGCATTGCTAACATCAGCAAATCCATTCTTACATTCTGTTGGTATCACTTCACTGGAAATGCTCCAGCTTGGCACTGCTGTAAGGGAAATATGAATTAGGTCCATTCATCTCTTTATTGGCACAGGGGTTGCAAGACAGATCTTCGATGTGTTTATGTTACAACTGTGTTGTTGCATAACTTCAGATTAAGGAGCCTTTTTGACCTGTTATTTCTTACGCCATAGTTTAATATTCTGCAGATTTCATTTTATAAAGTGAGGAACATTTTGGCTCCCATCCAGAAAAATGTTTAAACAAGTACTGAACTTATTCATATGGGCATTTCCATAAAATTGCTGTTCTCTACACTATTCCACGGCAGGCAGGCTTTCTAAAGGGAAATTTTTGAGCAGCTGGGGCAGAGGTAGGGTGCTGCAGTGAACCTGGGAAATAATAGCACTCAAGAAGCCTTGAGATCCCTGAGGGGCTGAGACCTGCTGGTGAAAAGCTATTTGTCCTGCTTCTGAGTGAAAGATGCAGATAAGCACAAATGTAAAATTCACTGGCAATTGAAATTAGCTAAACAGTCTGGTGTGACAAGTGCAGCTTGGACATCCAGAAGAGTTCCTCAGGAGGTTTCTGACTTTGTTTCCAGTGCTGAGGAAATACATGAGGGGAAGCCTGCCTCTGGCACTATGGTACAGTTGTCTTCCTGCCTGCAACCTTTTAGTTCAGTCTTGTATAATACAAAAAGCTAGTAAGTGACCAGACCTTTTCTCTCAGAAAACCCAAGAAGTATGGTTTGGTGTCTGTCCTCAAATACTGTGAAACTTCAGGTTTGGGTTGAGTCTGAAAGCTGTTCTTAATCAATTCCTTGCAAACTTTACCTATATTTACCATGTCAGTATATCTAAATGGAATTTTTCCTTTTGTTGGCACTGAACTGCCCAGGTATGAATTGGAAATCTTAGATTCAATCAAATTCTTATTTGTCCCTCTCTTGGATGATTCCCAGTATAGACCACAAGAGCCAACATCAAAGGAGACAGATGGTACCAGTGCTTCCAAACCAGTGATATTTATAAAAGATGTCTCAAGGGAGGGAGAAACAACCCATCATCTTCATGGGTTAATCAAGAGCAGCACTGACACTCAAGGACAATAAGGCATCTGAGGAAAATAAGTCACCTGGGGGTGGGGGGTGGGTGTGGGCTGAGAAGCGTTGTACATCAAACTCATTCTGACTTTTCTCCTTTGGCAGTGCAAGGCTCAAGAACAACAGCAAGCAAGTGTGCGTTGATCCCAAGTTAAAGTGGATCCAGGAATATCTGGAGAAAGCTTTAAACAAGTAAGGCAAGACACAAATGGACTTAACAGCTAACATCCCGAGTTATTAAAGGGTAGAACTTTAAGGGCTGGCTTTTACCATGTGGACAAAGTACTTGTGGAATCAGATACTGTTTTGAAGAAGGGTTTGGAGTTGACCTAATTTGTATTAAAACAACAGCTTCTAGTATATCCTAGATGTTAAACTAAGAATTGTGCCAGGGGTTGAGGCAAAATCTCTATCCCAATGAATATATTCTGGGGTCCTGAACTCATCCTCTTTTTTTAAAAAAGCCGTTCTCCCAAGGAAAATGCTTCCTTTATGCCCCCTCCTCCCCAAGCCAATCTACAGTTACTTCAGAATCTGTATCGTTCCAGTGTCTTTGAAGTCCCTTCTTCATGTTATACCGGGAGTCTGCTTGCACAGGCAGCTGAGGCCTAGGGCACTAAACATTGTTTCTCTGCTGGCCAGTGTGGAGTGCTATTAATGTTGGCCAAGGGGAGATGTGCTGCCATGAATAAGGCTTTCCCATAAGGTCAGGGGAAAACCAGCCAAACTTGGCAAATTCAGACTTTTTAAATCTGTTTTTATTCCCCATGAAAGTGGTTGGTCATGGCTACATGGACTCAGCCCACCTCTGTTCAATTTTACATTGAAAAAGAGCAGCACAGAGCACATCTCTGGGCTGAGCTGCAGGGGAGGGCTCCAGCCTTCCAGGATTGGAAGATGAGGCAAGTGATGGTACAAAACATTTCCTTGCTCTTGATCCAGCAGGGCTGCTGTTGATCCAGCAGCAACATTTTGGCCAGCAAACCTACCTGTGCACTCAGTATCCCTCATACCCTTGCCCACCACATTACCACTTCTCAGTAACTGTGCTGTAACCTTGCTGAACCTTGTACCCCCAGCACCTGTAGGGTGAAGGCAGGGCTGGAATCCAGTAATTTGCAAAGCCAATGCATTATTGGGGAAGGTGTGACCCCAGAGCAGATGTGAGGTGGCACAGGTAGCTGAGTGCCCTTCACTGTTTGCTTTGTAAATGCATCTGCCAAACAATGGGTGCAGTTAAAAAAAATAAAAATTCTTTGTTGCCCTATGTTTTGACAATAAGCAAGGGGGAAAATGCTATCAGAAACAGAGAGATTCCTCTATGTGTCCCTTTTGGGACCACTGTTGGGACCAAGAGTGAGGAGAAAGAAGGAAGGAAGCCAGCTAACAAACTGACTGTGATTCCAGCCCTGACAGCTCTTCCCATCTCACCTGATGCTCAGTGCATTCTTTGCTGCCAGCACTCAGCTCTTTTGTCCTTTGGACAAATTCTCTGTGGAGGTAATCCAGGTTAATGCTGCCAGGATGGCTTTGGATTTAGGCACAACTGAACCTAAAAGCAGGATGGATGTGGCTCATGATGACTATCCTAGGCACCTGAGCTACTGTGTTTTAGAAACTGGGAAAGTCCTCAAGCTCCTGCTTAAGTTTCTGTTTGCTGTCATCCCCAACCTGAAACTTGGGAGGCACTTTAAAAATTTGTAGGGTTGGGCAAATGTGATTATGTGCCTGTCTGACTAAGGGGAAAAACTCAGCTGGAACACATTCTGCTCTCACTTCCACTAGTGAAGATCTGGGGCCAGCTCTACTAAAACCACTGAGTCTGCCTGATCTCCAGCCAGATTCTGGATTTTGTTTACCTAATGCTAATACAAAAGCAATTCTGCTAATTTGGTATATTTCATCCTGGTTTACATTGAGTAACAAAAGAGAATTTGGTCCCAACTCTATGAAATAAGATGACAGAAAACATGCATCTCCATCACCTAATCCTGTAATCATTGCATTTTTTTCATTTTCCAACTAGTAATGCTAGCACCAGTGGCATTTTCATGCTCCACAGACAGGGCTCTGTCTGTAGCATTTTCACAAGGCATGTTTTTGATATATTTTAGTGCACAGCTTTGACTTCTTCAATGAAATGTACTTTGGGATATATTTATAGCGCATCAAACAATTCATATATTTGAATTGGAGCCATATGAATGTTGGTAGTTTAAAACACCGATATCCCTCTAAACTACTAACAGCTTGTAAAATGAATCTATATAGATCTATAAATGTTAATGTAGCTATCAGTTTCAATCAGCCATATATTATATTTTTTCACTGTACCAAAATTGTATGTGACATTACCCTATATGCACTAGCAATAAAATGGCTAATTGTTTCATGTTATGAAAACCCAATTGTACATGGGAATTTATTTTTCTGGAATAAAATCAATACGTTTTGTAGAAAGGGCTCTTGTAATTGCTTCAGTAGAATCAAAACTGTGAAGACATCTTAATCTATACTAGTACTTCAATATGAGAATATCTTCGGTGTTATAAGATGAAGCTAAGGGCAAGGAAAAGTAGTTCAGTACAGTTAATTGTGAAACCAGAGATGGTTTTTAGTAGGGAGTTATTTTGCTCATCAATTCTGCTTAGCCTTTATTATTGCTTTATATTCATCACATCTCCATGTAATATACACACTTATGAGACATCAGTAAAATACATTCAGGCTGTCTGTAATTCAAATTCCTTAACTGGCTTTAAAAATCATTGTGCAGCTGCTGTGGCCAACATCATTCAACATGCATCCATTTTATAGACAAGGGGGAAATCAGTCCTTCCTTGAAATAGCTAACAAATCCTCTCTCACTTTCAGGCAATCCTAGTCATCATTTACAATACATTGATTCCCTTTTCCTTTTCCCTTTGTAAAAGGATATGTGAAATCAGGACCTTACAGAGTTAATATACCCCAAAATAAAGAGACTGTCTTGTCTGCTGTCATGCTAATATAGTCCCACTGTAGAACTTCCCTCAGTCTGAAATGCTGGAGTCCATTAAACTCAGCAGCTACTGCAGGCACAGAAGAGAGAGCTGATGGATCTGGGGAAGATAACAAAATCACATGGGAGAGGCTTTTTTTGGGGGAAAAGAAACTCTCGGTGTCTAGGGGCTGGCTGTGTTGGTAGTCAAGCCCTGCTGCTGCCTTCCTACATTGTGTTTGTAAACCCCACCCAGCATGGCAGCTCTTCCTAATTTCTGCCCTCATTCATTAATAAGAGCTGAAGTCCAAGATGCCAGAACAACAACCTCCCAGAGCTCCCCCAAGCATTTGCTGGGTGAAGGCCCCACATGGAGGGGGACAATATAGATGACTGTCTTTACATCTGTGTTTTAAGGCACCAAATGCCCACAAATCCCCTTAGAGCAGCCATTGGTTCTTGCTGCTCATAGAAGGAATGCTGGGTGGGAAGCCAGAAAGCCAGCCCCTCTCTGCTTGCATAGTACCTCAGTGGTAACCATGTGGATGTGAAGCCCTGGCTGACAAGTTCTGGCAGGCATCTGGGGAGGTTTTGACACTTTGGGTAAAAGGGTTGTTCTGGCCTCAGTGTTTTCAAATGTCCTGCCACCAGGGCACTTCCTTTTGCCTAGCATTACTCTGAGGCAGAGGGTATATGAAAGGGGATGTTACCATCATTTGCACCCTGCCAGCAATATATGAAGGGACCATAGGATAAATGTGAATAAGGCCTTTGTATATGGATAATTTATGGCAGTCTTTTTTGTATTTTTCTTTTAATTTAGACCACGTCATCGCACTCATAAAAAAAAGCAACAGAAGAAACGGGGCCCCCTCTGCCCTTCCCGTGCAACATCACAAAAGTCTCCAGGGAGAAAGAATGGTAGGAGGCATTAGTTTCTGAGCTGGGATACCTCAGGTTCAAGTCCCTGCTCTTCCACTGACCATCTTATAGGTCCTTGGGTGAATATATTAGCCTTTCCAGGCTTCCATTTCCCCCCATATTTTTTGAGAATAACATCTCTACCCTTCCTGCAAAGGAATATTATATAGATAAAACTCTTAAAATGGAGGGAAAGTTTAGCTACAACAGATGTGGGAAAATTTTCTCATTTTACAAGTGGGAAAATGGATACACAAAGAGGCCAAAAGAACCCTGAAAAGTCAAAGTCAAAAACAGGATAAAGTTTTGGGAGCGCTGTTTCTTTTAGCTCCGATATCAAAGTGACAGTTAAAATATAAATAACAGCTGTGAATTTGCCACTGGTGTTTTTTAATGACAAATGTAGCACCGTGTGGTGACAACATGATTTGGTGCATGGGTGACTGGTTGATGCCTTTCCTATGGGAGATGCTAAGCAAGTCCCAGACAATGGTGGTATACATGCCAATGCTCTGGATGTCCCAGTTGTTTTTTAATCTCACCAGGGTGTCTTGTCCTGCCTTTCTGCACCAAGAGAAGTAGGGTCACTGCTGTGGCATACTGGAAAAGATATCTTCAGAGATGAGAATTTGCCTCATGGCTTAGTCAGCCTCTTTGTTGCCTGGATGAGTTTTCTGAGACTGCTTTTACTCAGAGTAGCCACAACTGTTTCTGGCTGTGGTCACACAGACTTGGTTGTCCAGCAGGCATTGAAAGGGATGTTTGACAAGATATACTGGGACATCAGAGCTTTTGAATACCTGGTGTTAACACTCTGACACTTGTAACTCTGCCTGGGTGACCTCACCTAGATTGCAAAAGGTTGATCAGCCTGGAGGAGGAGTAGGGGTCACTTCAGACAAAACCTGGAGGCCACCAACACAATCCGTCTCCTTGTTCTGAGTGAACCATGTGCACAAGACACTTGCACTTTGCTGTGATGCCTAACCCACACTGTCCTGGGTACCATGCTTACACTGAGACTGGGAAAGTCAATGTGTCTGCATCCCACCCTGAGCTCCCTACCTCAGCACTTCAGGTCTCACGCATTTCCTGTGCAGCATGTGGCTGCCTGCCCTCCCTGCCACCCCCCCTTCACTGTGCAGCTGGTCACCATAAGCTCTGATGTGCTCCCCCACTGGTCACAGCAGGTGAGGTCCCAGGGCAGGGAGGCCACAGGGATGACTCCTGGATGGGCAGCACGCTGAATGCCTCTGCTCTCCAGCCACCCCATGGTGGAAGCCAAACACCAAGAGCAGAGCATGAGCTGCCCTCTATGTTTCTCCATCCTCACAGAGACCTGGCACTCTCTGGAGCTGCAGTCTGGGATCTCCATCAAACTTGTGGGGTAGGGGCAGGTAGAGGAGGCATTCCCACTGCCACTTGCTCCACTACTGGGACTGCTCACAAATGATTAATCTCTCCTTTCCCTGCTGGTTTTTTTTGCTGAGTTTCTTTGCCCATTGATAATTCTCTGCTCTGGCTTTCAAGTCCAGAATAAGCTTCCAGTCTTCCTCCTATGTTAGTTCTGAACACCTTACTAACTGTAATGAGCACAACCTGCCCAAAATAACACCCATTGCTGGGTTTGCCCTGTTGGGTCCCAGTAGCTCCTTGTGGAGAACTTCTCCTATAATGTTCAAAATACTGGTTGGAGGGGCTACAAAAGAAATGCCTTTGGGTTAGTCCAGACACAAATTTGCTGTTTGATTAGGCCTGATATCAAAGCTCTTGCAACTGAAATAAACCTTAATAGTGTTTCACTCTGTTCTTCATCAACAGGAGGTTCAAGATGTAAGAGGCAAGCATTGTAAGCCGTCTACAGGATTTCTTACTGTAGGACCCAGAGAGCAGATAACCAGTATTAGGGAATGAATACATTTCACTGTTACCATGCAGCACAAAAGCAACGCTTCACGCATTTCCAAAGGGTTTTTACCTTTTTCTTTTTCTTTTTTTTTCCCCCTTGCACAAATTGGCTTGCTTTCACAGTGCTATTTTTATATAGTAAGATGTAACTATTTGAGGAAAATATGTTTTTAAACAGATTGGTTTATTACTTAGCACTGGGGGCAGATACCAATTTAAACTAACCATATGTTATATAATATTTTATTTCCTTTGTTATGTAGAGGTCCTGCTTTTTTTACTTTATTTTGGTTCATGCAAGTCTCATGAAGTTTAAAACCTAGAAGGACATGAACTGTACAGTGCAATGATGTTGTGTAAGTAGTGGAGGAATTCCTTGCCTCCAGAAGTCATAGAGGCCAAGAACATAGGAAGGCTAAGATGCATCAGACTGATGAAAGTGGACATTACCCTGAGTGGCATTTTGGATGAGGGTTTAAACTCAGGGCTACAGGGCTAGAGCCCTTCTCTGAAAATCAGAAGCCTTGGTCACAGCCATGAGCAGCTGGGCCAATGTATATCTCATATTGCAAGGTGCTAGTACTTGGTTTGCAGTAGTTGTGTGTATTAGGAGCCACACCACCAATCTGATGTCATCTGACATTTCCTATGTTCCTGTGTTTCTGATGACAAATTTAGCAAAAAAAGGATGGGTTATTAAAGCTCTAATCACATGATCATGTTGCAAGTCACTGGAGGAGTCAGATATGCTGCCATGCGCCAGGTATCTCTTCCCACCCATCCACAGGAGGTGACTTCAGCTTGCCTGGCTGGCTTTGCACTGAAGTAGGCTGAGATGCATTCACCTTTCACCAGCTATGCTGTAGCTCACCTCCTGAACAGTCATACCTACCTGAGGGCAGTCACATCCTTGATTGCTCTGGAGATACCCAAAAGAGGACGTCTGGCCATATCTTTGGAGAAAAGAGATGCCTGAGGCCAAGAGAGGGTCTGTGCAGTTTTTGGAGGGAGTGGTGTTTCTCAGGTGTGGAAATGAAGGCCAACACTCACTGTTCACCAGCAGTCATGGCCTTGCTTGCTGGTGAACAGCATAGCCTCTGAAATTTCCTTTGCAAAGTATAGCCGGGGGGGGAGACACCACTCCTTGCATCAATCCCCTCTCTAAGACAGAAGTTTCTTTTTCCTGATTCCTATCTGTATACACAATATCTCCTATATAATGTATGGAAAGACATCTGCAGCGCTGAGATAATCATGCTGTGCACTGGGATCTGTGGAGAAGCACATTTGTGCAGCACAATGCTTGTGTTTGTGTGTATCTGTGTCTGTATTGTAAGCAAAAAAATGTTCTAAGATTGTCTTCTTTTTGAGCTGGTTTCTCCAAAAGGAATCTTCCATCTTCCCTGCAGCCTGTGTTGGGAACACTGAGAGGAGAGTTTCACTAAGCACTCCTTTTTTGTGGTAGGCATCTTTAATGCCAAAGGGGCACTTTGGCTAGCCAGGACTACATTATTTCCATGTGGATGGATTCAGGAAAAATCTTATAAGTATTTTCCTCTCTGCAAAACAGGGCTATTGCAGAGAGTTCTTCAGCTGGGACCACATCACCTCATTTGCTTTAAAGCAGAAACCAACTGCTGTGCCTAAATTGTTTGTGTGTGTGATTTTGACATTCCTTCTCTTGTTATCATACCAACCTGATGCTTTAAGTATATTGTGTCTCTGTTCTGAAAGGTCTGGTACCACTGTACTTGATGAGAATTGGAGTGTTGATATGAGTAGGATCAGATCCTCTCTTTAAAGGGTAAAGACAGAAAGAAATTTTAAGAGAAAACCAGTTTCTTGTATCCTCCCTGGAACTGTACTTTATATTCTAGGATTCATCTCCTGTCCCACACATGCACCTGCCATTGCTAGTGGTTTGCCAGAGGTGGACATGTGAGTGTCAAAGCCAAGAATGACTGCAGGAAAAGTGTGGAAGAGTCTTGGTTCTGACACAGACACAGAACTTGTCCTTCTCATGCAGGAAGGTGCATTCTTCACATGTGATTCCTATCAAAGGACAGCTTGAGGTCTGATTCATTCCCATTGGACTAAATGGCAAATTAAATAATCCTCTGATTTTGATTCAGCAGCATACCTTGCTAATGATGATAGAGGCCATGACCATTTTGTTTCTTGGGGAAACATTGGTGAGAAGATGAGGTGGGTAGATGTGACTATACAGCCTTGCCAGTGCTCTGCTGCAGTCTTCGTTAACAGGGAGTGCATCTGAGGTCAGCACCAGCTGGGAAAGGTCCCTGGGAACATGCCAATCCCACATTACAGCCTGGACAAACATATTGCTTTCACAGGAGCATTGAGATGGGCAGTGCTGGAGCGCCCTAGCCAAACCCTGGAGTCCCAGCTCTGAGCAGTACAGCCAGGCAGCGGAGGTACTGCAGGAAAGGGGGTCACCTGTCAACCCTCTCTTCTAGGGGCAAACCAGTGAGTGCTGCAGGGGTAGACTGTGCTAAAGGAAGGGCATTAGCTCCTGGGAGAAATGCGTGAGTAGCACCAGGAAGGAAAGGCACTCCATGCAAGGCTGGGGGACATTTACAGCCAGGTGATGATTGTCTGGGTGCCTTGTGAGCTGTCTGCCCCTGGCATTTCTCAAGACCCCCACAGTGACCTGAACTCGATACCTCTGTGCTGGTGATGCTTCACTCCTTACATAGCTGAGACCACTCCAGGCATGGGGCTGCTCCCAGGGGCCACATTACATCCCTCTCTCACCTAGGTTGAGCACAGCGTGAATGCAGAGGTGGCACAGATCTGTCTGGAGACTTAAGTGAGAATCTGATAAAAGCTTTCTCTTGCTTTAGATCAAAATTCAACCTTGAGTGGGAAGCTTTGCTCTTTGCCTGACATTATTTGCATGATGCATTGGGAAGAGCCATGCCCTTTTTACTAGAGAAATAAATCAATGGGCTGCCCCAGTGCACCACATGTCATTTGTCCCATACATATCATGACTAGAGCAGGCTGAGAAACAGCAGTAGCCAAATCTGGCTGGGGAGGGCACTTGGTTTTCCTTTCTGCCTTTAACAGCTGACCAAAGACAAAATCAGGGAAAGGAAGTATGAAGAGTTGGGAATGAGGTAGGAATCACATGTGAAGAGGAGGGAAAAGAGATAACGCTGAATTGTGCTGAAAAAGCAGCTTCTATAAATGTGAAATCATCACGTGAGTATTTTCAACGTGCAGCTGTCAAATCCCAAGGTTGGATTATTTTGTAAGACTAGATGGTATTTATTGCTGTGTAAATTTTTTATTTATACTAGCTTTATACTTGTATGTATGAATATTTTATCTGAATTCTGCCTGAGGAAGGATGAAGGATGACTTTCTGATGTGTTTTTAACCAAGGTATTTGAGTAAAGGTGGCTCTATTTTGCAATGAAGGATATATTTGAAGTTAAATATACACATTTTGTTGAAAATGCAGTTCCTATAGAAGTTTTTGTTACCATTTTGCATTTGTTAGCCTCTAGAGGGTCCTTCTTTTCTCTGGCAACTTGTTTTGAGTGATATGATTTATACTAGCCAGGATTTTTGTGAACTCATCACCTAAATTCTGATTTCTTTTTCTTTACCAATATCCCACCAAAACAAATGTTGTCTGAAAACATGAAGCCCTGGTGGCCACAGAGAAGAAAACATATATCATAAAAGGGCTGCATGAACCTCCCATCTTCCACTCCTTAAGAACTCAGTTTTGTCAGAATTGTCACAATGTCGTAAATACTGTACTTTATATTTTTATTAAGTAAAAAAAAAATTCCCAAACAATGTGAAAAGGATTTTGTATTTGTGTTCCTGTTAGGCAGCTTTTATGGAGGAGTTATATTATGCTTTTGAAGTTACTCCTTTCATAGAAAATTTTGAAAATAAACATTTTTATATTGTTGTAATTTCTCCCATAAATGTGTATGGACTTAAAATTTTCATAATAAAAATGTCTATCTAAATTAATTTTTTATTCCTAATTTCTTTTTCCTCACATGGAAACAGCTACAAGCTTCACTCAGAAAAAATATTCAGAGGTGGTTTAAGTGTCCAGTTTGAAGGATGCTTCCATATAGCCCCAATGACTCAGACTCTGCAAGGAACCTGAGGCAAAGGGCCTATGGTCTGGTAGGCAGCAGCCTAGCAGGTTGAAATGTGCATCTTCAAAGGGAAACACTATCATTTGCTCCTTAAACAGAAACCCCACAGTTCTTTTTACTCCTTTTCCCCACACTTGTCCCTGCAGCATTTTGACTTCAGTGGAACTGAAAACTGAGCTGGTTTTGCTCCAGCAGAAGGGATGTTGTCATCATCTGTGCTGAGGAAGGGATGAAGGTTTCTCTGAAAAGCCTGAGGAGTGCCAGGAGGTGCATCTGGTGAAAGAGCAGATGTAAGCAACACTCTCCTTGGGGCTGCTTTTCCCAGGGCACAGCAGGTCAATATTCAGTTTGGATGTGAAGAATAGTTTTAAAGGCTTGTAGAACTGACCTGAGAACCTGGAGGTATAATCCTCACTTGAGTGGTGTAAGAAAGTTGCAGTGAGTTTATGAGTTGAAAACTATCTTGTCACTGCCTTTCCCTACCTCCAAGTTCTCATGGCAAAGGGAAACTGCTTCCTGAGATCCTCCTGCTCCCTTCACACTGACCTCCTCCAAGATGCCAGTCCTCCATCCATCCATGGCAACAACACAAGTGAATCCCAGCACTTATGTACAGCTCTAACTGGAGCAAAGTTTAAGGATAGTTTAATATAATAGTGAAACAGTACTTGAGCCTTACCAAACTTCTTGCTTAATAAATATTTCTTGGCCAAATTGATGCAAAGCAAAAGACATGAAAAGAAAAGGAAAAGGAAACTCATATGACTGATTATCCCATTGCAAATCCAGCAGTGACTTACTAAGAGGTTATGAAAAACTCAGCAGGTAATTCTGAGTGCAGATGGTTAGTGAGAGATTCACAGGCCACTGTGAAATGCACTGGGAGTAATTAACTGCAAAATTCCACATTAAGTACAAACTCCATGTTTTTTGGAGCACATTCCCATACCTTTCATCAGGTCTTTTCTCTTGAATGTGAAAGTCTTGGTTCTTACTTCCTCAACAAAGCATCACGGCAACGTATCCACAAACTGTCTAGGAATTGGAGGTGAACCCATCTTATTAGCACATCTGGCTCTCTTCATAGGCAGCTTTCCAATATTAGCAAGCTGAAGGAAATCAGCTGCATTTGTGGCCTCAGCCATCCTGACACTGATTATGGGCTGGATTTATTAGGTCCTGGCATGGTATAGGTCAAAAGACAGCATGGTAAGTGTCTCCGCTCCGTAGGACCAACTGGGGTTATTGCCACTGAGCATGTTACCTAGGATGCTGCATGGTAAGGGTCACTCCCACCTTCTAGTGGGCATTTCCCTGTTTTATAAAGGTACTTGCTCTCAAATCATCCCAAGAGTCTTTCAGACAAAACAAATTTGTAGGTTTGAGCCTAGCAAAGGCAAAATAAAATAAAATAAAATATAATAAAACAAAACAAAATAAATCAAAAACCCAAAACAAAACAAAACCCTAAGGTCTAGAAGCTGAAGCCAGAGAAACTCAAACTGAAAACAGATTTTTAAGTGTGGAACTGATTAGTCTTTGGAACACATTCCCCTAGAGAAGGGGGAAGGAAAGCCCTGATCCTTCCTATGCCTTCAGAGCAGGGCTGAATGCCATTGTGGTGTTAGCCGTACACAGCTCGCTGGGCTCTCAGGGGACACAAGGTGAAGTTCTCTTGCCTCTGTTACCAATAGTGTCAGACAAGATGAGCTAAGAATCCCTCTGGCCTCAGAAATGCATATGCAGAAAGCCCCAGTTTCAAGAGAGCATTCCTCAGCCTGTCTGTGATTAATAACTCCTGCATATCATCAGCCATCCCAGCTCCATTTGGACCAAGGCTGAGGATGACTCCTGCTGTTACACAGGAGACAGATTTGGGGTAAAAGGATTCTATTTCTGGTCATGAAGGTTGCCCTTCAGCTGCAGAGGCAGAGGCATGGCAGTGAGAGAAGTCTGCAGCCCTGTCCTAGGTCCATTCCCCACCCCAACTGTGGGAGGGGAGGTCTGCTCACCTGGGTGCTCTCTGGATTATGCTGCTCACACTGATGATCGTTCTTGTAAGAACTTCCTGAGTTTTTCCTTTGTCCCTTTTTTTTTGCCTCTTACCCTTATTTGTCCTTTGTTCTCTCTTCTGGCTCTTTGGGGGACCTTCTCTTTCCTCTCAACCCCAATTGTCCCAACTGAAGAGAAAAATCTTGGTGATTTAAAGCCATTCTCTGCCAGTCATCAGCATCTTCCTCCTGCTTTCTCATCCTTGTTGGTGCTCTCAGGCTAGGGCCAGTCATCCATTTCCAGTCCCTGAAAGTGGTGGAAAGACATATCCCTTTTGTCCTTTACAGTCACTGTATCAGAGCAGGGTACAGGGTCCGAGTGCTGCTGTGGAGCTGTTTGTCTTTTATGGTCTTGGGCTCATTTCCATCTGTGAGGTCTGATCCATCTTCCCCTGCCTACACCAGCAACACGCTTTGGCACATCAGTTTGTCCTCAGCTCACATGGCTCCCAGCTCCTCCTAAAGCCAGCTGTTTCTCATGGTAGCTGCTGAGATAAAGCACTGACCTGTTATTGCTGCCTTTCCACTCCCTGCCAGCAAATAGAGAGGCAAACCCTGACACACTGGCTTTGTGAGCTGGTAGAACCAAGGTAGTGCTTTAAGCTCTCAGCAAACCCAAGTCAGACCACCATGGCTGGAACAGAAGGTGAAGTCTAGCACAGTCTGTTGAGAGGTGGAAGAGCACAACCTAAGAACAGAAGGACAGAGGTTTAAAATGCTGCTGTAGCTGACTGAAACCTCCAAAACATGTGTGATTTTTCCACCCCAAAGATCGGCAATCAATTCCAGCTGCCTAGCGTGTAGTGTGATTTATTGCAGTGCCTGGAAGAAGATTTTGGCTGTGGTAAAACATGTTTGTACTTTGCCCATAAAAACAGCAAATCCGAAGAAAGGACTCTCTGGATGTGGTTCAGAATGCATAACAAAACATAGCTCACCAAGTCCTTCCACTTGCAGTACCACAGCAGTACATAAAGCAAATATAAGTTTAATATCTAGCACACACTAACTGTTTTGCCTCTGAGCGCTATAGGAAGACTTAAAATACTGCAGACTATACTGTACAATTCCCGTGCAAAGGGAAAACTACTTATAGGAGCAAATGCCAAGCCCCATTGCATTGCCTAGCCCATGTTTTCTAAATTAGAGCCTTTTCACAGGGCAGAGCACTAGTAAAATAGTTCTGCACAAAATATCTGGAAAAGGAGAAAAAAAAGAGAGGAAATACTTCTTTCTTTCAAAATATAAATATTATGAATGCAAATAGGAATCTCAACTCTCTATGCCAGATCTACAGCCACAAAAGCAGGTGGATAACTACCACCATGCCAAGTGTCCACATTCAATATTAAGGTCAGTATTAGTAACTTTCAGTGCTTTCCTCAGCCTAGTTGTTCCTGTGATTCTCCTACCTGTATTATTGCCTGCTAAGGAATCTACTCTAACCCGGTTACTGAGGGTTTGGTACCACCCTCCCCACTCCTTAGGATCTCCAGAGAAGACATCTGGTCTTGCCAAGAATAGGGAGGGAGATTACTGGGACATTTCCAAAATTAACATGTACAAGCCTGTACTACTCTACTTTTTCATCTCCTCTCCTAGTCTATTTTCTCTCAGTCCATCATTGTTATAATTTGGACAAGGTCCTGTTGTGCAGGAGTTGCACAAACACAGAAGGATAAAGACAGTCCCTACCTGATAGATAGGTCGAAGATCTGCTCTGACGGGCTCTTAATCAAGCATACGTGTTGCAAGAAATGCAAGTCTCTGTCTCTTCATTGGGTGCTGGAGAAGCATCACACCATATGCAGGTCAGCTTGTCAAGCAAGTAAAGAAGTACAGATCATATAATCTCACATTCACCTCTCCCACCATGGGCAAGGTTTGGTCTATAAAACATTTTTCAGTTCCTTGGAGGGATGGCGTATTTTAAAAAGATAATGGAGAAGTGACAAGGAGAAGCAAGGCTTCTCAGTCATTCAGTTAATAAGAGATTAAGCCTGGAGAAGGATGCTCTGCAGGCAGGAGATGAGCAGGTCTGAGTTGTGCAGCTCCCTTCACACAGTCCCCACGTGGCTTGTTCCCATGTGCATTTTAGCAGGGCTCACCCCGTGTATCACTCTTTTGGGCACCCAGCCATCCTGTCTCCTCCCTTCCTCTCCCTCCTCTTACTCTCCCTCCTTCCTCACTTTTAGATTCCTCACTATAAGATTATCTTTCCTGCTGCCATATTTTTTGTTGCTGACTTTGGACATTCTTTATGGCCTTTCATCAGGCTTCCCATTGCTCACACATTCTGCATTGGTTTGGCCTGCTCTGCCTTTTGTCTGTGCAAAAACAAAAGCTTTATCTGTGGCCCAGAGACCATGGTGACTTCAGGGCTTTCCCAGTGCCAGCACCTAATTGCAAACAAATGGAAGTCCCCAGCTACATCCCCAGCAATACTGTGTCTTGGGTGGGAGGGCCTGATTCTGCTCCCTCTGCACTGTGTGAAAGGCTCATGATTTACAGCAGTGTATCTCACACTGCCATATGGCCTTCAGCAGTAGAGTTGCCTTGGAAGAGAAGGCATAAAAGCCACATGATGCTCATAATATGAGTATTTCTAGTGTCTGTTTTCCCTTAATGCATAAAGGGGAGTTGACTGCAAAGAACAATCTGTATACTCTTCATAAAATCCTCACAGAGCACAGAAGTAAATGGCACAACATTTCCACTCCATTTCTACCACTCTTTGAAACCCACAAGAGGCTCATCACTCCATGATAAAGATTGCCAGCAGGGAGGCATACGGAGCAGGGCATCAGGCTGGAAGCGTGTGGCTCTCATGCTGTGCACAGACACTGTGCTGCCCAGCACGTGGAGCTGCTTGAAATCTGGACTTTCGTCCAGAAGAAAGAGGGAGAGATTCCCAATACTCTGACTTTTGTTTTTATTCCAGTGCAGGTCAGAAAAAGTCTGAATATCATGTTTTCTATTGGAATGGACAGTTTGGAAAGAATTCAGTCAGGAAATGACAAAGTAATTTGTTCTGCTTAAATTGACAGAAAGTTGGCTTTGCTGACGTGTCATACTGACTGATAGAAGTTGTAGTTCCAGCAATCCACCCCACCCTGGGTTTCCCAGGCTAGCCTACATCTCCTATACTGCAATGCTATCATGGCCCATCTATGACTTATTGGAACATGTCAGCCAAAGGTGTTTTGTGGGGTTTATAGTTTCTCCACAGCAACTAGTTCATAAAAGATAGAGAGAGCATAAAGGAAAATCTGGGATCATGAGCAGGCACTAGGCAGATCGATTTAATCTGAAATCATTCCATTATGATTTGACCCTCAACAGATAGTATAAAAATTTCTGCAAACTTCCCCTGAAAAGCTTTGATTTAATGAAAACTATTTTTAATTGCATAAATGCTCTGGCAGAAAATTCTCAATCACCTCTAAATTTTCTGACAAGTTATCACTTACCTGCTGTTATTTTATTTGCCACCCTTCAGTTTACTTGATTTAGCTGGGGAATAATCCTCAGATACTGGTTAGCAGATAACTAATCCCAAGTCCTGCCAGCATTATTTCTTCCTCTGTTGCTCTCAAGTGCCTCCTTTCTTTTGGAGGGCTTCCCAACCTTCATGTGAAGTACATACTTCACAGGAAGAAATCACTCCTGGAGCCTGTCCCACTGGTTCACTTTTGCCCCACAGCACCTGCATGTTCTTATTCCGGGAGTCTGCACAGGCTCAGCCCAAACAGGAATCCCACTGTAGTGTGGGAGGGCAGGTAGCAGGTAGAGGAGAGGAAGGATTATTCTTGTTTGCTCTCTAGCAAATGGATCTGGATACAATTTTTGTTTTGTCAGACTGCTTTTCTTGGAATCCAAACATTCAATGGGAATATAGCCATATTGGTTAAACTTCACTGGGAAAGTCCAAATGCTCTAAGCTGACTTTTTTATTCTCTCTAAATAGTTCTCAATTGTTTCATTTTCATAATATTGAAACCTATAGTTTTGATAAGGTAAAATGGCTTGTTTTGATTTCACTATTTCAAATATGATCTAATAATATAACATAGCAGTGCAACATCAAAAGTAGATGTTTTTATCTTTTAGAAATTAAATATATTCCTACATCAAATAATTTTTGTCGAAATAGTCATCCTGCAAGAAGTTATGATGACTGACTTCCCCTGAACCAATTAGTAGTGGAACCAAATGGCAAAACATCAGCAGTACTCGGGAAAAATAATTTCTTTTTTTGATCGCTTCTAACAGCCATGGTTTGGGAGAGAGGAACTTAAGAGGAACAGAAGGCAAATTTTTCCCTGCAGCCATACCAAAGCACTGAGGCATCCCTGCAGTGCTGCTGGGATTGGTCCTAGCAGCGGGGAACCTTAGTGGTTAGAAGGTGAAGGTATGAGGGTGCCCAACAACAATGCTCTGGCAACATCAGTGCCTGAAAACCATGGAAAGCAGTATGTGCAGCAGCCAACCTGGATGAATCTTTTACATACATTTCCCTTCAGGGGCTATTCTGCAATGGGTTTGAATTAGGCTCAAGATATGAATCTATAAATGTGGTATTTTTGGTCATTCTGCCTGTTTTGTATTAAACTTCTGCAGTTTTTTTACTCCCCCCCCCCGTTATTTTTTTTTTTACCCCCCCCCCTTTTTTTTTTTTTTTTTTTTTTTTCCCCCAGCAGCTGCACACTGAGAAAAAAGAAAAAAAAAAGTAGGAGAGTCAGGGGAACAGGGGAAGGATGAGATGTTCTCCTACCAGCACCATATTTGGGATCTTAAGGGTGAACTGAAAGAGTGGAGAGATGCTAATTGGAGGAAAAAGGCAAAACCTAATACTGCAAGTCTTGTCCATCTTAGAAATAAGAAAGGGCATCTAGAGGCAAAAAAATAGTGGAGATGGTTTCTGACTTCCTGTGGACTTGGGAAGGAGCCCATATTCGGATGTGCATAGTACAGCCATGACCTCCAGCCTTTCATGGTCTGAAAAGTCAGGACCCAGAGCACCAGACAAGCAAGTACTGTGCAGGATGGGCATGCTATTCCTTGGCGAATGGGAATTTTTCCCTATTTCATCACAACCAAAGGCAAAGCAATAGTTTTTAATGCAATTTTATTCCAAACTGAGAAAACTATATTCGTTTATTTTACCTGTCTCATGAATCAGATATATTTGTGAAACTGCTCTGAATGCACCATATCTGTATAAGAAATTCATCTGATTCTTCTGTTGTTTTAACACAGAGAGCTTGTCTCTAGCACAACTGCATGCTTTTTCTCATCATGCACACCAGGATATATAAAAGCAAAATCAATTTCAAATAACTGCTAGTCATTTTGTCAATCTCAGAAAAAAAGCTTAAAAAAAAAAGTGGCCTAAAAAGTTTCAGGTCTGTGGATTTAATGACACAGAGAACAAGGACTGTAGACTTATTTTGGATTATACTGTATAACCAAGACTAGAACTTGGCCAAGTATCCTCCCCTTGGAGTTTTCATCACATTGTTTTACTTGTTACTTAGGACCTGTGGATCCTAACTCTTTGAACATTTGCCTTCAGAGGAATTAAATTAGATTATGAGTAACTTTCATCCTGCAGTCCCAGTTGCTCAGACTTTGGCAAATGGCCTTCCACAGAGGAACAACCTTTGGGACCCACAGAGTGAAATGCAGAGAAGGCTAATGAGACAAAGCCCACACTAATACGCTGTGGTGAATAACCAAACAAACCATTAAAAATTGAAGATTTGCCATTTTTCAAGCCTAGAGATGTGCCTGATCTCCAGGGATGGATAGTTGACATTACCCTTCTCTGCAGCACCAGGAGCAGTGCTGGGCACTGAATCATTCTCAGCAGATTATGCAGCAAAATATCCCAGTTCATTGAAGATTGTGATGGGGAAGGTTGTGTGGGTTTGCTGGGGCTTTTTTGATTTGGTTTGGGTTGGGGGTTTTTGTGTTTTTTTTTGGTTGGTTGGTTGGTTTTGCTTTTTTGTTTTGTTTTGGTTTTGTTTTTGTTTCGGTTGGTTGGGTTTTTTGCTTTTGTTTGGTGTTTTGTTTTTTTTTAATAAGGGAGAGTTTTGATATAGAGAAGAGGAATTTCTAGGTAGGTGCTGGTGGATTGAGTTAGGGAAGACTTTCTCTTCAGATAGTATGGGATTTGTCTAGGTGGATAGCACAAGTCATCCAGGATGTATTGGAAGTTTGCTCTCACCCTCTCAGGGGCTTCACTGTCAGCAGACTGGATGCTAAGTGTCTCTCTTCATTGCCTCATCAGTTCTCATTAGCCTTGTTCTGCTCACAGAAGTTTCCAGAGAAGATGGGATCTGCTTTTATAAGGCATTGTCCAAACTTGCATAAACAAACCACTTTAAAGAAATGTTTGAGCGAGTAATTTAGGAAAATTCTTACAGAAATTAAGTGATGGGTGACCCCTTCCATGACCAGCACACCCCAGTGCTTGAGGGCAGTGGAAGCCTGTGCTCCCATCAGAGATGTCTTTTCTTGGAAGCTGTCCCAGAACCAGGTAGGAGCATCCAGGGCTGTCTGGCAAAAGTTTCACAGAATCACAGAATTCTTCACAGCTTTACTGACAGAAGTCACCAAAGGCCCCTTTGGAAGAGTCCAGACTGCTGCTTCAGAGGGGTCAGTTTGCAACTATGATCTGAGTGGCATCTCTCATGGCAGATTTACCTTTGGACCACTCCCTGCCGAGGGGAGGTGACGCTTGCAAATCTGGCATGCTACAGAACTGACAGTCAGTTCAGTTGGCTGGAAGGCAAGGTAAGCTGGTAAGACTCTTTGCTTTGCTGAGTCACCACACAGTTATTAAGGTCCTAATATCTCCTTTACATATTTCCAGTGGGCTGGAACAACACCTCTCATCAGCTTTAAAGAACTACCAAAATGCTTATGCTATGAAAAGGCTGTTAAGTTTGAGTCAGGAATTAGCACAATCAGCACAACCCATCATGTGGGGACAGTCCACTTCCTACTCACTGAAAGCCAGGAAATATTTACTATGGCTTCTCTTTTTTCTTTTTTCTCCTTTTTTTTTTCCCCAAGTAGGAAAAAAAAAGAAAAAAAAAAGAACAACATTGCAACAGTGTGCCTGGTTGTTCTGCTAAAATTTATCTGTAATGCCACCTGCTAGCAAGTCCTGCCATACTGCAAAGGGCCAGGTGCAAACCAGCAGGAAAATGCTCACTTAGTTTAGAAGTAAACGGATGCAATAGGGGGCCATTGCTTTACAAACATGTATGTAATAACTGATATCAAATAGTCTAATTAGATTCTGAGATAGTTTGTGTGTAAGGAGCAAGCACCACCTATTAGCAGAACCCTGTGTGGGCAGAGAGCTACTGAGTCATTGCAATATTTTAGCAAAGCTGAGCTCAGCTGTTTCTCTGGTTAGTCTAATCATCCTCATGAAGTTCACACCAGGAGAATGAGATTCACGCACAATCTCAGTACGGCCAGGACAAAGTGTTGCCCACCAGACTATATTCTACTTCCAGCTCTGGTCTGCCCTACATGTGTGCTAAATAGCATTGCTTCCCAGCTTTTACTTCAGTTCCTTTATCCTTCCTCTATTATGGGTTCACCATAATTGTTCTAAAGGCCCTTAATCTCCCTGACATTGTCCTTCCATTCTGGACTGTAGAATGCCATGCAGACAAAGGAAGAGGGGAGCTGTAGAGTGAATTATAGTATATGACATATACTTAGACACCTGCTCTTGTACAGTTGCTGCCAATTGGGTTGCAACATGATGTGTTACAGCCAGGGCTCTGGTGTGTCACTTCCAGCACTGTCTGATTTCTTCTCCTCTGGGATGACAATGTGTTGGCAACATCTGTCCCTCAGTTCTAGACAGTGACAGTTGCCTTTTTTTTCAATGAACACTACCAAAGCACAGGGGGATTGAAATTAGTCACATGCTTGGCTGAATCCAGTCAACAGTTTCAGATGAAAAAACAGCAATCTTCAAAAGTACTTCAGCATTTTAGTTTCCTATTTTAAAAGTAAAATACTTTCCTTTCTCCTTTTAAATGAACCTTTCTTGTCTAAAAGGTAATTGAATGAGTAAGAGATTCAATTTGAGAAAAAACAAATAGTTCTGTAATGATTATCCTTTTTTCTCTTTTTTTTTTCTACTGTTCTATTACAGTTCAGCTCAGTCTGAATCAATTATTGCATTCCTTCCCTAAGTTTCCTAAATCAACTGCCAAAAACCCAGTCTCTCTACAGTTACTTTCCACCCATACTCTCAGTCAATATCCTCTTCCTGATCTCACCGTTTACTGTTTATCAAGGCTGAACAACTGGATCACTTTGCTCCTCCTGTGATGAATGTGTCCCTTCACCACGAATCTCCTCAGTTTCCTTGAATGTTTATTTCTGAGGTTGAAGTTTTTAAGTATCCCTGCTCTAATTTGGACATCCAGCATGTGTAACTCTTCTAACTAGGGCAAAGTGTGTTTTCAGGAATGATCATTCACAGAAGATCCTTTCACTTGTGAGTAGGATAATGGCCAGGTCCTCAGCTGCTGGCTGAACAACCGCAGTACTGTCATATGGGCCTGAGGTGTTTTGCACTCCTCTTCGGAGATGGTTCATTCAGAAAGATCAGAAGATACTCTACAGGGAGAGAACTAAGAGTCACCTTGCCTTTGGCTGATGTGTAGCCAGCTTTGTTCTGTCTATCACTTTTATTAGACTTGCTTTCCTTACAGGCAAACCGCTTGCAAGCCTCCTATTTGTGTAATCTGCTCTTCATCACCTTGTGTATTTCAATCCACATATTTACACGACTGGGGCTATGGGAGAAATTAGATCCACATCACCCCACATCTGTACTCCCACTCTCGAAACTATTCCACTGCTGGGCTGTCAGGAATCATTACAAACCTGAGGAGCAAGTGCCCTCATATGAATGCCTTCAACTCACCTCCAGGACCAAAGATGATGTATGAGCTGCGATAGGCTCTCTGCTTTCCCTGGTGCTCAGAAACACAACTCCTCTCTGGAAGGAGGATGATTATTGCTTAAACACATCTGCACTCAAGGATCAGAGGATGATAAAGCCCTGAGCCTCCCATCAGTGTGAGGTGTTCCATGGGCTGTGCAACCCAAAGCCGTTCAGCAGCAGTATAGCCATGCAAACAGTACTCCCAGCTAGGGAGGGAACAGGGACTTGTGAGATACTGCAGCAGTAAGTCATGACCCTGTCCCAGCTTGATGGATCCCATCTAGCTTGCAGTGTGGTCCTGCAGGCTGGGGAAGACTGTGCTCATCCTCTGCCAGCAGCTGTACTCTGGCTCTGAGCTTATAAAGCAGGTTGTGACAGTCTCACATTGGTGGAATGCCAACAGGTGTCCAGGACACACTCACTCTGCAGCTACTGGAACACATCAGGATGCCTCCCAGGGCATTTCTGCAGACCTTCACTTTGCCTCCTGGGTAAAACAGAGATGACAATATGTCCTGACCTCACAAAGGTGTTAGGAGGGTAAATGCCTTAATGTAAGAATGCTAAAGCGTGTGAGTGCTTCAAACAGAGGCCGCTTCTGTCAAGATCCAACTAAGAAAAGTGCAAAAATTACGTGCATTATCTTTTAAATACATAAGTCCAGTTTTTAAATTTTTGCTGGGTTTTTCCTGTCCATTTTGATGGATAAATCCATCTCAACATTTTTTTCTTCTCATAATTGTGTTTTAAAAAGAAATAGGAAAGAGTAAACAGTAGTGAGAGGTTATAGAGTATTTCCCTGCTTGGTTAGTCTTCAGTGCCCCATTCTTCACCATCAAGAAATTGTGGAAAGGAATTTTCAGATCAAGTAGTACTTTTAATAGAATTTGAATAATTACTTTCTTGGAAGAAGGGTGAAAAAATACATGAAAGCAAGAAATAAACATCCATCAACATACTGCATCAGAAGATGAGTGTTAGCCACAGGAACTCCTCAGGGATCACTGCTATCCACAGCCCAGGGCTGCAGTGGCTGCATGGTCTCCCTCAGCCTTGGTGGCCTTGATGGCTCCCTGGCAAGCCCTGTGGTGAGATGCCTCTGGCTGAGTGGCAGATGCACCTTTGGTAGCACAAACATCCAAGCAAGAGCTCATCCCCACCGAAGCCTGAGCCCCTGCTGCCAGCAGCACACCTCTGCTGGACCCCCTCCCTCCTCACTGCGCGCTGCTGTAAGGGCTGAAAGGAAAGGAAAACAGGGCTTAGGAGTGATCTGGGAGGGGTTCAGGAACGGTGACTCTCAGTTTCCTACCAGCACGTGAAATCCAAGCCCTCTTTTTCTGTTTCGTGCCTATTTAAGAGGTTTCTTGGTTTATGTCAGCTCATGGGTGACACAATGTCACATTCAGAATTAATGAGGCCGGTGAGGCCAGGAGAATGTCATTAGACTAAATGCAAATGCAGTGCTCAGAACAGGCCCAGACCTTTGCCCCAACACCAAATGAATTCAAGGCTAAAACTTGGATGCAAATAGCCCAGGGCATGACCTAGTTATGGTTCACACTAAATCCAGACCTTGAACTTGGGAAAACCTTGAGGTTTTTTTACTTTTTAATTTTCATGCACTACTTATTTTCTGTCTGTATGCCAGATATGAAAGAAGAAATGCAGAAATTTTGCAAAGGAGGTCATTCTTCAGCTCCCACCAGTCAGACCAGAAGGAAAAGTAACTAAAAAGTCTAGATGTGTTTGAAAAATTTCCAGCATTCATGTGCAGACTCTCCAAATCTGGATCAATTCCCAGTGATCATCCAATCTGCTAGGTCTTTCATGCAAATTGATCTCAGCAAGGTCTACTCCATCACAGAAAAAGACACTCTCTTAGGGCTGAAACAAAAAGGAATGAAAATAAATATTCTCAGAGAACCTGTGCATGTGGTTTTTATGTGGCTTATTGCCTTTGAAACAAACTCAGAGTGGCCACAGCCTCCAGCCAGTCCATAGGTTCTTGTCTTGAGTAGGTGGGTAGAAGGCACATTTAACCTTCATTCTGAAAGAGAGCAAAAGCCAAAAGGAACAAGCGAAATAAAATAAATACTGAAAAACAAAAATGAAAGGGAAAGGCAGTCCAATACAGGTTTTTCTAGACATAAAATTTCCTAAAGGCAAACTTTGGTCAAAAGTTTCACTTTCAAAAGTGCCTCTTTATTTTTTTTCTCTTTTTTTCTTTTACTTTTTTTTTTTTTTTTTTGGGTGGGGGGGTTGGAGGATCGCAGAAGTAGTTGCCATGTCTTCTGTGACTTTTTATTTGCTATAAAATGATGAGGGTTAAGCTTGCTTTTTCATTTCTAGTTGGTGATTTAATTTGTTCTCCTTTCCTCTTTTTAGGCAGCCTAAATACTTTCTATGATGAAACTCTTGTCTTTTCCTTCCCGGTATTATTTCTTTCCTTCTTCACCTAGAGATTTCCATTGCTGGTCTAGAGATAAGCATATGTTCCCAGAGCATCCACAATTCCTACTGACTTCAGCATCTTCACTGAAACTAAACTGCAAAATTCAGAATTAAAATGAGGTTCAGGTTTCAGCTATGCTGTGTGGAAGCTGAGCTGATTTTCAAAAGTGCACAAAATGAAGACTGGAACATAGTGCTCACAGCTGCTAGATACCAGGCTGTAACAGCTTTGCCTAATATTGCCCTCCATAAAGAAATCCTGCATCAAGAGGCCTGTTAAGTGAATAACTCACTGCACAAGGAAGCATGTTCTCTCTGTAAGCTCTGCATAAAGCTTGCATCTGCACATATCTTTCTTTTTCTTGGGTCTGCTTTTATTCCTGATGGCTTATTGCCAGGGCAGGGTTTACTAGTGAAATTCACATGGGAGTAGTTTTGAAAGCCTAAAAATCAATCATGAATTTAAACTTCCCCCCTGGCCCCACTCTTTCTGTAGGAATAACACCCCTTCACCACCCTTCCTTCTCCTCAGCTTGCATTGCTCTGGTAAGTTATTTATCAATAAAAATTCCACAGCCAACACATAATTGGATTTCTTTAAGAGCTTTCAAAACTGAGCTGCACAAAGTTGCAAGAGGTAGACAATTAGTTTGACAGAGGAGTTAGCACTTCAGCCTTGCATCTGTTTTCACTGCCTGCTTCTTTCAGAGCAATCATTTTCTCATTTCATTCTGGTTGTGAAAGGAGCAGGTGAAAACAAGCCACAGTTCCTTTAGCAGCCAGCTCTGGTGGTTGGCCAATATTCGTTGGAGTGCCAGTGAAATAATGTGCTGGAAACTCTTCTGGCAATGGCTTTCAAACTGGCACTTAATGGTAAAGAGTTCAGGTAAGAAAAGTGCATACAAGAGGCTGTAGAGTAATTTCAAGGCTTCTCTAATTAAGGATACACCTCATTTGGATAATCCAGTGTCACAGGTGAGATGGGCAATGGAAGCTAGGAGGCACAAATTATTTGGGCTTTATCCCCAGCAATAACACTTACTCAGACCACAGCGACTTCCTTCTGATGAATGGTGTGAAACAACTGCAGAGCACTGCATCCTCCACCTGCCACTACAGACTTTTCCACAGCACAGGACAGACATCCAAACTGCTCAAGCCAACTAGGCAGTGAAACCAGCTAGACCAAGCAACACATACCAATCCTTTCCAGGTTGCTTTCTCCTCCTTTCCTTCTTTTCCCTCACTTCATTTTCCAAGCCTTTCTATTAGAAGGGCAGAGGAGGCTATACTCTTCTCTGAGGCAGGTAAGTGGTGGAGATGCAGATGCAGATGGAGACGATGCAGATTGCAGATGCAGATGCAGATAGAGATGCAGATGTGTGGCACCAGGAGTCTGACTGCTCTCCTCCCTCAGGGTCTCTTCCCACAACATTGTCCTGCTTCCCATGGAGCTGTGCACAAGGGCAGAGATTACCACGCAGAAGGATTTTTACTAGTAGGGAACACAGGCAATCCAGAGTGCTGCATGGCTAGTGAAAGGCAGGGTATCACTGGCAGCACTTCTCATCAGCATTGTATCTGGCAGTATAACCAGACAATATTACCACTCTACAGTGCTCAGCAAAGGAAGATCAAGATTCTGCTTTGCTAAACTGTACAATGAGCCTCCAGAGTTCGTAACATGCTTCAAGAGAACAGAAGCAAAACTGGGAGTTACAGGGAGTTACTTTGTGTCACTGGGTAAATCTCTCTCCTCTCTCAGGGTGATGGCTCTCACTCCTCACAAGCAGTTGCTGCCCTGCTGGGGCTGGGCTGGGCTCCCTTGCAAAGAAGCCCGAGCAACATCTCCTTTCCCTTCCAGTTTACTCCACCTCTTCTCACTGTGGGTGTCAGGTGCTCCCCACTGCAACACCTGTTTCAATAGTTTTTCTTCATCTGGTCCAGGAATGAAGGTGACAGAACTCTTCCTGTTACCAAGGGCCCTTCCAATATCCTCCAGGCGATCACTTCCCTCTGCCCATTAGTTTCCATGCTCCCAGATCCTTCTCTTTTTCATCTTTCACATACCAAGCCCATTCATCAAGACCTGACAAGGACTGGGTCTGAGTTTGATTTCCTAGCTGGCACCAGAAAGCAGTGGACTGCCTTGGGGCTGCAGAGACGTGCAGGCATTTCTGATGAAGCAGGCGAGGTTACAAATTAGATTCAGGTCTAAACTAAACTTTCAGCTCCAAACAGTTCTGAAATGAAGCTCCTGACTGAATCTGGGTGTGAAGCTTCGTTTGGTTCCTCTTGTGAAAAGGAGCAAGAGCTAAGCTCCATGAGCGCTTTGGAGCTGGGCTGTCTTGAACCCTCTAAGTGAAACACATGGTGTATTTCTTCCCTTCTCCATCTGAGAGCTGAGAGCCACACCCTAGCAGAGCTTGAGGTGGAGGGTCTTAGAGCCACTGGCTTGGCCTGGGCCACCCACCTCTGTGTCCTTCTGCTAGCAGTGACCAAGGAGAAGACCGCTTCTGTTGCAGGAAACGTAATTGCTTTACAATTCGCTTCCTGTTTGAACAAAACCAGCAGACCAAATCACTAAACCGTTTTAAAGGGAAAGAATTTCAGAATTAAATTAGGGGTATGGAAACAGCATTTTTTGAGTCATTCTCAACAAAGATGAAAAAAAACCACCAAAAGCAAAACTGATGAGAGCAGCTTTTTCCATCTCAAATGAATGTTTTGAAACAAAATAACTTTATTTTACTCCAAAGCTCAAGTGGAGGCAAGTTTTCTTTTTGCTTCATTTCATCTTCCTGGAATATTGAAAAACAGCTGTCACAATGGCCAGATCTCTCTTGCTGCCCCACAAATACTATTTTCACTTGAAACCACATTTTCTGATAGGAAAAACTTTTCAGGAAAAAAAGCAGTCTTTGTGAGAATGTACATGGATCTGTCTGGGATTGAGCTATAACTCAAAGCAACATCTCCATTCATGGAGAACTTCTCCAGCCATTTGGTTCTCCCTCAGTACACAGGCTTGTAAATAAAACATAAAGGCCTTGCTCCCCACAGCCCCAACAGATGGAAATAATCTGCACTGTTTACATATCATTTTACAACCTGGGGAAATCAAGCAGGTGGTGACACAGTTACCTTTAACCAGACTTTAAAGCAGTTGTGGTCCCCGCGGTGCCCAAGGGCAGCCTTCCCCTCCAGCAGAGCCAGATGAAGGTAATGGAGTGAATGGGTGGGTGATACAAACATTTTCTGCAACCCCCTTCTCTCATCTGGCACAGAGACTATACCCCACCGGTGGGGCTGCCCGTGGGGGGACCCCTGGCTTCCTGCACCGCCTGAAAGGAGCCAGTTGCCCACAGCAGGGAAACCCGGCCCTCAGCATGTGCCTCACCCACCTTCCAGGGACTGGGAAGAGCCTTTGCAGGGTTTTCACCATCCACAGCAAAAGCTGCAGCCAATGCTAGAACACAAATGCTGCTTCTGGTTTCTAACTTCATCTTTTTTTGCCTGATTTCAGCAAGGCAACTTGCAGTTTAGTATTCTTTACTTCAAAATTTTGCTTGGATGTATTACTACTCCTTCTTCCCTTGCAAATGAGTTTATTTAACTTCTGGCAGGTCACACCAGAAAGCAAGGGTTAAGTTATGCAGTGGTTTGCAAGAGAGATCATTCAGCTTTGGCAGGGACTGTGCTCCCCACCCCTAGTCCCTGTGTTTGATGACGTTCAGGTCAGGGATGACCTGAGACGATGTATAGATGAGGAGATCTGGGACCTGCCCTTTCCTTTGCTAAACAATCCAAAAAGCTTTCAGAGGTTCCCCATACCTGCGTTGCCTGTTGCTTTTGAAATATTTGATGAGATCTGGAAGGAAAAGTCAATTATGTTTCATAAAAATACCAGTAGGTTTTGTAAAAAAATTTCTCCGTCTTCTTCCCCTCCTCCATATTTCAAGAAGATTCATGGAAAGAAAATTGAGTGGGATTTTAAAAAGGTGTTTTAAATAAAAAGTTTTGGGTTTTGTATTTCATTTAAAAAAAACCAAAACACACCAACAAACTAAACCAAATAACCACAAACCCACTCATGAAGCAGTAAAAAAAAAAAAAAACCAAAAAAACCACAAAAACCCCCAAACAAACAAAAAAAACCAAAAACAAGGAGGAAAAAAAAAAAAACCACAAAAAACCCCAACGCCCACAAACATAAAAAATATAGGGGAGGGAGGATTCAGGGGAGATGGTAGCTCACAGTCATCATTGTCCAAAGCCAAAATCTAGTCTAAACAGCAAACATTGTGCAATCATTCCATCTGCCCATCATTCCCTTTCCAAACACAGAAGCAAACCAAACCTTTATTAGCACAGGATTTGTTTACACACAGTGATGTTACTTTAAGGGAACAGAGAAGTAGTGCACATCTCACACAAATGCTGTGCATTGTTTTCATTGTAGAAATACACCTTCAAGCTGGATCGTTCATTACAGTAGAGATCTGGGGATATGCTGTGCCAAAGTAAGATATCTTTGTTTTGATATAATCTCATTCACACTGAAGATTGCACATCTGTCCATAAGCAAAAAAACCCAACCAAACAACAACAACAACAAAACCAGAAAAAACCAACAAACAAACAAAAAAACCACACCCAAACCCCATATTCTTGACCAAAGCTATTATGAGGATATAGAGCTGGCCTCAAAACAATTTACCCTTGCTACAAAAAAACTGACCCTCTGGTGAGGGCCCAGTCTCTGAGGTCTTCTCCAAGCCCTTCAAGCCATTTTTGAACTCAGCAAGACTACCAAAGAAGAAAGCACTCTTTTTTCTGGGTCTTTGCTGCACTGGCTTCATATTCCTATCTCACATAGTTCCACCAGAAAGGCATTAGGCCAAAGAGTATTTCCTTATGGTGAAAGGGAAGCTATCAGGCAGATAGTGCCAACGCAGTGCCAATAATGGGTTGCTTGATGTGCACAGATGTTGGATTGCTCCTTTCAGCACTGTTGATAGGATGGAGAGTAATCCAGTCAATAGCATAAAGCTATCACATGTATCAGTGGGGACACTATCCCAAAAGGAAGCTCTGGAATCAGAAGTGTGATTAGAGGCAGGAAGAGAGATTACAGCCTAGGAAAACATGTTGGGCAAGAATATACTGAAAATAGCAGGACTTGCTTTACACAGAGATAAAAAACTAGGAATGTTATGGAAGTAGACAGGACTATCAGTGCTGTATAAAAGCCAGGTCATAGCAAAGCTTCTGTTGCTGTGTCTCCTAACACAGGAGTATCCTGGATGTGCACAGATATGCAGTGGAATTGAGTCATGATATTTGAATGTATCTAGAGGAATAGCTTCTCCACATGTTGCATTTGATGCCTGGAGATTAGAAAGGTTCAGAGTAAAATAGGATGCTCCTCAAAGCCATGGGAATGTTCACAATTATATTAATGCAGTTTCATAAACAAGAGTTTGGGGAAAGTTATAAAACACGTTGGCAGAAAACTGCTAATAAAGTAAATTAGTAAGAAGCTTCCCCAGTGGGCAGTTTCTCTCTTCCTTAGGAGCACCTGGTTCTGAATGTAACCGGAGCTGGGATATTGGTGCAGATGTCCCAGGCAATTTGGCAAGCCTGAGGTTCTCCCCTTCTGAAATTACTCCTGTAAGTCAACTAAGGTTCAAAATGCTCAGTTTTCTGTCTTCTCTCCTCTGTATTTTCTCAATACCTACTGCTGCTTTCCTTACACAGGGCTAGCGTTAGCATACCAGGGTCCTCTAACCTGCATCCACGCTGCTATGAAGTCTGAGGTTTGTAAGAATATTTTATATGGATTTTTTTTGTTTGGTTTTTAGCCAAAATTGGGTTTGTGGCATTTACAGACCAGTCACAAACCTCTGGAGGAAGTCTGGACTTGAGAGATTTGCAGCTTCATTTTGCTCACTGTAGAAGTTGGAATAACTTGGATAAACATTGCTTAATCAGTACAACTCCTTGTGCTTATCTGCCACAAACCCAGACTGCCTTCTCCTTACTATTCCTCCAGCACTAGTTTTCACCAGACATAATCACAAACATTCCTGTTTCCTGATAACATGAAGAGTAGCAAAGTTGATTCAGAAAAGTTTTCTTGTGTGTGAGAGCACAGGCAGCTGGGGCTGCTGCTTGTGCCCGCAGCTGATGTTCGAAGGCGCTTGCCAGAGCCCAGCTGGGGAGATAGGGAGCTGAGAAAGCTTGACTTCTGAAGAGCATAGATAGCCTGGGATAATCACTTGTAAACGACTGAAGTAGGTCTCTTGAATTTCACTTCTCCATAGCACTGTGAAGGGTGTGTGTGAGGTGGTGACACTTACAAGAGAAATGAAGAACTGACTGCAGGAGCTACGTGCTTCTGAATGGATGCTGGACTGTAGTGGATTTTTGGTGAGCCTGGTAAATTCAGAAATTTTAGATTTACACAGGGAGCACAGTTATTTCAAGGGTTTTCTTCTGCTGAGGGAAAAGTTTCCAATTTAAAAAATGCATGGGAAATTTTGAAAATATGGCAATAATCCTTGTTCATTTCCCCAAAATAATGAACCTTTTTATCTGAAAATATTTTGTTTTAAAAGTTATCAAATGAGGAATTTTAGTTTGGATTGAATATGAGGTTTAGGACAGAATATCCCTATTCATTTTATATTTTCTCTTTTCACTGTAATGTTAGTCAGGTAACTCAGAACATAATTCATAATAAAAATCTGAAATCTGGAAGTTCTTATGTCTATGTCCATGCCCAAATACCTGGCAGCAAGAGAGTCAGGAAAGTACTTTATCAGGGCAGGGTCTGTCCTTTCCAAACACATGCTTTTGGAGAGGATAGGGAAAGGAAGGGAGCTAATGGGATTAGCTCAGACACACAGCTTGCTGCTAAAACTCTCACAGCAGATGTGCTGCTCTGCTGGGAAAACAAGAGGCACTGCAGCCCTCTCTATCCCTGATCTCTGGTGGGCCTTCCCCAGGCAATCTTTCGTGCCAGATCTCCATAGGTATGGCCAGACCAGCACTCTAACTTCCCCTCTTCCCCTCCTGCTTACTCCCCTGTCTCTAACTTGAATTGCCTTGCAGTGATGTCAGCCCATCCCTATCCCCCACGCTGCTGACACGGGCTGGGTTTGGGAAGCCCTGGGCTCCTGGAGACACAAATCAGGGTGCCTGGATTTGCAAACTGCAAGGTGGGCATCCTGGGGTGGTACTGAGGCTGGCTTGGACCAGCGATAGGATCATAGCACTAGGATCTGCTGAGGCTGGGAGAGCAGATTTTCCAGTTTCACATCAGATTGCTTCTCTTGGACACAGAGAACACTGGGGCATAAATCCTAGAGTGCAGGAGACAAGATTACATGCTCACACACATTAATTTACATCCATGTCTCATTCTTCTAGCTTTTTGAAGACATTTCTATTTATTTATTTCCTCATGTTACCAGTGACATTAATAGTTTAGCAGCAGCTGCTGCCAAAAGAATGATCCAGTTTATAGGCTCAGTGAAGAATGACCTTTTACATTATTGGAGATAAATGAATCTTTGTTCCCCAAGCAGAAGAAATTATTTCATTCAGTAAAGTAACCAAACAAAGAAATTACTTCCCTCAAAAGTGTTCAAGAAGTGCTAGTAATATGGAATGCAATCACCACAACAGATTTAGTTAGCTGTTTTCCCTCCATCACTTGTCATATACTTTTAAAAATAAAATGACTCCCGAAGGGACCAATTCACAAGACATTTATACTAAAAGTTATGTCCAGCCAAAGCAGATGGAATGCAGATAGTGTAGGATATGACAGGGGAGCAGATGTTTTCTAATCATTCCCGCATCATTCCTGGTCATTGGCCAGCTGTATTGGGATTACCCAGTCCCCACACACAAGCAGCATGGCTTTGTGTTCTGCAGAGACACTTGGTAATCCAGAAGACTGCTTGGAAGAAAAATTAGGAGTCTCAGCACTGGTATTTTTATGATGCCTTGCTGTTGCACCTCATTTAATTGGTAAACAAAGGGAATGAGTATCAGAACTTAAACCACATTTTTCACAGCCATCTCCAGCACTGGTGTGGCTGCTCTGGAGCCCTCTCCATCTCCAGGAGAGGTGCAGCATCCCTGCAAGGCTGTGCATGGCTCCTTGCTAGTTCCTGGCCGTTGTACCTCATTCCTAGCCTGGGACAATAGCATTCATTTTTGCATGCTCACTGTAATTTCTAAGTCACCCTTTGAATTCTATTGCATTTCTTTTTTGTTTGTTTGTTTGTTTGGGGGTTTTTGTTTTGGTTTGGGTTTTTGTGGGGTTTTGTTTTGTTTTGTTTTCCCTAAGGATTGAATTCCTCTTCTACCTGAATTCTGAGAGAAAAAAATTACTTTTACCTCCATTTAAACAGTGGATAAGATACAAATGGGTCCTGAAGGAGAAAGATTTGTTCCAGACAGACCTGCTGTGAAATCTCCACACTCATTTACATGCATACATACATATGAACAGACAGACACACACAGATATATATCTATATCTATATCTGCTATCTCTGTATCTATGTACATTCACACATAATGCACTGCAAAGATATGCAGAGACAGCTCCATGATGCTCTAGCCCATGCTGTCATGGAATAGAACCAGAATGACATTTCTTGAGTTAAGTCAGAGCTACTTTGATTCAAGATGTCACATGGATTAGAGATCCCATTCATGTGTCCATGACCCGCATTTTAATGTATGGGGGTTTCTGTATATTTACAGTGAAGTGGCCCCTTAAGTGTGGAAAAAGATTTGGTTTTTTTCACAAGTTCCTGGGTATGTTTGTGCTTCCTGGACTTCAGGCTGTGTGTGGTGCCTGCCCTACCACTAGTCCCTCACTTAGCTGGTCCCAACTGTGCCTGCAGGTATTGCATTCAAACCTCAAGACTGCAGAGCCGGTACAGGGTTAGGGCTGTAACCAGTTTAGGTACATCTGAGAATAGTCCTAAATTATTTATAGTGCACTCTATGTGCATACATCTTTGTATGTGGGTACAAATACTTGGGTAGCTGCTCTACATAGGCACAAACTTTCCTTTCAAGGAGTCAGCAGATGAATTTGCCTCTAAAATAAACCCAAAAGTTTTCATAACATTTCGTGAAAGAAGGACTGCGATTTTAGTGCAGATAAAGACAAGTATGAGAAACACCATTCTGGAAAAAATGGAGCTGATAACCCTGTGAATACTTTCATCCTGAGAAGTAACAGAGTGCAGTTATTTTCTTCTTTGCCTTTCCTGTCTTCAGCAGCAAGGGAAGGGCCTAAGTAATGTACATGATTTATAGAAGATTCTTCACCACCTCCAGGTAGATAAGGATTGCAGGACAAACAGAGGTGATGGAGGATCCATCAGCCAGCTTGAGAACAGAGATATTAGGCTGCTTGAGAAAAAGCAGGAAGGCAAAATCCTAATGCTCAGGAGTCCAGTAATGTTTACACTGCTGATAGTGACACACAGATGAAGGACTAAGACCAGCTGGACTTAGCCTGTGAGATCTCATGCTAGGGCTGCATAGGGCTAACAGTTTCCATCCCTTAGCTGGATTCATGTGGTACTTATCTCTCAGTCAGATGTGGTCAACACATGATCCCTCCCGCTGCCCTTCTAGGAAAAATTTTGACTGGCATGCTCCATTGCCTTGGCCAGTCGTTGTTGGGAAATGCTCCCAGGGAGCAAATGGCATTTAATTGCTCTCACATACAAAGGAGTCTTGAGATGCCTCTTGGCAGGATCCAAGTATGTCTGGAGGTAGATGGAGAATCAAGTTTTGTTATTGCCTTGAGTCAAACCTCTCCTGGTGTCCAGAGGACTTTGTTCTTCAGATCCTCTCAGCCAAGCACTGCTCATGAGGGTGCAATTTACAGCAGACTTTGCGTGGGTGGGTCAGGTCAGAGAAGAGTGATACTAACCCAAGCAAAGAGCCAACAGCTTTACTTTCCCAAGGATGATGCAAAGATAAAACGAATTATGGCTAAAAAGTATTTTTCAACATGAAATCTGGAATTTGTCAGGAACATGGGATTGCAATTACAATTCTGTCTTGCTCTTAGCCACACCATAAAAAGAAGGTCACCAGGATCCTTCTGTTGATGATGGGAGACATGTCTATTGCTCTATGTATGGCAGCTGCAAAAAGGTCATTAGACAGAGGAAATCCATGACAGAGGATAATTTCATTACTACAACCTAGAAAATGCTGCTTGTATCAAAAGTAGGGCCAATCAGGAGGCATAAATTTTGCAAGGGCAATAGACCTAGCTTGACACATTCGTATCCACACCTGACCTTTCTGTTTTCACCTCTGAGAGATCATTTCCAGGGAACAAATAACCTGGTCATTCGTGAGTCCACTGGGCAGATACAGCCCTTTCATGGGCTTCCTGTAAGCTTCAGGTATCCAGAATAGATGAACATATGCCAGCATCTGAGTCAGGGGTTACAATGGGTATAGCAGAGGTCGAATATAAAAATCTCCCAAGTGTTGCCTGTGACTTTAATTCAGCAAAACGCTAAAGCATAATCTTAGGCTAAAATTGTAACACCAGCAACAGTGACTTGTCTACTTAAAGCTGGGCATATGGTTAAGTACTTTGCTGGATCGAGGCCAGGATGTATAGCATGATCCTACCAGAGGAGTAATCAGCAGTGGGGACTGAGTGCACACACATATGGAGTGAAGGTATCCCCCTGATCCCTGAACTGAGCTCTGCAGGCAGCCTTCATGAAACAAGGCTGTCACACTAACCTCTGGAAGGAAACAGCTTACTGGATGCCCAGGTTTTGCTTGGCAATCCCTCCTGTGTAACTTATTGACATGTCGGTAACTTTACTATCAAGGTGGGCGAGTCTTCCTGTACCTTTTAGCTGTGTGGCTGTACCAAATGTGAGCACGGAATGAATGAAAGAAGTTGTGAGCGACTGAAACAGGGAATATAACACCTAAGCTTTGGGTCATGGCCTGGAGAACAGATGAGAAGGCAGGGCCACCTATGCACAGGGCTGCTTGAAGAGGACAAGAGCTAGGAGCAGAGATACTTCATCCTGCCATGTTCAGCAAAAGTTTTGCTTGTTCTTTGCAAATGTGCAAACTGCAGAAACAAAAGGTAACTCACAACAGTGCTGGATTTTTTTCCCTCCTGCCAGAAATGAGCCTCCACACCTTGAGCACTGCTAAATGCCCATGGCAGGGAGGACTGCCATCACCTGGACACCTCCTGTGGGTTATTGTGTTGTCTTTAGGCAGTCTGAGGTGAGAGCTCCCTGGAGGGTTTGCTCGGGGAAAGACCGTGAGTGCTGCTGGCCCAGGGCTGGGCTGTGTCAGGATCCATCCGGCAGCAGTGAAGCTGTGCAAAGCAGAGCACTCACTTTTGGGTATCTTGTTTTTACCTTGTCTGAAGGATGGATCCCACTCTAAAATCATGGCAAACTGTCAGATGAGAGGATTTTTTCGTGAAGAATCTATGGTGTTTTTTTTTAAGTGCTCTACCAAAATCCAGAACAAGTGACAGAATAAAAATGTGCTTTGTTATTTAAGAAAATCAGATGCATTTTGCCCATTTAAATACATACAAACATGCATTCCATTAAAAGAGGTTTTCTTTGAGGAAAATAGCTAATGCTAGCAGAGAAAAAAATAGCTTAAGGAAGTAACTTCTAGTATTACACTGTCGCTTGAGTATTCTCAGTGAATAGATGCCAAAAGTCAGATTTCATTCATTAGAAATCATATACTGTTCGATCTAAGTCTGCAACTGAGCTAGGATCTGGCTTTTGTGTCTTGTGGGAAATTCAGCATAAGATGTCAAAAACATTTCTATTCTAAAATGAAACACATAAAGACAAATTGGGGATTGCTTAAGCACTGTTCATGAAAAGATTCAGAACTTTTCACTTTGTTTTTATTTGTAAGCCTTAAAATGCTTTTTATATGCTAAAAAACCCCCAAAACCAAAAAGCCCACCACATCCTGAAAAGCTTTTTCAGAAACCAACATGAATCTTTCTCTGAACTGATTTCATTAAATAGACAGTGTCAGTACTTTTGAAATATTTGATTTTGGAGTTTCTCCCTAAGCAAAGTGTTAAAATCAGCTTCTGTAATTTTTCTGTCTAGAAGGAACTACCTTTTCTTAGTCAGCAATTCTCTCGTAAAGAATTGAAACTTTCTCTGAAAACCTGTTTCATGAAAGATGGGTTTGTTCCACAGATCACTGGAAAGCAGTCAGCTCTGGCAAGGGAAATGTGAAGGTTTTCAGTGCCTCAGGAATTCATAATGATTAGACACTTAAACTAAGATGCTTTCCAAAAGGGATTTGAAGTGTGAAGCTCTCATTAATATTTGGTCATAAATATAATTCCGATTTTAATTCCACGTGTGGTAAGCAACCTTACACTTTAGTGAAATTCAGAAAAACTGTCTTGTGTGTCTAAAAGAGACCTTTATTGCCAAATGCTATGTCTTAAAAATGCATTTGAGAATAGCTCGACCTTGGATTTAGCTGAGTGTACTGGGATACATCTTGCCCAACAAATAAAGATATATTGCATCAAGGGATTTGAAACCGGTCCATTTTTTTTGTTTGCATGTGTGCATTTTGTTGGGTGGAAAAGTAATATGTATAGCAAAGGTGAAAGAACGGAAAAATGTAAGTTTCCAGAACAAATATTTCAGCTAAATTTGTTTTGATGAATGATATCCAAAAGCAGTCTTATATATATATATAAAACCATATATATATACACACAAATTTATATATATATGGCTTTTACATATAAAGTAGTCTTTGTTAGGAAACTTTCTGACTTAACTGATCTTAGGCAGAGGTGTCTTATCTACATAGCATTCAGTAATGGAATAATCTGATTAAAAATGTTTCAAATACAGGTAATTTTATGAAAAGCACTGAGCTATTCCAGGGCATGATCACTATCATATTGCTTAATTATGTTTTCTTTCTTTAGAAAAATGCAGCTATCTGAAAGTGTAATGAAGTGATTGCTGTTTGTGTAGCTGTGAAGAAGGGAAGCTCACTGGTTCATTAGCAAAGCAAATGATTTGCCTTTGGCATTACTTAACCCTAAGGGCTAAATTCCACTCTCAAGTACAGCAGGAGGAAAATAACAAGGGATAGACTGAATTTGCAGTGCTGTTAGTGGGAGCAAAATTTGGCCCTTATCCTTCAATGGGAAAGTAAATAAAATATTCCTGCTTTCCATCTATCATGTCAGATAGCTAGATGGCTCGATTAGATTATAGAGGCCACGCTAACAGTGACATATATTTGGCTGAATTGAAAAGTGCCATTAAAATGGGATTCCTGGAATTTAGCAAGAAAACAAAATATTTTCTCTCTAAACTCATTATACTTAGAGAAAAAAAAAAAAAAAAGGGTAAGTAAATGAGATAGCTTCAAGACACACTTCTGTCTATGTTTAGAATAAAAAAATTAAATATTATCAGGTTTTTAATTTTTTTCCTGGATTTGTAACAAATCTTTGGATATTTCTGGCTTTATTTTGGAAAAACTCATGAATCTTAACTTTTTTAAAATGAGATATTTTTAACATCCTCTCATGTAGAGCATACACAAAGCATAAGGCTTATCCTAAACCTGTAAAATGGAACGGACCTTTCAGCACAAGATTCCTGTTGTGAGAAGCATTTTTTACCTTATTGGTAAGGTATTACCTTAAGGTAATAAGGTATTACCTTATTGTTGGTTTCTCAATCAAAACACTGTGCGCACAGCTTTGATTTTGGCAGAACTCAGGGACAGTGGAGCACTTAGCACTTTTCTTCCAGCCGATTTTTCTTGGTTGATAGTTTGAGACTCTAGGATTTGGGGGATGCACTCACTATTTGCCTTCAGGCTAGGGGAAACAGGCTTCGAAATTTTAGATGGAATACAAGGGGACAAAGCCGACATTGGCACTGGGCAGCTAAAGATCTAAGGATCGGTTTTCACATCAGCCCTAAGATATGCAAAAGATTTCACCAGGCTGCATTTGGCTAAAAGCCAGCTCATTCCAGAGGGATTGGTGGGAATGTGGAGTCTGTGAAGGGCTGCCTGTACTAAAACAGGAGAACCGTGGTCCTGTCTGGCTTTATTTCTGCAATATTAAGTTTATATTTCTGTAGAATGTCTCTTCAGGGGAAAACAGCATGGAGACATTTAGCTGTGAACACTGGCAAGGAAAAGTTGGTTGAGTATGAAAAGGGACTGAAAAGGTGAAGCTTCGTGGTGGTGGGAGGAATACTGAGAGAGTTTTAGTCTTCAGCTTTTAAGGTCAGAAAGTGACTTCTCTGGCATCGGGGCAGCATAACACTGGCCACAAGTCTGTGGTAAGCCCTGAAAAACTAACCCTGATTTTTTAAGTTTTCTACTGATCTCTCCTTCTTGAACTAGGCTTCATCTCTGCATAACCTTGTGTTATCCCCATGTGTCAGGTATCCCCATTGTTCCCATGTAGGTTTTCCTTTCTTTCCCTCTTATCCATACACACACAGCAGGTAGGCAGAAATTTGTCATCCAGTGTGATTTTTAAAGGTGTACAGGGAAGGATTCCAACATTATTAAGCTTTCTTACATTAAACAGTCTAATTTATTGTTAGTGACCTGCGGGTTTTTTCTTGGACTTGCAATCTTTTTGTATGTTATATTTGAATCCCTTTAGTGCTAGAGAAGTAAAATTTTGACTGCATCTAAAAGCATTCCTAATAAATAATCTAGAACTCCACTTATTTCTCATTAAAAAGGCCTCTGTTTGTAAAATTCTTCTCATGTTTAATGGATTTTTCCTTGCATTCAGAATTTCCATCATTTGTAACTGGATCTAGTGCAAAACCTTGTGGGATAAATTTTGATCCCACTGTATAAACTGAGAGTAATTTAAGTGATATTAGAAGAGCTACTCCAGATTTGCACAAGTATAACACTGAGAAAGGTCTATTGAAAAAGCAGACACATTTGAATTTGTTAAATAATGCATCACATGTACTACAAAGCTGCAAACAGCGAATTCAGGTGCACTTTACAATGCATCTAATGATAGTGTTTCCCAAGGGCATGTCAGTGACTTAGCAAGCACTTGATCAAGGGACTAAAACCAGCCCAGGTCCTGAGATGCCTTTGGACTCTGAGACTGCACTGCAAGTCCATGCCTAGAGACTTCCAGCTACTCTTGCAAGAGAGGAGAAGCTGCGAGTCCTACTGCTTTGCAGCATCCACAAGTGCCGGTGGAGTCCCTGGTGGCCAGCAGCACTGCAAGGGGAGCCAGGTGCCGGGGGACGGGGCTACAGAAGACGGTATGTCATGTGGGGAGCTGCCTAAACTACTGAGCAGAGGTGAGGGGGAACAGCAGCCTTCCCTGCAGGGAGATTTGTTTAACTTTGCAGCAGCAGCAGCAGCAGCAGCAGCAGCACAGCTGTGATCTGATCGTCTCCTCACAGCTGGATATCTAAGCTCGGTCGAATTTTCCTTCCTCATGGAAATCTGGCAGACATTGGGAGCCGTTCCCTATCTCACCTTCTTCACCCCCTGCAGGGCCAGGGACCTGAATAATTGAAAAGTGGAAAATTCAGGGGGGAGACCATTTTCAAATGTGGAACACGGAGGAGCAACTCAATCTCTCCAGGCTGCAGGGAGCACTTAGGGCTGCTGCCTGCGAGGAGGACCTTTTCCCAAAGCACTTGCCTGGGACAGGGCACACTGATCAGCCCACCTCAGGCAGCTGAGACTTCAGCGAGATTCAGAACGGCTATATTTAAAATCAGAATGAACGTGTATGGGAGTAGGAAAGGCTGAGAAAGTGACTGAAGTAATTGGCAAAGAAAGTAAGTCCATCCTTCAGACGAGATTTGATACTTCCTCACTGCTGCCACTTTGACTTCATGATTCTCCTAATGTAACTTTTTTGCAGGTAAAGTAAGAGATACATGTTACAGGTGGCTAGATAATAAAGTGCAGAAAAGTGATGTGTGTTATTAATAGTAGCCTATTCTCTGCCTCTATTAATGTTTGTACAGAGAAGTCCTAGGAATGAGGAGGAGTCTGTCTGAGCCAATACCTTTCACCAGTATTTGTAACCAATGCAAAAGAAGAAATCAAAGAACAGATTATTACAATCCAAGCTTGTGAAGTAATGACTTCTACATGTTTTCCATCCTTAAGCAGTGCACAGTGATCTCTCCTGGTACTTTTTAAAGTCAACTTTCTAAGCTTTTCCTTTGCAATGCAAAGACTGTATAAAACTCCTCAGGAAAAAGAAAAAAAAAAGCTTGCAAGCTGAGTTCTGCATGGAATCACATAATTTTGGGACCTTGGACTTTAAGTAATGACAGCAACAGTAGAATAAGTTGGCAGACCATCTAGAGGTGGATGAAATATAGTGGTGGCACTTTTGGTGATGTTGGAGTTGTGGCAGTGTCTTGTTTGGGGTGTGAGGCTGTTACTGCATCTATGAACCACAAGAAAAGAGTGTCTTGAGAAAGCTCTATGCTATAAAGGTGTGACAATGAATGACTGTTAAAAGGTACAAATAGATAAAAACCGAGTGGTAAAAGGACAATGCCACATTTTAAGTGATCATAGTTGGGTTTTGTGTGAGAGGGTGACTGACTGATTTCAGAAGAAGCTGTTGTGATTAAGGGGGACACAATCACACCAAACACAAATATTCAAAGCATGCCAGAAACTTTTTAATTTTCTCTCCACAGAGAGGTACTACAAAATGAAAACAGAAGTGTGTGGATTTTTACTCTTTCAGTTGGAAATGTTTGACTCCTGTTTGCTTTGCTGTTGCAAAAAGTGATCTCTGGCTAGATTATAAACTACTCTATTCCTTAGCTCCTTGGAGACAGAGGAGTGATGTGTGAATTGGTGCACTCCAGTTTCATTCTGGTATTGAAAAACAACTGATTGGTTTGTCTGAAGCCATCAGCATCCTTGCAGATGCTGGATGTAGCCAGTCAATGCATATGTGGATCTCACCTTCCTGATCTGCAAAAGCCTTGCTAAGAGAGCGTATGTGGCAAAAAACATGTATGCCTAAAATACATGCTTGTCCACATGTATACCTACTTAAAGCATCCTCCCTCTATGCAACCCTCTTTTTGCTTAGTTCACTAAACAGGGATATTTATGGATCCTTGACATTATTGCTGGCTTTCTCTCTCAATTTCTATCTACAGAAGGTAAATAAATCCAAGGTCTTGTCTCAAAGAAGAGGTGATCTGCTCGTTATTTTACAGTGATTGCAAATCTTCTTCCTTTTAAAGTCTTTATAGGAACAGTCTCCATCTTTGGCTAGCTTAGGGCCATGAGCCTGGAGCACATTTGGCTAGTGTGCATGTCTGTGACTCTGCTGTGCAAGCTATTTCCTTATGTGTATTCAGCAACATAGACTCTTGTGAGGAGTCAGTGATTGCATAAGCAAACAGCAGATCTTCAAGCTCCTATGGAGGCCAAAAGACCTTGAATGACAGAAAGGGAGAAAACCAAATCCAAATAAGCATCACTTAAGTCATTACCCTGGCTAGAAAATGGTTAGGTCTGTGCTCTTTTCATTTACTAGGCCATAACAGCTTATAAGACTGGTATAAAAGATGAACTGAGATCCATATAAAATTTCACTTGAAGGGTCATCTTAAATACAGTTACAGCTGCTAGCCTAGACCAGAGCTCCAGCAACATTAGTTCTACTGCCTGATAATGGGCATTACATATAGATGTGGCTCTTAGGAACATGATTTAGTGATGGACTTGGCAGTGTTAGGTTTAAAGTTGGACTCCGCGATCTTAAAAGCCTTTTCCAATCTAAATGATTCTATAATTCTATGATTCTAAAATAACAGGTACAAGATTTTCCTGGCAGCCGAGTAGAGAACAAGATTTAACAGAAAGCATGATCAAGATAATTACTTCCTCTCCAGACTTTTTCAAACCCCAGAGCTCAGTAGAGAAGGCTAGAAGAGCAACTAGTAGGAAGTATGAACAGTTCAAATCCCTGTGTGCATTAACACTTGTGAGGATGCCTGCAGTCTTTGATGGGCGCTGTTGATGGATTCTCAAAGCACTATATTTAAGACCTTGGGTGAAATTAAAATTGCCCAATGTGCAGAAAGGGTGGAATATGTCCCTTGCACACTAGAGGATATTCGTCTGTAATACTCTTAACCAGGTTGTGCAGAAGCACTGTTTCATGGGGACATCTCTGCCAGATGTCACCACCCTGCTGATCTGTAGCCAGAGCAGTTTCTGATGCTGCTTCTTAAACCATTTTCCTCAAATTGAGTTTTGCTGTTACTCTCTTATGCTCTTTGGTAATGTGTACTCCCTAACCAACCTTACTCTGACAGAAATGGTGTGAAGAAGACTTTGTCAAACAGCTTTGCCCATGTGCCTGCACTGGCACACTGCAAGGTGGTGGTGAGCAGAAGGCTCTTCCGTAGCCCAGCTGCCTGCAGTGTGCACAAGTGTCTGCAGTGACAGCTGTCCACATGGCACACAGCTGTCCACATGGCACACAGCTGTCTGCAGGATGCACAGGTGTCAGCAGGCTGTTCCAGTGTCCACATGGCACACAGCTGGCTGCATGGCACAGGGCTCTGCCTGGGGTACAGCTGTCTCAAGGTGCACATCTGTTTCAGGGTGTTCAGTTCTGCAGGGCAAATAGCTGTCTTGAGGTCCACAGCTGTCTGCAGAGTGCACAGCTGTCTTAGGGCACACAGCTGGCTGCAGCTGCAGAGTTCCAGGAGCATTGTTCTTCCTAAAATGGATTCATCTTAATGCAGTTCAATTGAGCCTATACAAATTCATGCCTTTCCTTAAGTTCAGCTTGACTTCTGTGGGTTTGGAGTAGCTGCCAGGGACACAGCTCTTTCAGCCATCAAATCGGATGAGGTGCAGCGGATGAGCTTTCTGAGGGCTGCCAGAGATCACAGCTGATGTCACAACAGGTAATGTCCTGCCTGTTGATGCAGACTGTTGAATTCTTGGCAGAACCCACAATTACCTTTTCCATTACGTCATTCAGATCAAAAACTTAGAAGGACGGACCCTGAGAAAGTGAATGTGATATGACAAACTAATGTCACATCTCTCATGAAGGTTCTGGGTGAAGCTGATCTTGCCTTGGACAGGAGAGAAGATTAGATGATCTCTCAAGGTCCCTTTCAGCACTCTAAGAAAAAAATGAAATATGAAGTACAGAATGTTGTTGTTATACATGATCATGAACAAAATGCTTAATAGCACTGAATAATTAATAGTGCCACCATTAGCTGGGTCACTTATTCACTGGAGGTGGGAAAGGTGCCAAAAACCTTTCCACCATACCTGCTTTCCCACCTTCCCTGCGTGTGTGGCAATAATTCAGAGCACAATGGAAGCTGTTTGGCCAGCACAAGCCTAACAACCTTTTTAGGGTCTGGTTTGATTTTTTTCAAGTCCAAAACATCCCAGGAAGGTTAGTCATCTGGTGAAGAGAGCATTTACATTCTCCATGCAGGGGAACATTAACCCTGTGGCACAGCACAATTTCTGCAGACTGATTAACTTCAGAGTCTGGTCTCCATGTAATGGACTGTACTTTATGGACTGGGAGCTGGATTTCCTACTCCATATCTGGCAGCACTCACTCCAGTGTGTGGCATGGGAGTATTAGCAGAAGGAAAAGGTCAGAAAGCCTCTGGCAGGGTGCAAAGATTCAGAGAAGGCTGGAGAGCAGGGTCATGGAGCAGGAAATGGGAGGCCCAGAGGCCTCCCATTGGGAGGGCAATGGGGTTTCCTCAGGAGATGGGGGAATAGGGTGGGATGGGATGCTGCTCTGTATTCTGGCTGGGAACATGCCGAATTGAGACCAAATGATATTGACAAAATTTAAGCCTTTCCTGTTGCCAAACCTTGTTGGAGAGGAGCTAGGAAGCACTGCCAGTTCACTGTCCCATTGCAGACAGATCCCAAGGCTGTCTGAGCCCTCCTGCCATGCTCTGGACATGCAAACCAGTGTCTCCCACTTCCTGTGCCCACCCCTGCACCCCACTCCCCACCCCATGGGCCAAATCTCCACTGTGTGGTGCAGTGAAGACTTGTATAGTGGTCAGGCTGTGGGAACCAGGGACAGGGACTGCAACCAGGCATGTGGTGCCAGGGGCTGAAGTGCAATGGAAATCACTAAATCAGGATCCTAGTGAAGGCAGGAGTGCAGGAGAGGAGGATTATTTTAGGGCTTAAGCATCCACTTTATATACTGGCTATGTGGGGCATGTCCCCACTGCAGCCCTCAAATGCACAGTGAGGACACATTATCTAGCATACCCTTGTAAAAAATATTTCATTTAAACGGAATAATTTGTAACACCTATGGCACAAATAACTATTCCTTCTCCTGGGTAAATTTGCTGCTGAGGAGACAGACATGCATCAGGGGGGTACAAAGTAGGGGGAGGGAGCATACAAGGGGAAAGGGGCAACTGCCCTTTCAGCAGCCAGTCTGTTCAGATTTACTGGATGAAATATGCAACTACACTGGAAGGCTTGTCATGCTTTCTGATCACTATCAAGCAGGCAGCTGTTTCCACAGACTGCATCACTAATCCACGATCTCTTTTCTAGGAGTGACACAACCTAATTTATAGCCCATTATTGTGTGATTTAGAGTTGCTCCTTTTCCAGGATCATTACTTTGTACTTTTTAGCATTACAGTTGCAAAACCCCTCAACTCTTTCATCTCCCCACTGCTCAGTAACCCCTGCCCTCAGCTGAGAACCCCTGTATCCTGAGCACATATTGTCATCTCTCTTCTCGCCTCTTTCCAAATCGTTTTCAGATCTATTGTGAAGACACTGCAGCTGAGGACTGTGATCCTGCAAAGAGATCGTTATGACCAGGACATTGTTCCAAGTTCAGTATACATGGATTCCTTTTGGAAGGAGTCTGTACTAGGATAAGAATTAACAGGAAAAGGAAAAAAAAACGAACAGCTCAGTAGATAATGAGGATGTTAATGGATATCCAGTGGAAATACTGGAGATTGTTGTTGATGTATAAATGTAGTTAATCTCATTAAGACAAAGTTCTTCTTTGTACCCAGAATTAAGAATGTGACTTTTAAGAAGGCAAAAAAAGGTGTAATTTACTACATTTAAGAAAAGCAAAACAACAAAAAAGGGAAAGCCTTAGCATAAGCAAACCCAAAACATTTGGATTTATAGAAAAGTCATGTAAGCTCTTTCTCAGAGAAGTGTCATGTGTCAAAACTGGGCTTTTTCAGACAGAAGTCTGTGGCTCAGTGGTGATCTGCAGGAAATCAGAACAGCTTTGCAAAAGGAATTAGAAATCTAACGGAAAAAGGCAGTTCTTTAGAGGGGCATATATTCATATTGTATAATTACTTACATCGTAAATCAATCTTCAAAGTGAAACATGCTTTTCAAACTATTTGTGAATGATAACTCCTGTGGCAGCACTGCACAAGATGACTCCAAGATTGTTATCCAAAAAATTAGGTTGGTTTTTTTGATTGGTAAAAGTTGTTATAAAATATAACAGTCAATGGGATCTCTTCATTAGGGTTGTGAGGATCTGATTCTCAGATCAGAGCTCTGTAGGCCTGACTGAAAACTTCCACCACATACCATACTCCATCCTAATAGCTTGGCCCCTGGAATTACACCCACAGAGCACTTATGATCTGTCTACAGTCACTTCTGCAAGATTGACCCAGAAAGGTGACACTGATGGAATTGGCAGCTTGGGAAATATCTCCACTAATTCTACGCAAGGTCACTTTATTAAGGAAAATGCTGACTCAACAGGCTTTCTGCTGGATCAGAGAGGCATAGTTAGTCCAAAAATGTGCCAATCTTAAACTTAATGAGTTTAATCCATTAACTACTTAATCTACATATTATAGCAATTGATTTAGACCCAGGTGGAATTCAGAACTGTGGACCAGTATCATTCTGTTCCTCAGGCTTTCCCTAGCAATCACATAACTTTTATTAAAACAGCTAGAGGTAGAATAATCCCATCATAATCACACAGTAGTCCCAGCAGCACCCTAACATTGGAATGTGGATCCATTCCAGAGTATTTTTGCTTTACAGTAGGCAAGGTGCTGGTATCTAGTGGGTAGAGGAGAAGTGATGAAAATTACTTGACATTTGATGTAAAGGCTTAGAGAGTGTTTGGCTATACTATTGTCTGTTGATTGAGGACAGGGTATAGAAGCAGGCAAGAAAAGTTCTTTTAGTCAAAGTGATGGTTTCCAGCCCTCCTCAGAGGTACCAAACTTTAGTTTCCACATCTGTCCCTCTGCCCCTAGTGTAGTGTCTGACTTGAAATTGAGCACTTGTTCTCATAACAGACTGGAGGAGTTTTCCAGGTGTCACCTCCTGGCTAATATTCAGCCCCTGCCTTGCATTGGTGGAGCAGAGCTGAACGTCTCAAGGATCTGTACTGTAATGGGCTAGAGGAGCAAACTTTCTTTTAAAAAGGTCAGGCTGACCAAATCCTATCTTACTCCCTTACCTGACACTACTGGTGGAGCAGGAAACAGACTGAGAGCTGTCCTGCACTCTGCAGGCTTAGATAAGAAGGGAACACATGGATTTTTTCCTTCTGTCCACATCCTAGACAAGTACACAACCACTAGATAGAGCCAGTTGTCACTGACCTGTTATCATTCTTGCCAGAGACTGTGAGAAGTATTCAGAGCTGTCTTAGTGCTCACAAATGTTAATGGGAGACATGAAAGCTCTGAATCTCTATCCTATGGGAAATGTAGATATTTTAGCTTCTCCTTTAATCTTAAGACAAAAATGAAAGGAGGAAAGAAATTAAGAGGAAGAAAAAGTCACAAAAATTAACATTTTTGTGAGATTGAATGTCCCCAGAGATGTCATCTGAACCCTCAAAAATGCTAATTTTCCATGGATAAGAAAATGCTGATGGCTTTGATGTAACAAAACCTCTAGCAGGAGCAACATTTGGTGTTTCAAAGGGTTGGTGCTAGAATGTGGTAAGAGCACAGTGCTGAGAGGTTCATTCACTCCATGTCCCTACTATCACAAAAGCGTATTGTAGCCCCAGTAATTGCTTGAAAATACTAAACTAAGCCTAAAGGTAGATATCCATTTTTGCTACATTTGAAATGCCTGATTCTGAATACTACTGCTCATTTCTCATTTCTAGTAGTAATTATGCTTATTCGGTGCTGTACCAATATTTCTCTTTGGCTCTTTCTACTATGCAGTTTCTGCCCACTGTCACATGGTACTTTTTGGAGGTGTAACTGCACTGCCTCTTCAGCTCTCCTTTGCTGATCTATACACACCAGGCTGGGTCCTTCAGTTCTCTTGCATAGGACAGACTCTCAAATTTCCTTAACATCCTTGTAACTCCTGTCTGTACTGAATTATGGATGACCAGATGTGTGCAGAAAAGGTCTTATTAGCCCTCTGCTTTCTGGCATGAATATTTCCCTCTTTACTTGGAAATACCTCTCTTCATATTGTCTGAGGAAAGTTCTGCATTCCTCTGTCAGTCTTGTAGCTGTGGCTCTGAGACATCCTGTGTCTAAGAGCTGCAGCTCTTTGTTAGTTCCTGCTGGTGGACTGTCTGCCAAAGGGGCAATTCTTGAGCCTAATCCCGATGTACAAATTTGTGTGAATCAGTTTTTTCCCATTTATTTTGTTCTAGTTTCCTGAGATCATCTGATTCTTCATGTATACTCTATAATTATGTGAAAACTAGTGTTCCCATCTATGCATTCTATTAAGCCTGTGTTTCATAAGAAGTTTGCATGGGGCATGGTTGTTATTGTTCTGCCTATTAACTCGGCTTCCATAATTATTTGCTTTAATTTTTTTCAGCTATTTTTTGACAATATTCTGCCACTGTTCTAGTTTAGTGGTTTTGGGTTGGAAGCTGGTCTTAGAAAAGTTATGTAAATTGGATGTAATACCATAAAACACAAAATGTGTCTCCAGATTAAAACTGGAATAACCCTTAGCATTGCTGAAGTGATTCTAGGTTAACTGAGACCAGGCTCTACTATAGTGACTCCCATGTGATAGTTTATTTGAGCAAAAGAATCAGGACTATACCCAAAATGTAGAGAGTACTGCACAGTAACAAATCCATCCCTTGATCAGGAGGGTTTTTTTTTTGCATGAGACTGCCAGCAGAGTTCAATCTGCCAGCATTGAAACAGAGGATTTGAGCTGGGATCCTGATTAATTCACAGTATATCTGAGCAACTGTGAGCAAGGCATCAATTCTTTCATGAGATATTTAAAGGCCTCCAAGGATGGGGGACATTAGTTCCTTCCTTCAAAGGAGGTGGAAAATCAGACTTGCCTGATAGGATCTACAAGAATGCCTCAGCAGGCATCAAAAGCAGGTGCAGGTTTACTGGGAAGGATGGTTGCAAGGGCTGTGTGCTCTTCCAACAAGTAACAGGTTTCCAGTACTAAGGTGACAGGTCTTATGCCGAGGAAGAAGATGAGAGCTGCATGGTCCCCCCATGGTTGCATTCAGCCCTCAGCTGGATCTAGGAGCTTCTGAAAACTCTCACTAAGCATTTGGATGCATTTTTAATCTCTAAGTATTTCTGGCACTTTAGTCCCTTTCTTTTTCATCAGCATTTGCATTTGTGAAAGAAAAGCATTTTCACTTGTGTGCCAGGGTGGTTGCTAGGATTGGTGCATTTGTGAGTGTGAAGGCCTGAGATTCCATAAAAGAAAAAGTAACAGAAGTCCCTGAGATGCGCATCTCTGTGTAGTTAGCACGGGAATGCGCCAGCGTTGTGGCAGGGCTGATTGTTTGATTTAAGCCTCAACATATTTGCAGGAAGAAAACTGTAAACAGAGAATACAAATGTTACCATTGTTATTTGCAACTCGACTTTCAAATGTCTTGCCAGATTATAAATCTTGACTGCATGTACCTCTGCCGTTTCTCAGGTCTGAACCAAAAATATTTACCAAGGAAATAATGTTTGTAGCGATGATCTCAGACCAGCGCAACTCATTAGCTAGTAATGTGCCTGCAGGCAGTATGAGAGATTCGATCCATCTGGAATTGAATAGCAAGGGATAGCTGGAAGCTGTATTCAATACTGATGGTGGGAAAAGCCTTAAAACTCCTTGATTACAACACATGAAAGCTGTGAACCATCAATAACCAAAAAAAAATATGATGTGCCAACTATAGCAAAAGTAACAGCAGGGCAATACCATTATTTGAGGTCATTCCACCTTCGTCTTGTCAAAAAGGGATAAAGAAAGGGCATGACATAAGCCAGATCTCCAGCATATCCCTCCCTTGTCAGTAGGACCTAATTGGCATTAAATACTGAATGTGTCTGGATTTAATATAACTTCTCTGCTCAATTACTTCATCCACTCAAGAATGGAAAGCTGCCCATTTCAAGAGTTTAGAGAGGATAACTTGCTTTAAGTCAGATATCAGAGGCCCAAATATCCTAGCTGATATTTTATTAATACATTCTCAAAAATATTATAATTTGTTCCAAGCGGGTGAGATAAAACCATGATTGATAACGAGGGAAGGGTCTCTTCTTTATCTAATAGGTCTTTCTGTAGCTGTTTAGAATTGAAGGCAAATGCTGGCAACCTGTTTCTATTACTGTCAGCTTGGTCATTGGGAAACATACAGTAGAAGTAGAAGCAGGGAAGGTGGTAGAAAGCTTCATGGCTGAGTAGGAAATTAAGCATTTGAGATATACCCCAATCTCATAAAAAACTGCTTGAGAAGCAAAGACTGAACTCCAGGAGTAGGAATTTCCTTCTGGATTTGAACCTGGTGGTCAGCTTTGGCCATGGACATGATGAAAAAGTTACTGCAGTGAAAGCAGCATCAAAACTGCTGACTGCTGCCTTGCACTCTATCTGGGAGCACCTTTGTCTTGCAAGCCTCCCCAAAGCAGAATGGCTGTCTCCAGTGTAGAGTCTGTGGGATAGGACAAGGCTGTCTCCCCACGAGGATGCTATTGTGCCTTGCCAATCTGGGTAATACTAACCAGGAAGGAGTGAGGTTTGGCCCCATTAGCTGCCAGGTGTTTATGCAGCTCCTGAAATGGCAGGGCCCCAACCCCATCCAAAAATCTGCACTCCGCATTAATAAACGAAGCATTTCTGCCGCTGTGACAGATGGATGGCCTCATAAAAAGCCGGATGGAAAGGGCCCTCAAAGCATCATCTACTTCAGTGTTTCTCTGGCTCTGGTCTGCAAGGCATCAGCAGACTGTGAAAGAAATGCAAAAAATCTGGTGCAGACCCCCCCTATACACTCTCACATGTGCCAAAGCGTGGTGGGGAAAACAAAATACAGCAAATAAATGCTTAGAACTTAGCTGCATTTTCATCCAGTAGTAAATGGAAAGCATGATCATAATGCCGCAGAGGAGGTGGAGATTCCTCTCAGATGGTTTGTGTGCCCTTTCATTAAAATAAATTAAAACCAAGCCATTCAGATGTCCTACTTCAGTGTCTCCCCATGTTTTCTGGAGAGATCAGTTCTAACTATTCATGAGACAATGTATTTGAGTTTTCTGGATACCCCCCATTTTTTCTGTCTGGAAAACTACCTGTGCAGGAGCAGAAGAATGTGTCCATATCTTGGAGATTTCCAGCAGTCCAGCCAGGAAAGTGACTCCAGATAGGCTTCTTGAGGAGCAGAGGTTTCAGGCTGATGGCCTCTGGGCACACACAGACCACCTGTGTGATGGCAAATTGGCTTGCTTGATTTAAAAAAGGACATGTAAAACCATATAGTAGCTTTACCTGATTGAATCTGCCATAAGGACAGTGCTATTATTATGTTATCACTCTGATATGATTTTTTACAATGCTTCCTAGTATGCAGAGCCACCAGACAGAGGGTACCACACAGTGATGATAAGAGTAAGATGTCCTGGCAATGCTAGCACATTCCTTGAATAGTATCTGAGGTTAATTTAAGCATGTGTTACAGTTCCTTGATTTCCAAATCCTGGTTTGGACAGGGAATGTATACATCCTAACACAGGAATACAGCTATTACCTGTCTCCTGTTTTTTTCCCAAGTCATATTATAAAAATAAGGAAACATGAAACTGTACTTTATTTCTCTTGATTTTACTTACACTATTATATAAATAAAAAAATGTATGCATTATAGTGTGTATAAATTGTCCACATGTGCACAGTCATCTATCTCTGGAGGAATTTTTGAGACTGCACAGAACAGTTGCCAGTGATGCTGAGGTGGGAGTACACACAGATGGATTAGTTCTAGCACTAGTAAACCTCTCCAGAACTTCAGCACAGTGTAGTAATGTAGCAATAGCCAGCTGGGATGCTTCAGAGCCAGACCTGAGCTGGAGCTAGTAAGTGCCGGTCGGCCCCAGCTGGCCTTGTGCAGACACAGCTACCTGGCAGGCAGTGAACCCTGGTCCCCAGGGAAGGTTGGAGCATGCACATTTTATCCTTCTGCTGTGCAGGTATCCAGTCCTTCCTCTCTTGGTAATCCATTCATGGAGCACGTTTCCAGAGGAGTGGTGAGATCTGAAAACATGGTTTCTAGAAACCCCCGTCTGATAAAATGCTTAGAAGATGGAGACTGGAGTATGAAGCATCATTGTTTTGATCTGATTTTGTGTTCTGTCCTGTTGAGGTTGACAGACCTGTGGAATTACAAGATAACAGTATGGCCTAGATTCAAATGCAAGATTTAGCTCCAGGAACAAATAAATGTGGCAGCCTTTTAGCCTCAAACTTATCTGTACAGCTCTTTGCACCCTGGAATGCTTCTTCAACCAGTGGAGTTTCTTGATGGTGCTGAGAACATATTAATAATTTAACAATCCTCTAAACATAGAAATCAAACTCACAGTCCACTTTTGCCTTTTTCGGTTTTTTGTACAAGTGCCCAAGCTTTACACAATAGATGCAATTCAGTAAGAATCAAAATCTAATTTCCACTCTTTCATTTTGGAACAGGATATTGGATCAGAGAGAAGGATCTTACACTTGTGTTCATCATATCCTCCCTGATTTTCACACAGCTGAGTGCTGGAGGGTTCCTGAAGGTGTAGAGGAAGGCAACAGTTAAAGGGTCAGAGCTTTAGAAGAGGATTCAGATGATGCCACAGGCAGTTCAACTGAGGCTGCCAAATCTATTCACTCACTTGGTGGCTTTGTCTTCCCAGTGTGTACTCTGGGGATTGATAATTATGACAAGTCACAGGTCTTTGGGACTTCCCACTCTTGTAAGCACCACTTAATTTACAATCCCTTTCAAATCCTGCCTGTCCTGGCAAGACCAAAGGAGATTTCTGAACTGGCCATTTAAGTTGGAGTTGGCAAAGCCTCTGCTAGTATTTTAATACAACATTCTGCTTTGGGAACCTGGATCTGCTTTTGGAGGACAAAGGCAATAACAGAAAGCAAGGCATTCCTGAGAAGCAGTGCAATTTGTACATGGTATCCTTATGTTACCCTCCTTGTGCAGCACAGAGCTCTTTAGAGACCCCTCTTTGATCCAAGTTGAACTTTAGCCCTTTGGAGTTCAGAGGTTATGTCAAAAACTTTCTTCCTGGCTTTTAACATCAGCAGCTAGAGATTTAAGCCCTAATGGTGACAAAATCTCATTGTTTTCTGCACACCAGGACTTGAGGATTAAATTCAAGGAGTAGTGTAGCAGGTCTCTGCAGCTTGCTACTGGTAAGGGTGTTACTCTTGTGACCTTCAGGCTTTCAGGAAGAAACTTAATGTCCAGTCCTAGTCTGCATACATATCCTAACCAAAACTGCCTTTTCCAAATGCATTTTAGAGAAACAAATTAAGAGGGATCCTTGCTTATCCTGTCTGGTTCCATTTTCTATGTTACTGTTGGCTGATAGAGTTTAGAGATGTGTAGCAAACTTCCAGTGCCCAGAGAGCTCCCATCACTTTGTTTCCCATGGATAGACTTGCAGGAAATGAAAGTGCAAACATTTTGCTCACGGGTATCATGACAAAAGTTAACTTGTAATATGACCAGTTCAAGCCCAGATGAGTAGGTGACTTGTATTTCCAGAAAGCCTCATCATTTAATAAGGAAAAATAGCAGAAAAGTAAGGCAGATGCTGCCAGAGAATATCTCATCCCCTGGAGAGAACGAAGAGAATGAAACAAATAGCTGGTGGTACAAAATATTTTTCCTAGTGAGATTTTGGAATGGTTCCCTAGCCACAGTGGGCAAATCCTTATGAATCTCTCATCTGGATTCTGTACTTATAAGTGCTGTTAATGCACCTAACAAAATCCAGTCTTTTGTCAAAAACTGCAATAAATCCCTTTAGCATGTCCACCCGTAGGTGACAGCTTGATCTACCATGAAAAGGAGCAAGAGCAGAGCCTTGCACAGTAGGATCTGTTGTTTGCCTCTGATATGCTGCTTCATCACTGCCAGGAGCAGATCCCACCTGAGCAGCACAGCACCCTCTTCAAAGGCCAGCACAGAGGACCTCCTTAGGCAACTTGAAAGCGCAACAGCTTGGAACGGAAAAGGCCAGGGTCATGGTGGAGCATAGATCACTCCCCAGGAGCAGCCACACAGTCTGCAGGACACTTGGCACTTCCTGGAAGCCTCTGAATTGCAAGGTTTCCTGCATTAACTAACAGGCTGCTGGAATGCTGAGGTGAGTCCTATAAATCAGCAATGTGATTTCTGATGACTCCAGCATGCAGGGTTGCAGGAGGGCACTTGCATGGCTGTACAAAACTCATGCCAGTCTTCATTGCTTTTAAAAGGCGCAAGAAGGAGCTCAGCATAATTTTTGATCATGCTACACCAAAATTACCAAGAAACCTTACTCCTGTCCCTTCTGGTAAATAGCAATGTGCCTTAGATCCTTGGATTTTCTGTGACTGTGAAGAAGGATTTATGAGAAAGTCAGATTTGATGCATGTCCTGTTAAATGCTTGACCACTGAGCTCTTTGATGTCTGTGAGAGCCTGTGGATGTGGTGCTTCTTGGATACTGAGGAACTTGAAGACATCAGCCTAAGTGTCTGCTGACAATATAGGTACAATTAGGGACATCTGCACCATAAATATCCTGTATAAGTCACCGGGTTGTGTGCAGGCAGGAGTTCAAAGCAGGCTTCTGCAAGGACCTCCTGGAGGTCCTTCTAAGACTCTGGAATACAGGCTTGAGGGAGCTGTGATGTGATTTGGTGAATATGTGAGAAAGCACAGCAATGATTTTTTTTCAGAGGCCAACCAATGGGTCAGAGAGGGAAGAAAGTGGGGCAAAGAAAGAACTATATTTAACTTCTAATGCAATGACCTCAGATTCACAAAGCTCCCAGCAGATTTTACCATGTACACCCGTGTGCAGAGGTAGGCAGGAGAGAGGCCTCAAGACTTGCCCCGGCAGAGCCTGGAGCCCTCAGTCACGTCCCCTTGCAATTCATGGTCCATTTCTGCATGGGAGCCAGAACAGAAGAGCATCCTTCCAAGGCAAAGAGAGGCCTGTACCCCGGCGTCACACAGCCTCCTGGGAAGGCAGGGTTACGTCCATGGTTGCAGCAGCAGCCCCTCCACAGACAGATGCAGAGGCAATCTCCCAGCTTGGCCATGGGGAATTGTAAGCTGTCTGTTCTCAGCTGTTTCAAAGTGCCTGCCAATGCCTCTGCTGTTTCACACTTTGCTTCCCTCGAAGATCTTGGATAAACATCACCTCTCCACCCCAGGGAATAACTGCACTTATTTCTCTTTGGCTGTTCACTACTGCTGCTGCCGCAGAGGTTTTGCTGCACACTGGGGCTCTGGGAGAGCAGACTCACATCAGGAACCTCCCCTGTACCTTAAATGGCAGCACCTGGCTGAGGAGCATCCCCTGACAAAAGGACAGGATCAGCTGCAGTTTCTCAGGACTTGGCATTCTGAGGAAAGGGAATACTTTGAAATGTTCTTTTTGTTTCCCCACTGGGACAGCATGTTGCCTGGGGAGAGGATGTGAGAGTAGCATCTGTGAGGGATGGGGGTGGGTGCCCTTGCACAAAGGAACAAACTGCTGGGCAGAGCAAAGTCAAGAGACAGGATCATCCCTTGGCGTAGGCATTTCTTGGCTGTTACAGAAAGATGATAGCTGGTGTACTGAGGTACCACTATCACTCTGCACCTGTGCAAAGGACAAGTGGGTGGGGGAAGGCAGAAGACTGCCAAGTTCCTCTAATTCTGGTTTGTATCTCACAACTAGACAACTTTTGCTCTGATGGTGTGAAGACCACAAGATATAGGACTACAGGACACTAACTCACCTGTGCATGGTGCAAAGAGCAGACCTTGGGAGCCACTGGCGTGAGCAGTGTGCCTAAAGTGCCAGGATTACCTTTTAACCCTGAGTTAGCCTAGTTTGTTATGATGGTGAGCTCTCCCACTAAGGCTCAGAAGGGGGAGCGGTGGAGGTGTTTACTTTTCTCTTCCCACACCTTTCCTTTACTCTTCTAAAGTTTCAGTGAGGCAGTAACGTTTTATTTTTATAATCTATTAGTATCCCTTTCCCCTAGGCTGCATGGCTTAGTGCTCCAAACCTGCTGTGTTCCCTGGGACAGCTCGGGTCAGGCCAGCCCTGCAGTCCCTGGGCAGTCCTTGGGCTCCAGGCAGTGGTGGGTAGGACACAGAAAAGGATATTCTCTCTTTCAAATTGCTGTAGAATAATGAGCTGGATCTTGCAGTGTCCCAAGATGCCACTAGAAAGAAATGTGTTGCACCAATCAAGGAAGTGATTGTTTTAGGGCTGGATGGAAATCTTTTAAGGAAAATGGAGGGATCAGTTCTTTGGAAAATTTGTATAAAGTGTCCACCTTAGGAATATTTTTTCCGTTGGAAAACTGGGGGGAAAGTGTGTCTACAAATGGAAGTAAGTTAGGTTTTCAGCTGAATATGGTAAAATTATTTGTCTTTCTCTCAAGAAACTAGATTATTTTTTTCTGTACTCCGAGGACAATTTGTTGGAAAAAAGTCTGCTCATTTATGCAAGACTTCTGTGCAGAAATAATTTTTTGACATAGAGGTACAGAAGTGGTATCCTACAAAGGTTTTCAATGTGGGATAATGGCTTTTAGCACTATTACAGTACCCTTTGATGTTGCAGAAGGATTTAAACCTTGCTGGCAGATCCGAAGAACAAGCTATTCAGCCTCCTCAGTTCTGCTATCCAAACCACTGTCACGCAAAACCATAAACCATAGCCCAAGCATAGCTATCCCAGTTATAGTTTTGGACAGATATTCCTGACCTTGCTGTCCTCTTTTGTGACTTGGTGTTGTGCATTCTTCAGTTTCGGCTGTGTTAGTGAGTCTGGGAAGGAATCCATTCATATAATTATTCCAGCATATCAATTTGCTGCTCTTAGAGTGAAATCATTCAGCAGTGGGAAACACATAAAGAGGATACACTGAGCTTAATGTAGGAAACACTTTAATGACAAAGAGATTGCCAGATGTATCTTTGTTCAGTCCAGATCCCTAAAAAAGCAATTTTCTGGGATATTGCAAATTTTTTGCATTAATTCACTGTTTGTTTTTTTTTTCTGTACAAGTAGAACATGTGTTTTTTTATTCAGTATCACTAATCAATATGTCACAGATTGTAATGATTCCTGAAATCACTGGCTCTCCATGGTCTCTCATTCTTTTACTTCTCCCAATCCCCACTGTCTGCTTTTCCCTTGTGAATGCTGTGACCTATATTGTGACCATGGTGCTCTGTATGTTCCTGGGCATAAAAGGACAATGAGAATGCATAGTCCCTCTGCTAAAGAATTTTCCAACCTTGGGCTATGCCAGAAAAGTTTTGCTGTTGCTTTATTTTGGCTGCTGCTGGGAGCTTGTGTTGTGCATGAGGTCTCTTAAGCCAAGGGAGTACCTGAAGCAGGAGGAGGTCAGTTGTGTTGGAAGCATTTATGAAAGTCTCAGAGGAACAGCAGGACAAGGCAGTGTGTGTAGGACCTTGCCAGCAGCTTATCCTGGCAGAAAGAGGACACCCAGAGTGCGGTGACTCACAGGAAAAAGGCCTGTTTTGTCCCCCCCAGAAAACCTGACAGCTGCTATGCCAGTGCTCTCCTCTGGTTAAGGTAATGGTGTGCACACACACTGTCAGCTGGGGCTGCACTGGAGGGAACAGTGGGGTAACTTCCAGCGGAAAAAATGCCAGGTATGCCAGGTCTTGTGCCACCAACAAGCATTCTGGTAAGCTGCAGGCTGGCCCACACTAAATTTGTGATATTCAGAAGCTGGAGGAAAAGAGATAAGGTGGAAACAAGGCCAATAAAATTATCCTGTGGCTATGTAACCTTTTTGCATAGGAGAAGTGCTGTGCTGCCGTGTGCATCCTTGTGGCACTGTGAAATGACCAGTTGGGTGTTGAAAGGGCAGCTGGCACAGAACATTTTCAGGAGTTCACTCTGCACTAGGTAGTTTTTAAATGGTACTAATCACTATTTGGGAGAGGCATATATAAGACCATCAGTGAAACTGTTGCTCTCCCTCTATGTCCTGGTGCACAGTGAGGCTGTCCAGCAGATCCAGGAGGCCGTAAGCTTGCCAGTGTCAGAGGTGCAGGGTAGGAGCTGGGGCTTGTGCTGCAAATGAGTGGGGTGAGCCTCTGGGGAGGAGGACACACCAGTCATGTGAGCTTTGTACTCAGTATTCAAGGCTTGATCAGCTTTAAACTGTCACAAGTTTGACACCCAGATACTGAGGTGTCTGTGAACATCTGTGATGCACAAGAAAAATAAAAACATGAGGTTTTTGGTTAGATTGCTTGCTGCAGAGTTGCCAGTGCTCAAGTCTTGTAACACTGGTGTTTTTTAAACATCAGCTTCCAGAATTAGAGTACCACTGAGAATAGTAGTTTGCAATTCTTAACTTAGTTTCCTAAGGAAGCTGGGTTTACAGGATCAGCATACCTATCCGTCTGCATCTCAACCCCTCCCTGATGACTTTCAAACCTCTTGGACTGGAGAGAAGGGATGGAGTCTCAAAGTTATTAAGTTCGTATGATCATTGCGACACTGGGCAAGAAAGGAAAGGAGAGGAATCTTGTAAAAGCCCTCCCTAGGGAGGGATTGGGTTGTCAGCCGTGCTTTTTATGGGCAGCTGAATGCCAAGCCTGTGCAGACAGGCAGGTCTGTCAGTCCTCCCCTGTGCTCCTGCCTAGCCAGCTAAAGCAGTCACAGGAAACCAGACATCATCACTTCTGCCTGCAGCACAGTTTTAATTTACCTGCAAATCTTCATGGACACAAAAATAACCAGGAGAATAAGAAGCCTACCAGCCTCTAGTTTCAAAAGGCCTCTATGGACTATGCTCTGGATAATGGTATTTTAAAAGTATGAGTCTTTGGATGCTTTGCATGTAAGTAAGCATTTCAGTATGCCTCTGCTTCCCCATTCCTGATACTCCTGGGAGAAGGGTGAATTGTGAAGTCTAACTTTGTGACTCAGAATCACTGTATTGGTACCTCAGTATCTTTGCTAACTTATCATCACAAAACCTTTTCTGAGCTTGGCAGGGCTGTTGCCCATTTTCTTAATAATTAACCATGAGATTAAGTGACTTGCTTAAAATCATGAGAAGTCAGAGGCAGAAAGAATTTAACTCTACTTCTGTCATGCTCGATGGTCCCATACAAAAACATGTAAGACATGCTGAGAACCACTGACAAAATGAACTGTGAATAAGTAAGGCCAATTGTATTCACTTAACATGTGAATAAGAACAGTAAAGAAACTCAATTTATAAAATATTTTTGATTTACTTTGTAAATTTCTGAGAATGAGATCTGACTTTCATTTTGATTCTGCAGCACACTGAACAATAGAACCTTGATAAACTTAATATAAGACCACCAATATAAACAACTAATAAATGGATAGCAAATGATGGTACCTGTTCTCAAGTGATTACTATAATGTCAGTTGATTTTTTATTTAGTTCATGGTTAACAAATTAGGAGCACAACTTTCCTCTTGGTGGTTTTGTGTTTTGTTTTCTTTTTTTAAAAGATGTAATGAAAGCACCTAAAGCTTAGTAAAATATTATTGGCAGTCATATTCCTCTAATATTTCTTTAATTGGAAAGAGAAAAAGAATATCAGCTCCACCATTTCACCTCCTCTGAGTTTTATTTATGGGCCTACTAAAGAAAAAAATTTTTGGCTATATCTTATTTAGCTAAAAGGAAAAAAAAATCAAACAATTTCACTAACAGCTGATTCTTTGGATCATTTAGGCAGCACTTTTACTCTTAATAAAATCTATCTTTTTCCTGTAAAAATATTTTATAAAGTGATTGAGAAGCCCATGAATAACAGTTCTCTTTGCATTTGATGACTTAGAAGGTGTTTGGTCATTTCCAAACAGATTTTATTCCTCTGTCCATTAGCAGGGTCTCAAGTTTCTCAATTCAAGGACCCAGTCTTTTTAAGAAAGTACATGTTGTGAACTGAGAGGCAGAAGGGGATTCACAAAATTCCTCTATAGGAGAACTCAGATCTGCATCCTTTGGTAGGTCCTTTTTGGTCAGAAAGAATGATTTGAACTAAGGTAACTGAGCACAGCAAACACATATGGTCCTGGGCCAGCTATTTTCAGCTCCAGCTATATGCCATACCTTCAGCCAAGGTGTGCCATGCTCCTCCTCCCGTCATGCCCCATCTCACAGCTCCCAGGTGGCTTCAGCTTCAACAGAGCAGGAGCAGGGCTCAGGTCCTGAGGCAGCAGTTAGGACATTCAGGACTCAGCTCTACCAGAGCCTTGACATGACAAGTTGGTGCCTGTGAGTAACATGCAGATCCTGTGCAAGAGAGGAGATATGGGCAAGGGATTCACACTGTCTCCAGGTGTGGTAGTCAGCCCTTGGATAGGATATAAGAGTTTGGAAGACATTTTAAGAAGGCTTAGGGAATATCTAGCATCATATTAGACCTGGCTTCAAACTGAGCAACTTGTGTCTTTGTTTCCTCAGCAAAGGGCTTTCTAGTAAATGGAAATGTGGTAAGGTGAGCTGGATTTGTGGGAACACTTGCTGTAGTACCCTTTTGGGAAGGGTCAGTTTAACAAGGAAAGGCATTGGTGGAAAAAAACAGTAAAAGAATGCCAGTAAATGATCCAAACCTAGCAGAGCCAGGTCTGGGCTCCTGCATGACCCTTGTGGGTAACCTCTTTCCCTGCCCCTTCTCCTCCTGCTTGATACCAAACATGGTATTTATCAGCTAGTAACACAAATGAGTCAATAAACTGGTCCCCAAGGTTTAATGCAGCCACAGACTCACTAAAATGCCCAATTACCATGCTGAGGAATGTGAGATTGCAATAAATCATTCTGTTACAAGTCACTTTCTATACTTCAGGATGAAAATCCCCCCTGTAGATATAAATTATTAGTTTTTCATATAAATACTTTCTAATACATCAGTGAGAGTGCCTAGAAGGCTGGGCTGCATGGTAGGATAAAACAACTATCTGACTTGCAGAGTGTGAGCACCCATGATTCACTGATTTCTGCCGGTGTCTCTGGACATACTAAAGCCTGTTATCAGCGAAAGGTCTTTAAAGTCTGAGTATTGTTTTTCAGATGATTCCTTTGAAATGCTAATGGCATTGATCCTTCTGCAAACTGGAGCATCAGTCCACTCCCATCTCTTCACTGGAACAGAGTGTGATGGGAACAACATTTCCTGGTGTTGTGGTTTGAGCTTCGTGGGCACCCTTAGCTCAGCTGGGTCTCCTCCAGGTGGGCAGCAGTGCAGCATGGTGCCAGTGGAGTGGGGGGATGATCTGGGGGAAGAGCAGAGCTGTTTGGGCCCCCATACATCCTGTTCTGTGGCCAGGTGTGCTGGCCCCAGGTGGTCTTGCTGGAGCCACTGGCAGTGGAAGGCACTTGGGGAAATGGACTTTTCAGTCAGCAGCTGAGCTCAAGCCATTTTTTGTTCCAAGTTGACTCAAAAAGTCAGTCATACCCCCAAATCGTGCATTTTATTGTATTTTAAAAAATTGCTTTGAAAAACTGTTTAAAAAGTTGGGATTGTCAGAAAAAAAGACATTGTAGGGGAAACCCCTCACTATCTTAAACTGGAAATTGAAAGTAGTTCCTTCTAAATTGTTTGAATATTTTATTTCCCTGCTTTTAGTTTCTTCTAAAAACTATTGTCTAAATTAGACCAATGTCCAAGAATAGCTTCCAACCCTTCAAAGCTGTTCCCATTGTTTTTTTCTTTTACTGCTTTTACTGTTCATTAAAAATATTTTGCTCTCTTCTCTGGCTGTTGTATCTACAAGGTGTATGCCCATATTCATTCTCTGAGAACAAGGGCCAATCATTTCTGGCAAATCTGAAAGCACCCCAGGGCTTACAGCTCTCGTAGCCAGGGAGCCTTGTTGCCTTGTCACTCTGTGGCCTAGGGCACTCTGCACAGAGGGGCTACCTTGGCATAAATGATCTTAAAGACAAAATCTGTCCACAGTGTAGCATTCTCCAGACTCATGACCCCAGATCCAGACACAAGCCTCACTTCTGCTTGAACTTCCACCAGGCTCCCAGCCCCTAGTTTGGCAATTGCTGCTGTAGTTCATTGAAAGTTTGTCAAAACCCATACAATTCCACAAACCCCACAGTTTCAACAAATCAGCATTTTTCTGCTGAAACCTGTTCTGCTGGAAATATCCCAACCCAGTTCTACAGAGAGCCATTATTTCTGAAACGCTTTTGTAAACATTTATTGCTGGGTTTTTCTTAATGAGAACAGCCACAGACTCTGGCTGAGCTTAATTTGGCAATTCGCAAATCTCACTCCTTTTTGTCTCTTGGCCAGTTGGAGGAAGGGAAAAATTTTTTTGTCTTTCAACACCACCACTGTGGTTTGGCTGCAAGATGTGCTGCAAAATGTTTCCTGGAGATGTCCCTGTGCCTGACACAGCAATACTGTGGAACTCATGGCATTGCTCGTCAATAGTGGCAAAATACTCAGCATTTGTGCAGGATCATTCTCTTACAAATCCCTTCAACATATTGGAGGGTTTAGCAGTGAATAGGGAATTATAAGGAGATGGGAAGAATCTCAGCTTGTGTTGCCTTCATGAATTTCCTTCAGTCCTTGCTAGAGAAGGAATACTAAGTCTCACTCCAGGGAAAAAAGATAGACCAGAATCTGGAGGCACTCAGCAGAGGTCAAGCTGTGTCCAGAGGGACAGCAATTACCAGTTCCCCACAGGATCTTGCTTTCTACCGAAAAAACTCTGAAAGTCCTCTGGAGTTTAGCACATGAACCTTACTCCTGTTTCATAATACCCAAGCAGAGCAGTGTTGGTGGGAGGTAGCAGACAGGGAATAATGGTTGGGGGAGAACCCCCTTGTGGCATTTGCACTGGGACTGGGGGCTGTTTCTTGTACAACTGCCTGGGAGTGTTTCCCAAAGAGCTGCTCTTTTGTACCTGTAATGTGGGGCAGGGGACCCCTGAGCCCCCCATCCACCCCTCCACTGCCTGGGCAGATTGATGTGCTCACCAGGGCAGCTTTGGTGATCAGTGTTTCTCTAAGGCTCCTAGTGCTATCACAGGGAGGTGGCCAGCAGGATACAGCCAACCTGGATATGATTTCATTAGTGCTGCTTTGTAAGCCAGTGTAGGTCTGCTGTTTTTCACATCATTCCTGACCTACAGCTGCAGTTAAGGGAGGAGAGCTCAGCCTGCAGCACTGCCTGGGGATATTGTGATCTGCTGTTCTTGTTAGCAGTCCACCTTCTCTTGCCCCAGAGATTCGTTTCCCCACAGATGCTTTCCATGCTGGAATGTGGTTTTATTTTTTGGGATCATTATATTCAAACCTCCTCTCCCTCAGGTTTGGATTACCTGCTCTGTGTTCCTTGGTACCTAACACACCTCTGGGATCTGTCTATTCTCTAAACTTGATCCCTGCTGAAGATAAATCCTCAGCTGCACTTTGCTCATCTGTTTGGCTGTATGTTCTTGGATTCATCCAGCAATCTCCTTGAAATCCATTTCATCAGTCCCTTTGCACTGCATGAGTACAAATGAAGGACTGCTGGTGCATTTGGCTCCTTCCTACTGCCACATCACACTATGAGTAGATCACTGTGGCAGGAAAAAAAACAAACAGGAGTTTTACAACCTTGATGTTCTCTGAACACAATGATTTGGTGAGAGTAAGACATACTGAAGAGGATAAGTATCCTACAAGAGATGCTCCGAACAAGGGTAGAGGTGTCAGGCTGCCATGAGAGGGCAGGTGCATCCCCCAGGCAGCTCAGTCACGCCAGTGTTGCCTCTCTGCTTCTCCCAGGCATCAAGCTCCAAATCTTGTTCCCATTGCTTTGGCTTAGTCATACAGGGTCCTTCCCCTGTATGGGGTCACTCTCTGCACCAAGGTCCCCAGAAGGACTAAGCATATGCAGCTGCTCTGGGGAGGCTCAGGTCGATTCACACTGAGCTTTTCACAGAGTGCTGTGCTGAGGCTTCTTTCTGCCTTCAAGGAACCTGGCCCCCATCCTTTTGTTGATCCTCTGAAGGCTGCAGTGGAGCTAGGGCATTTCTGCCAGGCTCTCCAAGCTCCAAAAGAGAATCTGCAATGGTACCTTTAAAAATGAGCCGCATTTCCCCATCACCCATAAGAAAAAGTCTGCAGCATTAAGGTCACTCTTCACTGTGAAAATCCCACATAATGTACTCCTATACTGGAGGAGAAAAGTCAGGTATATGCAGAAAAGTCCAAGAACCTTTCACAATGGGCCAGTTATGGCTTGTCCTTGCGCTGCTGTATAGGAGTCAGGCTGACGGAAAAAAAGTCTCATCTCTCCAGGGGTCCCTGAGTTTGTTGCTGATTCACACCATCCTGAGTTCCAAGGCTGCTCTGCAGAGCAAGACAGTGCTGCAGTCCAGCCCTTATACTTAAAATTCTCTTCAGACCTCCTTAATAGATCCAGTTGTATTTAATATAAACACCCAAGAGAATCTAAGCAACATGTTTGTGTGCTTGAGGCAGCAAATAGAGAAAGTAACATGTTTTTCATCAGGTGCCTCTAATTTGTCTATTTTTTATGTTACAGTATCTGTAACACTACTTGAATTACAGCCCAGAACACACTCTCCTCTAAAACTACTTTAGAGGTAGTAGAAACCACACAAAGCAGAACTGCATAACCCTTTTTCCTCCTTAAATCATTTCATATTTTGCAGGTCCTACAAAATGCTTTGCAGTTCAGGAGAACAGTCGCTCTGGGACACCACACATCCCATTTTAAATAATAGCCCAAGTGTTGCCTGGAGGAATATTAGTAACATTTGCCAATTTTAAAAGGTTTATAAAAGAATTTCCCATTATAAGATTTCATAAAGCAGCCATTTCAGTATCATTTATGCCTTGTTACATTTCAACATATTTCTAAATTTATTTGTAATTTCTAAAAAAAAAGAAAACACTTGTTCCAGTAGAGAACTTCCAATTCTCTCTCTAGGAAAGATATTCCTCCAAGTGAGAGTATTGTGGGGTTTCTGCTACCTTCTTTGGTAGCCTAGCACTGGGGTCTTTGGTCATACAGAGTTATTAGTATTGTCCGAAGAGTGTCAGGGCAGCTGCATGTCTGGCTCACAGCAGGCAGGCTGCAGGGTTAGCAGTGAGGAGGGCTTGTGAAGCAGCTGCTGTGAGACGCTCCAGTCTCCTGGGATTTATTCATTGCAATGAGTTCACTGTCTTCAGTGAACTGCAGGAAGAGCTGCGAGCCCAGCCAAGCTGAGAGTGGTACCAGTTTTGGTGGCTAGGACCCATGGTTGAAGGACATTTCCTCTGCACAGTCACTCCATGTGTTGGATAGACACTGGCTCTGGTTGCTGCAATGCAGCCATGGCATGAAGGAGAAGCCCTTGGACCCATTCCAAATGTTGAACTGCTTCAGTGTGACCCACACAAAGATGAGAGTGATAATGTCAGGGCCAGGTCAGCCTTGCCTTGGCCTTTGCCCTTTCTTAGGTTATTTGCCTCTGGATTCTTTGCCTTTCCTCTTCATCCCCCGTTCTGCCAGCTCCCCTGAGCCGGCAGTGGGGCTGCTGCAGCTCTGCCTTCTGGCAGCCTTCTCACGCTACCATCCCATGGGCAGTGATGGGCAGGACAGAAGAGAAGTGAAGCAGAAAGGCTCCAGCTGGTTTTCATGATGCACAGCTGGACCTGCAGTTCTGGCAGGTGTGAACATCAGGGCTCTACTTATAATAGGAGTGAATGTAAAGCAGCAGGAGAATTTCAGACAACACTGATCTCCTCCACACCTCCTTGCAGAGGCTGGCAAAATGTTTCAGATTAGAGTCACTAACTCTAAAAACACTGCATAAAACAGGCTTTTAGTCTTCTCCTGAAGCAGAGGCTCAGCTCCTGCCTTTCCCTGCCTGCCCGTATGTTGCTCCATCCATAGCCTCGTGCACTTGTATGCACTCTTGGCTAGAGGATGCTGCAAGTTTGAGGCTTCCCAGGCTGGAGAGGAATTCAAAATCAGAGGACTCAACCCTTGCTCTATTAACTTCACTATATATAAATGGAGGTGAGGAGGATGCCTTTTCACTAGAAAAAAAGTAAACATACCTTGATATTTGGAATAGGAACTTCTTGGTGTGAATTGTTCTCCAAGCATGCCTTGAATACCTCTTCTGGTATTCAAGAGACCAGCCTCTAGTTTTAGGATCCCCATCTGTGTGAAACATGTGGCCAGTGGACCAGATTTTGGAAGTTCAGGCTTAGCTGAGAAGTGGAAATCATGGCACTGAGGGTCTGTAAAGCCAAGGAGCAGAAGAGGTATAGCACACTTGGCTTTAGAGAATCAGCTGAATGCAATGAGGTGCCCACACCTCAGTGCTTCTTGTTCTCAGCCATAGCATAAACCCACTTCCTTGAGGACTTACACACAGGCACCAGCCCAACCACTGGAGAGCTGTGGCACAAACACACTCTGCTGCTGTCTGGGGTCTGTAAACTTCTGTGTAAAGGCCAGGCAGAAAGCCATGGGCTGTAACATCTTAAACCACTTCACTGAGCTTTTTCAGAGCTTATTTGTCAGAGCCCAAGGTCTTTAACTGAACATAATCTTCCCTGAGCAGAAGGCACCAGTGCTGTTTGAAAACACTGGAGATATTTTGAAGAGTGTAACCACAACGTGCAATACAGAGACCACAGCTGTTTTTCTTTACAGAAAACTCAGTTAAATCTTCTACATTTCCCCAGAGCCCTGGATGTTTGAACTCTGCAGGGGAACTGGGAGAATTTGTGTTGATGTCTCCTGCACGCTTTCATCCTGAACAGGTAGACGGTATCATGACTGTGTGACACTGTTAAAACAAGCAATCCTCAAAAACCCAGGGAAAAGCATGGAGGTGAGCCTAGCAGTGGTGGAGGGGAGGAAGTGGAATGGACATCACCGAGATTGCTTGGAAACACCGCTTTTTGATAAACAGCTAACTTACAATATTTTGATGGTACAAACACAATAGTCAACACTGGAATGAGCTGAAATGGCAAACAGGGAGGTGACAGCAGTTCAGGAATGTTTGTTTCAGCGCTGGCACCAACTTCATGTGTGATCTTGCCAGAAGCTGTGCCTTAGTTTCCTGTACTATAAGATGCAGAATAGTATTTCCTTATCTCACAGGACTCTTGTAAGTCTTAATTAATTTATGTTCACAAATCACTGTGAGAGTTCAAGTAGGAGTATCCATTTACTGTGGAGCTGAAAATTATATAAGTATTTTTTCTTTTTGATAAAGCACAGCACAAGATAAATATTTTGCCAAGTGAGAACCTTAATCTTAATTTTGAATAGAAAAACTGCCTAATATTGAATCAAAGTATTAGTTAAACACAGAAGGACTTTCCACGTCCAGACTTGTGAACTTACAGCCTAGAGTCATGGTTTTCTATCAAATCTATGTGTTGAAGTAAAATACCAATGACTGTAATCCTAGAGAAGAATCCCAAGACTGCAATATGCCTGAAGGAGAAGGAAGTGAGCAAGAGTCCTCTCTGTGTCTAGAAAATGTTTACTTGACAAATATTTAGCAAGCTTGGAGGTATTTTTGAGAGAAAAAAATGGCATGGATTTATGTTGATGAATGTTTTGCTACTGATTAAATCTGAGCTTGTATAAACTGTGTGGTGACAAAGAAACCTGAGACTGTAATGAGGAAACAGTTGGGTAGGATGTGAGAGATTGAAACTACAGATATTGCCATCCCCAGGAGAAATACCTTATTCTAAGAACTGGAAATTAGTTTGGGACTATTGGATTCCATTCAAGGAATAAGTCCTATTGTGTACAATATCTCCTAATCTTTATCCTAGAAATTGCCTTGAAAAGCCAAATCTTGCATTGCAATAATTAAAGGAAAACATATGTGAAACAGGACACTTATTTCTTGTCTAGGCTTTCATTAACCTGTCCGATATAAAACATCACTGTGTCTACAGTCAATATAGATCAAATTCCCCTACACATCCCCAGATGGAAAATGGCTTTTAGAATTTCATAGACATAGGATTTCCAAGGCCCTTAATTTTAGTTGTGCAACCTGGTCTCATCCTTCCATATTCATTTATTTATGCAGTTAACATTCTTAGTGAAGCAATCCCACTAACTTCACAGAGACTGTTCAAACTGGTCCCTAAGTTGTTGTTGAACCATATTGCTTGGCATGTTATTTTTAACAGAGGCCTAAAGTTCTGAAAAGTGGCAATCTAAAAATGAACTCCATAGCTCTTGACTTGGACCCTTTTTAAAGCAACACTGGATGTGTAATACTTTTGGACATTATGCTCCTAATACAATTTGCCCATCTAGTCATCAAAGCTAACTTAGTTTTGAAGATTTATAAACAAGTGTAATGGAAAAAACCTAAAAAACCAGCAAAAACAACCAAGAAAAGCTTATTGCAATACATGTATGACTTTCCAGGGTAAAAGTCTGCCATACCCTGGGTACTTTCTGTTTGACATTAATAAACATTTTATTGCAATTTAAGACATGTTGTACATCCCTGCTCAGCAATATTGAAACCCAGAGGTCAAGACTGAATGAAATGTCCTAAATCCTGTAAAAATATGAATTGGATTCATGGTCTACGAAGACTAGAGTTCATATTCGCTCAGACGTAATTGGCCATTGGAGTTTTTCAAGTATTCCTTTTCTGTGGTGTTCTTTGCTGCTCTGGTGGTCGTTGCAAAAGTTTATTCTTCACAAGAAAAAGATTAGTTATGCTGAAGTCACAAGTGGTATGTGTGTCAGGTAAGACTCTGATAGGTACAATTACAGCAGGGCAGGCTTTGCCTGGGCATAACCCTAATTGACAGCAAAGAGCATGGGGTAACCTGCATCACCTCCATCGACCCAGAGCAGGGGAGTCAGCTGTCTGGAAAATTCATCCTGCTCCTTTTGCTGGAGTTGGAAATCCCATAAAGAGAAGAAATTGGTGGTCAGAGCCATTTTCAGTGGTGTCCCAACATCTTCCTGATAGGATTTCAAGCCAAAGAAAAGGGCTGAGTGACCCAGGTTAAACAGAGGCATAGCTGGGAAAGTTCTAAGTTCCACTGGTAGCTTTTTGGATGCAGGCCTTTCCTGATTGTGCTCAGATATCTCCTTATCACATCTGACATTTTGAGCTGCATATGCAGATTTCTTTAGAGGGTGGGAACTATGCTGTGGTTAATGCTCAGACATGTTCCTTCTTTTCATAATTATTTTTTCAAAAATGCTACAAAGCCCCAGGTTTGTATGGATAACTGTTATGCCTCACAGAGAGCAAGAATTTCATTCAAAAACTGGGACTATTTCGGCAAATATCAGTGAGCTATGCACCTAACTGGTTCAAATGGTGATGTGATACTGAACTGTTTTTGTTCATATTCCTTTTAGTTCACTTCAGTTCCTCAGGTGGTAAGGCTGTATTTCCAAAGTTACTTGGGATGAAGTCTGAAATTTAAAAATAGAGTGGTCCCCAAATGGGAATGAGGAATGTTCAGCAGAGCCAGGCTCACTCTCTAAGGCAGGGTTTTTGCAGACAGTTGGTGTTAGGGGGAAAAAGTTGGATCCAGATGCTGTGCCATGACTACTGACCCTGAATCATCCCTCAGTTACTTGCTAAAAATGTGTGCTCTGTGTATTTATTGCTCTCCAACTGCTTTCCTTTGAGTGTCCTTTGAGCAGTCTGGCCCGGGAGCAAAGTTTTAATTGCATGTGTTTTTAAGTGCTCTAAAATCCACCTGTGTATTTTAGAAACATTTGCAGAGGGGGGAAAAAAAAGCAGTTAAATGGTTTTAACACATTTGAAACCATTGTAGAAATAAGGTGATAGACTGAAAGGACTGAAAGGCTGGTAAATGTAGCTATGGATTAATGGACTCAGGGCTAGCACTGCAGCAACAACCAGCCCTTTTTTCTTTTTTTTTTTCCTTTTTTTTTTTTTTTTATTCACAGGTGAAAATTTTAAATATAATATAAAAGTAAGATTAAAAAAATTCTTTGTTTTCTTTGTTTCACTGTGTATCATTTGAAATGTTCCTTTGAGTTTAATTTGTGTTCAAAGCTGGTAGGGCCTGGGGCAGGCCTGGAAATGGAAACTGGGATAATGTGATTAAGGGTTTGCAGGGATAGAGCAATCCCTCAAACAAACTGAGGTTTCATGTTCAAAAAAAAAAAAAAAAGGCACCTAAAATTCTTTGGCCTAAGTAGCCTGGGCAATAAGCTAGAATAAGCAATATTTCAAGGCAGAGCCTCTCTTTCCTGGCCAGCCCAAGGACAGACAACTCGTATAGCTACTTATCTTTACTGAGGATCCAGACAGGGCTGAGCATCTTCACCCTTTCTCTTATCTGTAAGTTATCAGAGAACACAGCCCAAGAGAAAATCTTCAACAGTCACTGGTCATACAACCGCAGTCTGGCAGAGACTGAGGATGTTCAGGGAAGTGGTTGAGTCACCATCCCTGAAGGTATTTAAAAGATATGTAGACATGGCAATTAAGGACGTGGTTTAGTCTTGGACTTAGCAGTGTTAGGGTAATGGTTGGACTTGATCTCAAAGGTCTTCTCCAACCTAAACAATTTTATGAATCTATGACAGTAAGAGAGCTATGCTTTGCTCAATTTCTACCTGACTTACATCGAGCCAGCCTTTTCTATCCTCCCAAAACATTCCTCAGTTCCGTTGATTTGGGTCAAAAATTGAAATCTGGGAAGGTTTGATCTTTGTTAAAATTTTCAGGAAAGATGTTGACCAAAATGTGGTTTATCTGCAGCAGGTGCAAGAGATTCAATTGATATGAGCAGTGAAAAATGTAGCCATTCATCTATCTGGGCTGGTGCAAGAAAATCCTGCAGCCTTCTGCAGCCAAAATCATCCCAGGAGCAATTCTGCTCTGTGCAGAGTACTGCCTGGAGGGTGCTGAGATCCCTGCACTTCCATGAGATATTCTGAGCTTCCAGTACCTCCCAAGAAGAGGTGCAGAAATGATGCTCCAGCCCTGAAACCTAATGCACTCTGCTTGTGTTCCCCTCTATTTAGTTAGGAAAGCGGTAAACACTGCAGAGATTAACCTTGTAACCTCAGCCAATTCACATTAAGTTAGTAAAATGGAGCAGAATCTAGAAACAATCAGCATTTGTGGCTTTCTAGGCCTTTTAAGCTCATTTCTCTGCAACACAAGCCTCCCTCTCCAATGATTTGTTCGGCTTTAGGTCCTCTGAATTCCAAGCTTTTATGTTATTACAAGCTTCCTTTTACTGACTGTGTCTGTGCCAGCAGGTGCACGAACTGGGAGGCCCATGGCAATGTGCATTTTATTACTTCCAAACAGACCGTATTTTCTGGTTCTTACAAGTTCTGGAGCTATTACTTGATATTTGGCTACTAAGGTTACAAGAGCAGAGACACCTCGCTTCTGAGAGTTTAAATAGGACTATGAAAAAGGCTACTGTGTAACTGGTATTTGAAATGTGTGTGGCATCTGGGAAACTTGCACATGTGGAAAGATATCAGAGTAAGGAATAAAGAGACATCGTAAATTCTGCTAAGAACCAGCAAGATACTTCAACCAGGACTTCTGTTTGCATCAGAAGGAAACCATCCTAGTGCATTAATACCTTAAGCAGGGCTATACTTCTACCAGATTGTACTTACAAGGGGACCTAGGCAGCTCTACCACTGAGGTGAGGAGCTTGAGGCAGCACCCCAGGGCTGTCATCCTGAAAGGAGCACGTTTTTTCTCCATCAGTTCCAGAAAGCATCCCACCTTGCTTGCAAGTTGCTTGCTGCCTGTGATGCTGCCTGCTGTGTCTGCCTAGTTTTGGTTACATGCCCTGATTTATCTCTGTTAGGAAATGCACAGGAGGGGTTGCCTATAATCAGTCAGCCAGGGCCTTTGAGAGAGGGAAGTCAAACTGTCATAGCTTCATGAAAAAAAAGATAACTCGATTGGGTTGCCATTAGACTGTGTGTCTGCAGCCCTGCTCAGAACTATTTCTGGTTTCTATTTAAACATTCCAAGAGCAGTGGAAGTCCATTTACAGGAAATCAAATAGGAGACAATAGGGACCTATCTCAGCAGGAAAAAGCATAGGCTTTTATTTACAAGGAACTAATTCTTCCAGGCCAGGGGGAGCGGCAGACACAGTGAAAGACTGTCACTTCCCTTCCCAAATGACTGCTAAAAGGGATAGATGTTGCACTCTGACAAAATGTTTACATATGGCCTCCCCAACATCCAAACTGACTGTTGCTGAGAGCCAGGACTGAGCAATAAATAATGCCACTGACTTTCACCTTGCTGCAAAAACTTTCATCTTGGAGGTCAGGAAACTCTTTTGGACACTCTTCACACCTTGAAAAAAATGCCTTTGTATTAGTACATGGGAATTGGAATGACCTTCAAGAGTGGTGTTGATGCACAAGGGAACATAGTACAGAGACTGTTTATTTGCATCCTTGCTCTGTCAAGGGATAAAACTTGAGGAACATGTTCCTTTAATACCTTGCTTAGTTAGCCTTTGCTTCTCCTCTTTGGAAAAGGAGACTCTCAGGAAGAGGGTTGTGATTTATATTGTGCCTGCTTTTAAGAAACTGTCGCTGGAAAAGATAGATTTCTATTTTTCTGCATTAGTCTTTGCAAGCTGTTAAAGTTGGGCAATTGTAAGTGAGGGTCTTAGTGACACTCCTACAGGTTTTGTAGCCTGTCAGGGCTCTTAGCACGCTGAGACACTGCTGGTTATTTTCTGCAGGCACTTGTCCTCCACCAAACCTCCAAATAAAAGCATTCCTACACCTACTCTTTCTTCTGAATCCCTTTTCAACAGCACTCTTGCCTGCAGGCTTTTATAGCCTGTGGTATGTTTACGGGTTTAGCTTCATAGCCAGCCTAATTAGTTGCTGTGATAAGGATAATTAGGTAATTAGGATAATTTGGATAGCACAGTATGAGTCTTTTCAAACCTCTTTTCTGAAGAGCTTTGTCTGCCACAGTGTAGCCACTGACACTTGTCTGATCTAATGGAAAACAAAAAGCTCAAGTATCTCTGAGCATGATTGATGGCAGAGTCAACATCCAAACCAGAGAGCTGAGAATAAGTAACTCTGAGATACACTCTGTGAGGACTGAACTCACACAGTCACACCTGAAAGACACACTACATGGTAGCTACCTCGTATCTTGTGGATTCCAAAATCAGAATTCAGATCCCTTCCGTCCTCACCTGCTGAGTTTTGGTAGCGACAACGGTGAAACACTAGTGAAAAATTATGAAGAAAGCATGGAATTCTCCTTCCTTCAGAATCTTCAAATCCAAATGGAATGCTTTCCTGATTGATATGCTCCAGCCAAATACATGTTATAAGACACATCATATGAATGCCTAGAAATTTTCTCATTTCTCAGAGAGGTGAGACTGCAGGTTCTTGAACTTCTTTTCTCTGAATGTATGTGACTCAATGGACTTTCTCTTGTAATCCCTATTTCTCATTCTCTTTTCCCTTTAGTTCCTAATATAACTGTTGTGAGCATGGAAATAGGAATGCCAGTGCGGTCATAATTGCAAAGAATGGACCTTAGGTAGCAATGTTTGGAAATATTTCCCTGTTCCTAATTGCAATTGCTGACCAGTTTGCAATATCCCAAATTGTTTCAAGAGGTGAATTGCTGTCCAAAGATCATGCAGGACTGAAAGACAAGACACAAACTGGGAATAATCAGGGAATTCAAAATTAACAAAGTGAGAGAGAATGGATATTGAACACCCAATTGAATTTCCAGCAATCATTGGAAGGGAATAACTGAACAACCACTGGAGCCTAGGCTGAGGAGGAAGAAGATAACCTATTAAACATGCTTCATGTTCATGGGGAAAAAAATGTGAAGGTTGATAACTGATGAAATTTCTGGTCCATGAAAAGAAATCATTTATCAGGGAGAAGAGCAATCAGCCTGAGCTCCGTTTTTTGCTGTTCTGAGCTGCTCCCAAAAACTTCACCCTTTGTGTCCACGTTGGAAACAGAAAATAACTGACCAAGGGAAGCTGGAGAGAAGCAATCTTTACAGTCAGAGCACCACATGAATGCTCCCAGGGACAGGTACAGATGCAGGTGCAGAATACTCTGCACTGTGATGTGCAGATCACATCTGGAGACAGAGCGGTGTGAAAGGTATCACAGCTGGGACCTGAGATAAGATTATGCAGCCCCTCAAGTGCAGGCAGTTGGCCAGAGTTCAGCCCCAACAGCTGAGCTACAAAAAAAGATCTGAGGTGAAGCTGGAATGCTAGGAAGTCTCATGAGAGCCTGCTATTCATGTAATCCCAGGGCACAGAGAGAAAAAAGATTTCCTAGCAAATTGGTTTACTGAGGTTTTAAACTGGAAATGGCAAGGATCCAATCTATATAGGGAAAACATGCAAGATTCCTGCCAAATACAGGCTGAATTTCAGCTATGGGCTGGAGCTCCTCTAACCTGCAATACATTAGACCAGAGAGGTTCAGGCACTACTGGTGGGGTAGAAGTCTCCTGAATTGTGCATGAGCTGGTCTTATACAAGTATTATTACTGATGGAGAAAAACCTGCATTCCCTCTCATGCCTGCAAAGCAGATGAATCCAGGATTTCCTGGTTAGGGAGGATCAGGCCTTCTTCAATACAAGCAGAAATCCTAGAGCAAGGCTAAAAGCCAAATCAGTTCTTCTTCCAGTAGTCTCCTGGGTTCTTCAGAGTTATTAGTCTTTATAAATATATGCTGCAACTGACTGGACTGATTGCCCAAACACATATTGGCTGTTTCAGTGCCTGCAGGCTTTCCTAAACAAAAGCCATGATCTGCTTCTGAATTGTAGTTCAGTGATTTGCACTATATTTATGTTCTCAAATGAATGCCTCTAGTCCATTCTTTCCATTAAATCACTCTTGGCTTTTTCATGTAGCTGAGTCTTGCAAAAGACCTCACTCCTAGTCAGCATTGATTAGGGCTGCTCAGGACATTTTTGCTGAGGTGATTTTTCCATCACAAGATGTCAATTAGAGTAACTTTTTCCCCCCCACAATAATCAGTATTGATGATTACTTTTCTCAACAATATTTTTAACTTTTTCCTTTTTTTTTTTTTTTGCATTAAAAAAGGTTTATTTACTCTTTTCTGGTTTTAATTATTTGTTGACATTCCTGTGTCATCCAGTTTTCCAACTGGCATGTCATAACCTACTGTAGAAGTGTTGTGACAGTTATATTTTGGGATGAAAAAGAAGGATTTGTGTAGGGAGATGAGTCAAATGGGAAAGCAGACCCAAGCAGACAGTGGATTCATTAAGTGAGATGATATATTGCATATGAGACGGCACAGGATGTGATAGTTATGTTACAATACCTGCTGTAATAGCCATTATTTTAATTTTTTTCTTTTTATTTTTTTCCAATAAATAAGGGCAGATGCTACTCCACAATGATTGAAACAACCTGTCTTTTCTGGATTATGTCTCCTACCAGCACTAGTATATCCTAGCATTTGGAACAAAGAAGTACTCATAAATTGGATGAGCAGCTATTGTTTAAAATATTTTAACATGATTCCCAGTGAAGACTAGAAAGGCTACATCTCAAGAAATTATGTAAAACTAATAAAAGTAACATAAGAATAAATATATATGAGAATTTTTTCCCCGCAAAAGGACATTTTTTTCTGAGTGCATTGAACAGAGCATTCAGTGGGGGTTTTTTCACTCTGGCTCAGAATGAAAGGGGATTTTCAAACTGTGCACTGGTGAAAAAAAAACTAGTAGCATCACCCATACATAGAATTGCCATGTTTGTATACAAGTGCAATGTTTTGTTGTTGCTTGATGACTTTTGTCCTGTTTATGCATCGGAGGGAGTGTTGCAGCTCCCAGACTGAAGCAAACCTGTTGTACTCCAGATTTGTCCCCAGTAACAGCCAGGATCTCACTTTAGTAACTAGGGTTCTTTAACCCTCTTTCTTTCAGGCTGGATGTTCCTTTCTAAATATCTGTTATCAATACTCATGGATTTAAGTATTACTGTTATCCCTATAAATGTCCATTCTGTTTCTGAGTTCTCTCCCTCAGTGACATTGTCTGGCAACAAATTACATTATGAAAAATGCAATTAAAATGATAAGTATGTGCTTTTGCTGGCTTTGAATTAGTTTCACTGAATTGCCATTTGTTTGGTTAGAGTTTTTTACATTATGAGCCAAGGGGAGCCATATTTCCCTGTCTGTCTTCCCTGACACTTTTATTGCTCATACAGTTTATCATATATGTTCTACTTCTTTCCTCCTTGAAAAAATTACATTTAAGAACCTCTTCTCAGAGTTCATTGCCATTCTCCAAGCTCCGTGGATAGAGGATGATTTCTGAGGCAAGTAATCAAAAATGCACATTAGAACTGGCTGGAAATTTGCTGTGTTTTCATCAGGATTAGAAAAATTATTTATGCTGGAACAACTTTTGGTGAAAGACACATCCATTTTTTTAATTTGGAACACCTGAAAAAGATCAATAGAGCTATATTTTATAATAGAAAAAAAAGTTCAAAAAGATTACTATTTCACATAGTAAATATACTATATCAATGTTTGCAATCAAGATTAAACATTCCCAGAAGAACAAAAAATAGTTTTGGTGAATTTAACTTAACTAAAACTTTTTCGGGACAATACTTTTAGGATAAAAGTTTTACACTTAAACTGCTTATCCATATCACATTCATCTCAGCAAGTCCAGCAAACACCTTGGTGTTGAGACCGAATAGCATACAGGAACAGTTATTAACTTACTAGGAAAATATGAGAGATTTTGGTCTGCCAGACATTTCAGGCAATGCAACTGATGTGTGGGCAAATGTATCATGAATTACAAGAAAAAATCAAGGCCCTGAAGCTGTGAAGCATCTAGCGTTCAAAGATCCTACTACTTTTGGAAGGAGGTAATTTTGTCCAGAGCACAGCAACATTTCACCCAAACAGGCTATTTTAGGAGGTCAAACAACCCTTGCCAAGCTGATCTCCTTGGGCTGTCAGACCAGTGGGGTTCTCCAGGTGTTATTAATGTTGAAAGCTTTTTGCTTGGACTAGCATGGAGAGATAGGGATGTCTCCTGGGAAGTTAAAAGGCTGCTTTGCGCATAATAAAATATGCTTTAATACTGTCCCATGGAGATTCATCTTGTTTCTAATCTATCAAAACTAACTTGTGCCTTGGGGGCCTTTGGACTATTGCCCAATTTGCCTTGCCCATTTCTCATAAAAAAACCCAGGAAAGTTTGGCAGCATCATCATTTCATGAATGAAGCAGATTGATGTAAACAACGCTGTAAGTTTAATGGGGTCTACACTTGCAAGCATTAGTCCCACCCTGACCCCATACTCTAGACTCCTGCTGACCTGGGGGTTAGGCTTGTCTGAAGATAACATGCGTCCTACACTAGTCCCCAGATTTATTCAAGCTTGTGTTGACTTTCAGCCTGTCTGCCTAAAATATACAAGGGGAAGGACAGATTGCTTTCTGCACCAAGTGCTGTCTAAAGGAAGCGTCTGCTGAGTTTTTGGTTCTGGGCCAAGTTTCCTGCTGTCTAGCATTAGGGCTTTGGCAAGGCAGTCTGGGCCCTGTCACAAAGAGAATCTATAAAAAAGGTTTTTCCCTGTCATCACACATAATTAAGGACAACATTTTAATCAGGCTGCTCCCACTTAATTGCAGTGCCTTGCGTTAGCTACTCTGGACCTGCTGTTTTAAATAGATACAGTGCATTTGTCAGACTGGGTCAGGCTGGGAAGATGAAATCTCATTGGAGATATGGAGAAGTCAATTATTTTATAACGAAGGAATGTGCTCGTGTCATGGTGTGTTGCAGAATAACCACAGTTAAATGCAAGAAGGATTGATTGCTGTGGTACTGGAAGCAGTCAACTCTAAACTGTGGTAGCTTGCTGTGGTTTAAGAGACCACTTGGAGAGCTGAAGCTTTCAGAATCAAATCTTGGGGCTGGGCAGGCAATTTTGATTGACTGATGATTTTATTTTTATTCAAATAACAAATAGAACAATGAAAAGAATTTTTAGGTGTCTCACACATGAAAAATATTCCTAAAAACTCAAGACCTGTTTTTATTTAAAAAAGAAATCAAAGAACTCAAACAGGATGCTTTAGACCATTCACATCCCAACTGCTCCAAAAACTTTTTGCCAAATGTTTTTATTTTGCAGTATGCCTTGAAAGTCGCCATTTTACACCCTATCAACTCAAGCTATGTGAGGGAATACCTTCCAGCCTCATGGAGGCTTAAAATTGGCATCAATATACAGCCTGAAGGATCCCACAGGAGCACTCAAGGAAAGGAAATTTGTGAAAGGAGACAATCCTTTCATTGCTGGGCCATGGTGATCTCCACAACTTGCTCTAAGTTCTCCAGAGAAGCCACTGGGCATACCTGATATACTGACGTCATTGTGCCATGATCCACCCAATCCATGATACATTCTTCTCCAAGTTCAGCTTGTAAAGTGCAGGCCATTATGGGAAAAAGAGCAACAAAGCCAATGTCACCCTGGGGTTCAAAAAGGGCAATTAGGAGGACCCAGGGAACTACCAGCTAGTCAGCCTCACCTCAACTCCCAGAAATGTGATGGAGTGTCTCATTCTGGAGGCCATCTCTATCCATATGAGTGACAGGAAGGTAATCAGGATGTCAGCATGGATGCACTAAAGGTAAATCTTTCTTGACCAACCTGATTGCCTTTTTATGATGAAACAACTACCTGCCTGGATGAAGGGAGGGCAGTGGATACTGTCTGCCTTGACCTCAGAAAGGCTTTTGACACTATGGAGTCTTTCTCACTGGAGATATTCAAGAAATATCTGGGTGCAATATTGTGCAATGTGTTCTAGGATGACCCTCCTTGACCAGGGAGGTTGGACTACTGTGGTTCCTTCCAACCTTACCCATTTTGTGATTCTGTGAATAGCAGGACAGGTGTAAGAAGTGTATTTGCCTTCCTGTGGTTTAGAAGGTCTCAGTAATGAGCCGCAGAGGCATATGGACACAGGTTGACCTCTGAGTGTGTGGTCATATGAGACACTGAGCTTCTATGAGGTGTCGGTGGTAGCAATTATGGAATGGGAGCTGAGATGCTTGTCAAACCCTTTTAATAACACTGGTTATTTGTTTATTATATGTTTTACCTAACCCAGGCTTCCCATTGAGGAACACAGGGAACTGTTGGCATGCAGACATAAAATGTACTAAGGCTGAAGTTGCCTCCTCTGTTCAAGTGCATTGACATTTTGTATCCTAGTCAAGCACTTGATGGCTGTCACCATTCTTATATTTGCCTGAGACAGAAAAATACAGGGAACTACCACTCCAGCATGAGTTCATGGGCTGTAAAATTTATTGAGCAGCTTTTGAATACAGCTGGAGCCACAGTTTCAGTTTTGACAACAGCAGTGCCAGTAAGCCTGATACACAGATGGGTTGAGTGCACTGCTGATTGTACAGCACAGATATCCTAAGAGTCTGAACCACCAGCTTTATGTTCTAATGATAATGATCTGGATTTTCTGCTATCTGAATGAATGGCTACCCAAGAGGCTGCATGACAAACTCAACAGGTCCCATATAGGACTGTAAGACCTGATGATGATGACATATCTGTGTGTGTACAGCAAAAGAACTCTCTCTCCAGAAGCGCCCTATACCACAATTTGCAGAGGGGTAGAGACGAGGCATTTTGCTGCTATGCAGGGGTGGCTTTGCAGTGTGACACATCCCACTCTTGATTGCCCATGCTGCCATTCTGTGCATGCCATTAGCAGCCTTGGTATCTGCTGTTGTGTCCCCTTTAGGAGGTGTAGATTTATAGTGAAAAGGTGGTGGCATGAAGACAGCTTGAGACTCTTGTCCTGCTTCTTCATTAGCTTTCTCCTCCTAGTTCCCTGATATTGTCAAGTCGCTTCTTGCTGATGCACAAACCAGGAAATTCTGTCAGCCCAAATCTGGAGAGAAGCAGTAGTGCTGCAGCCAGGAGGGAGAATACACATGTATGTTCACTGTTACAACATGTTTATTCCTTCACAGACGGAAGAAGGAACATATTTCCTGTCCCATCTTTCCACTGTGGGATTGTCCAACCCAACACTGTGGGTGTGCTGTCTGTCGCACAGCCTGGTTCAGGATCATAACATTCTTTTGTCTTCATACCCACCTTTCCATTCAGCTGTTAATTCTGGGCCAAAACCAACAAACAAAGAAATTAATTTAAAAACTCAGCATCAGTAAAAAGGAGGCGAGGAGGCAAGAGATACGTCCTTTCCCCTACAGCTGTTGTTTTGGAATGCTCACCAGTACCTCTCTGCCTATGAGATGAGGTGGGCTATGCTGGTGAACACATACAAGTCTCCATGAAATGCAGAGGCTGGCCCTAGCTGTGATCTTCCCCATAAGACCTATTCAGGTCTCAGCAGCCTTTTGGAGAGAGGGTGGGAAAGAGATATGAAGCTGGCCTGTGTGCTGCCTGGCTTGGCTGACAGTCCCCAGTGCAGTTCCAGGCCACGGGTCTGTCTCACAAGAGATTGCCCAGAAGAGCTACACCATGTCCAATGTGATGGAATCTGCAGGAGTTTCAGAAATCCACTGCCCTGGGATTTTTCATTCTCCCCTTGGTGGTTACTAAAAAGTCAGGCCTGCCAGCACTGCTGGTTTCTTGCCAATGATTTTGGCTATCACCCACTGGAAATCTCTTTCCTAATTCCTACCCCAACCACAGATATTCACAGCAGGGGAATAAACAACCTGATTGACCAGAAATAAAGGACTGAGAAGTCAGCAGTGGAAATCCCATTTTGGCAACCACTCCATCTGTGGATAAATGCTGAATGAGAATTGTACAAAGGGGACATCACTGTTGCCAGCACTGGCCTCCACTGGACACTCTGTACTAGATCACATTTCAAGGCCATCTGTAAACACCATCCTCTTTTCATCATGTCAGGTGCTTGACAGGACTAGAGAGGATTTGCAGCTAGGCAACAGGGGAAAGATCAGCTGAGGAGATGGTCCTATTCTCATTCCAAGATGGGTTTCCAGAAGGTTAACAGACTTACAGCCCAAGCCTCCACAATCCCACATTCTCCTAATCTTTTACAGCACAGTCACCTGGTGGGTGCATTTATCTTTGCAATGAAACAAAATGGAAACACTTGCAAAAACTGTTATGGTATCTCAACAGCAGTGAAAACAACTCCCCACAGAACTTCCTCGGTAGGAGGAGTCACAGGTGGGCAGGTAACTTCATATGCCATGCCAGCTGTATCCTCAAAAAGACCTGACTTGGCTAAAAGTTTTGGATCTCAGCAGAAGAAATGTGCAGAAAATGCAGATGAACATCCATAAATCCCAAGCACTAAAGTCACAATTACAGAGGACTTTTGATTGCCTAAGTGATGTGGGTCACTGGACATTTCTCTTTGCCACATGTGAGCAAATGGCTCACAATAAGCTGTTCTGGAAGTAAACATCTGACTGCAGTGAGGGTATGGCAAAGAGCAAAGAGCAGCAGGCCTCAGGTGTTAGCAATCTGTTAATCTCAATTAGTCACCAGAACATGGGATGGGACTCCCAAGATCTGGATTCTCTTTCTGCCTTTACTGTTGTGTGCTCTATAATCTGTGGGAAGTCATTTATTTACCTATTTCTCAGTTTCCTTTTGTCTTCCCTAAGATGGTAAGCTTTTTAGGGCAGGGACCTGTATCTGCTTCATGGCCTTTAGATGCTACTGAAATAGAAAAAAATACAGCAATACTAGAACTCCTTTGAGACTTTGTTCTTGCTCCATTTGCAGGCAGTCACACCTCATCATGGTAGTGTGGATAAGGTTTGGATAATGTGACACATCTTACATACTTCCTTTTGAGCAAAGTGTTTAAGAGACCTAGTATATTTATTTAATGAGATGCTAATTTACTGTACACATACTTTATGGCTCTGGGCAAAGGTGACTGCACTGACAGCCACAGGAGATATATTTGTGTAAATCACAGAAGGCAGGATTATGACCTGGGTGCCCACTTTGCCAGAGGTCTCTGTGAAACTCAAAATGTGTCTTTTGCATTTCCTAACTTCTTGAATAGGGAGCTCTTCCACAGGGCTGTCTCAGCTCCAGCCTCTGTTGGGGGTAGATGGCCATAGACACAAGCAATGATATCAGCCACAGTCTGGTGAGGGACAGCTGCTCTCTCAGATCTCCCCTCTTGTGCACATTCCTTGCATTGTAGTCAGAATTTTTTCCAACCAGTAAACTGTAAGCAAAAATGACATCACTGGAGAGAAGTCATAGATGACACCACAGAATATGCTCCTGGTTTCTATAAAACGACTACGCTACAGAGCACAGGCTTATCTGCTGATGCTGTGACACCAGTCTCCTGAACTATCAGAAGGTTTGGCTGTGTGTCACTCACCCTGTATTGTCAACAGTTCCTTAGGAATTCCCTTTTTGTTTAATGAAACTTTTGAGGAAAGAGGAGCAGTTTTATACCTGCTGGTCCCAAGAAGGCCTCAATGATTGTGATGGAAAGCAAAATCACAATATGAATATGCTGCTGAGCCACAGAACACTAAGAGAATTGGCCTTGGTCAGCATGTTCCATGTTGCCATCCAGCTTTTCAAGCCAGCAGCTGATTTCTTGGCTCTGAAAAGCTCTAAGGTTATTCAATATATAACTATCTCTTCAGATTTGTTTTTCTAACGACAAGTCAAAATATGGTTTCAATTTCATCAAAAAAAGTCCTGTTTATACAAGTGTTTGCAGTGGAGTTTTATGGTCTTTTCCCAGTTGGATGAGACCATTACATTGCATTTTGCTGAAGTTCATGCCATGTGTGCTGCAGCCAACTCTGATGGGCAGTGAATGTACCTTACATTCAGCACATTGCTCTTCCTTTTTCTTCTTCATTGTCACTGAGGGAAATAATTGAGAAAAAATCAGGAAGACTTCTTAAGGCGTGTTTTGAAGTAAGAACCTGGGATGTGGCCAGGTAGCTTTCAGTAACATGACAGGGAGCCAGTTTCCCACAAACCATTTCAAGAATTCACCCTCCATCTTCACAGTCCAATTTCACCATAAATACTGAGGATTCACACACACACACAAAGAACAAAGCAGAAGAACACATGGCAAAGCAATCAAAGATAAAATATGGGCATTCTTGAATTTCATTCTACCTCAGTGTTTTGGACTCTTCCCTTCAGAGAATTCACTTGGTCAAATGCATACAGTTGTTGAGTTACTATCAGGGACAGACTCAGCCTGTGATCAACATACTGGTGTCTACCTCTTCTTTCTTTTTTTTCTTTTTAATTTTTTTCTCCCCTCCTTTTCCCACTGGTCACTTGAATGGGTTTTTATTTACCCATCATCTTGTGAGATGGGAATTTGCATTGAAGCTCATCAATTACTCCCTTCACTTCTCTGGTTCCCTTATCAACAAACAAAAACAAATCAGTGGAGTTAAGAGTAGTGAGAGAGCCACTGAATGTGCAAGCACTATTTTTGCTCAGAGATTTGTGCACCAGGCAATAAAAATGACATTTTGCTAAATGGGAAAAGGTTTTCTTTCACCAAAGCAGTCCCCATATCTGTAGCACTACTGTAGTGCGCAGGTAACTAGCAGCTTACTGAAAATGCTCAGTTCCAAAAAAATAAAAGAATATATTTCAAACTGGTATTGATAAATGCATTATGAGCCATTTCTTTTATTAGAAAATTGTCTCAAAAAATAGAGTAAAATTCCCTTCATGGTCTAGTCATAAACAATAACTTGCCCATCTCTTCTTAGTGGAAGGTCAACCTGAAACTACACTGCAGACGGTAAAACTGTGCTTTGAAAGTCAACAGGTTAGTTCCTTGGCATGCACTCTCAAGCAAATGGTGCTTTAAATCCTATCACTATCCCCCTCATGAAAATAGGAATATCAGTTTCTTAGTTGACTGGCCAAACAGAAACATGTTTTCAATTGCATCGAAGTGCTTACAATTATTTTTAGCTTTCCCACTATAATATGTAAAAAAATGTTTGGTAGGATAATGTACTTTTTTCATATTTTTCCTCCTGAATTTTGGTTTGTTTTTTTTTTTTAAATAATTTAATGAACTTTAGGGACCAATAACAATAACCCCCTGTATTTTAGATTGTTACTGCAAAATTTTAATCTTTCTCTGGGTTTTCTTTCTTTAAATGTAATTAATATAGAAATTTGTACTGTTTTTGTCATCACAAACACTTAGCTCAATATTCATGAAAAGGAAGGAAGTAGAGAGAGTATTTTGAACACTTAAAGATTTTCTCATCAAAAATACTGTTTCATTTAATTTTTTTTGAATACTATGTTCTCAGTTCCTCAAATTCATTTGAAGAATCACTTCAGTGAAGCCATCAAAGATGAATTTAACCATGACTTAAGCATGACTCTACTCACAATTCCAATCCATTTCTATGTCTAAATAAAAACAAAGCTCAGCAGCACAGCTTTAGTATCCACATTTCTCTGAGCCATAGCTCTCACTAAAATATATTACTCCCTATATAAATGACAACAACTAGAATTTTTTAACCTCAGTTAAAATGCAAAAACAAAGCAGGAATCCCTGTTCCAGCCCTTGCCCTGTTAGATTTATGATCAAAAATACGATGTGTCTCTCAACAGGGGCAGGTCACAGAATGGTCTGAGCTAATATCAGAGCTTGTGAAAAAATGCATTGCTGTTTGGTTAACCAGTGTCACACAATTAGGCAATGCTCAAAAATCAGTTAGTTATACCTTATAGCCAAAATGGCATGTTTTTCTAAGCGTGGTATATTTTATTTCCTCTTGCAATCCTGATAATAGTTCTAACCAAGACGGTTTTAAGTCCTTTATGAGTCAAAAATTATAGTTTCTTAGAAAAAAAAGTTCTTCAAATCTGGAAATGATAGAGTTCCTAAAACATCCAGAACAGCTTTAGAACAATTACTTTTGTCTGCTCTGGTCTGTATTTTCTAAAGCTTTTAGGTCAGTTTGTCTTCTTTTCTTTTTTCTTTTTTCTTTTTTTTTTTTTTTTTAATTTAACTGAGATGCAGCTGTGAAAACTGGATTCTTCTTTTGAACTCCTGTATTTACGTTTGCTTCTGGCAGCCCCGAGGAAATGTGATTGTTTTAAAGCTTGCTGCAGAGTTTAAAAGGTTTTAATATGGGAGGCCAAATGTAACATGTTACACAGTTCAGTGGAATTACAGGTCCATACTGCCTCAATCTTTGTCTGTGGTGATCAGGTGAAGCTGGTGTGTAACTGCAGCATAGATATGCTGGTGATTTCCAGTTATTAAGGCATCTAATAAAAAGTTTAAGGAGTGAAATGGTTCTGAGCTTGACCAGACTTTTCCCAAAGTCAGTACCCTTTGCGCACAAGAGAATATGTCTGATGTGTCTCAAGGGAAAAAATACAAGATTTTGGTAGATATTGCCTTTATATACTTAACTTACATTCTAAGACGGAAGCCAAGACTGTTTAGTTCAAGATGTACGAACTAACATACAGGTCAGTGTAATGCACCAAATGGGACTCCTGACACAGATAATCCTCACTGCAGAGGTGCCACTGCCACAGGGCAAACTGGTCACACTTGTGACATAAAAGTCAGCAGCCACTGGCCCCAGGTAAGTGAATCCCTGGGCAGAAGCAGTGAGCGTCAGCCTGCCAGCTGGCTTCCTCTGGGGACTGGAGCATTCCTGTGGTTTTCTGTGTGTATCATGCATGGAAGTGGACTTTTAACTTAGCTAAAACTTAAACCTTGGAGCAAGAAATATTCTAGGTCATAACCTCAATCCTAATCAAAGGAAGGTTTAAATTGATTTTTAATCTGCTAGCTAACACAAATTAGAATCAATTCATTTAAACACTAGCACTGCATCAAAATGAAAAGATTTTGCTGATGAACTATAGGTCTTATGTTTGCTCCTGAGAAATAGGAGAAATAGGCACACCTTTTTATAGTACGTGTGTAAATAGTCCTGCTGAAATCAGTGAGACTACTCATCCAGCAGGAATGTCCCTTTGGTACATCACTGGATCAAGAGATATATGGTTGGTGATAAGTTATACATTTCAGCCAACACAGATGGTGTTATGGGCAAACTCCTATTGTATTTTGATCAACAAAGCTTTGATCTTACTTCAACTGTGTCTGGAAATCAGCATTACTTGGCTTCATATGTGTGGGTCCAGGGGCTGCTCAGCAATGAAATGGTGGGAAACTGCTGCAGAATCTACAGCTGCTGTCTCCAGAAGGAGAGCCCCTGCAAAGAATTTTCAAAAAGCAATAGGCTGGTAATAGAAGTGAAGAGGGGCAGGAAAATGTTATAAACATCTCTTCTGTAATGTTCAATTAATTAAAATACTGTCTGTGTCCAGATAAATTTCCTCTTCTGCTTTGCTTTGCTTTATCTCTAGTAGGAAGAGAGTACATGCCGGATTACTCTTTCATCTTTTTTCTTTAACCTGATGATACAAGCAAAATCTGATGGCCAAAACAAAATGAGCTGTTATGTTGCATCCTACAGCAAGGGGCTACTCTAAATACCCTGTCTTTTGTGGTTTTAGTTACAAGTGATCCCAAAAGCATGGGATTTCACAGTGAGTCCTAATTAATCCCAATTTTACATGCTGCTATTAAACTCCATGAGCTAGTGAGGTGATATGAGCCATGCCACCAACCAGGGTAAGTTAACTGTCGTTTAAATAAAATTGTTTTCTATATGTTGATGTAAATCAACCAGATCCAGTGAGGACTTCCCAGTCTTTCACCAGCTTTACTTCATTATCTGTGTAAATTGTACAGAGAAAAGTTACTTTGGGTGAAATATCCACACAATTGTTTTCTTTTTTTTTAGGGTTCAAAGTGCTTCTATGCCTAAATTTTGATGCTGGGAATGGGAAAAGTGCCCAATTGTGTCAGGACCCATTTTAAGTCTCCTCAGTACAGCATGTGCCTGGTTCAGCTGGCCTGAGTGTCACTGAAGAAGAATGTGTGTGGGCCATGGACTGCTTTCATCAGCAATATTTGCTGATCACCCTAGTGCTTACAGTGGCAGGAGATCACAGCCCTGTTGCTTTTGGGGGTACGTCAAGGAGCATTTGGGAGGTAACTGTTCGGAACGACATGCTCTCGTGTGTGAAAGGGCAGGGGAGGAACATGAGTTACTACCAGCCCCCTTTAGTGAAAGAAAAAGCATATTTTCCTTTTTAAAATAGTTGTTGTCCCAAGGAAGTAGAGAGGTGTGACAAGCCATGGTTCTCTTTTTCAGGAGGACCATGCTGCTGAGCTCTTTATGCAAAGAAGATCACCCTGGAACTGTGAGATCTCAATCTGTCAGGACTCAGGCTGCATAATTTCAGAGATTAAAATACAATTTCTTTCTCCAGTGATGGTGAAGAACTGAGAAAAATCTCTGTAACATTCAATAGAAAATGGAAGGAATAATATTCTGCTTGATTCTAGAACTGAACCTACAGTCTGCATGAATACTTGAGAACTTGAAAATATGAAACAGAGGTATGAAATGTATTTTCAAAATGTATTTTTTCTTAAAAAACATTTATTTGCTTAAAATTTCCTCAATCTAAAAGGTAAAAAGAACAATAAACAGAGGGGACAGCACCTCCACATCACAGCTTCACTGTATATCTCTTTCTCCCCATGAGAGGAGCTGCAATCAGAGAGCAGTGATGAGGTGCACAACAGCTCACACCTAGGAATATGAAGTTCTGGCTCGGACAGCTGCCTGGGTGTATGCATTTTCCTCACAAATGGTGGCTGTGCAGAGGTCCCGATCTTCCTCCTAAAGTGGGGTGACTAAAACTTTGCCTTCTGGCCAGTATGCAAGAGGCCTGTTTGATCTCTTGTTTGTACATTATTTCCACTCATCCCTTTCCAGAGAAACTTGCTGTCCTGTTGAAGAAAGCCCTCCCTCCCGAGACAGAGCACAGACCCTTGGTGGGTGATCCTCTGCACACATGTTTCTACACAGCAAGTTTGCCAAGGAGAAGTGCATGCTCTCTCCCTTCCCACTATGTGTTATGTTGGGGGTTTTGACTGCACTGCAAGTTCCTGTCACTGTTGGGGAGGAAGGATTGACAGAGGACAGAAATTCCCATCTTGGATATATCATTTCCCTTCCCTTTAAAATATGCAAAGCAGTTACCTTAAATTAGACATGAGTCAGACATGAACACTTAAGATCCAGATTTTGGCTGTCCTCTGGATTCCAGACATTTAGTTCAGGCTTGTTTGATAGCAACGTTTGACCAGAGTCAGGACAACCCCAGAGTACACATCCCATCCCTGGACAAACTTTGCTGTCTGCCTCTAGGTCAGTGGCTGGGAAATGACTTGTAGGTCTCATTCAAATCGCTCATCATTTTTCAACACCTCCCTACTGGTTCTTGATAGTCTCTTGCCTTCCTACAGTGAAGAATCTCTTGACTCCTCCAGATGTTCAGAGTTTCTTGGACATTATATGCTGTCAACTTCTTACTATTTCTCTTAAGTTTTCCTTCTCTCCTCATTAGCTTTTAATGCTTTACCCACCACTTATTTTCAGTTTTGGGAGATATATTTTCATCAGCTGATCTGAGAGATAACAGAGAAACAAAACTTTCTTGATGTTCTGCCTTAACTGTCAGTTACATAATTCCTTCTACTGGTCCTAACTTGACACCCCAAGAACTCCTAATAACTTACTTTCCTCCTGTAGCGTCTCCCCTCCAGCCACCCAAAGATGCTCTTAGGACTTTGCAAACCATCCTTTCATCCTTGCATTTAGGCCAAGAAAGAAGACAGAATTATTTTGATATAACCCCACATAAATCAGTCTCTCTAGCCACTCCATCATTTTGCTGTGCTTCTCTGAATTCCTTCCAATTTGTTCTCACTACTGTTACTGAGCTGTCCAGAACTGAATGCAATATTAATATTCCCCACATTGTATATAGCACCTGTCATGCAAAGATTAGGAGTTTTATGAAGATTGATTATTTAAACCTTCCAATACCACCAGTGATCATGAAGTTGCTGACTATTAATTACTACAGATTTGAAAAATTCCACTCGTCCACTTATCAAGGTCAATTCATGTTTCTGATGGTTGAGTGAAATGTTAGCTTTTCTTATCCTCACTACAGTGAAGGATAAGCCAGTATACTTCGGCATCCAACCACAAAAAGCCTCATATTGTAACATTATGGTATTTGCAGGCACCTAATAGAGCTGCCAGCCCCAGGTTCAGTGAATGCTCTGCCTGTTCACTGCACAGGAGGGCTTGGTGCTTCAGGAGTCAACCTCCAGCCAGCATGCTGGAAGAGGAGTGGCTCAGTGAGCTGACAAAAAGTGCTGATGGGAAAGATGTGTTTCAAATCCCTTTTCCTCTCTGGGACTGGAATCTATGTCCGCCCTTTACTCCCCAAAATGGAAATGGGACATGGGGGAACAGAGCATTTCACACAACCTCTCTGAGGTCAGCGATCATTTTTTTGTCTGCATCAAGCAGCTTAAGACAGATCCTCTGCCCTTCCAGGCTGGTGCTCAGGTCTAAGGACCTGCTGTACTTCAGTCTCCACATCTTTGATTTACATGGAGTAAATTACTTTGTAAGGAAGGCTGTAAACGTTTCAAAATTGGATGTTAAAACCTGTGTCTAAAGCTGATTGTAACAAGATCAGTATTTTATGGTGGGACATGTTACATTATGCAGATGAACAGTTTTTCATAGTTCCTACAAAGAGGTAAAGAGGAGCTATAGGCTTCAGGTTTTGCTTATATGAAACCTTGAAACATTCCAGAAACAAAGAACTTAGACCTGCACCATGTATGTTGTTGCAAAGATTTCAAGGAGGCATAGTTATGTTATCTCCTACCTCCAGCTGCCTTGTGCTAGGCTTCTGAAGGATATGTGCTTTGGTCATGCCCCCAGCAGGGGCCCCCATGATGGACTAGCCAGCCCTTTGTGCAGTAACACAGGAATGTGTCACGCAGGCTGCAGTCTGACTACTTGTGTCCATAAAAAATGCTGGATATGCGTCCTATCCCATACAAACTTATCTTCTGCATGAGATGCAGTAGGGATGGAATCAAAATTTGCAGTGTTCTATTTTCACAAAAGTAAACTACCAATAAATAACCAAACAAAACACTCTTGCATGGAGAATTTAAACAAAAACATGTATTTCTCACTTCTGCAGAAAGTGGAGTTTATATATTAATGAAAAAAACCTGTCCTACCTGTAGGCTTGTTTCCCAGACATATCCAGTAAGGCGCCAGCAGTATCTAGAGCTTGTTTCCTTGTTGTTGGCAGATGAATGAGACTTTTCAGCCATGGCTATGCTTGGAAGTCTGTCCTGCTGTTCTCTGCCCATAGACTTAGCCACTATCCCAAACTGCAAGATAATTGTTGCCACATAGTCTGCTGAGTTGGTGAATCCCACTATGGAATCAATCAGATATTCCTAAGTCTGACTCAGAGCTTGAGTTTATCAGACATTGTAGTGTAGAAGGGGGAACAACCAGAAAAAAATGTAAATGATTTTCTGGAAATTAACAGAAAAACATAGATTTGCCATGACAATGCAAGCAAAAAGCATCTTAACCACTTCCTGGTTTTCCTCAGCATCTTTCTAGGTGATGGGTGAAAGTAATAGAAGACTAAGTAATGTGAAGTCAGTTCCTTCATTGCTAATGCCCACTTGCTGATACTCCAGACAGTAACCTGTAATACTTAAATATGGAGCCACTGATCACTGCAGTAGGAGGCTGTAAATTAGGACGGTGGCTCAAGAGTGTCTGCTTTGAGATTCTGGTGGTGCTGGAGGATGTTGGCTGAAACAAGTCCAAGTTAAAAAATCAAGTCTCGGTTCTGAAGGAAGTAATAAGTGATAAGTGGGAGATAGAAAACTGAAATTATGGGCTGCTAACAACACTCAAAGGCTTATAGCTTTAGTTCCTGGAGCTATCCTGGGCCAGATTTTCATGCCAACAAGTTTCCTGAGGAAAATATCTGCTCCACACACTGATGAGAGAGCAATGCAGAACTGCCATGGAAAACCAATCCATACAGAGTGATTTCCAATAGTTTTTAAAGGTCCAGTGACTTAATTGTGCATAGTACATCACCCTTTTCTGAAAGGTTGCCTAGCTCTGCTAAGCTCATGAAGAGGACTGAATCAAAAACTCCTAAACTTGCAGGTCTTAATGTGGAGGAGGAAATTCCCAGTTAACCTCTGGTCTATTTCCAGCTGCTGTTAATCACAATTCTACCACTACTTTGTTGAGTTAATGAGTTCTTCAGAATATCTTTCAACAAGTTGTTATGCATATTTGAAGGCAACATTGGCTTCATGCAGACTGTGTGGCTTTTTTAGATGAGAACAGCGATGCCAACTTACTTCAGATTTACAAATTGCAGAAAGAGAAATTGCTGCCAGAACTTCATCATCATTAGGATTAGAGAGAGATATCAACACTAACTTGACTTTTCATCCACAGTTCTCATGGTATGAGAGCTAAGTAACTTTTTTCCCAAAGGAAAAAGTTTACAAGAGTACTCAAGGGAAGGTTTAGGACTTAATTTTTAACCAAATTGTCCCACAGTTAGACCAGTGGCAGTAATCTATTCTTGTGTTTGATACTGGTATTTTCAGAGGATTCAATCTGTACAGGATCTGTACCAGCTAAGGACTTTGCCATTTTCACACAGCTTCTGCCCAAATGCAGCTGCCTGCCTATATAGGACATTTTGCAGGCAAAACAGCATCTACACATACATTGGTCTTTATGTATAAACTGGGATATTAAAGAGCATTTTCAGCTAGAAAATGTAACAGCATCAGTGTGAAGAGATTTGCCTTCAGGATATTATTTCTGTACACAGAGCATTAGTGTTTGGAGCACTGTACAATCCATGACTGAGAAACTCTCACCTCACTGCTTAGTTTCTGATGTCTCAATGAAGCATGAAGACAGCAAATCCCTTGGTGGTTGGCAGGAGACATTGATTCATTTCATGGGTCTCGAGAGGGCAAAGACCAAACTTAATAACCTGAGAAGTGAACGTTTTGAGAAGTCTGATATGGAATCAGGCCTCCTATTTGATCTCCTGACGCTTACTCAGCTGAAAGTTGTTCTCTTTGTGAATATTATTGAGAAGGCCAAAAATAACAGCATTCCATTCCTCTTTGGAAATCCTTACTCCCTACTGCCTTCCTTTCCATTCAGGAGTTCATGATGCTAAATGGAGGGCCCAGCCTCTGCTTCTTCCCTTTCCACCCTTGACTCCATGCAATGACACGTCAGAGGAGGTGAATCACAAGCACAGCATGGGAAAGGGAGACTCCATGAACCATGTGCCCATGTGCCCCACTCCTTGTTCAGCTCCTGTTCCAGCCACAGGCCACTGGCTCTCTCTGCCCCATGGCCAGTGGTACACAACTTCTGGGTCATTGGGAACTACTTCTCCCATCAGGTCATCCTCCTCTTTCCAGGAAAAACAGTGAATAGGAACTAGGATCAGAGTTTTTATGGCAATCTTCTATAAAGTAACTTGAAGCTGCAGTGGGAAATAGCAGTTATTTATCAAAAAGAACAACTGCAAGTTTCTTACAAGCAGAAATAGGGTGTTTAAGATTTCTTGCCTACCAGAAGAAATCAGAAAGAAAAAAAAAAACACTAAGGAAAGCAGACATTCTACAGAAATCTTTAATTAATCAAAGATTTCTTCCCAAATTCCATCTGAGCTTCTCAGCCCTTGGATTTCTACAAACAAAGTACTTTAGAGGGCCCAGAGAAACACTAAAACCTGAGGAATCAGATGGAATATGGGCCGTGTGAATCTGAGCTGTAACAGCTTAAGATAAGACTGTCAAAGTGAGCAGAGATTTTCTGCTTGCAAAGCTCTGAAAGGTAGGCGTAAAAGTCTGGAAATGGTCATTCTTTGATGTCTAAATTTTCTTTTACTTCCCACACTTTTTTTTTTAAATGACTTCATTTTATATTTGTCAAACTGGACCACCTTATTTTGGTTTGATACGCACCACTGTGGTGCAGGTAGGAATGCAGAGGATGTGTAGAAAATTTAAGCTCACTATAAAAGAAACAAAGAGAGGCTTTGGAAGGTGTTTAAGGCTATGCTTATGGTGGTTCAATGAAATTTAAGGCAGTGGAGTGACTGACATTAAAGGGTACAAAAAAATATAATGTCCTTCCCATGGGAAAAATGTAATTTCATCACTGAGGACAAACAAACAGTTGGGACAAGTAGTTGAAATAAAATTTAACTGAGTTTATTTTTTAAATAAAATCATGGCTTTAGAAATGCTGAAAAGCTGCCTTCAGTTTTTGGTTTGACCTTATTCTTGGCATATCCTTTTCCCACAGGGGCCTGTGGTGCCCCATGGTCCATGAGGTCTCCTGGCTGCCCCTTGCCACCCCTCATCCACGGGTCAGGCCACTCAAGAGGCTGCAGGGCAGGATTGCACAGCGTGTCTCTGCATGGTCCCCACGGCACAGTGCAGACACCAGGCACCATGTCAGCTTTGGACTAAATGCTGCGGGTCTTCTGCTCCTTGTTTCGTGACTTCTGTGGAAAATTCCACTGGACATGATCCATTTAAATGGAAAATATTTATAATATTGAAACAGACCCATTTTTGATAAAGAAAAGTGTGGGGGTGGAGGGATGCTCTGCTCAAAATACTTCAACTAACTCTGCTTAACAGAAGAACTACTCATCTAACTGTTAGTCTAAAAACAATGGATTTACTATATTTGTTGTAAAATAGAGTTCCAGGGAACAAAACCCACTAATGAAGCAGGAACAAAACTCAGCTTGCCTTTATTTTTCATCCAAAACTAATAAGGAACCTTAAGTTTTAAAACAATGCACTATACTGCTGGACAGACTAATTTTTCATTGTTTTGTTTCAAAACAATGAAATGTCAATAAATATAATGGCCTGCATCTGAAGTGGTGAACAGAACTTTTTAAATGTGTCAGGGTGATCAAAATGTTTCAGGTTGATCCACATTAATTCTTTCAGTATGTTGTGTTTTTCTGAAAACTCCAGAAATGTTTTTGGGCCAAGACGTGTTAATGTAGCTCTAATGATTACAATTTGTGATGTACTTAAGAAAACAGAATTTACCAATTTTAATGAGATTTCACCCTCTCTGGAACAAAATATCTGAAGTCACACCTGGAAATGAGATCTCCAAATTTCTTGGATAATTCACAAAATCTTACATTTCTGTATATATTTACATACAGAAAAATGTGCACAGTCTGTTAGGAATGCATGGTTGATCAGAGTACACACAGCTCAGCAATGCCATATTAACTCCTCCTGAAAGACCAAAATATGAGATCTACTATTCCTGACCACATCAGACCACAGTATGTGGGTCATTTATACTTGCCCAGTGACTGACTGAGCAAATGATGTGAAATGATCCATCCCTGCAGCTTTGACCTCATGGTACTGCAAGGGGCCCACAAGGAGACGGAGTTCACCAAGACATATTTTCTAAGTTTATTTCAGATTTGGTGGAGCATGAGGTCTTCTATTTAGGATTTTATTATCTAATCTCTTCTCTAACATTCTGCATTAAAAACAAACAGTTGTCATCTGTTTCCAGACACTGAAATGTCCTCTGTTCCCTCCACCTTTGTACAATGCATTCCAGCCACAAACATTTTTTTTTTTTTCACTATCCCTGACGTCCTGTTTAGAATGAAGAATGCCTCTCTGTTTGGCCTGGGTATGGTTATTTACAAGTGTTTGTAAAATGTCTAGGACCTAGAAGAAAAGGGGAGAAAAAAGGCCAAAGGGACTGAAAGTGGGAAAGTACTGTTAACCATTGTTTGTTTTATTAAAAGTAAAAGTTCATTCTGGTGCTGTTTAAAAAAAATAAACCCATACATTTTATTGCACATGCCTGGGCCCAGCACAGGCTATTTTGGCCAGAGGCCTGCAGTGAAAGGTGGAATTTTTTACACTGATAACATGCAGGGTAGAATTGGCATATTGGTTGAGTGATGCTTATAAGATCCATCACAGCTTAACAATCCAGGGCATTAACCTGTCGTGTTTTATTTGCATTTCTTTTAGTGAAATCTGTAAACAACAGAGCTTGTGCATGTGCCAGCCCCAGCTGGCACTGTGCTGGAGGCTTTGCTCCGGACAGTGAGTCACGAGCAGCAGCACCAGGCTGGAGGTCGGTGTCTTTCTTCTTCCATTGCTACCATATTAACATCCTGAGTAAAAGTCCCCTCTTGAAATACTCTGTCCTTCAAATTTTGCTGCCTTCCCACAGAAACCTGGACTTGCTTTTCACTTTGGAAGGTAGTCTGAAAATATACATAACTTCTAGGTCCTCTTAATCAAGAAGTCCACTGAATTCATTTATTTATCCAACTTTGAAAGCAGATCAGTAATGAAATTGTCTGTTTCTATGAGTTTAGGGGCCTCCAACCTTTCCATAACATTCCTGCTTGCTTAGGTGTCTCTGCTTGCTGTCTACTAATGCTCTTTGTACAGACACTGCTTTATCTTCTGAGTCTCTCTTTCTAGGAAACAGTAGGTATATTTACACAGGCTGGGCTTTTTCATCCTCACTCCTTTGTACTCTTTGACCTATTTGGATGGAAGAGAAGGGAGAGAAATGACCAAAAGTGAGAGATGGGGAAGGAGGAAAAAACCTCTGCCTGCTCAAAACTTTTGGCTTCAGACAAAGCTCAAGTTTCAGATATGTGGCCATGTATGTCTCAGTCAAAAATTAGCACTAACCTGGTTTTCCAACATACAGATTCTCTTCTCAGTTTCTATCTGAAAAAATTAACTTTTCTAGCATTTGATATCTTCAGAAAGCTTCTGGATTTGATAAGGCTGTATTTTCTATCAGGAGAATTTTCCACTTATACACATTTGATCAGATCCAGTGTTGCACATACCCCACTCCGCTCCTGTGCTTTGGACACCTTACCTAAAAACAACACATCCAAGATCCAAGAGTTGTAGTTTTCAGCTAAATGAAAGGTAGAATATTTTCTCTCTCTCTTTTTTTTGTTTGTTTGGTTTTTTGTTTGTTTGTTTTTCATGGAAGAAGGATACTCTTGCCTTGTTTCTTTTGGTTTTTTTCCTTGGTGCTGGTATCTTCTAAAGAGTCATGGAAATACTTCTGTTCATCATTCACTCCTGCACACTCCCTCTCAGTCTTGTCATCTTGCTGCCCCTGTTGCCTAAACTGCTGTGTGTGTGGTATTTCTGCTTCATTATTCCTATTATTACTTTGAGGCAGAGGGTCTGTGAACAAAGTAAGCAAATAGGATTTAATGAGGAAAAACCAGAACTAATGTTACAACAGAAAGCCATGGCAGTTCTTTAAGGACAAGCTGTGCAGTTTACTGAGCCATACCTGTTATAAACCTGCTGAATGACCAAGTCTGACCAAGGAGAATGCTGGTAGGCTTCCAGATATTATATAGGCCAAATACACCTCATTTGCAAGACTAGTCAAGATCTTTGTGTGTGTGGTCTGACTGGGGAGCACTGTTTTCTGTGTTACTTAATTTGGAGAGAAGAAAGCGTATTATGGACAGTTTATTTTATTTTATAATTTACTGCTTGGTAAAGAAAAGAAATGCCTCCAGGGCCCCAATTAGCATGTAGCAGTGCCAATTGGAGACTGCATTTTGCAGGGCACAGAAGTGAAACATTTCCACTCTAGCAATAAGGAGAGGTTCCAGTCAGGGAGGAACACCTGAGCTGTAGCTAGTGATGACCACCCTAGGAGATGTGCATGGACTTGGTTTTAACTTTTCACTACATGCTGTTCAGAGAGTCTTAGTTCAGACTCATTACATTGCATATTGAATCAACAAACTGTGTTTGATAAGCAAGCAGAGGATCAATAGTATTGACATATTGTTTGGGAAAAATCCATTTCCACTAGCTTTCTGCAACCCTGTGGGTCTGTTTAGAACATGTGTCTCCTGTGGTGGGCAACAGCCTTTTTTGCCCTTAGCCAAAAACAAAAAGAAAAAAAAAAAAAAAAGAAGAAAAAAAGAAAAAAGAAATCTGGGATTTGTTCATCACCTTCCTAGAAGTTTTCACAGACACAGAGGGGAACATGGGTTGCAGGAGTGATAAGAGTATTGAGTTTAACAACAACCTTTCCCTTGTCTGGAACTGATGTGCAGAGGACATCAGTCCTGGTTTTGTTGCTACTTGTCAATGAACTGGGCTGAATTCCTTTAAGGATGTTTTGCTTCCAAAATTGCTCTTGGAGGTTTTGTGGTATTGCTTCCTTATTGCACCACAGCCCCAGTGTGAATGCACTGTGAGGACAGAAAGAACCAGGAATAAAGGATGAGGGAAGCACAGGAAATATCAGTTGAGTTTTTGGAGTTCCTGAAGGATTACAGTGTCCCCAGGAGAGGTTATGGCAGTTTGGTCACTCTCTGTCAGGCAGACACTGCTGGTCCCGTCCCTTGGGTCTGCCCAAGGCAGCTGCAGCCAGTGGCATCAAGCCATAGCTTGCAGTAAGGCAGGGTTGCTGCCAACGCTAGAAAACTACTCCTGTTTGACTCAGAAACAAGAGGAACCACAAACCTTTACAGATGTTCTGTACAAGCACGTGTAGACATTCATATAGCACATGGCATCCTAGTGGTAGCTCAGACACCACTCAGAAGAAGAGTTACTCAACATGGGCATAAAATTGTTATTGCCTCTGCAGCAGAATGGTTTAACCAAACCTAACATGCAGTGAAATTTTTGGGCTCAGAGTGGGGAACTCAGTCCTTTTGGTGGCTGACTTTCCCAACAGACATAGAGTACTGGGAGGGGAACAGTGGCTTAGCACAATGATGACCAGGCAGGGAGCAGGCAGTGGACCTGGCTGGGACAACTCTGCTCTCATCCCTGCATGTGACCTCCACTGCTTGTTTTATTGTTTCACATGGTACTGCAGGCTCTGACCAGCAAGTACATGCCACTTTCATGACATGCTTTAAGGGGTTAAAATCACCTTAGGGAACATGCAGTTGGCATAGGACGGCTTTCTGTCCATAGGGGGCTGCTTCTTCTGGGATGCTTCATTTGTAATGGGCATTTGGGCTCTCTAGACTCATGCAGCTACAAAGGGAAAGGCAATGTAAGTGAGCCTTGTAATGGGCTGCAGTGGCCACCTATTGTCTGGTGAAAGCCTGGCTTTACCAGCCCTGGGCATGGCTGGTGCTTGATCTGCAGCCTCAGGAGCATGGCTGGAGAGGATTGGTGCTACCGAGTGAAGGAAAGTGAAGGAGTAGGGACGGTGAAGTTTTGTGAGCTGAAATATGGCCACAGTGCTAGTCTGAGCATTTCTGCACTTGCAGAAGTTGCCATGGTATTTTAATAACTGTGGGTGATTTAATAGCCCATCTGGAAGACAGCAGCACTGGTACAGCTGGGTTTGTGCCACACACATCATTGCCTATGACTTTGTAGTGAGGCAGTTTTCTTTAAAAAACCAAAGGGGAACCTATTTTGTGCCTCCTTTTATACCAGCATGTTCACACGTGTTGGCAGGTCTATCCTTCTGTGCTCCCTGGTTACAGATGTACTGCGTCTCCAGTTTGCAATGTTTCTCTTTTATAACAGAGGACCAGGACAGATGTAGAGAAAAACCACATTAGGTACATTTGCAGGCCCTTCTGTTTGTCATTCAGCTCAGATGGAGCCAGAAGCACTGACTTCCATTCAGCAAAATCATCTCTTTTGCCCAACGTTCTGTGAACAGTGGCACAGAAAGAGTGCTGTTCACACTCTTCACTAGGCCTTTGCAGTGGCATGTAGAAAGTCTTCAAAAAGTTGTAGCCTGAAGCCCCAAACCCACTTAATGCCTCTTGGTCAATGTGGTTTCTGATTTATTTCAAAACTTCTCCACTTCAGGCTGGTACAGACTGTACTGAAGAATCCAGTTTCAAAATGTTGCCCTTGCAAGTGTTATACAGTTGTTTTCTAGTTCTTTCCTCTAATTCTGCTTGCATTTTGTCAGGGACTATCTGGAGACTCAGGAAACAATAAATAGAAATGTTGTTTAAGTTTATCTTAGGAGAATATGGGATGCTGGCTCAAGGAACCTTGTTGATTATCTTGGCTAGCCTAGGACATTTCCTCTTGTATGTCTATAATTGCTTTAAGACACATGTTCATACTGAGCCAACTTCTAATACTGTGGATTCAACTACTTGATTTCAGATATATATGGCCAAATTCTGCCCCCTGCCTTACTGGGATTACCCGACCATAATGAAAGTGTAATTTGTTCCATGGGTATCAGGTATGTGATTTCTTCATTGTAACTTATTGCTTTCAGGATATCTGTGACTTGAATGACATTTTAAACTTCTGAGAGAGGTAGTTAATAGGAGGGAGAGGGAGAAAAGCAAACTACACAATATATCTAAGAAATATGTGACATCTAATTTAAAAATCTGTTGTTTTCTTTCAACAAAAGGAGAAGAAAGCAATTCAGCCATATTCCCTCTTTCCCCAGGATATTGGCACAAATCCCAGATCCATTGAAATTTATAGGGAGATGTAATTAATTAACTTCAAATACCAGATTAGCTCATGGATTCAATATATCTCCATTCTTATGTGGAAATAAAAAAGGCCTTTGATTAATGATCACAACCTTGCTCAGGTATTTGAGGGCTTTTAGTTACTAGTGACAGCTTTTTTCTGGGGTTCTATATCATCAGTGCACAAAGTGGTTTCAAAGCCAGTGCCCGGTATTCATTACTGGTAGTGAGGATGAAGCGTACAGGCTGCAACCTTTGCCGTCTTAAGTCATTTTCAGTTTAATCACTGACTTCAGTTGTACCCAGATTTCATTCTGATGCTTCTCTTGACAAACTTCTTTAACAAACAAAACAAAACCCCCTACATGACTAAAGTCTATTGCCTGCCTGAAGAGCCAGAAAAGTTAGGCAGAAGGCAGTGTCTGGTCCTAAATATCAATCCAAAGCCCAGAGCTTGAGGAAAGCAGCAGGTGAGGCTGGTCACAGAGGGAGGGCAGATGTGGCTGCAGGAAATTGTCACTATGCATAAACTATCTCTACCACTCTCTAGACTTCAGGCAGTAGGTCATAGCAGTTTTCTGTCTTTCAAATAATGCTTATTTCAGGATGTTCCTACAGTTTCAGACCCACTCCTGGATACTACTCTCTCAGACGTTGCAGTTGGACAGCTCTGGAGTTCATTTATTCTGCTGTGAATCCGATACTTCTACAGCTAAATGCACTGCAGATGCAGCTCAGTTCTTTCAAATTGCACCTTCAAGATGAGGGACATATTCTAGCCCTAAGACCAGAACTACTCCATCTATTAACACGCATGGCAAAGCACAGTCCCGTCCAGCCCAGTCAGTCACAAGGCCTGAGTTAGGACTGCAGACAGACGCCCTGACTCTCCTTTTGCACTGGCAACTTGATAATGAGCCATTTTCATGGTGGTAAGTCTGTATCATGCAACTAGATCACACTGTATTGCCCAGTAAGAAGTCCTTTTTCATCTGCAGACCAGGGAACATCCAGAAGTTCGGAGTCTCCTCTGAGGCCAGCTGCACAAACTTCTCTGTTTTGTGCTCTTCAGGAGTCAGATGTTAACATTTTACCAGGTGACAAAATATTTTTGAGAAGATCCTGGCTCTGGCAGGTCTGCTTCACTCCCCTGCCATTGCATGCAGGCAGCTTTTTCTGGCAGCCTAGGTAACAGCTGGTTTGGTTTGGCATTTCACTGATATGAGGTGGCCCTGTGTGAGCACCCTTGAGAAAGCCCAGACACAGGCAAGGCTCAAAACCTCTCTATCTCAGTTTTGCAGTCATATCATTAGGAAGGCAGATCTCATGTGCAGCAGATGCAGTTCAGTAAAATGATTCAGCTTTGACAATCAGGAGCTCATACATGTACAAAAATCTTCTGCTGGTTTCTTTCTTAAGGCTCTCTTAAGTTTCATTCACAGAACAAAATTTGCTTGTCATGTTCCTGGCTTGTTTTGGGCACAGTGATGATTTTCATGGGGTTTCCACTGATTAAACTTAATGAATTTCCATTGCCAGCAGGCAAGTCCAGGCACGCTCTTCCAGACTGGTGGAAACAAGTTAGGGAGCCATGCGCAGGGTATCTTACATGTTTTTACATGACCCATTTTAAAGGAACCATGTGGTCCTGGTTCCCTATCTACTTCACATGGCATAAATTGTGAGAGATCCTATGGAAACCATAGAGTGTTTCTTTAGAACAGAGGAGGGAGGTCCCTGCTGAAATTTCCTTTTAAATACTGCATCAGTATTTCAATGTAAGATGGTACAAAAAGCAGACACTTCATTAGGAACCCCTTTAATTGGCTAATTGTATTTCTGAAATAACAAATTCCTTAGGTGAAAAACCATAGTCTGATCTGCTGTCAAGCATGTTAAACAGGCTCCCCTTTCTGGGTCCAAATGAAATAAATTAATAGGCTGTTACAGACAGACCTGGGAAAGTATGTGGATTTTTCACTTTAGGCCGTACTAGGGAGAGCAATGACTTAGTCCCAATAGCACTACACAAAATGAGGACTATTGCATAAGTCCAGCCCTGAGGTTTCTTACACTGATGGTGTTTTTTAGCTCCATAATTGCTCCATTCACTTCCACCGAAATTTTAAGCTAACCAACTTTTAGGGCTGAACATTGCTTTCAGATCTCCTGACTGGTCTTAGGATGGAGACATGTAATTGTTTTCTGGACATAAAGCAGTGTTACATTGTGGGAAAGGTCCCACCAGCAAAATGTGAAATCCTTAATGTCACCACATTCTGGCCTGCCATGATAAATTCCCCAACTTCAAAGCCTTACAGCACCAAAGAGTTTTAGAAAACTCCAGGCAAAGTTCAGGGACTCCAGCAAGTTCTCTCATCTTTCCAGGTGAGAACCTGGTTCCGTAAACATGCTTTGGGAAACATTTGCAGGAATGTTTATTCTGACATTTGGAGCAACTTGGTGCTCAAAGCCATTCATAAATTGTTTCCATTTTCCACTCCCCTTGCACCAATCACTTAGATCTATTTCAATTTTAAGGATCATTCAATTTTAAAAATAAAATGTAGCATGTGTGCAGCTTCCAGCACATGTCAGGAAGAGATAAGTCACCCAAAGCTATGATGGCCCACCAGGGTGCCTTCAATGGAATCAGACTACTGTCTCCACAGTCCTTATTAGGATCTTTCTCTCCCTGTCCCTCTCTCTCTCACTTCCTTTTGGCATTTGCTTTGTAAACTGAACAGCACCTGAGCCGGCATCTTGAACCTCACCAGTCTTTGTGAAGTTCAAATTGAGTTCAAATGTTCTAATTAAAATGTGCTCTTCCTCTCTATCATTAGATAGTTGCAAACAGATGACTGGAGCTTCCTGACTGGGAAAAGTTGGTCAATGGCCTTAAATCCAAGGGGTAAAACATCTCTGCTAGGAAAAAAAATCTTGAGCTGATATACATGACTGGCTCTTTGCCTCCAATCACCCAGGATGTTGAACACACATTAACTGTTGTCTTTTCTTGGAGAGAGAGTTGCTCTTTCCATTGGGATAGTGCTGAGAACTGAAGGCAAAGAAGGAAGAGGATCTTTGTGAATAACTGACTTTCTGCTACAGCTGCTAAAAGACTTGGGGTCATCCCAAAATGAAAAGTATGCCTTCTTTTTATAAATGTTCTGACCCTCAGTCATATTGCACTTTCTCTGCCCAGAAGCAATGATTCATTAAATTTCTGGCACTTTTCTTTCTTTAAAGAAATTAAACACCAGTCTCCATGGTCTCAAGTTTGCTTTAGAATGGGGAATGAAAACATATTCCCTTGAAAAACAAAAGCCAAATATTTTGAAACCTTCTCAGTTCATTTTTTAAAGCCAAAACCCAGTACAGCCCTGCCACTTGCAGTGCTTGCCCTAGCACAGCATTTTCCAGGAAACTATGGTTGCAGCTGAACCTTTGACCCATTCAGAATCCACTTCAGCTTGAGCTTGTGCTGTTTGTATTTCTTAATTGCTTCCTTTTTCAGAGGAGAAATGAATATAAACCTACCTTGTAGATGATCAAATTCTAGCCCAAGCCCTTCTCCAACTTTAAACTAGGAAAGTAAGTGACCTGGTGTCCATAGAAAGCATAGAGGAACTGTTTCCCATCAAACTCCAGAGGTGTTTGAAAAGCTCTAATCTCAGACCTGAAGCTCCCGTTTGCCCCCTTAAACCATGCAGTGCAATCGCCACTATGGCTAATACACCAAGGGTGATCAGGGGCCTCTTGAGCTCCAAGCCTGTGCTGTTACAAGCTGTCCCATCAGCTATAGCTGTAATGGTCCCATTGCCACTTTTGACTGAGGGGAGGGGCAATTCCACAGGGTGCCCAGCAGCAAAACACTGAGGATTTCCCTTACCCAAGGGATTACTGTACCCTTTGGAGAACCTGGTTCATTCCTCCCCTGACAGTTCATGTGTTTAAACAGTTGGTTAGGCTGTGGCTCCACGAGCAGCCCATGTAAAGACCTTGAAGGCAGAAGCTGAAGATAATGCTGAAAGCAACACCATAGCTCCTCTCTGCCCTTCACCTCCTTCTTCCTTGCTTATGGCAACACAAGAGGTGCAACAACAAAAAGCAAAACTCATCACATCACTGTTGTTTACCAGTCCAGTGTCCAGCAGACTGGCTGTGTTTCCTTTGGGAATAGGCTTTCTTGAAAGGGCTGTGGAAGAACATTTCCCTGGGGAAGTTCTCCCTTCCAGTTGCTGATGTGACCCATCACTACAGAATCAGAGGGGGTTTTTGCCAGCGAATATTTTTATTGCAGTAGTAACAATGTTGAAGCAGTGATGAAAGGGTATAAGCCAGTCAAGGTTTGTAGGGAGAGATAACATCTTTTATTAGAGTAGCTAATACTGTAGGAAAAAACCAGACACACTTTTGGAAGCAATATTATCCTTTATTATCTCACTGTTCCCCCTCCCCTGTGACCCCCTACCATCCTTCATCTGAAACAATAAATACTTATAAAGTGGAAGGAAACTTGACCCTCTGGGGCAGGTAAAAGACAAAGGCTTGTGTCTGACTCCTGATTCCTGTACCTCTCCCACTGGTATGGATAAGGAATCGGCCAATGCTCAAGGGCACTGCATGGCCCCCGCCTGCCCTGCTGTTCTGTGCCAGAAACAACAACAATGAGAAAACCCACTCACAGTGGCGTCGGTAATGAGAATTTTTGATTAGGGTCCCTAGTCTGGCCTTTTTGTGCCTCTCCATCAGCACCTTCTGGGTCAGTAAAAGTCCAATTGCAGATGAAAGTTATAGGCTTATAATGTGCTTAGCATCCAGTGAAGGGATGTTAGGTTTGATATTATTGAAATCTTTCTGGGACACACTTACTTACACAGGAAAGATTTGTCTGGGGTCATTTCAGGAAGAGTCTCAAGAGCTTAGAGGCACATTTGTAAAAAATGACATTATTTAAAAATACCTTACACCACCTGGGCGTAGGGAGATACACCAAGTAAAGGTGATGTCAGCTCCTTTTCTGGAAGCCCGTTTTCATTTTGGGGCTGTCCATTTCCCTGCTCCAACTTTGCAGGTCAGTCTCAGCTATGCAGTCTGCTGATCCAGCACAGGGACCATGGAGCTGATTTAAGTGCTCTGTGAATTCAGGGCTGCATGCTTTCCACCTGGATGTCCTGTAGGGAAAATCATTGCTGTAAAGGGCAGTCACATGTAATGTAACATGAGCGCTTTGTTGGCCTTCCTACAACTGACATCCAAGTGAGGCATCTCTAGCTCAGGGTGATGTAGCTACCAAGCCCTTTCTCAGACAGAGAGGAGAAGATTTCTTCACAGACCGTCGTCCCCTTACTCTTGATGAATAGCCAGCAGGTTTTCAGGAGCAGGTCCCAGAGCAGCACCTTGTCAGAGGCAGCAATAGGGGGAGGAGAGAGGAGAGAATCATAATGTGGGTTTCGATAACACTTTTCAACACTACCAGAAGAGTATAATGAAGACCAGGCCTTGAGTAATTTGCTTAGACTAGGAATAACACCTACAGGGCATGGGACAGAGTTGGGGTTGACAGTTGGATTTCAATGGGAATACACCTGGTTTAAATGAAATCAGTACAAGGATTTTGAGAGTGGGTCTCATGCTGATGGGGACAGAGGGCTGCCAAACCTATTCAGAGCAGACTTTCAACTGCCTGAAGGGCCACATGCCATGTTATCTCCATGTTATTTCATACCACAGTAATCCCCTCCACACTCTGGTTGTTGCCCAGGACAGAAATGATCCAGGAACTCTCATTCCCTGCTCAAATTAGGGAACATTGCCCCATTTCAGGAGCCAGGGACAGCAAATATACAGGCTACCCAGTTCTTGTTTGTGAATGAAGCTATAACGTTTTCTTTCTGTAAAGAATGTGGCTGTCTGGAAAACTCTTAGCAGAAAAATTTCTAGTTGGTTCAGAGAAAGGATGAAGGGGAGGAAGCAGGGAGGTTGTGAAAACATGTCAATTTAACCAGAAACTTGTTTTCAGTAGTGTCAGTTTCTTTTTAGCTCTTGTTCTGATTCATATCAGCTTTTTTATTACATTACAAATCTAGATTAATTTCATATTAGTGTTTTAGGTTACATTGGTGTTATTTAATCTGTACAATGTTTTAAAAGAAAGAACCCCAATAGCTACCTACCTTCTCTCAGGATATTATTGTTACTCTGAATTCTTGCAGTTGCTGGTTTTAATTCCTTCTAGGTTAACTAAAATGTCCAGCTTTCCAGGGCAATGGGTATAGAACAGCTTGCTTTCCTGCCAGTTGGCACTCTTCACACTGTAATACTCAGGTCCAATCCAGTCCTTCACTTGTAAATTTTCACAGTGCCTTTCATGAAGAAGATGGGTACACTAGGGCCTGTCATCTTGTCCCGAAGGAATAGATTTCTCTATAGACAACAAGCATATCCAATGTTGTAAATAATGAATGATGACTTTGTTTTAAAAGCTTATTAAAACCAATGGTTTCAGCATTGAGACTAATAGGACATGTAAGGAGACCTTCTTAGAGCAGATAATTTAATTTCTCCAGCTTTGGAGCATATATTTCCCAAGAGGATTGGTGCCTGCTAGCTATGGTCAGAACACGAGGAGCCACAATACATGAACTTTCTTCAGTGCTGTCTTTTTCATAGTCTCTAAAACTGAGCAGACTTTGAGATAAAGTATTTGGCAGTATTTAAAAGGGAGTGGATAAATATGTAGGTAACAAAAATATCCTGAATCTCATTGAAGAAAAAGCTAAGACCTCTCTTTTCAGGGCTGTGACTCTGCACTATATTAAGATCAAAATCTTAATATATATATATATTTTTAAATATATATTTGTATATTTATACATATATATACTTATAGAGTAAAAGACACCTTAAGAGTCTCAAAGATGGAGTGTGTGTTTGCGAAGCCTTGTAGCAGTCTCTTTCCAGTATATAAGCAAAGCAATTGCTGCAAGAACATTTTAAGATTGAAATATGGGTGGCTGAATAAGGATTTCATTTCTTTTATGATGTACCCCAAACATCAGAAAAACTAAAGGAAAGACTAATTTCTTTCCATCCATTTTGACCCCATAAAATTTTATAATCAAAATGACTTGCAGGATGTTCTAGTCTGTTCTCCCTGCCAATGCTGCATGTCCCCTTTGGCAGATCTGCTATGCTGATAGGCCTTATGTTATTGTATGTTATCTCTAATGCCATCTGGCTGGTCTAATTGGAGCTGACCGGGTCTCTGATCTATTGAGCCTACACATCTCTGTCTTCACACCTCTCTTGGCCACAGTAGCTGCTGAAAAGGGCCCTAGGGACCAGGATATTCTTGACTGCCAGCCCAAATGTGTCAGCTGGAAGGAAGACTATTTCCCAAATGACATCCCCTCTCCCACAGAGGTTTCAGCAGTCACCCCAGTGCCATCTCCAGGTCAAGAATATCTGGCTGTCAGATCACACAGAGGCAGGGCTCTCTGTGACCCCTGATCCTGGCTGCCCTGTCCCTAACCCTAAAAGAGGGCCTGCTGATGTCCACTGAAGTGGCCTCAGGCTGGTTCCCATGACTGTTCTTCCACCTGATGCTGGCTGCCAGGTCAGGGGCTGAGAGTGGCACAGAGCCACCCACGAGGCAGTATCCCCTCCAGGATGCCCTGGGGTCCCCTCCCTGTGCATGTTGGTGGGAATTGTGTCCAACCGCCCATGCTGCAGGCTGCCCTGTACTGCAGCCAGGTGGTCCCGGGGACTCCTGGCCTGGCCAAAGCATCAGCTGCCACTTAACAAGTTATAGGGAAAAGGTGACACTGGGTCAAACTCAGTTGGTGGTGGTGTTGGCAAAAAGCCAGAGCAACTGCGCTAAAGCTACACAAGTCCATTCCTATATGACTGAAAAGTATGGTTTGTATGCCTGGACTTTTGTCCTTATAGAGAAATTTCTGACTTTGCATTTGCACCCAGGAATACAAAAGGCAAAGGAGTTGATGTCACTTTCCAGGTGGCTAGCAGAAAACAAAAGTCCCCAGTATGTCTCAGCTTTCAGTGAAGCTGCATTTAAGCAATTACACAGCAGCACAAAAGAAAAAAAAAAAAAAAGGAAAAAAGTCTGCTTAGAGTCCATAGCCACAAAGTTTCCTCCAGAGCCCTTTCCATTGTGTGCTGGGAGCTCTACACCTCCCCCATCTCCTTGCCTTTATTAAAATTGAAGTTCATCTGCTCCATCCAGCCTGCTGCAGCTTGGGGAATCTCACGTCACTCCTGTCTCAGCTAGAGATGAGCCTGAGCTACACATTTTTGGACGAAGATGCCTGTGTTTCTTTTCCAGTTGTGCATTTATGGGAAGAGCCTGGGTAGTATTTTCAACTTTGCCCCAGTTCCTTAAAAACAAAAAGTCAGTAAGGATAGTCGGCTGTGGTTGAGGATTGGGTCCCATCCCTGCTCTCAATAGAACAGGCTGCTGTGTCATTCCCAGGGAGCTACAATGTCACTCCTGCAATGGGTAAATGGGGAGTGAGGCTTTCCTCACAAAAAGGCAGCTCATGATGGAGGCACCAGGTCTCCTCCACTGCAGCCTGTCTGCTGCCCCTGCTGCCTGCACTGCCTGGGGCTGAGGACACCAGGAGAGAGGCAGCTGCCCCTGGCAGACAGCCAGAAAAGCCAAGGTGAGGATGGATGGATGACTCAAGATCCCAGCCCGAAGGCTGGAGATAAGCCAAGGAGTCAGTGCCTGGGGCATGGGGATCCCCCCAGACCCCTGTTCCTGTGAGTGCACCTTCTGCCCACTCTGCTGGCCCCTGCTTTCAGAAGGGCATAAAACAGAGGGCAAAAGCATTCCAAAGAGTGAATCAGTCCAAGAAATTGCTGAGAAGTAGATGTCTGGGAATCATTATGAGAACACTCTCAATCTTCCCTGAGCAGCTGAAAGCTTTACTGCCAACAGCACTTGGCTGCCAGTCTCCCATCGCTGTATAAATGATGATAATGGTCTTCGCTACTTCTTCTCCACGCGTTCCCCTCCTCTCTGTGGGGGTGGGCTCTCCGTGGCAACCACATAAGCTCTTGTTCCATGTAAGGAGCTGCTGGCAGTGAGCACTGGGATTGAACAGAAGAGGGAGAGGGGGTAAGGTTCCTCCTCAAGCTAATAACCACCAGTGATGAGCCCCTGCTGTGGCATTTTGTGCACATTCCACAGCTACTCTGGGTGCCTTTGATAGACAACACTTGCCTATTAACAAGCACTGAGCTTCAATAGGGACTGAAAAGTCAGAAGCATCCAGTGCTTATTATAGGAAAAAGGCAATGAACTTCTTTTCTTGTTGTAGCACTTCCCAAAGTCCATTTACTCAATCCCTGGTGTTAAAGGTCTAAGAGACAGGTGCCATCCACCACAGTAGAACACTGACCTTTCAAGGACCACATTCCTACAGCCCTCCGGCTACTCAGGGCCTGTCTCAACTTTTGCAGAAGGTCTCTGCTCCTGGACTTCAATCCACCACTCTTCTCACTTCATATTTCTTTTGGTGGTACTTAGCTGAGGCTCAAGAGTTTACTCCAGAGCCCTTTCTATGTGGTACCTTACTGATGAAGGGCTGTCTGCTCAGCGCTCTGAGTACTCCCAGCAGCACAATGAGCAGTAGCAACACAAACCTACCAAGTAAAGCTTTGTTACCCCAGAAATATTTCTTGCAATAAAGCAGAGCTCCTTGTCCTGCAGCACCTCTTTGTCTGAGAGCATGTGGAGTTAGGCCCACCAAGCTTCCTAAAGGTGAATTTGTCCCCACAGCAGAAATGTTGCCATACATGCGTTGTATGATAGACAGCTTTTACACCTACAGGGTTTCAGACTGCAGTTCTCATATTTCAGACATGAATCTTGACAAATAATAGCAACAAAGAACCAAATATGCAGAGATTTGTGGACATGTTTAGATTGTGCTCTAGCCCATGTGCCTGGCAGACTTAGCCCGGTCCAGAGGAACCCATATGGCACCTCTGAAGATGGGTTTTCTCTGTCTAAAGACTGTATAGAAACACAAATACCATCCTTTGAAGGGGTTAGGGAACTGTTTTGACTCTCAGATCCAAACTGAAGAAATAAATGTTCCAAGTTTGCCATTTTCTTGGATTAAAAAATCCCAGACCTCTCCAGAAACTTTCAATGCTCATACACGTCTGTTGAGCACATGTGATAGCTCTAGCATCAGCCCTACTAAATATATAGAAAATTATTCTCAGAACTGCTGAGCAGAAACCTGGCAGATCCAGTTGTGTCACTGGGAAATAGCAAGATAAGTACAAACCAGCAAGCCCTTAAATATCTTTTACAGTAGCCCTCTCCCTAGTTTACTGATGGGGTGTTCTGCATGGATTTTCCTCTATCAGCCACCCAGGCTTGAACACTGGCCCCTGGCTCCCTGTGGGATGCAGGATTGTTGGATTTCAGTAGACTCTGGCATGAGTAAAAGGCAAGTGATCCCTCCTTTGACTCACTCAGAAATGAGAAGCAGGCACATGCAGGATTGCACCAGCCAAGACATGTTTCTCAGTAAATCTCCCTGTGCCTTTTTGGTGGGATTACTAACAGCACGGAGCAAAACAGCAAAAAACCTGCAGGCGGCTCCATGACCTGCAGAGAAAAGCAGACTTTATGCTGCTAGTAGGCTTCTTTTAGATCAAAATGGTGCAATGCAACAAACAGATAAACCCTATGCCAAAGAACTTCCTACAGAAAGATTTATTATAGCAAGACTCCATTCTCAGAAGTCTTTCATGTTTTTTGTACTGCAAAGTCATAGGCTAACTTATCCAAAATTACATGCATTCTAAAACTGCACTGCTACTCTTTTGTTGTTTTGTTATAAAACCTTGAGTTTCCTAAATCTCCTTAGAATAAGTTTCCAGGGGATTGACTGAAAATGATGGGAGAAGCCAGCCAAGTGCAGCATTCCAGGACCAGCTCTCCATGGAGGGAAAGATGTAGAAACTGAGGTTCATGGAGTGATTTAAGTCCACTGAGTCTGTCAGATAGAGAGCCAACCAAAGATCTACTACACCTTGTGCTGCTTTCCACCCATACTCCCTGCTCTCCCCTCATGCCAAGTCCGTCCTTGCTTGGTACTGACTAGGTTCTAAGCAGAGCATCTTTTTTCTAAAGGCTAAAAAAATGTAGTTTTTACTGAAGCCATGGGGAGAACTCATTCGTTCAGATTGCACTAGTGTTTGCAGTTAAGGATCTAAGCTTCTTAATGGTGGAGGTGCTGATTAGTTCCAGGGGTTTTTTTAAATCAAAAAAGTCCACAAAAAAAAAATAAAATCCATGACCATTCCACAGAAAATTTTTCTTTTTCTTTAATGATAAAAGGGTGAATTAATTGGCCAAAAAGTGAGACCATTGTTGATCTGAAAAGCTACCATGAAGTGTCATGGGAGCAACTGCTGGGATGCTTCATGCTCCTCCTCTCCTCTCCTCTCCTTTATGGACTGAGATATGTGGGTGGATCACATCTTCCAGGGTGCAAGGCTCCCAGCCTCATCAGGGAAGCTGCACAACCACACATGAGCAGAGGCACTTGGATTCATTTCTGAAGACTAAAGGGGCATTAAAATGCAGGGTTGTCAAGGGAAAGGCAGGTGAATCACAAGCAGCAGTGATGTTACATCCATCATTTTGTGTTGCCATGAAGATCCTCGGCTTTTGCTGGAACATGGAGTGGCACAGTATAGCCCAGGAGCAGGAAATAATCTGGTTTTAGATTCTATGTTTTCCTATTGTTTATCAAAACTCATTTCCCTTCTCTTTCTGCCTGGACCTAAATAAAGCACATTAAAAATACAGACAATGCATATCACACATGCTGTATTAGATCATCCCACGTGGCTCTATCAGAGAAGCAGTGAGGCTGCCTGTATCCTCAGGGGTCAGCCCCAGTGCTCCACAGCCACTCATTGCACCAGCAGTGATGTGCATTACTGCACAGCCACGTGGGTGCCTAGAAAGGCAGATAAATGCACACAAAGAACAGGAAAGGAGAAAGAAAGCCAGGGCAATACACTGGTGAGCAGAGCTGCCTGACAATCCTTCTGGGAGCTCTAAATCTTTTGTTTCAAATAGGGCCTTTCTTTGAACGACAATGTCTAAGCCAGTTATCTAATACACAGGTGTTAAAACCTCAGCAAGAACATATAAGGCATAAAAGACAACTCCTGCATCCCCCAGGACTGTGAATAACAGCTGCTTTTGCAGCACTCCTTATGACCATGTAAGTCATAAGGCTTCTCTCCAAAGAAACACCAGAGAAAGTCCTCTTTGTTCAAGGAGGAGAATGCTAGAGAGATGGTTTTCTCATGTATCCAATGTGCTTTCAGGTCTCAAGGTCTCACAGACTTGTCTCCCCCAACGTACAAAAGGCAGCATCAGAAGTGCAGCCCTCAGCTGAAAGGTGGCAACCAGCAAAATGGCAAAGGGGGAGAAGTTTTGCCACTGGGATGTTTCCTTGTGTTGCAGGGTAGCAGTGCTTTATGGCAGTTCGGGGAGCAACAGGAATATCTGAAGTTGTGGTGGAATGCTGGCTGTTCATTTGAGGTTTTAGAGGTTTGCATGGTGGTGGTGAATAGTCAAGTTTGGTCTGATTTTTAATGAAACGGTATCCAAAATATTTGACAAACTGAATAAAAACCTAATACCTGTTTTAAAGCATACTTTCAATATTTTTAAAGTGAAATTAGACTTTTTAACATGAAAAACCCTTTCAGATTACTCTTTGTTTTGAAAATAAAAAAAAATTATTGACTTTGTTATGATTCACTTTTGGAATTGACCAATTCTGTGGAAATTTTCTTGAAATATTTTGGTACTAATGAGCATATGTGTTTTGCCTTATGCTGAAAGGAGCCAAAAAGTTTTCCACTACGGGGCTAATCTGTAAGTATTTCATAAACAGATCATTCTTTTGCTGATAATACTGAGAGAACTGAGCAGCCTCTAATAAGACTTAAATGGATATTGCAGAAAAATATAAGGTGTTTCAAAATTGACACTTCTCGTATTAGAACCACCACTCCAGCCCTCAAAGTACTGTCTTTGCATTCATGGAGTATACAATATTAGCACCTCACTGTATCACAAGAGTTTTAGAAAACAATTGTGCCCACACATTGCCTGTAGTTTTTTTCTAGTCAGAACATCACTTGTTGCACCCAAGCCTTGAGCATTTTGATTAATTGCTTCATATTTACATCTCATTTAACCCTGTTTTTGCTTTCTGACTCCCAAGCTCATGTGCTGTGATAGGTGTGCAGTTGAAAAGTCACTGCCAGAGAAAGCTGTCAACAAGTCTTCTGTTCTTTGTATCCTTAGAAAGCATCATGCTGCTCCCTGCACTGGGCTTTTATGAGCCTTTATTACTGTTTCAGGACTCCTATTTGGTATCTGCTCTTACCTTCACTTCCTATATATCCAATCTCATCACAAATTTATTACTAAAAACCAGCTGATCTGCTAAGCACCGTATGAAGTGCTGAGGCTCTTTAAAACGTTCCTGGACCAAAAAGCCCTACATCCTCTCTCATTTAGGTTATCGATGTTCTGGTTTTAAGAGTTTTCATTTGGGGGTCTTTTGACTCTCTTTTTGGTTTTATTTATCTATAGTGCAATTTTTTGTTTCCGGTGAGATTTCAAACTTTTCTTGGCAGTATTAGCTAGAAATATTTTACAGCTACCCGCCCACACCAAAACACTGGTGACCCAGATGCTTATTAGGCAGATAATGGCTTTTATTTTGTATTTCAGTGCTCAGTTTGTGTAGTGAGGAGTAAATCAATTCTCCAGTTGATGGAGAATAATCTGAAAAGCATATTTAAGCCTGCACAGCCCTAGGTCTGCTTTCTTGTACACACACTCTGTCCTCCCAATTTACATGTGGTCTCATTAACAACCCTTGCTCAAAATCCTGTTGTGTGATATTTTCTAGAGCTGGATCCTGGCCAGATTTGTGATGAAGTCAAAGTGTGTTAAGTCCAGCCCTGGTTTTTAGCTCTCACCTTGTTCCTCTGCTGCAGGTTTTGCAGATCAGGTTTTCACTCAGAAGTGTTGCACTGTGCAATCCTCATGCTTGGGTTAGTGAGGCATTGTCAGCACATAGGTCTTGCTGCCTAATGACAGATCTAATGCTGGAGCACTTGGCATAAGAAGGATTGTCTGAGGAAGAGGTTACCACACTGGTACTAGGAAAAACTGTATTCAATTCCTTGAGGAGCAGTCACAAACTTCCTTCCTTCAGCTAAATCGCTTCAACTGGCGCGTGCTTCAGTTCCCCATCTGTGCAGTAGATAATGTTTCCCCCTACCTCCAGTGAATGGAGTCATCTAAATCTTTGTGAGTCTGGCGTATTTTGATATCACAAGAATGAGGACAAGGACCAGGGGTCTACAGACCACAGATTGCTTTTGATGAAATACATGAGTAACCTGTAAAATACAGAATTCATAAATGCCCCAAAAGCAAGATGCAACTGATAACTGGGTGCATCTGATCACTGTGCACAAGGATCACATTTCCTAAGACTGAGAAAATGCTAATTATTCCAAAGGGGAGGAAAAATCTCCATTAGAAAGCAAGGACTTTGTTGAATTTCATATCTTCAGTTTCCTGGAGATGCATTTAGCTTAAACAGCTATCGAAGCTTTTCCTGGATCTGAAGGTGCATGAAGGCAAGGAAAAATCCCAGTTAGGGCTTAATTTTCACATTAACACTGTTCCTTTCTAGAAATATCCAGCCCTTCTGTCTGGATACGTCATGAGCATCAATCTTGGTGCTGTGACCATTTCTCTGAGGAGCCTGTTTCACTGCCCAACCACCCTCTGGGTGAAGAACCTTTTCCTAATATCTAACCTGAATTTTCCCTGACACAGCTTCATGCCACTCCCTTGGGTCCTACCACTGGTCTGCAGAAAGAAGAGATCAGTGTCTGCCCCTCCTCTTCCCCCTGTGAGGAAGCTGTGGACTGCAATGGTGTCTCCCCTGTGCAGGTCCAGGAGTTGTATTTTCATGATCCTTATGGATCCTTCCATCTCAGGATTTTCTGTTCTATAGCACAATATCATTACCATTCTATGATCAATAATTACCACATGCTGAAGAAGTTCTGGTGCTGTGTGAAATATGGAGTTTTCTCATAGTGAGAAGGCTTGATGCAGGTCCCATTGGGAACAGGATTCTACTGTTACTTTACACTGCAGTGGGTAATTTACTGGGAAGAGATGACATGCTCAGTACAGAGAAGGTTGGGGCCCTAAGAATCCCTTTCCTAACCAACCCCACATACCATCATGTAATGTTTGAATTATTGTTAAGGCTAGTTTTCTGTGATTTCACATGAATAAATATCTCTCAACTTCAGACTCTTTCCATAAAGTATAGCAAATATTTCACAGCTTCAGCCTCTTGGAAATAAAGCATAATCCTTTGCAGTGACCAGTGGTTTTCTTCATAGTGAAATGTCTCCATTTATTGTGCCTGTCATAGCTTTGCCTGCACTGCTCATCAATTAACAATGGTGCCTACAAAGTAGAGGTTTAATATATGGAGTTAAAACAGAGCCATTGGGCATGGGGTGTTGAATCTCTCCTTGTGTTTCTGTAGAAGTAACATGAGGTGAAAGTGGAAGGAAAGGATGCTCTCAAGGGGATGGGCAACCAAGATAAAAGTCTTCATTTAACACCATTTAGATGTAAATTGTAGTGAAACATGTTAGTGACAAAAGGGAGGTTATGACTGATCAGATATGAGGCTTTGAATCTTTGCCAAACCAAACTTCTCGGTATTTTGCTTCTTCTCTTTCTGTATTCTTCTCCTCTCACCACTTTTGATCAGTGACATGTACAGTGATGCCTGCTATCAAGTAGTCAACTAATGAAACTGCCCAGTGCAGGAGCAGGAATACAAAAGGAAACTTTGGCTTATCAAAGATACTAAAGCATAGGGAGAACATCAAGGGTTTCCTTCCAGAGATAATGAACAGACTAATGCAAAGTGAAACTGAAGATGGGGCAAGAAAGTGAGGAAGAGATCTGAGAATATTTTGGCAGGGGAGGAAAAGAGTTCTGTCAAGTGAAAAATGGAAAAATAACAAAACTTTTTCACAATGAAAAGACCAAGGGATACCATCATTTTGCTTCTATTCACTTCAGATGCAGGCCTGGAGCTTGGACGAGATCTTGAGCTAAATTCTGACAGAAAAACATCCAGGGGGTTCATGCAGCGGAGAAGTTCTGTTTCACAAAACAAGCTGATTTACTGATGACAGCATGAAGAGTAAAATCATTCAGACTTGGAGTGAAAGTTTCTGAGAAAATGAGATTACAAATGTCAGGTTTTGAACAAAATATAACTTGTTTTTTTCTTTGCTATGTCATCCTATATCATATTGACATTAGTAATTCCCTCCAGGGAAATCCAGAACCAGCCCTTGTTTAAATTAGAAGATTTTTCATACGATGAAAATTTTGAAGATCTTTGAATGTAACAAGTGAGATCACCTCAGTGCCTCCTAAGTCATTTGCAGAAACCTCCATGCATTGTCTGAATATGGCCTTATATTCTTCTGTGCTACCTGCCTTGAGAACGCCCTAATCTGTATCAGCACATTGATTTCTGAGTGCTGATACTGTGCATAAATTGATCTCAAAGTCCTTTGCCTTTTCCACATTCAGTAAATAATAAATTCCAGGGACAAAGTCCATAAGTCATCTATATCTATAGTGGTGAATCAGGAGTAACAAAAATCCTCAGAATTCTTCTATACTTCTGTATGTAGATAAGGTCATGTCTTAGATAGTGAGTACTCTTGGCTAAGTCCTTAAAATTACTGGCACGTTTATCTGCCATGAATTCAATTCAGTTGCCCAGCTGCTGATTCAGTGTCAGGTTTCTAAATCTCATAGTCACATACTTTTCTGGTGGCGTCAATTTATAAAGCCACCAAAGTCCTGTTACTGGACTGTGCCTCATTCTCAAATCATGGTTCTAAATCATTAAAAAATTCTATTTCTGTTTGCATATATGCTTATGGGATATTCAGTTAAACAGAACTGTCCCTGAAGGAAACTGATTCACAATTACGTATATTATTTCTGAGCTGGGAAAATTTTTAAACTTCCACTGATCAGTTGTAATAAAATGTAGTATAAGGTAATGTTCTGCAGTCAAAATACGGAACCTGGCACAGAACAATGTAAGCCCTACCTACCCCATGCAATAATGGTAAAAACACCTTATCAAATTTTGACCCAGAAACACACATGCAGCAAGATAACAAATACCTCGTTCTTGGAGAAAGGCCAGTACTGATTTATATCTTGCAACCCATATAAATATAAAAAGCCTGCCAGAACTGACTGTGTAAATCTTAACCACCTCATATGGTTCCATTCTATGAAGTGAAAAATATGAGGAAGAAGGTGTTTTTGCACTGTGAATGAGCTACTCAGGAAAAGTGTTATTTATTGAACTCTGTGGGAGGGAAGTTAATTTCAGAAGTTATAAACATGATGAATTATAGCCAATATCTTGGAGGAATTAAATGGAATTGAAAGGAAAGACGGTCCCTATTTTCATTTAAATAACAATTGGGGCTGAGTAATATTAAATATAGGCTTACACCTGCCAGGAACTGGCTGACTAGAAATATTTGAAGCCATTACTAATTTACCAGAGTGGGTATTGTCCCATAAACAGTGGCACTCATGTTTGTGTGTTCAGTCTTCATGGGGATTTGTGGGACAGTGCTGGGTAACAATTTCAGTCTAGGGGTGGTTTGTGAACTATTTGCTTTCACTCTTTGTTATTTGTATGGTGTGGATGATTGCCTAAGAAACCTGGCAGAGTCCTTGTTCCCAGAGTGAATACTTTTAAGCTAGAAGCTAGAGGGAGGTGGGAGAAGAATAGTCCCATGGTTACTGTCAGGCTTGGAGCAGTGCAGTTTTGTGCCCTCAATTTTTGAATACAGGTCCTTAGGCTGTCAGGTTGGATCACCTAGGGCAAGTCACCATCAGCCCCATTTCTGAAGTTTCCCCTCAACACAGGCACCTGGTTTAAGATGCTTTGGGGCAGCTTTCATGAGGACTGAGCACTTGTAAGTCCCCACACACATATCAGTCACATACTGAGAAGGGCAAAAGAAGAGATTGAATATCTGGATGAAGAAGTAAGGATGTTGCAACAGGAAAGTTGGTAAAGAGACATGGGACTGGAAAGGAAAGGCACTGGAGGAGGAAGGTAGGACAAGATGGGCTGTGGGGCAAGACAAGGCAGGGGGTGTGGGGATATTGAGTAGAGTACTGTAAGTAGGTGGTGTCAGGGGATAAAACACTGCAACAGGGGAGCAGAACAGTAGAGGATAGCTTGGTGTTGAAGAAAGTTGCTGAAAACCCACCTACTCATTGGTTTTGTGAGCTGCTGGTCTTGTCTTCAGGCTGGAGAGTGTTCGTGTCTCCAAGATACATTCCCTTGTCCATTCACATCATCTTGTCCATGTTCTGGCACACACACAGGTACCTCCACATTCAGACACCCCACATGCACCACACAGACATCACCCATGATTACATCAGCAGGCACCAATGTGCAGGTGTATGTTGTAACTTTACTGCCTTAAACTTCAGCTTTCTGTGGTTCCCGACACACAAAGATGTCTCAGCCTCACATAACCTTGATGTTGTGAGCCTATGTTAATAAATCTGAATAAGTAATAGACAGATACAAATCTGGGTAATAGAGTTAAATATCCCTTCTTAACTCAAACACAAACCAGATGTTTTCCATCTACCAGCAGGCCTCCACAATTATCCACACTGCCCATGCTGCCCCCCCACCAGGCCTCCTGCTGGCCCCTTTCTCCGGGGTGATGAATATGATGCATCGCCATAACTAACTCAGAGATCAGGTTGCATTAATTCAACAGCACTTTGTCAGGCAGGCTTATTGTGTGTCTTTATTGAGCTGCTTTAAAGCACCTCCTGTTTTGTTCTGGTTTGTTTTATTTTGCTCCCCACAATCACAATCTTAGCTTGGACTCATGACTTTGCTGGGGAACTCAGCCCAGTCACTTGTACGGAGGCTGGAATAACATTTGGAGGCTTATTCCACAGTGCAGTAAGTGATCCTTGTTAGCAGCATAGGGGCAGTAATTAACACTTGACATGTACTGTGAGGGAGAGCTTGGCAGGCAGGAACCAAGACCAGGTACAGTTCTTTGCAGCCCTTTGGGCAGAGGTGGGATGTGGACACGTGCTCCCTCGCACAGTCTTGGTTTGGTGCAAGCACATCAGAGCTTCCTGCCATTCCAGCAGCTCAGAAGAGCTGTTAAGCAGATGAAAACTACAGGCAGAGGCTTACATGTACAGTATGATCAAAGGCTCCCTATTTTTTACTGTGTAACTATGTTATAATCAACAGTGGTTTCTCATAATGCTCCTATAAGCTCCTGTGCAGCACTGGGAGAGCTTTGTCAGCTCATGGGACAGCCTCACCAGCAGCACTCACCGGAGTCTTTCCAGCCACCTCACACCTGCAGACAAAAGTCTGACTGTACCTGCTGAAGTGGAGGAAATTTATTGATATACCTATCTGGGATCACCACAACGCAGATGAAAAGGTAATGCTGACCTAACAAAGAACTGTCAGGATGCTCCTAAAATTAGTCTGACTTAGTTGTTTTTAATTAAAAAAACACTTTTTCTCCTGTTTTATTCTGTATCTGGAACAAATTGAGAGCAGTCCTATCTTGTAATTGTATTTCCACCATAGCGTGCCAAGGCAATCAGAGTTGTCAGGACCAAGCTGTCTTCTTTAAGAGTTAAATTTTATTAACAAGCGTGCTTGCAAGTCAGCTACATGAACTCCAGTTTATCCCTTGGATCTGCACAGCAGAGCCTCAGCATGAACCTCATATTTTTTCTACATAGAGAACCCTCCCAGCAGGATGATTAGAATAATGTGTGCAAAGATAGCACCAAAATTCAATTAAAACCGACACTTTTTGTTGGAAACAGACTAGGGAGAGCAGCTCACAACTCAAAAGCCAGCTTGTATCACTGAGCCAGAAAGCATGGTTTTACAGGAAAAGTCTGTTATGAGGATCGCATTACTTGGACACTTGACATTGGCAGATACTGGTTCTAAAATCTGGGACATGCAGAACATTTGCTACCAAACTCATTTTTTGGCTTTCAAACACTATCATTGCCTTCTTCCCCATTTCATCCCTGAAGTTCTTTGGAACTTGAGGAGCAATCTGAATTGACCTTTAACTATGAAATGTTGGCTGGCAGTACAGCCAATGCCTTCAGAAGGTCAAAGTTGCTTGGAGACAAACCAGATCCTAGAGCTCTGACCTCGTCATACTTAGCAATCTCTAAAGAGAGTCCAAGAAAAAGTGAAGAGTGAACAAGCTCTTCTCCAAATAGAAATTCCCTCCAGGGCAGGATTTAAGACAGAAAAGTTTCCATTGCTGCAGCGTGAGTTGGACCTGATCAGTGAATATTTAGAAATTCAGGGTGGTTTTCTGATTTCAGTGGGACTGAAGTTTGATCAGTGCTCCTATCCTGGGATATCAGAGATTTCTTTCCTAGCACCAAGTCCAAAGAAATTAATAGCATTCACGTTAAAAAAAAAATAAATAATAAAAATGAAGCAAAATAACATGAACATCTGGAAGTCAGCTCTCACAAATGGCTGTGTATAATCAGGATTAAGCCATTACTGTGTCTTGCTTCTTAAATGATGGAAAATTGAATTGTTCTAAATTACAGTTCTCTCTCTTAAGAACCTGCTGCAAACAGAAAAGAAAGCACTGCTTAAACAGCAGCAGCAGTAGAATTCCAGCTTTTGAAAAACTCAGGTTTCCCCTTAGCAAACCATTCAAACACTGGAATGTAAAGTAGTGATGAAAAATGAAAACCATGTCAGCCCAGAAAGCGATATATTAAAGCAAAGTGTTTAGGAGTCAAAGGCCCTTAAATAAATCTAAAATACATACTTTATTTTAAGCCCTAAATCTGCTGCTGCTAATCCTCATATTTAAAACCAGAAATCTATTTTCCTGGAAAGCAGCTGAAGCAAGATGGAATTTGACATGACTGGCACCACCCTAAGTCATTGACTTCAGTGTCTGTTGTTCCATTGCTACCAGCATTATATCTCTGATGCACTTCAAAATTACTCTCACACTTTAATGTACTCCAAAGAGCAGAAAATAGCACTGGAACCAAAACTCAGCTCCCTGTCCCAATCTGTAGTAAATGCAGAAGTTGTAGGTGATATCCTAACCTCCTAACCCACCCTATTTCCTTCACTGACAGCAGCCAGCATTCACACCTTGTCTTTTCATCAGACTTTGCACGTGTTTAATCCTGAGCCAATTCTCAGGCTGGCAAGAATCTTTGTCACCATTTTGTAGTGGAAGGAACTGAAAAAGGGACATTCAATGAACTGCCCAGGGGCATAGACGTGTGTGATGCTATAGTAAAAGTTAGAAACTGTGGGTGATGTGGTCCCATGGCTACAGCACATGCTGTTGGAGCCAGGAAATCTGTGTTTGACGTTCACTGCAGCAGAGAGATGGATGGGACTTCCTGTGATCTTCCCTCCCCTCTGACCACCGGTTTTCACACTGGCATTTGCCTCTTCCAGAAGTTCCTGGACAGGAGGGGTCATAGCACAGAGGAACTTTCCTCCTGATGATTCTGGATACTTCTGTAGTATGAATAGAGAATTGAGAATAGACGCAGTGAGAATAACTAGTTTGAGTTTTTACTAAAAGACTTATAAATTATCTTCTCTATTTTGGGAAAAACATGCAGAAAAAAATACTAATTACATGTTGCTGTGAGATTCTGGCATCTGAATTTTGGGCTCTTCTGTGCCCAGCAGTAAGATCATTAGCCTCGGGCAGAGCTGTGCATAGCCCTCTGGAGCCCATTGCCTACAAGGGCAGCAAGGACTCTCCTAGTCTGCAAAAGAAATACTTGTCTGCAGCATGAAGATCTGAACAGAGCATCCAGCTTGCTCCCAGAAGAGAGGGAACTTCTAAATTTCTGCTGCCAGGAGCTGTGTGAGGAAGAAGAGCCCAGTCCTTCTACAAGCACTGCCAGCACTCCTCCTGCCAGAGCTAATGCCTCCAGCTTCAGGTCACAGGCTTCAGTCTTGCCAGGTCTTCCAATCCCTGTTTCTCCCTTCTTTTAACAGAAAATCCTATTGGTTTAGGTAAGATCAGAAAACCCCAAGAGGTTTAGTGGGATGGGACTAATTAGTCAGTATGGACATATCTGGTCTACATAAGCAGTGACTAACTCCTAACATACTGCTAATGAACAGACCTGACAAATAAATGAAACAGGACAAAGTTTTCTGCCAAGTAACACATTTTTCTGCCAAAAAAATATTTGAAACAAAATAATTGAAGTAATTCTGTTGACTTTAAATCCCAGGTTTTGATTTTCACTTTTGTTTTTAAACTTCTCTGATCTTTGTGAAGAAGGGCTGGAAGGACCACAGCTCATGTTCCTCTCCTTTTCTCCACATATAAAGGAAAAGGAGAAGAGAGAAATACGAAAAAAAGACAATGTTCAGTATCTCTCCATATCCTCTCAGATAATATATTTCTCTCACTTTTTTGGATGGGGATTACAGTAAGAGAAAAAGAGGAGGAAATATGTGAAATGAGGAAGGAGCAAAGCTTTCATTCTTTTATCTCTTCTTGTTTGATTTCTTTTCCCTATTTTTTACAATAAGGTAAGAGATTGGATGAAATTATACTAAAAATTCAAATATGAAAAGCTAAATCCAGTCAAAGAGTCATTGGGCAACCCTGAATTAAAAAAAAAAAAAAAAAAGGAATTTTGATTTACTGAAAATTTTTATTGGAACTGAATACTTAGTAAAAGTTGCTTCATAATAAAATGCTGATTCCATTGGCAGGAGAATATGGTTGATAAAAGAAAGGTGTGAAAAGAGGGAAAATAGGAAAACCTAAAATGCAGAAGCTAACTATTTCAGTGGAAACTGTGATGTTTCCTGTTAAACAGAGAACATTATAGAAATACCTGTGTTTTCTTAGCACCATGTCATTTCCACTGAAGTGAAACATCTTCAGTACCTCACAGTATCTGCACCCCAATCCCATTTGTCTGGTGTGAAATTTTCCCAGGCTTCCTCCATGGAACCGCTCTGGTCGTGGAAAAGCTGCTCTCTGTCTCCAGCCTTACCATGTCACTTGCTGGATGAGTGTTATCACTGTATGAGAAACTTAGCCATCCCCAGACAAGAGGTGAAAATCACAAACCTTGGACTAAAATAAACCAACATACAATCATTGCCACTGTTGCTTTTACTATAGTCAAGGGAGTCTTCAAAATATGTTTCCAAGTATATGTTTCCCAGCATCTCACCTCCAGAGCTTTGTTTCATGGGCCTTGGCTACAAATCACAGTCCTCCACCCAGGGATGCTGATGGTCTGTTCTGTACTGAGCCCTCTTCACTTTGGCTGAGAGTCTCTGTAGCACACACCATGCCAGTAATGATCTGTGTAATTAGAGAAGCCTGAGATATTCTTTGATATGACCTTAGTCTGACAAAAATTTACTTTTGTGCTTGAACCATCCAGCTGATATTCTTCATGCTGAAGATGTAAATATCAGTTCAGGATGGTATTTCTTTTTTTTTTTTTTTTTTTTTGCTTTTTAAGAAATAGGGGGGACTACAATACAAAGATATTTATGTATTTATTAAAATATGAGGAAAGACAAAGTAATGGATAGTTTAGACACTCCTATCAGAAGAAAACTTTGTCACTTAGCATCTCCCTGTTTGGAGGCAAGGTCTTGAAAGGGGGCTGCCTGCTCACCACAGATACTCTGAAGCATCATTTGCTGCTCTCAGGAAGCTTTTGCTTATGTTGGGCAAACTATGAGATATTGAAACATTCCATCTCCCTTTGACTGATCAGGGACTTCCCTAACATTACATTCTTGTCCCAGAGGTTTTGCCTGCACTGAGCACCTGTCTGCCACCCTGGGGCAAGAGAAGAGGAGATAGACTTTCTTTGCAGTTGCTCCCCAGCTTCCCTGCCATGCTCTTCCTCATGATGGACTAAGCACACTGGATGTTTGGCCCCTTTCTGAAGGAGTCTCTCACAGGCAGATTAGACTGAGCTGTTTCTTTTTGGGAGGTCTTTATCATCAAGAACTACTGGAGAACTTGAGAGACTCATGGTGCACAGAGAGTTTCATAGTCTCTTTTCAAATGCTTGTGACTAATGTGCCAGGAATCACCAGCATCTCTGAGCAGCCATAATTTCAGGGAGCTGGGGAAGCTGAGCCCAGGGTGGCAGCTTGGGGAAGTGATCCAAGTTGTGTGGACTCTCTGTGGATATCTATGCTATATGGAAAGTGCCACTGAGTAAAGGATATGCCTTCTTGTGTGCTGAAACCAGCAGGAGATGCAGTGTGATATACATGCAACTTCTTCAACCCAGGACTGCAGGACTTGCAGCCTGGCCCATTGTGGTGTCCTGAGAGACACTTCCTCCCCAATGATCCCCATTTCTGCTGATGTGTTATTTTGCTTGTTCCAGTGGGGATCAGAGCTCTGTAGTGCAAACACAGAAACTGTGAAAAAAGTATTGCCCAGTGACCTCTGCAGTGAGGAGAAGCACTGCTTTCCTCAGCCTCAGGCTGTGCTCAGCTTTCATGGCTGTGGTGTCTACTTCTATGGAGCAGAAATCACTCTTCTGTTCTCTGCTTATACAGCTGCTTAGCAGTCCCAGACACCAAGGTGATGCAAGGACTAACAACTAAGGCACATGAATGCACTTTCCCACCCCATTTAGTTTCCCCAGAAACCAGTTTCCAAAAGAAACTGCTGTCTTCACTCACCTTTTTAGCATCCTAGTTTGGGGACCCACAGGCCTGTGCCAGCCTCTCTTTTGCAAGCTGACTCCCTCAGGAGCCTCGAAGATGAGCCTGTATGGCAGTGCTGGTCCAACTCTGTCTACAAGCAACAAAGAGGGGCCTCCTTAGATTGTTTTAATTTTTTTTTTTCAGTAGAAAGAGGGAAAAGACCCTTGTCTTGGTGAAAACACTGGGAAAAATTCTATGCATACATATTACTTCACCCCCTTTCCTATCCCCATGCATTCCTGGTCTGAGCCAGGGGAGTGAGAGAACTAGAATATAACCTAAAGCCCCCATTTTGTTTCACTGGTGATTTCTTTTAGATATTTTTGGAAGGAGATGTTGCAGGTGGCCTTCTCAAGCATATTGACTGAATGTAGGAGGGAGAAGTGGGAAAAGACATGATTAGACTTTCAGAAAGGGATCGATAGTTCTCTGGAGGACTGGTATACTACAGCTGTAAATATTTTAACCCCCCAATCAAGATAGAAACAGCAGTATGTGACTCAGACACCACCATCCTGAATAGTCAAGGAAGATTTTATGAGTTAGTGCAGCGGAGCTCCTGAGAAATGCATAGTGTGCTGGTGGCAGGCAGGGTTGGCTCACAAACAGCAAAGGAACAGAGAAGAAATGATCACTTTTATACCAGATGCCAAGCTTCAGACTCTCTGTTGTCACTTCCATCTACCCATGTACTGTGGAAATGCACCTGACAATAACAAATGCAGCAACAGCTTGGCCTGTGCTCTCACTGAACATTTCAACCAGCCCTGCACAGCACAGAGCACGTGCTGTAGGCGTGTAACACCACAAAACCACTTAGTATTGGCAAAGAGAGGGAACATCATGTCTTTTCCAGATGTAACTCTTGCAAATCCGTGGGAAACCTTTCCTGTCAAATATCTCCACTAGTTTGCTATATTCCTTCTTGCTGGCTGGCTTGTATTTCTGTGTGCAGATGCAGTTGCTTAAAGCTATCCTCCATTTTGGTATCCAGCCACATATTTTCAGCCTTCTAATATTTGTCATAATATAAACATGTATTTATATGTGTTAGAGGCCAAATTGCACCTGATCTCTTTGCTCAGCCAGGGCCTGGAGACTTCCCTGCACAGCTCCCCTCCAGGCTGCAGGGATTGCACCCATTTCAAATAACAACTTTTCCTTGAAAGCGTCTGTGTCACCTGTGTTATGTGAACAACGACCTCAGGACCATGTCAAAGCACACATGGCAGCTTCATAACTGGAAGTGAGTACTGACTTTTGTCCCCCTGCCTCACAAACATTCCTGTGCTGCAGAAGCAGAGCCATGACTGCCCATTGCCAAAGCCTTCCTGTGCCACAGGCTCCTCTTCACCACACGCCAACCCCTGAGCCCTCATCACCTCCCATCTATAAGAACCAGAACAGCTCTGCCTGTGCTGGGATGCTGCTTCAGCACTGAAAATAGCCTTATCTCTTTCTGTCTCTCCCTCTCTCCTTATCAGTTCTGCTCTGGCTTCCCCTGTCAAAGTGCCCAAGGACCTCCCAAACCAACCAGCTGCCTGAGAAGCTTTTGTCCCAGGGCTGCTAGGTCTTGGATGCTGTGAATCCTCTTCCTCATTCTGTATTGCTCACCACACATCATCTCTCAGTAGCAGACTCTCTGAATCCAGCACTCAAGCAGTAAGTGACAAAAAAGTTGATTGCAAACAGATATTTTTGGTATGTATACATACTTAAGTTCAAATCTGAAAATCTTAAAATGGCTTTATTTACTTGTATTTTTCCTACTCATTTCATGTTCCATTTTTAGCTGTGCTTGCATTTTACTTGGAACCTGCACTCTTAAGTCAGACGGATGAATTATTGCCTTGCTTTTTCTGGGAAAATAATAGTATAGAACGGTCACTCCAGCATACACAAGTACTACTGGCAAGGAATATGTAGGTAGTTTAGATTTATATGGCTGTAACTGAAAGCAGAACTTGGCTCTATTCTGCCTGACTGTCATGAAAAGAGATAGTCACAGTGGGCTTTAGTACGAACTTGGCTCCTAGAAATTATGGCAATAAAAATAGCAATGCCATCATTTGTTAATTCTAATTATTCCAAAACTCAGATGTGTAATCTTGTTCTTAAAAAGCTGTGCTGAACTGAAATGTCTAAAAAGAAAGTAGTAGTTCTTTTACCAGCACAATACAGATAATAATTCCTCAAGGAATTTATATCATGACCATCAGCACACAGTTTGAACACTCCAGATTCTTCTAGACAGAAAAACAAAAGAAGGTTATTTTTGAACATCCTTAAGGTTAACCTTTCTTTCATATTTGCATATTTTCTGAAGTAAATGTCTATTACTAAGGTGCATTGTACATAAATGTAGAGAAGCACTATGGTGGCTGATCCATGCCTTGGACCCCTACACACAGAAACGCCACCAGCCTGACTGTGAGCCTTGAGCCTTGTATCTTAGCAAAAGAGGGTCAGTAGACCACAGCCAACAGGAATCAGAGGCAAGAAAGCAGTTATATTACTTTTTATTTTATATTACTATATTTCCATAGGGGTTTCTCACAGCTCTGATGAGTATCCAAGTCTTATCCATCCTCTGTTCTTCTTGTCTTACAGATGGTAATGGCATTGATTTACCTTCTTGGATCTGTCAATATCCAATTAACAGTATTTCAGGTCTTAGCAATTCCAAGCAGGTCCTGCTGCATAGTCTGTCCATTGATATCTCAGAAAGAGAACAAAATGTTGCACTGAAATGCCACATGCAACTGTTGTATCTTGTTCATTTCTTGAATCCATGTGCTAACGTTCAAGTTAATTTAGGGCTGATGACAAGTACCATACTGACAAGCCCAAAGTTCCACACAAATTCCCCATTTCTTCATTGTAAAGGAACCTGAGCATCTTCCAGTTGCCCGTGAATCCATGTGACTCATCCATACCACATAAGGTTTCTTCCCTCACATCCTCTCCCCAGGGAGAGTTGTACTCATATAGCCAGCATGTTTGGGTAGTACTTTTCTGAAGACATGAATTTTTGCAGCCAGTTGTGCTGCAGAGTTGTCACATTGCATATGCTGTTAGTTAGTTCCATCCTCAGTTGCCAACTCCCCTACAATTTCTGAATCCACTGCCCACTTCCAATTCCATTTGCTGAAGTGGAAGAGGTATCAAAGATGAGAAGTTCCTATAAAGCAGTGAAAACTAGGGCTTGGATGGAGAGGAGACCCCAGTTAGGGTCCTGTGTGAGGGACAGACGGCTAGGTGAGAGCAGTAATTATCTGTTGTGTCTGATTGCCAGCTGGCCATGAACAAACATATCCCAGAGAGCCAGTCATTACCACATGGCTCAAAACAGGCAGTGGTACATGCTGTGTTGGTCTCCTCAAGTGCTAGAGGACTACTGGAGAAGAGATGAGAGTCTGTGACATAATTCAGGTAGTGCATGAAAAAATGATGTCATGAGAAATGGTTACGTGAGTTGTCATTATACAGATGAAATCCAGAATTCCCATAGAAAAACAGGCTGCATCAATTTGCATGATCAGGAGATAACTTGTTTTAATATTTGCCTGCTTATTGTTCCCTGCAGAAAAGATGTTTTTCTGAAAGCCTGGCACTGGGAGACAGAAAATGCTGTGCTTCAGGATGCCCCTGGAGGCTGGTGGAGAACAGTTTGTGCTCTGTACAGATGAATTTCCATGTGCAGTGCTGTGACCTCAGACTCCCCAGCAGATAGAGGCCACTGAAATTAGTTTAGCTCCAAAGACAGGCAATTAACTCACTCAAATTACCTTCTATTTGTGATGGACAGAGCACATGTCCACAGGCTGCTGCCACAAAGAAAGTTTTGTTAAACTGCAGTCACTAAGTTACTCTGACTTCATTGTGATGCTGCAAGACACAGACGAGATTAACTAGAATGGGAGTTTAGCAAGAAGAGCACATCTGCTGAATGATACCATTGCAGCTTCTCATTTCTTTTTGTACAAAATTACCTATTCCCAGTAAGGACACTTTCTTTCTTTTTTTCACTGTACTTATCTTTTTTTTTCCTCTTATGTTTCCCCATACAAAGAGTAGCAATTGCAGTGAAACAAGGGAAGAATCAGGAAGGCTAAGAGGCTACTGATATATGTACTGTGACAGTATTACTTTCAGCAAATGAAAAGAAATATTCCCCTAAAACAGTCACGCTATATTCAGGAACTCATGTTGCCCCATCATAGAGTTCTTCTGACGGACCATTAGTCAAAATCAGAGCTCTTTCCTTCCCTGCCCATGTTTCTACATGGAACAGACACCCAGGTAATGAAGATGACTGCCTGCATGGACTTTGCATGTGACCTTTCTCCAAAAGCAATTCTTTTCCATCAGTTTTCCATCAAAAGCCTCCTGTCCAGCTAATTCCTGTGAGGCATCCTTAGGTCTCCCAGCTGGATGTCTAAAGCGCTGGCCTATTCCCTGACCTTGGCATACATTTTGTCATTAAACTTGCAAAAGTAAGCAATTCTTCAGGCTGGCAGGCCAGGCAACAAACCCAGATTTTAAGAAACCACACACTATGCACATGTTTTGTTTTACTGAGATCATTGGATTTGCCCAGCTGCTGACTCCTGGATTAATGACCAGTACCTCCTCCCATCAGGTGTCCCACTTAGCTTTTCCCTGGAGAAATAGGGCAGCCATGAGACCTGCTGGGATTTGAATCCCAAACTACTTTGGACATTGACCTTTCCAACACTGCATGAATTTTTAAAAACAGTTACTGAAGGCTCAATTAATGATTTATTTATTTTATAATTAGTCAGCCCTAAGGAGGAAAAAGGGATAGACTCTGACAGCTCCTTGGTCCCACAGCTGCTTATCAGCATGTGCAGTAAACAGGGAAAGAATCATAAATATAACATTGTCCCTTAAGATAAGGGACTTCAGAGTGAAGGATTGCTTCCCAATAGCAAACTTCAGGGCAATGTCATGGAAATGGGTCACAGACTTCTGGAATGTGAAGTCTGCCCTGGGTCTTCCTTGAAGCAAAGGATTCTCTTCCACTCCCACACAACTCCCTTATGGCTCCAGAGCAGCTCCACTTCAGCACGGAAAGTCAAGGCTGCATCCTGAAGGTGTCTGCATTATCACCTGCATTAGTGACCTTTAGGAAAGGAGTGGAACTCCATTTCATTTCACATTTCAGAGAAACATAGAGTTTCCCAGCACAATGACTTGTTCAGATCTCTGTTTGTGAAAAGATGAGCCATTTTTACTTGCTTTGGAAAAAAGGGTGTCTTGCAGCCTGAAGGAACCATGCTCCCCAGGGCCCATATAGCTCCTGACTCTGCCAGGGGAGCTCCAGCCACTGAGGAGTGAAAATTTAGTGAAGTCTGGACCAACCCCACCAAATGCAGCCAAGTGGGAGAGAGAAGTCTCCAAAGCCCATCCCACCACCCTCTGGGCAGAAATCTTGGATCTGACAGCAGGAGGTGGGTGATGGACCCCTTCTGAGAGAGAAACAATGCTCCCTGATCTCTGCAGGAAGCTGCTCTGGTTCCTGGCTCTATTTAGCATTCACAGTGATGATTTGGCATGTTCAATCTCTCTACATAAATTCTGATAAACTCCTAACCCCCAAGACATCCTGTAACTAGGAGTTCCTGTGTCTAGTTGCCATATTGTGTGAAAAGTTATCACTATTACATTTGCTTCTGCTTCTTTCACTGAATCTCTTGTTTTAAAGCCAATGCAAATATTAATTCCTCCCTCTCTTATCTATCCCACCCACTCTCTTTGTACATTTCTCATGTCTGCTCTTATTAATCTCCTCCTCAATGTGAATTCTTCCAACTGTTTTCGATTTCTGCTTAAGAAAGTTTTGCTTGTCCTCATCACTAATGGGATCACCTACCTACCTGCCTTAAATAGAGACCAGCAGCCAAAAGATCAAGGTTGTGTATCCCATTATTCAAAAATTAGATCTAACACCACTTCTTTTAATATGGCTACAGAAATAACTTGGAGGAAAGTCTTACAACAACATCTTATCTCCCTGTTTGTAGCATAATTATATTATTTTTATATTCTGTACAGCAGGGCATATGTTTTATTAATTTTCAAATGCATAAATAGCTTTTTTAACTTCTATTTAAAGAGCTCTTGACAAACCATATAAGGACGAAAGGAACACAATCTTTTTGCACATGCTTTTAATCCCTTCCCTAAGCAAATATTCTGACTTAATTTTTTTTACATTTTGGAGGCAGTATGGCTTATGATTTGCTGTGTGATGCTCACACATCACACGTCCCACATGTGATGATACCCATCACATTTTTGTGGTATCAACATGATCTGTTTTCCATAAACATGCCATCATAATTCAAAAAAGCAGCTTTCTGCTATGTTTTGCCTCTGCCCAAAGGAGATCACATCACCTTTTTTTTCACACTGCTGGTGGACCTGCAATAACCAAAGTCTAGTTTGCATGGCCCTTCCAGTCTTTTATGTTTAATCAAAGTGCCCTGGTATTGTTTAAATACATACTAATTCTCCCAGTATTGAGCCTGACTGTGAAGTTAGTGCAGCTGCTTTACAAAAAGACTACATTTCAGTCCCTTAATGGAAAAAGATATATTCCTGGACCACAGCTTCAGTTTGCAGAGCCACCTTGTCTGTTCCACTATAACTCTTTCCTAAAGCTCCCCCTCTAGAGAGGGAGAAAGGAATCTGAGAAAATTATGTTATTGTTCTTCTGTCTTCATTATGAAAGCAAGAGTCTCCCTTCTTCCTCCACCTTTTTTAGTCCCTTCCCAGCACAAACTTCTATTCCACTACAGAGATGTGACACAGGGGAGAACAGAAGAGCCTCAATTTATGTGTGAGCTTCAACTGCAATGAAACAGTGTAGTTTATTGATGTAAAGGAAAATTAAATATTTACAGGTTCTTTGGATATACAATGTTAGTTCTGCAATAAGGAAGAACCCCTGAATATCTTAGCCATCTTCTCAAAAGTAACCTTCTTCCCTCTAAAATAATGATCCTTATGAATTCCCGCTAAGAGTATTTACATTCCCAGAAGCCACACCAGAACTATATCTGATCAAAAAGCTTCTAGGCAAAGCTGTCACCTTGAAATTCATGTTTGTTTCAAAGTCCGTGGTAAGACTAAAGGCCTGATTGTGTTGATCCACATTTTGTAACCCAAGGGAGTTTATTTTTACTGTTTCTCTACAATAAAAAGGCACAATTAAAAATAATAATATATGAAAACACAAGCAAAGAGGAAATGAATAAGCATTAAGCTCAGAACAATGGGATGGGTCACAAACGACACACCAGGCCAAACGAGAACTGCAGCCTTGGCTCTGGCCCTTCAAGGGCTTCTGCATGTGCTTAACTCTATTTCCCCCGGCCTGATCCTGCACTGATTATGTCATTAGGGTCCCAAGTTTAGTAAGAGCAAGGGCAAGCCCTAGTGAAATCTTCTTTCCCGGGCATGTCTGTAACCTGAGGAGCGTAATAGTACCTCTGAAGTCATGCTGGTGTCCTGCTGAAGGAGAGTTTGGTTTCTCCATGGGCTTGGTGATGACCTGGGGAGTGGGGTGACCTTCCAGAAAAGGGCTGGTGGAGGTGAGGTAGTCACAGTTTCTCTCTGAGATCAAAAAGAGTTAATGTTCCAGCAGAGCATCAGACAACAACATATCATGATGGGTAACCAGATCTTCACCTATCATGTCTGGGTATTTTTGTTTAAAGTGAAACTACTGCGTGCTGGAGCGACTTGCTGTTTGGTTTATCAACAGACATATTACATCCCTCTCTAGGAGTCTGCAAATCTTGTTATAATTTTAGCAGCCATTTGACCAAATTGTCATCAGCTCATTCAGGCTGAACTGCATGTTGAATCAAAGCATCCCCACAGACGTGTGGAGGAATGCCTGTGGCTGAGATTAGACCAAACTTGGGTTAAGTTATCCCAAACTATTAAATAATCTGCCAGTGGCCTCTTAAGCAGACTCAGAGAAGAAGTCTGCTGCTAACTGAAAAATGTGTTGTTCTTAGCTGCAGCGTGAGAATCGGAAACATTGGTTATAAAGTAGACAAAAATGTAAATAGAGGAGTGTTGTGTTGACCACTGCAAGCAAACACAGGGAGCCAGGGGAACAGAAAGAACTGTAAGTCTTTGTTTAGATACTGTGACACAGTTGACCTCATAGTGGCTTAGGACAGAGATCTACTACGGGCCATCCAATCACTCATAAGAAGTAGAAAAAGCTTTAACAAGCATTTGTACAAGATACCCAAGGAGATATGAGATTTTAGTTACTCAAAACTAGAAAAAAACAGTAGGGTACCTTTAAATCTCTCAAGTACACAACCAAGGTTTTCAGCAGGAGTAGAAGAAGAGTGAGCAGATCCTAAAAGATCTCTATGTTCTAAACAGAAAAGCAAGCTATCCCTATGCAGAAGAACAGAGGTACAGAGGTCCTATTCCAGATGCAACAACTTTCTGAGGACTTTAAAAACTGCATACTACAGAAAGAAGTAACACAAACACCTAGCTAAGGATAAGTATAGGGGATAACTCAAAAAACAGGGTACAGAAGCAAAGCTGCTACAGCACAGAAGGCATTTCAACTAGGAAAGGACATCAACGGGAACTGGGAAAGATTCTATAAATACATTCTAATTAGAGGAAGAAAAAGGAAAGTCTTGATCCATTGCTAAACAGGAAAAGAGAGCAAATAACAAATGATGCAGAAAAGCTTGGCATGTCTCTTGATCCAGCACTTATTTAAAAAAAAAAAAAAAAGAGAAAAAAAGCTGTTTGTGACCAAGTAATTAACTAAATTATTTTTAAAATTAGGTAGGACTTCAGGTCAAAACAGGAAAAGACCAAATTAAAGAACACTTGGATGAGCTAACTGCACACAAGTCAGCAGGGCCTCGTAGAGTTCACCTAAACTTATTCAAGAAATAAGATGAAGTAATATGTGAATAGCTAACAATTATTGTAAAGCAATTATTGTAAAGGACTCGCATAGAATAGGACGAGCCCTGAAGCACAGGAGAAGGGTGACTATAGTGTTGTTCTTTAAAAAGGAATAATGAGACCCCTGGAAGCTATAAACCACTCATCCTAGTTCCCAGAAAATCTGGAATGAGTTATTAAACAATCAGCTTTTTAAATACCTAGAATTATGGTATGGTGATAAAAAGCAGTCCACCTGAGTTTGTCAAGAACAGATCAAGTCAAACCTGTCTAATTTCCTCCTTTCTGACAGAGTAGCTGGCTTAGTGAATAAAGAAGAGCAAGTGGATGTGATTTATCTTATCTCCTGATATGGTTGCATTAGGTATGAGCTAAATGTAATCACAACAAGACGGGTGCACAACTGGGTGAACTTCACTCCAAAACCACAGTTATCAATTGTTCTATCAAATAGGAAGTTGTTCAAGTGGAAGTCCTCTGGGATCTTTTCTGGGCCTGTTTCCATTCTTTTCACTAATGATGTAGATGATGAAATCTGTGGTTACCATTAAACTTGGAAAGGCTACAAGAGTCTCAAAGTCAGAGGATCAAAGCACAGAAATTAGCTGGAAAGATGGTCCACAGCCAACCTGCTTAAGTAACTGCTAGGATAAAGTGCTACTTTCAGGGAGGAGAAATCCAATTCCCAGTTATAAAGCTGGAAGAAATTTGTAAGCAGTGGAGTAGCAAAAGAAGGTCTGAGGGATGTAGCAAATGACAGGCTGGATTTGAGTTGGCAGTGCAGTATCCTGGAAAAAATAAAATACAAATACCTGAGTTGTATATATTAAGCATCACATGTAAGACAAATAAAGCAATTGTTCTGTTCTGTACTTTGGTGTGGAGGTCTCAGTTGAAAAGTTTTGTCAAGTTTTGGGCACTGTACTTTAATAAAGATACAGATATACTGAAGACATCCAGAGGAGATCAACAAGTATAATCACAGATTTGGAAAATGCAGCCAGTGAGATAGAAAGAATTGCATTTGTTTAGTCTATAGAAGATTGTTTAGTTTAGAGAAGATGAAGGTGAGGCAAGACTATTTCCTCAATGCACAAAAATCCCCAATAAAGTTGACACTGAGCAAGTAAGTGTCCTTACTGAAAGCAAGGACAAGAACAGATCAGCTAAGCACTCAGCAAGAGCTGCTTAGACTGGAGCCTGGGCAAAGCTTTCCATTCATGGGTGCAGCAGAGCAAAACGTTTTTCAGGCTCCTTTATTGAAGAGGCTTAGGTGCAGGTTAGGAAAATGCCTTCTAGGAAGCGAGAAAATACAGTAGTTTGAGCCTGAAGAGATCTCTCTTGATGGAGACCCTTCCTTGCCTGAGGTTCCTGCACCTTTGAGGCTTAGTAGCTGAGGGTGCAGGTATGTAATTGCTGATATTGTAATGGTGTGACTCTGTTAGCACTTTCATAGCAATGATTTTATATATAATAATGATCAGTCTAAACAACCCTCAGCTCCTCTGCCAAATGTTGTTGCCTATCAATTTTCTTCTGCTGCTGAGCAGTTAAGGCAGATATAATGAAATAAGTTAATGCCTGCTGTTTGGTGTTTTGGTTTTTTTGGTTTTTTTTTTTTTTTGGTTGGTTGGTTGTGCTTTTTTTGTTTTATTTTGTTGGGGGGGGTTGTTTGTTTTATTTTGTTGGGTTTTTTTCTTTTTGGTTTTGTTTTCTTTCTTGTTTTTGCACAAGGAGGTATTGGCAGAAATAAAATCAGCGTTGGTTACTGTATAAGCACTGAGTGTATGTCCATTTTTATGGGCCCAGGTACATAGCCTGTCGCTGTACCAAATTCATATAAGGGCACAGCCCAGGTACACTTCTGCCTTCATTTTTCCCAAATGTAATGAGGGGGATTGGCCTGCATCCTGACCAAGATTCAAAGGATGCTCCACCAGGCCATTCACCTGCTCCAGCAGGACCACAGGAGTACTTGAGGGAAGTATTTGAGTCACATCTGGGTCCAGGGCAGATCCTTGCTGTGTTGCAGCCTCTCACATTGCCATCTCTCCTTTGATCCTCTGAGAGGAACTGGGAGTCCCTGAGATCCTATCCCTGTCAGCATCTGTGTCGCTCAACTCCCACCATTTGCAAATGGCTCAGTGTCCCCCAGCCTCCCTCTGTATTTTACAGGATGGCACCCTTCCTGCCCAATTAATTGCACACAAGAGAGTCTAGAAATTAATACAACCCTCCAGGCATGGTAAAATGAGTACGTGTGGTGAAGTTCTGCCAGAATCATCCACCTTCAAGAATCTGTTGTTTATACACACAGCCAGGCATAACTTATCTCCATCACTTGTTATTCCCCATGTCAGAAAAAGTAATAGCTAACATTGTTCAGAAAACCTAACTTAAATTAAATCAATTAATTAAACTGTGTTTCCTCCCTTTTTTTTTAATATCCTTTTATGTGTCTCTTTAAAATTTATAATCCAATCTATTTTTTTAATTTTAAAATTTCAGAGGTGGAATTTTGCTGCTAATTTACTTCAGTGCCACATTTTGTTTTCTTAACAGCTCGGGTCTTGCACATCTGGTGAACAAGCAACATTTTGTGGGGGCCCAGCTATTTCCTGTGAGGCTCTGATGTGTTTTGTCCTATCACTGCACCGGTCTGCAAGTGACACTGAGTTAAGGTACTCAGCCTGCTTTCCTGTCTTGAATGCTGTAAATCAGTGCCAAAAAATAAGGGCGTCAGGAAACTAATGAAGAAGAGAAATGGCAGCAGTCATCAGAATAGATGCCTCCAGGTGATGGCCAAAGATAGTATTAGGGAAATGATGGAAACCGCTGCAAGGGACTCAAATGGGAGAGTATCATCAGTAGATAATTGAATTTAATAGTTAAATTAGAGCTGTTCTAACACAGACACAATTTTGGATTTCACAGTTAAAGCACAGTTCCGTTTTGCACTGAAAACAGGAATTCAGTTTCTTTATTGTGTTTGAAAAACATGGTCTCCTCCTCAAACTGGCAGCACTTATTCCTCTGGGTACAAGATGAATGGTCAGGTCATTTGTTAGTTTGTGATTTGCAATTAATTAGAAACTTGGTCCTTTAAGAAATCTGTTCCAATTGTTCCTTTGTTTGAAACATCTCAACAATGAAATAATGCAGACCACAAAAATGTCCCATGTAGTCAAAACTCCTTAAAAGTTTCCACACAGATAATAGTTGAATAAATTAGTTTGCAATTAAAAATTTTTTTAACTGATTGCAGACAAGGAATATGGTGACTTCAGCAAAAGCTCTTCCAATCGTCTGGTTTCCTCTAGAGGGAATCTACACATGCTAATCCCATTGGCTGTAAGGATTTACATTAATCCCATTGACTTGGTAAGGACTAAATATATCAAGAAGACATTACTTCGCCAGTTCTTTTAATTTTTCACATTCCACAAAAGGATCCCTTCTGCATTGCTGATCCAGTGTATATTTAAGAGGCATTGCTGAAAAACCTGAAGAAATAGAGCTCTTGAGAATATTGAAATAGTGGGACCCTGTGCCCCTGTGCATCAGATATTACCCTCAGTTCCATCACTAACACAGCACACTAAACCACTCATTTCAACCTGTGGCCTAGAAATCCCTTCAGAAACAGACTTTCAAAGGTGTCCACAAACAGTAACTAAGAATGAACCTATTGCAGAAGACCCAAATTTGTGACACAAGAGTATATGCTTCCTTTGAAATTTTCGTAGTAGTCCCCAAAGTGAAAACCAAAATTAAATGAACAAGTATCAGATTTGATTCACGTGTCTTCATTATGTCTTTAGTGTAGCTCTGGTTGTCTACATTGGCTGTAAAATCCTGGCACAGAGCTATAGAAAGAGAGCAGGAATAAAAAACAAGATTTATTAAAAAAAAATAGAGGTGCAAGAGGGACATAAGCAGAAAGAGAAAAAAAAAGTAATGAACAACAAGAAAAATCCTATTGTATCCCAGAAAAAGAAATCAAATTAGTTCCTTCCATAGAAAGTATGGCTGACAATAGCTTCAGTGGAGAACAGGAGTGTCCTTGGAAGGACAACAGTCAATGCAGCCATGAAGACTGTCCCTCTGTCACTTGTTAAGGAAAAGTTAATACAATGCCAAGGCTGACAAAGCTGCTGAGGCAACTAGGGGAACAGCTCTTCACACTGCAGCAATTTGAAAATCCAAGCACAAAGGACTTGATGGAGTTCTGGTAAGAAACCTAAATAAAAATTTTAAAAAATCAGAGACTCTGACTGAAACAAAAAATGGTTCATTTGGGTAGTTTCTTGAAAGCCGTTAAAAATATTTCTATAACTGCTGCCAATTTATAAATGAAAATGTAGTTCAGAAGCAAAAGACTGCTTCTGCTTAGAAAAAGTTGAAACCAAATATTGTTTAACATTTAAACAGACTCAGTTCTTTCCTTGAAGAAAACAGCTTTTTTTGTGTATATCCCAAATTCATAAATAACTCTTATTCTCTTTTATTTGTAAAGTGGGATGATATCATTTGCCAAAAAGAAAAAAAAAAAAGTATCTTCCTAAGTCTTAAAATATCTAACATCCAAAAACATCAGACCAAATGGTCAGTCACACATGAACTACATCCAAGGATTTAACAAAAATCTAATACAGAAATAACCCAATGCCTGGGAAAGAAAGCAGTGACTGGAACGGGCAGGATCCCTGGCAATCCCAAAGCAGAAGCACCCAGCAGCAAGCCTCACCAGGATGAAAACAGCCTGCGTGGCGTGGAAACTCCACTGTGGCCACCAGCCAGGAGAGGAAATCAGGAGGCATAAAACACAAGGGTATGCAGAGCTGCACATCTCCCATGACAGAGAAGAACCCCAGGGCTCCTGAAGCTGGTGGGGGGTGCAAAGTGATTTCTCTGCATCATCTGTTAGGAAAACACTGCCCAACAGAAAGCGTGGGAGGAAGCTCTTACCCCAGGAGAGGAGGGATGTGGGCACCATGGCTGCTCCATGACATGGAGCTGGCTGCAAGGAGGTGATCCTGTCCTGTGGGATGTGGCCCTTTGATACAGTGGAGGTGTGGTAGAAGAGAGGGAGCTCAAGAAACCCCAAATGGCAGAGAGGTGTCATATGCAAGTGAGGAGTAGTCAGGACATAAGAAGAAAATCTGCTCCAGGGAATGCCACTGCCAGGAGAGCTGTATGGGGTGTCCTGCACATGGGTGCTGGGATGAAGGCTCAGGTGGGGAACGCCAGGAGAGCTAATTTTCTTCCAGTACTGGAAGTATTTATCCTGAGGACTGGGACAAAGAGGTTTGTTTTTATTCCATGCCTCTGTTAGGAAGTCACCTGGATTTCCTATCCAAAAATAATAAGAGGTTACGAAGGATAGGACATGGATTCTCTTTCTGCTCTGAGACAGAGATGGAGTGGGCTGATGAAGAGGTGCTGAACCAGCAGGAGGCGCGTGTCCCCCCAGGGTTTCCTCCCAGCACCTCCTCTAACCAGACACCTTCCACTTGACCTTCCCACTAAGGCAGACAGGGTGGCCAAGGCAGGTGTTCCTCAGGTTGTCCCCGTGGGAACATGAAGCTGCATCCGAGGGCTAGAGGTGTGATCTAGACAGTCAGTTCCTGTGTGCACGAATCTGACAGCAGTTCCAGTCTGCAGAGAATTCAAGGTTAGAGCACGGAGCAAGGCATTGTAAAGGCTTGCATGCAAGACCACTCAAACCCTGGAGATTATAAAATAATGTAATAATATAAAATAATCTCCTGGAAGCAAACCAGGAGCTGATGTGACTTGTCTTTGGGTCTGGCAGCTGGACCAGTGTTGAGAAATCATGCAATAAAGTAGGTCACAGGTTTCCAAAAGGCCATTTTTTTCCTTTAAGCTTATGAGAAAATGATGATTTATGAAAATCAGCTTGAAGCAAGGCAGACGTTCTGATAATAAAACCTCAAAAGAGTATGGTGGGCTCTGTCATTACAATAATGGGCCCCAGATAAGTGCTTCATCAAGAAGACTATACATCATTACCACTTATGATGCACTGAAAAGATGGGACGGGGAAGAATGAATGACATCTGCTACAAAAATAAACTACAGCTGAAATGGTGCTCAATGCTTTTGTATTTTATATAAGTACTCCATTTTGAAATTCTTTTAAGCCAAACACACATTTTTCACCTCCTCTCATCGCCTCAGAGTGCAACTAAAATGTGGAGACCTGAGCGTGCCCTGGAGGTCATGCCTCCCATTGGCCCCAGGGAGTCCCATGGCTGCCCCTCTGGAACGTACCCAAGGCACTCAGCAGCCCCCTGCTGAAGTGGAGGTCTTGATACTACGTGTATGAGCTGCAGAGAGAAGTAGTTTTTTGCCTTGTTTAACAGCATGGAGGTGTCCAGCGAGGTGCTGAGGAAAAGGAAACACAGCCCTGCCTGGCACAATCAAAACAAAATTTGGTCCCATGCCTTGCTTTTTCCCCTCTGCTCATGCTTGCAGCTCAGCCACACTGCTGTGGAGGTCAGGATGTAACAAACCACTGCAGAGCTTTGCTTTGCTCGGGTATTTTGTTAGATTTATGTAAAGGAAAACACTTTCTCTTGGATTTCTGCATGGCTTCCTCAGTTGCTGCAAGCTTTCCCAGCAAGTGAAAAACTGCCCTCAATTTTACTATGAAAAGCTATTCAGTTATGGAAGTGGAGGAAAAACAGAGGCTGAACTGCAGGAAGGACACACTGGGGAGGGCAGGCTGATGAGGAGCTTAGCAGGGAGGTAAAGGGGAGCAGCTCTGATGGGACATCTCATCATCCTGGGAGACCATGAGGACATGGGACAGCCACTGTCTCCAGCCCTGCCTGAGCCCCTGAGTGCTCCTTGCTCACAGGGTTACTGTGAGGTACCCAATCAAGTGGATAAAGTGAAATGAAGCATGAGTTCAGGCTCTGAGCCAGACTGTTTCTGCGCTGCTTCCCAGTGTTTGTATAGGTCTAGCAGCAAGAAAAGGGGAAGGTTTGGAATGACAATCACAGTGGGTTTTCATTCTGTTATCAGATACCATACACACTCGGCACAGGTCCTCTTGCTAGCCTGCACCCTCTGTTGTATTTACAACTCCTTCTGGTTTGTGGCTATCTAAAATGTTTCTTACAATTGGTCATCTTCACTAACAGCAAATTTTTATTCATAATTTATGCAGTGCTTTTGTGACTTTCATCCAAAGTAAAATAAATGTTACAGCTGGTGCATCTGTAGTTGAAGAGCGTGCTAAAAAGAAGAATAAAGTATCTTAGAAATGAAATTTCCTTTCCAGCGCATGTACTGGATCCAACATAAAAGACACAAGAGAAAGTTTAATTTAAAACTAATTTATTGGTGAAATGTTATCAGAATCCCAAAGAACACAAATAAATCAAGATGACACTGGGGAAAAGATCAGCTGGTGAGGATGAAAGCTCTCAACATAACAATTCGCAGACGGGGGAAGAGTTACACAAACTGGAGTACATCAGCAAAACCAGAGTGAAAAGCTCCCTCCACAACTTTGGATTCCAAAACAAAATCATTGGAGGTTGAAATGCTGACGTGTGCAAATATTTGTCCTTTTCACAAGAAGCAAATGCTGGATTTTTGACCACGAAACTCTACCTTGGCCCGGTGCTCCTGTTTCCCCCCAAGTCTGCAAAAACACCAAGTTACAAGGAAGAAGCAGAGAAAAAAGTGGCATTTTGGGGGTATTTTGACTGAACTTCACTAACACCAGGTTTATATGTTTCTCCTTATTGAGGCAAGGGAGAGAGAAATTGGATGGCTCCTTGACTGCACTAAATCAGAAGGCTGTGAATATTGTTTTGCTTTCCTGGAAAGTAGGTTGGGATGAATGAGAAGCAATAAACAAAAAAGGCTGACAAAAAAACCTTTTTGTGGCTCAAAGTTTGCCCAGATAATATCTTAAGAGAAAAGATGGCCTTTGGGCTGAGCATTTTGCCACAAGTGCAGAGGCTGCACACAGAGTCATTACCTTCACTGCTCTGATTCCTCTTGCACCAAAGGCATCAGGATTTGAGTGCTCTTTCACAAAAGGTGCCTGAATCCATTGTCAAATTCTCCCTCTTACTGCTTGTAAAGGTCCTATATTTCGGGTAGTTGTTTTACAAGTTTTGCTCACTCTTTGTGTGTGTTTCATTGGAGAAGAGTCAGAGTTCCCAACAAAACAATTTACTCACTGTGTCTTTTGGGACCAAAGGCATGAAATGCTGGACCTCCTTGAGGAGCCCCTGCTGTCACGAAGTCTATAGCCTATACCTGAAAGTAGGTTTTAGTTTTGCGTAAGGCACAGACACTTAGTGAAGCATTGCTCAGCCTGCCTTTTGAAGGATGCACTTTGTTTTGATGACCACAGAGTTATGAACAACAGCTCCAACTCAGCTCATGCACGATCAGACACAGTTGTATTTAATCAATGAATTTGCTCCTGGCTGAACCAGGGCTCCAATTTGCCCTTATTTTCTTTCCTATACTGTAACAAGTTATTCCTATTGACTGAACAGAGCGTGTCAAAGCTCCTTATACTCTGATTTATGTGAAATAATTAGCATGATATTGGCTGGTTTTGAGGTCACTCAGCTCTTTTTCTTGTATTTCAGCATCTGCATTCATTCCCATTCTGTACCAATTAGCACAGAGGAAGCAGAATCCAGCCATAAAAGACAGCTCCTCTGTTTCACAACATCCACTTCATCCAGACTCTTCTTACACAGCTTCTTACCTTTCTGGAAAGGACAATCATCTCCTTCAGAAAATACCAAAGAAACAAACAACAAAAAACACCCAGAACAGCAAAAACACTGAACAAAAAGAAGAGTTCTGCAGAATACCTGACTTCCAATTAAAGATGACAAACTGGTTTGTTCTAAAAACAACCCACCCAACTCTATTGAGAAAAAAAAAAAAAAAAAGTGAAGGAAAAAAAAGACTTCACCACCTATTTCTTGAAACATGACTTACTTGGTCCTAAGGGGGAATAACTCTCCAGGACAGCTATTCAGCCAGGGTAGATCAGCACCTCCCTACTATAGCACTGCTGATTTGTGCCTGATGAACAGTTTATGGAGCTTATTGGGCTCAATGGTAAAAGAGGGGAAGTTGCCATTGACTTCATAACAGGAGCATGAGATGAAAGCGATACAATTGATTAGGGGGGGAATCCTTGAGGTTTCTTGGGGTTTATTTCTGTTTTTCTGATGAAGCTTCTCTTCCTCGGGTAGGCTGCATTACTATTGCTCCATTATAAGAGTTTATGATAATTTTTGAACAGGAAATAATATTCTAGTCTAACAAGAGTTAAAGGGTGGTCTCTGCAAGAGTTCCTCAGCTCTCTACCCTTTCCTTGGCACCACGCATCCTGCCTGGTGGCCCTTGGGACCTGACAGCAAACCTTGCTTATGTATCTAGATTTACATAGGGGTTGCTGTTTGTGCATAAGGAAAAATTCAAAAATACTGTAATTAAAGTACAGGTTGCAGCATGGCAAGGTGCTTACAGCAGGGAGATGAGCCCATCTGCCACACACAGTGCGATGTCTACAACAGATAGCCAGATCAGACTATGTGCCCTGAGCATCATTTCTGCCAGTGAGCTGCACCTTTTCAGTACATTTTGAAGAATTTGTTGGAGCCAGATGAGTAGAGACCTGTCCAGACCTGGGTGACTTATTCTGGACCTGTTTTCACTCTAGGAGAGAAATGAGACCCTTTGTAAATGCGATCTGCCTCATCAGAAGATGGTGTTCAGCATAACTCGTGCATCCCAAAGAATGAGTGAAAGAAGCTTTTCCTCCAAATACATATTTTTGTAAGAAGGCAGTGTCAATAGCAAAAATAGGCCTGGGAAAAGCTCTGTTTTTCTCCCCAAAGCTAATAAATCTTAAAACTAAGACCTGTAATTTATCTAAATCTGTGGTTGTAGTTTGGTTTGTTTCATTAAATAAACAGCACCAATCACCTTTCCCTGCAGTTCTTCCATACCACCCTGCTAGAACACAAAGTCTGACCAAAGTAATCTTTTGTCTGCTTCTTTTCTAAACAAGATTTTGCATCAAAGTTAAAAGAAAAAAATGTGCAAGATAAGCTCATGCCAGACCATACTGCAAGCATTGAGCCTGAGCAGTTCCTGGAAGATAAAGGTCATTGGAATAGCAACATGAAATATTTCATTTCAAGGTACCAGCTTCAAAGCCTTTCCCCTGTTATTAGTATCAACATTTTCATCAAACCTTTTCAGTAAAATTACTACTTGGTTGCAAATATGTTGTGTGCCTACTTCTGGATATAAGAAATTATGTAACCTGAGGGAAGATATCTTTGGTTTTTCTGATGTTTTGTAAAAAATTCAGCCAAACGGTGATGATGAGTTGAGATGAGTAGGTGTGAACCGCAGATATTAAACATACTGTGTTATTAGCAGTCCACATCTATCCTCACCATTCTTGATTAAATTTCATTCTTACCTCTGGAGTAATTTCCAGACTTCACTAACTATCTGATCATTGCTTTCCAAATTCGTTCAGTAGTGAAGTGTCTCAGGAGCGTGGACAGGCTTTTCATCTCTTGTGATGGAAAATGTGGTGTAATTGCAAGTGATTAAGGAAAGACATTCCGTAAGTGGGGCTGAGGGGCTCGCATCCCACTTTTAGTCATTCATCTCCAATTTTCACATCTTTTAGGATGCCATTGGTACAAGGAAGATTGATGGATCACAGGCAGCTTTGCTGGCTGCTTACTCTATGCTGGCTTTTTCCCAAGAAGGAGCAGGTGGCACTTTTGATGTTACAATAATTCACAGTGAAAAAGAGAAGCCTGCAGATGGACCTGGCGAGGCACAAGTAAATTGCCTGCTAACAGATTCATGTTCTCCAAATATCGCCTGGACACATGATAAAGAGAAATGCAGGATCAGGTTGCAAAGCTGTCTCTTATCAAGTGATGTCTCCTACTTATATCACACAAGAGCCCAGCTTATGAATTTTCAGCTAATTTGTCCTTGGTGTTATATTTCTGATGAAGTTTAAGTAGTGCATTCCTAGGTGAGCTGTTCTGCACACCTGACAGTAACTGGACACACTTCAGCAGGAGTAGAGCTGCCCATGCTGTTTGTTCTTGTAATGTGTAGCATGTTAGAGAACACATACAGGGGCCACAAGTCTGTTTAAGTTTCAGAATTTTCCGTTGTACTTTATGGAATAGAAATATCCTATTTCAAACAAGAAAAGAGCCTGAAGAGATTTCAGCTCCAGATGACCCTGTGGCAAAGACTGAAGTGTCTTAGTCTGGGGTCTTCAGACAGACCAGATCAAAGTATTTCTAAACTGTGAAACCATGAAGTTCAACCCAGAAATCAGATCTTCCCCTCCCAGACAGGGTTTCTACACCAATACAATTTGATTGACTGCAAGGATTTTTTTTTTTTTTTTTTTTTTGAAGTGAAGTGAAGTGAAGATTATAAGGGGAACAAGGTCCTGGTTCTGAATGCCATGTTTTGGGTAGGTCTTAAGCTCCAACCTTTTTCTCAGAGCTTCCTTTAAGATGTCTCTGACTATTCTGCCATCAGCAGAAAATTTACACACATATCCAAGGGCAAGGTTTGGTCTTACTAGTTTCACAAGACTGGGATAACCACAACAGTCTATTTAAATCCTACACCCAGACTGAGAAAGAACAGTTTTATCATGCTACTTATGATAGCAAATCTCCATACACACAAACCTTAGATGAGGGACCAAAATTCTACTCTGTTTCTCAGACTCTCCTGCTACTATGAAGACCAACAAATGTGTGGATTGGCAGAGAGCCATGCCCAGGGCCTGGCAGCTCTGCACTACTTCCTGTCATCTGAAGTCTCAAATGACCCTACCATAACCCTTTAATACTCTGCAGAAAACATCCTGTAGTGCTCTGGAATGGCTGTTCTAACTGGAAGAGTGGGAAGGCACTAAGAGGAGTAAATAATGGTTCATGCTTTTGCTAATGTAGCCAGTGATGGGAGACGATGGGAGCAACAAATTTGTTCTTTCAGGACATGCATCTACTCATAGAATGCAGAAAATTTATCTGTTCACAAGGTCCACCATGTGATGCTTCACAGTCCTCCAATATGTCTGTCATGGGCAAGCAGGAAAGACCATCTTTAACAATTAAAGGCCTGGAGATCTCTTCTTCTGATGGTTTACTGCTGGCCTATGACCCAGCAGGCCAGAGAGATTACTCACCTATGACTGGTGTGAGTGAACATGATGTGTAGGAAACAGCAGTGTCGGCTCAAACAAGCAGTGGGAAATTTCTATGGAATCTATGATGGTCCTAACACTGGCAGGCAATATCTGCTCAATGCAATCTTTATGAGCTAGGTGTGGCTCTTCATCTGTCCTGTACCTGCCCTGGATTCTGCACCTGGAGAGCCTAGAAAGGAATTCTCCCTCCTCTCAACGCAATCCTCTGATTGCCATTACCAATATTGCCCACTGCGCCCACTGTGTGTACACTCTGCTTTCACTGCCACTGCAGCAAACTGAACTACAGAGCCCAGTTTCCTACCCTCCAGGAGAACACATCATGCCAGTTTGCCAGTGTCACAGGTACACCATCAACTCCTCCCTTAAAGCTTTCTCCATCTGTCCCTGGCTATTTACCTCACCAGAGAGTCTCAGGAGACCTCATGACTCCTTTTCCTGTGATTCTTTTAAGGTCATAAAGTCAGAGCATCCCAAAAGACAGAGCAGATCATTTTCCCTTTGGTTGTGAGACGGTTATGGTACTGACCCATCTTAGTGGTATCTTGCAGGCATTAGGTTTATGGCTGTCCAGGACCAGTGATGTGGGGAAAGGTAACAAAGTGACAAAAAGCTCTTTCTCATCTGCAGATAATCCACTCTCAGAGTTTGTCCATCCTAGGGTTTAGGACTGGGAAAGGGACCCCACAGATGTGCACCATACAAGCACAGTACCAGGCTACCAGTTCCTAACTGATCTCTTCAAAGCATCCTTGTAACCTTGTAACTGGCCAGGGCCACTGGGGAATATTGAGAGGGGCCTTTTCCTGCCTGACAATAAAATCTATTCTAATTATAATTCCCTGCACATATACCCTCTGAAGGACAGGGGAAACCTTTAGGTGCTTGAAGTCAGGACTGAAAAATTAGCTGGTGGACTCTGGGCGTGTGGACTCAAGGAACACCTGCTGTAGGCGGCTTTCACAAGAGCAGAGATGGCAGGAAAATTGATGACGACCTTGCAGCACACACCTAAAGGGGGGATCTAAAGATAAGCCTGTGGTCTGGGTTTGGAGCTTGCAGAACACACAGCAAGTTCAATATCATATCTGCAACACTGGAGGAATTGTCTCATCAGGATGCTCCTCCATACAGCTCTGCACACCCAAAACCACTGCAGAGGCAGGCAGTAACCTCCCAGCACAGGGGCTCCTTCTTCCTCTCCCTGCTTCAGGAAGTCCCAAGGGAATAGACATAGTGTTTTTCCATTCTGCACACTAAATGATTTTTTTAAGACAGAAATTTTCCTTTTCCTTTTAAAATTTAACAGGAAATCTATAGGTTAGTGCTCCATTTTTTCATATATATTATGTTTTGAAACATTGCAACACCCCTAAATTTTAATTTTTTTAAACACTTTTCCTTTGACAAATTTTATTTTGGAATCTACAGAGTGAGAAAAGACTGGAAATTAAATTGGAGCCCCTCAGTCTTATTCATTCTATTATAATTAATGTGAAGAAAGTAAAAGAACAGAAAAAGTTAATTTTTAAATATAAAAATATTTTGGATCTTTGGAAAAAAGAGAGATAAATCTACTTTTAATCTGATGTACATTTATATCAATGTCAAGAATGCCAGAACATTGGAAAAAATATTTGAGAAATTTTTCAATGAAAAGAAATCATAAGTTTGCAATTTCTATTACTACTTGAATATTTATCAGCTTGGCCATATGAAATACTCTTCAAGCAAGAGAAGGAGGCAGACACAGCATTAGTAGTTCTCACAGTAGCCCCAGAAGTCATTGTCAGCTGACAAATCCAGCAGCTTTTGATAACATTTCAAGACATTTTTACAGAAAATATGTCTAAGTATTTACTATGCCAGACTAAGGTAAGCAGAAATTCTATATAAATGACCAGTATACAGGAAAAAAAACAAAATAGCTAGCTTTTCTCCTTATGTCATGTATCATTCCCAGGTTGGAAGCCAATTGTGCAGTGGTTTTCCAGTGGTGAGAGCAGGATATTGGGTTTCAGGATTCTTGGGTTAAATTATCGAATCTGCCATTGATTTGCAGTGTGACCTTGGGCAAGTAATTTAAAGGGAAATATGTAATTATTAGTTTTATTTGGCCAGGCTGACTTACTGTCTCTGGCTTTATAGCAATTGCTACTTGCTATTAGACTGGTTTGGAGGGAGAATGTTTCTTTATTGCAAATACCATTTTGAATTTCAAAGGGTTTGAGGGCTTTTATTCTATCTTATAATGTATGGAATACCCAAACAACCCTACAGAGAAAATTAATAATCTGGATTCTGCAAGTAGTTTTGCATGTACTGCAAGCTATATTCTTAAGTACTCGATTTAAATAGCATGTCTTTGGTTAGTATAGTATACAACTGTGTATGCGCATTGGTGTGTGATCAGCACTCAAAGGAACAGCAAAGGAGAAGCAAATCACACGAACACATGACAAGATGAGGAATATTTCCCTATCTAATTGTTTAAATAAAGATAGTACAAACCAATCTTCAGGGTTTTGGAGGTGAGAGGAGTTAACTATGAAAGGATTTGTTTTAATAGATAATTTTGTCCAAAGTGAAGAGAGTAAACAGAAACCATCTTCAGATTTTTTTAAAAATAAAAACTTTCCAATAGCTCCAAATAAAAGTGTTTTCTCGATAAAAAGATCTGCCCACAAGTTGTTTCAAGCATTTTGTTATTTTATTTAACATAATGTCAATGTTTCAAAAATAAGAAAATTCCCATTTTTCACACCTTTGAGAAACTTTGTTGAAAACAACATAAGAAGGGTTGAGGGGATTTCGCACATGTTATCATACTTTCTGACTGATCTTTAGACTTCCTCAGAATATTTCAAGAAGGACATTTTAATTCTGAAAAGTGTTGTGGGGAATGAATATTTCAGTTTCTAACAACATGGTTAAAAGAAAGTTTAAAGGTAAGGTAGTCTGTAAGTTAGGATTTGTTCTATCTTTTCTGTAGCCTAATGGGACCATGCAAAATACAATATGGTATTTATATGTCCTCCAGGATTATTTATTTTGAAGTTTAGCTGTAGTTTATAAAGTGCTCAGAGATCCTCTGATGAAAATGTAATAACTATGTCATCATCATCATCATTGTTATTATTATGAATATCATTATTTTTATTCCCATGGTGAAATAAGAAATCAGTTTGTAAAAATTACAACAGCTGCAGGGAATGTGCCTCGATAACTTCTTTGTGTTTTGTACCAGTGCCAGAAGAAGTTTATAAAACACTGGAAGAGTAACCGTGTTCCTAGCTAACAGGCAGGAATTCACATGGACTGTTAAATGTTCACTCAACGTGACAAATAAAGCTAATGACTACACCATGCACCATTTTTTGTTCGAGGGATGCATAAAAGTCTTTATATAAATGCCCTGGGATTCACGTTTTTAACGTCAGACAAACATTTGTAATTTGTAGGGGCATGCAAGGTACAATTATTGAAGGTAATGTGTGAACTGTTAAGGATGAGGTCTGTCAAATACTGTAATGAAGAGGTCCTCTGCCATGAGAGAACCAGCTCATGGTTTGTTACTAACCCTAAACTTGGGCTGGAGGAGTGACCAAAGCCACAGCAGCCACAACAGCTCAGGCTCACCAGCGACTTGAGCGGGGGAGTTTGTCTCACACGAGATTAGATTTTGCTGTCCTTTGGAGGAGAAGGGGTCTGGAGTACTCTTGTAGGAATGAAGAGAACACATAATTTCCCAGGAAGTTTGCCCATAAGCTCTTCATGCCACATCCCTGACTTCTCACTTGAAATTAACTGCTACTCGAGTGGACATTTATCTGACAAGTTAATGCAGTCATTATTATATGGGAGGAAAAGGCAGCAGTGACTGAGGATATGAAGAAGGAGAGATGACCAGAAAGGAGTGAACTAATCTGAATCTCCAATCTGAAAAACCAACTTCTGGTGTGCCACAGACTCAGCATATGACTTGGCCAAGTTCCCTAATCACTGGGTGCACCAGTTGTCCAAGTGTAAACTGCAGCTAAAAGTACTGCCTGGCTTCCCTTTAAATGAGGATCAATGCAAGACACTTTGTAAGGAGTTCAAAGGAACGCTTTTACATGGAGAGGGTTTTGCTCACCAGGTATCTTAATCAGAGGACAGTCCTGAAAAGAGGCCTGTGGGACTTGTCCAGGTGAAAGAATGTTTAAATGTCAGAAAATAGAAAATTCTCCTTCTCTTTCTAAATTAGATGTCACAAACAAAGGGGAAAAAAATTACATCCACTTCTCAGGATATGTCCCTACACAGGAAATTCATCGGAGGGGTGTTTCCCTGATAAGACCTTTCCCTGGGAAGAAATTGAGTCTGCCTTTTGTAAGGGGCTCTGAAAAATAACTCCCAGAATCCAGATCCTGTCAAAATTATGTGAGAACATGAGACATTTTACTATCAAAATATTTTGGCTTCAGAAACTAGCAAATCTTTCTGCTTCACTATGAAAAGACACAGGGAAATGAAGTGGTTTTCTCAGTGCTGCAGACTGCTGTGGCAGTGAGCAATCACTTCATTTCCCTCTGTCACTGAGACCTCACAAGCATCTGGCACCTTGCCCTCTGCTCCCACCACTGCCTCCTGCCTGCTGTTAGAAGACTCACTGCTCACTGCCAGCTGACAGATGCTTGCTGGAGCATTCCCCCTTTATGTCTATTTCTCCTGCTAACATTATGCCCCACTGGTTCCTTAAAAAAACCCATTACTTTGGACATAGCTTATACATTTGAACATCACCTCCTGAGTTCAGTTGCAGTGACAGAACCAGGAGAAAGTGTGGAGAATGTTGTGACATCTTGCCTAAGCACGTACACAGGAGCTCAGCAGGATTGATGTCCGTCCCTGCAGCTGTTTTCCATCCTGGGATAGCATTAGCTTGTACCTGGCTGAGCTTACCTGAGATGCGGCCTCCTTTGCATTGCCTCATAAATAACTTACACATTTCAGATTTGTTTTGACACTTTGACACACTGATTTTGTGGTTTTAAATGGGAGGTTTCTTAATTTCTTGCTAACATTTGAAATTTTTTCTTCACTAACTGAAGCTTAGACCTATAGTTTCTCCCAAATCCTTCGGATGAAAATAGCACAGGCAGATATTTTGTTTTGAAGTTTTGTTTCAAAAAGTTCCAGTAGGTATTCCATGACAAAAGCGCCTCCAGCAAGCACTTTGCAATGCCTGAGCTCTGTGGAAGCAGGGAGAGCAGCATCCTGATTCTCCTCTCTTGGACCACCACCCTCAGCAGACTCAGGAAAGCAGCTCAGGCATCAACCCTGCAACCATGTTTGACATCTCCCTGTGTTGTTGTGGGTGTCACAGGCTTGCTACAGGGTCTAGAGGGTGGGAGAGGAGTGAGGCAGTGTTTGTGCAGCTCACAGAAGGATGTGTTCTCACCCAGGTGACACCAGGGCAACCGCAAAACCCACAGATTTTGTAAGCCCACTTGATTTTGCAAACACTTTAAGCTTGTGTCCCTAAGACCTTTGAAAACCCCAGCTTCGATTCACCTGCTAATACAATTACTGTTTCCCAGTGCTAGTAGGCAGCTGGACAGGCTTCCTGAGGCTGCAACCTGCACACTAGCCCAGACAACCAAGGAGTACTGGCGCTCTAGGAAGCTGGAATGGTGGCTCTCTCCATGAAGCCCCAGGACAGAGACCATCTCTGCCTGCCCCAGACATATTCAGTGCTCTCATTCTTTTTGGGGTGAGCACGTGTGGGTCTCCCAGTCAGGTCTGCTTCCAATCACTGAGCTGTGCTCAATGAAAGACTGCTCACATCAGAGTCTGTGTGGGTCAGGGGTGGCCAGGGCAGAGTGCATGAGAACTTCTCTCCATCCGGGAAAACACTTTTAATAGAACAAATCTGGCTTCTCACAGCAAGCAGCTAGCCCGTGGCAGAGGGGAGAGAGGCAAAAGCAGAGGCTTCTCCAGCAACTGTCAGCCTGCCTCCACAGCAGCAGCTATTACAGCTGCCTAATAGGAAACCACCCTCCCACGCAGCACTCTGTGCTCTCCAGCAGGTTGGAGACAAGACAAGCAAGCCAGGGGGACAGTCCAGCAAATCACACTGGCTTGAATAGGGAAGAGGCTTGTATCAATAGATGCCACAGTTTTGGCCTCTGCCAGACAAGGGCAGACCCACACTGTCATCCTCTATGAAGGTATGGCAGTGCTAAGAGCCTAGAGGATTTACAGGAGGGCAGATTCCAGGGCCAGATTTGCTCTGATCAGAGTTAAATCCCCAGTCCTATATTAAAAATCAAGTGGTCTGCAGAGCGAATCCTGCCTGGCAGGATGTGAGCAAACTCCAAACTACGCCCCCAAGCTCCAGTTTATAGGGTAAATTCCATGAAGGCAACAGCTTCTTTAACTCTGGGCTCCCCTGCCTGCTGCCAGTCTGCAGCCAGGCAGAGCCAAGGCAAGCGTGGGCAGGGGGCTGCACCGATGGACCATCTCCTGCGCAGGGCAGGAGGCTGAATAAAGGTCACAGATCCTCTCTGAGAAGTGACAACTAGAAGAAAAAATGTGGCTGACTGCAGAGAGAGCTGGTACCTAATCATTCTTCAGCTGCTGCCTGAAGCTTAGGGGACAGCAGGATTTTTTGATCCTTCAGAAGGTAGGAAGGCATCATATTCAAAGGAAATGGGACAAAGTCACTTTCTGGTCCATAGGCCACCAGAGAGAAACACAAATTTTCCAAGATCCCATCAAGTAGTGCAATTGCATTTTCAATTTGTTCCTAAATGAACACTCATCTGGGATCTCAAACCCAGTGAAGGCTATAGGTGGTGATTTGTTAGGACCTATCCTGATCAGGCTTCTGAGTCACTCCAAGCCACTTATGCCCCACCAGTGTGGAAGGTCAGCACTTGGCCCTGGACATCTAAAATCAAAGGATAAATGCACCCCATGGGACTTTTCATCCCAGCTCAAATGGCACACTGGACATGTATCAGCTGGCTATTGAGGACACCAAGGTGTTGAGATAAAGGACTAACATTTAGGTGGCTAATTCTGGGTGAGCTCTGTCCATCACTAAAAGCATTGTTACTGCTATTTTAAAAGACTCCTTCCCATCAGCCGAAGCAAAATGATGAGGAACGCTCCATCCAAGTCAGATTCCTACTGGCCACCCTGTTTTATCAAGGTTTGAGGAATTTTGCATTTTAGATAAAGAAATATTTTGTGGCTTCTTATTCACAGCAGCTGGACTTTGTCAGCAGGTCACCACAGTGAGAAGATAAGGTGTCTCCTCCTCTTGGCACCCTAGCAGGAGTCTCACAATCCCAGGTTGGCTTATATGGCCATTAAAAATCCTTCTAAAGTGATTTTGACCTCAGTGCCTTTCCAACAGCTCTGTGGTTGACGGCTCCTGCGCTAACAGAGGAAATGGGCCTTTTGCAGCTCTATCACAGGTTGAAGTTTAGCCATATAGATACACCATTAAAACTGCTGTTATTGTCCTTCACATAAATTTATAAGGTAGGACCTCATAAATTTGCTGTCACTTACTTCTGTTCCCACCTTTTTTGCACCACCTTGCAGCATATAGCCCATATCCAGCAATGGGCTTCTTATTCCAGTGGAGGTGGAAATTTAGGTCAGAGAAGCATTTTAAGAATCCTCAGTGATTTAGGCAAATTGTTTCTGTAAAAAGAAAGGAAATCAAAGTAGAAGGGAAAAGGAAAAATGAGAAGGGGAAGGAGGAGAAGAAGAAAAACTAGGAAAGAGAAAAAGGAAAGGTTCTCTTTTCTCCCCCAGCTTCAAGATTTGAAATACCTTTGAAATCAAGTCATAAGGACATTTAATCCTCAATTGAAATCATGGGGTTTTTTGGAACTGTACTTATGAAAGGTAATACTTCAAACTCACATATCAGCTTTTGAAAATGCAAACAGTGTTAAATTGCTGGATATTTTTAACATTGTGCAGTTCAAGTTCCCAAAACATTTCAGAAATGTTTTTGCACAAAATATTTATTATCCTTGTGAGCTCTTTGTGTCTGACTGGGGATGTGAAAAGCCCCGTTTTCCCTCCGTGTGGTGAGGAGGGGCAGTGAGGCATGTCATCCACCCATGTTCACTGCTACCAGTACTGGGACCAGTGGGACCAGTCACTGTGCATTCCAGCACAGCTGGTAGGGGGGAGCTGCTGTGGTGCCATGGCCATGTACCCGCGCTCCTCTGCACTGCCAGCAGAGGGGAATCAGCCCAAGAAGAAAATCATGTGAAACGAATATTACAGCTATTATAGCCCTTTTAGCAGGAGTCCTGCAAGCAAGGTCTTTGGTAAGATATGATAAGATACTCTTCTGCAAAGATTTCATGGTAGTTTGTATCCTTCCTTCTCTTTTTTTAACAACACATCTTCCACGAATAATTAGCACTCTATGCTCAGGAGTTAGACATAGGATATTGGGAAAGAAATTGCTTCTTGCAGATGAAATACTGATTTTGCACTAAAATAAATTAAAACAACTCAAGAGCTTGTGGAAGATGAAAGGAAGTTACTGAAGCCTCCCTGCTCTATCACATTCCAGGGAAAAGAAAAGGAAAGGATAAAGAAACTTCTCTTGAATTTGAAGTGGAAAAAAATGGGGTGGACATTTTGAGGGCTTCCATTTTTCTGAACAAAAATTGTACATCTTCTAAGAAAGCATGTGCTTACCTCAAAATTTCAGTGCTGGCAAATGTTGAAACCCCATTCCCTTTCCCGTGGAGCAGAGAGGGTATGACAAGCCAGCTGCCAGCATCCAGGCGACAGGCAGGGAGCTGGGCAGAGCAGAAGCAGCCCTGAGGGCCAGCCAGTGGGTTTCACCAGGGGCAGGGGAGCTGCTGATCGGGGCCAGCTGCAGGCTGCCTGACTGGGAACATTCAAACAGCCTCTTGCATTGCTCCTCTTTGCGGCCACGAGAACGTGGGTGAGCAAGACTTTGCCTGCTGTGGTCCTGCAGAGATCACAATAGTATGTGGGACAAAGAAAACTGCAGCCTTATTGGTATCATTGCAGCTGGCTAAAACACCATCTGTATCCTCTGTACATATGTATAGATAGTTCTTACATATTCATGGAAACACCATGTCTTGGAAAAGTTCATCTTGACTGCTGTCTGTCAAAATATTTCCTTACTCCATTAATAACAATTATAAGCATGTTTACACAGCAGCTAGCATTTGCAAAATGCTTTACCCATGAATACATACCCTAATTACTCACAGAAAATTATTTCTTTTCCCAAAATTAGCCCTTTTTGTTTGCCTGACCTGCTTCCAATCAGATCATGATTACAGAAAACTTAATGAATGCTCTGCACAGGCACACTCCATCCTGTGGCTGGATGGGAGTTATGTGATTGCTGTGAGTTCCACTAAGTATTCTGCACTCGCTTTTCAAAATCAAAGCACTTTTGACTGGACAAATAAATCACTGGTATATCTCCATTATGTCATGTTTTCCTAAAAAAAAGGCAGATAATTTGGAATTGAAATTTAACTTACCCTAACTACCACACCATCAGGTACTGTTCATTGCCTAGCCAGATTTCCTGACTGTAAAACCCGGTTTTTACCCCAGCTGCCTAATACGGATCCAACCATACAGACACACACTTTATATACACTTACAACAGCCAGAGGAAATAAAAAACACCACAAAGCTCATTACAGGTTAAAGACCATAGTGGCACCAGTTCACTTGCTGAACTGAAAGGCAATGTGTTTAATGCCAAGCACTGCTGAAAACACTCCAGTGAAAGGGCATGAGACTTTGGTGAAGCAGAGCATCGCTGACAGCTTAGGCTGAAATTTGTCCCAGATAATGAAGCCAAGGCTGAAATGATACTTCTAAAGCCTGTGGGGGTTCCCACTTTTACATGCTGCCCTGAAGCCTGCCTTGCTGACAGAACTCCAGGCACTGATGGACTGGCTGCCTGCATCACTCCACAAGGTGTGCTGAAGCCGCTGTGGTTCAGGGTTTAAGCAAAGGGCCCAGGTCTGCAATTCCCCCAGAGAAGAGAGATTTGAAGACCAGCTTTCCAGAGATTGCCAGCCTCTCCATAGATTTAAAATGGAGATATGAGAAGGGAGAAAGAGGACAGGAGGAAAAGAGAAGGGAATATATTGACACGGGAACATGACCTTTGGTGGTTAAACATGCTGTTGGAAAACACCTCGTCTGAAGTAAACAAGGCAAATACACCTTTCATGTGGACATTCATTGCTAAAAACAGGCAAAGCTAATGCTTCAAGGCCAGCATGTGCAGCATAAAGAACCCCACTGAGATGCACGTGCAGCCCCCGTGCATACAAATCCCCACAGCTGCCAGCTTTGCACAACAGCAGCTCTCATCTTGGCTTCTGTACATGAGAACACTGATGCCAGTGAGGAGAGGGAGAGCGAACAAAACAGTCATCATCCCTCAAAACCCCTTCAAGCAAGGAAAAGGGCACCAAGTATGTCACACTATATCTGGAGTGGACCCAAGCCTGCCACCTCCTAAATGAAGTTGGAGAGGACCAGGCTTGCTCCATTGAGAGAGCAGCTCTCAAGGGACAGCAGGCACAGGACAAAGCATATTGTTTAGCTGTTTAGCTGGGCTTGTACCATCTATTCTTCTGTCCCCGACACAAAAAGCCGCAGGCGCCCTGTGAAACACAGCCACACCAAGCCTGGTGGGACCCTCACAGGGCGGTGGTATGGAGCAGCCCTTCGGCACATCTCCAGCCTGGGAGGGCACGAGGGGACGAGGCAGCAACGACATGCACGGTCCCGTGCCCAGCCCTCCGGAAGAGAAGGAAACCAGCAGAGACAGGCAGCTAAGGGACAGGCAGGAGACAGGAACAAGGTCAGCACAAATGCAGGAACCCCGGTCTGAGCTGCAGACAAAGGTAATTCGACAAGCAGTTCTAAACTCCCGAGTGAGTAAGGGTTTTATTGGGATAGCTCCCAGTGGGAAGTAAGCAGAGGCTCCAGGTCTGGCACCGCTCCGACCATGAAGGCTGGGTGTTGTCCGGACTTGCAGAGGGAGATCCCAAGATCAGGCTTTGGGTGGCCAGGTGGAGCCAAGCCTTGGGAACTGGCGACGCCAGCATTGGGATGTCTGATGCATTCCAAAGTGATTTAGATGCTTGTCACCAGGAAAAAATAGACTTTCCTTGAATTGGGCAAATATGCTTTTCATCTGGACACTCATTGCTAAAAACAGGCAGCTTTTAGAGCAGCAAGGGTTGGATTTACTGTAAAGCTGTCCGCTGTCTGCTCCCCATAAAGACAAACACCCACGGCTGTATGGGACCAGCATATATGGTGCCAGAACAGCTGTACAGCTGTGCAGCCCCTGGGCTGCGCCAGACAGCACTGGGATTAAACCCCCACTCTCCCACCTAGGATTAAGCCTACCATTTATCAGCGGTTAATTAACAGATTACTGGGAGGCTGAGAGAGTCTTTTTAGATAGATTGCACACTGGTGTGCTTGGCCCACAAACATAAAGCCGTTGGATTCACTCTGGATCCAGTGCTATTTTGCAGGGCAGTGGGAAGTGCACATAATCACCAAAACTTGACAATTGCTCGATTTTTCACAGATTTTTCCCACCAGAAAACAGTACATGGGCTTTAAAGGTCCCCTCCTTTGAAAGGCTTAGAGTAGCACAGACAGAGAACTGTTGATACTGAGGTTTTACTGGAAACATGGTTTGCAATTAATTGAAAGTTTTTGTGAAAACTGTTTACTTTTTTTGGAAAAGTTTGGCTCTCAGTCAAAAATGAATGGAAAGTTCCTCTCCTCCCCCCCTCTTTTATTTTTTTCTCCAAAGAGAAATGATTATTTGCATGTGATCTGGTAATCCAGTGCGTCCTGGGAGATGGAGTTGAACATCTCTGGCAGTGAGGTGGCTGTGGGGAAGCATGGCAGGCATTGCCTTGGTAGGAGATCACTGAGAAGGCCAACAGAAAGGTCCCTGGGACACCAGCATGACTCTGGGTGACATCAGAAAAGGAACCATGCTTTTTAAGACACTTCAAAACTATCTCTGGAAAAGGGGGGAGAAATGGCCAAAGTATCTATGAAATATAATAATGAGCCTCATTTACTCTTGATTTCCTTAAGGTAGGACAAAATTTTTTGTCACTGGAAAAGAATTATAGTAAGTGAGATGCCTTCTCCTTTCCCTACTTTGTCCAGACTGTCCACCTGAGGATCTGGAGGGACAGAGTCAAGTAAGCCACCCAGAAACCCAGTGTTCCAATACTTCTGTCTCTCCAGGCACACTTAACTAGTTTTCAGTTGACATCCTAGCCTGCACAAAAAAAGAACAAGCCAGCCTGGAAATAGGGATGCTCCAACCACCACAGGAAAACAAGATCTGGATCCTGCTAAAAGACAAGAGATGTTGCCCTGATTCAGCAGTGCTAGCACTCAGCTCAGAATGGGTACAGACTCTGCAGAAGATGCAGCGTAACAGGGAATATCTATCCCTAACTCTCATCCAGGGATGAGAGATATCCAGAGCTGTAAAGGATCAATCTCATTATTTTTAGTGGTATCTTGCAGGACCCCACCGAGGAAACAGTTGAAAAATAACAGCTATAGCTCTGCCATGTGAAAGGGACAACTCTCAGGCCCTGCAAACATCCTATTTCTTACAGCAGAAGGGTGGTGAAGGTGATCCTCCAATCACCTTGAAACTTGCAGTTATGCTCAAGCACCCGAGGTGCAGTGGTACCCACAGGGTAGGTCCAGAGCTGGGCCAGCCTGACCCTGAAGCCCACTCCTCTTCAGGTGAGGTTACCATGAAGAAGGAGCCCCTTTGAGAAAGGGGGAAACTTCTGCATTGGTCTCTGAGGAAGAAACATGGCTCAGCACACTTTTCATTTGGAATCATATTCTCATAAAGTGGGAACAACACCCTCCCTGAAGAGGGGAAATAATAACAAGAACTCCAGTCTGCCTTTCTGCCTCTTTTTCCCTCCTCATCTTTTTTCTTGTCCTTTTTGGTCATGTTTTCTGAAACTTTTTCTACTTCAAAGCCACACACCAAGCACATTAGCTGAGGTGCTGCTCCTGCAGACTTGGCATCATGCTCAAGAGTGATCCTGTAGTCTCTCTGGGCCAGTTGCCATTGCTGCAGGGCTGTGCAGATTGAATCCACTTCTGGTGCTGGTGGGCTTTAAAGTATCCTTTGCTCCCTTCACCATCCTTCACCCAGCCTGGTGGTGCACAGAGACAATTTCTAGCAGGTCCAAGGACTCCCTTTGCAACCACAGGGCATGGCTGGCCAGGGACATCCTGTTGATGCCAAACCACTAGATTTGTGACCTGAAGAAGTCAGCGTTTGGAGATTTCCACACATACCAAGGCAATATGCTTAGCCATGAGGCAGGAAAGGAGCAAGGAACGTCAAGAGAGTCACAGCAGGCCAACAGGCTCATTCTGGACATACAGCAAGACCTCCCAGTGCTTCCAGGAGACAGACCAAACATCTTGTAGAATGAGGACAAAGATTCAGGTAACAAATGCGACTTGAAGTACCCGAGCAAGACTGTCAGTTTGGAAGCATTTCAAAAGCAGGATATACTAAAATTTCAGTCATTCCTTATGTGAGGCAGAGCTCATATATAAAATTCCATAAAACAGGTTTAATCCTCCTTTAGAGAAAAATGTAGGATTGGTGTTCACAAACTGCTTTGCAAGCTCACATTAAGTCTGGTGCCATGGTCATTTAGGAAAGAGTGCTACAGAAGGCATTGAGAAAAATCGAAGCACTCCAATTAATTCCTTTCTAAATGAGCTGTTTGGGACTTTTGAAACTTTAAAATTCTATTACTAATTTCATGCCACCATATTTTTATAATTTAAAAATTATGAAGTGTTGCACAGAGCCACGGCAGAACTACTGTTTCATCCTCCAAAGTTTTATGTTACTTTTCTGTTTCATGACTCTTTAGGAGATCAATCTGTGCTGCTTCAGACGCAAATTGTTTGTTTTAATTGCTGAAACTCACTGCATCCTCACTTCTCTTGCACTGTCTTCCCCTCAAACTACTACTAGTGATATTACCACTGCACCCAGAGATTTACCCCAAGAACAAGCTCTCCCTGTACTGGCACCATGCTAGTTAAACCTGAGAAGCATTAGTGCTAACAGGCAACCCAGCACGAAACAGGACTGCTGAAAAAAACCTGTTTATTTTATACAGCCAAATTTTGGAAAAGCTGTCCTGGTTTCCCCTGGCTAGTCCTTAAAAAGAACAAAAAGGAGGGTGGAGGTAGAGCCAGAGGGAAGAATGTATCAGCTATGGAGTAAACAGTTTGGGAGCCAAATATAATTGGCTGGTGAGTGCATATTGTGATTCATGAAGGGAAGGCTTTTTTTAAACTTCAGGAGCCACAGAGCAAGGACAGCCATGCAGTCATCTTCCTGTGCGAAACAAAAGCTCTGAGCCAGCGAGGTGCAGCACCAGTGTGCTGGGACAATGGGGACACAGAGCATTACCTCAAGCTTGCAACCTGCCACACATGGTGACTGGCCTGATATTTCCACAGTCAGGCTATTGCTTTTAATATCAGAGTTCAGTGATTCAAACCTTATTCCCTCTTGGGGGCTCTGAGTGCCACAGATCATTCCTATTTGGGGAGCATACCTTATCTAAGCCCATTATTGCCTAATATAAACAGTGTTTCGCTCAGCACAAGGTCTGTGCATTGAAAGTTTTCTTAAACCAAGGAAACCTGTAATAAATACCTCATTGTCTTGAGGACTTTATCATGGTGGTATGAAATAAAACCAGTGTGAGACTGTTTTCCAGCAATAAAGTTCTTTCAGTCTCAGGAAGGATAGTTTTGATTTGTAAATTCATTGCTCTCACAGTCTGGACTTCACCCTTGACCAGAGTAGCTGATAGACTGTCAAGACTCTGATCTGGCATGCACTCTGCAAACAGTCTGTCTGACCAGAAAAGAAGGAAAAGTGACTTTTTTGCTCAATTTTTTACATTGTTAACTTAGATCCAAAAGTTTAAAACTTTGTCTTTTAAAACAGGGGGAGAGGGAAGAAGAGAAAGAAAAAAAAAAGGAAAAAAATAAGATTTAACTAACTTGTTTTCAAACTGCCACAGTGCTGTTGTCAGGGGAAATTAATTTTATTTTTGCAAAAGTCAAACACTGTTTTTTGAATGAGAAATTACTCTTACAAAATGTTCTTTACTTCTTTCTTTTATAAAAAGTCCTTCAAAATTGACTGAATCTGAATGGAATGCTCTATTTGATTCAAAACTTTCATCTTTCACGTTTTACTTTCTGACTTGCAATTTTGGAAGTGCTGACATACACTCATAGCTGTAGCAATGGAGAGATGCAGTATTTCCCATGTCTCTGGCAGCACGTTTTTATTGTGCTAAATCCCAGCTAAGCCCACCACTTGCTTCTCTGTGCTGCCTAGGGGCAGGATACCAGCCAGGGTGGGTTTCTGGCTTTTGTCTTCCACCCACATCCCTCCCCTCTGCCTGGCTGATGGCTAAATCCAGATTTTTGTCCCTGCTCATATGCAGGTATGGGTTCACTGTCAGCCAGGAACCCCTGAGCTCCTGCATGATGGAACAAAGTGGGCACCAACAGACCATCCCAGTCTGCATCTCCTTCTCACACTGGTAAATTGGTCTCCTTGCCCAAACTCTGCCCCAGGCTCTTTCTTTGCAGCAGATGATTATCCTGAGGTCCTCTGTCAAGGGGAGAGAGCTGGCAAGGACATCAAACACCATGGCTCTGGCATTACTTAGGAGAGTTTCTGGATGCCCCCGATCATGAGTACATGGCAGGGAACATGCTGGTCTGCATCATCTCCCAAGCAACCAAGCAAGCAACCTCTGCCAACTGATGAGTGAGGGGAAAGGCAAATTAAGTCTCTAGATAAAAGACTCACAGGTTCTTGCCTAAAACCACTGTACTGTGAAATGCCCAGGCCAGAGGCTCATTTGTCTCACTCAAACCACTGGAGATACAGCTGAAGGGATTCCCAAGCATCTTTCCCATTAGCTATGCTAGGATGTGTGCTAGGTATAACTAACATTTTGCATAATTTGTCTTTTGCCATGGCCTGACTGACTCCAGCAAGAGCAGTAACTCCAGCTTCATACTGGAGGGGCAAAGCGCAAACAGACAAACATCTTAAATTTTGTCTGATCCGGGGGTAGTAAAATCCCACCCTGTGAGGGCAAGTGGAATCCATCTGTCATGTTTCCAGTCCAAACAGGAATCCCGGCTGGACAGATTGGGTTTTAGCTGAAAGATGTATCTCGGCAGTGTGGACAAACATGAGCAGTCCCTGGAGCAGGCGGAAGCAGTGGGCGGAAAGGCTCGGGAGCACTGGTCTTGCCAAGGATGGACTTGTGACACAAAACAACAAACAGGGTGTCTGGTGAGCCTGGCATAACAACCCAAGCACATGTGAAGGAAGAATCACTCTAAACACAAGAATGGGACTAGATGAGTTGATTTCAATGGTTTATTGTAAAAAAGCTCCTTAGATTACGCAGATTAAAATCTTCATGGAAACACTTCTGGAGACTGTGTTGCTCAGCTTCCTGCACAAGGCACTGCTTGGTCATAACTACGTGGAATAGAAAACCTAGCAGAGAGGGGTTTATTAATTTATTATTATTACAAGGATACAGAGCTCAAGTATACCAATTTCCTCTTACACTGAAAGAAAGCAAGTCGCCATTTCAGAATCACCCACAAGTGAAAGACACAGTAAAGCTAGGGGTAAGAGTTCAGGGGGACTTTCCCCCTCAGACCCTGTGAAACAAAGCCCAGGAATATCAGGGCGGAGAAAGGGAACAGCCAGGGTGCAATTTTTCCTAGTTCTTGGGTTCCACGATAAAACTGAATAACCTGAATTATTCAGCTGTGGCATTGGGAAAGGAGTTAAGGCTTCACATGTCAGTCTGGTCATTAGGACAATTAATTCACCCCAGTGGTCCAGAAGCCAGAAGATGAATGGTTGGTGCTGAGGTTGCACGTGATGGCAGAAGTTCCCAGTATGCACTTGAAGCATTTCTATGATGCCCCTGTGATTCTTTTTGGAAAGAGGAGCCCTTATCTGCTCACTGTGGTCTACTTGATGAAAAAGCTTTAATTTTTTTGTGACTACAATGTGCTCATTGAGTCTAATTATGTTTAATTCCACTACTGCTTTCACCAGGAGCAAGATTGCAAATTGGGCAATGAATACTAGAAGTAAAAACCCAATGCTTCCTACTTAATATTCCCTTCATAGCCTACAGCCCCTTCCAGTTCTTGTGGCTGTCCAGCCTATGCCCCAGCTCCTCCCCAGGGCAGCCTCGGGCTCACATAGCTCATGTGCCTTCCTCACTCACACTTCAAAGCCTTCACACTGTACCAGCAAACCCAGATTCAGTCACTTTTCCAAATGCCCGGTAACACCAGGAGTGCAGGGAAACGTCAGTAGTTCAACGCTTCCACTTTCCCCCATCTTTTTTCCCTACAGACATGGCCTGCTGCCATCTCAGCAGGGTTATCCCCAGGGAGGGAGCCAATGCCTATAGCTGGAGCCTCACCAAGACCTCTGCCCGCAGTTGGGCATGGAGCTTCCCTCCACAGGCCACAGAGATACACAGGCACATCATCCAACTGCAGCTGGGACAGGGAAGAGGAAACCACTCTCTGGAGAAGCTGCTCTCTTCTCAGTGGCTGTAGAGGGAGCCAAGAGCAACCAGCTCACACAAAATATTTAGTTTTTAGAGGGCCAATGTCAGACATGGAGTATGCTGGGCACACTGTTTGTGACTCCTGATCCTCCTGGATGGAGTGTCCACTGCTAACCTGTGCTAAACTGAGCTGAGGGGCCACGGAGAGCTGAGTGAGGGGTTGGCTGGAGAGCAACTGGGAAATCACAGGCAGGGAAAAAAGACAGGGGGAGTGGCGGGCTTAGACAGAAACAAAAAGAAAAGAATGTGATAAATGGAAGGGGGAAATAATTTTTACTAAATCAAAAATCCAGAGTTTCCTTTTGCTTTTATGTTCTTTAACTCTGCAGTTATGGCTTTTTATCATGACTGTTTCTAAATGAAAAATCTCCTTTCAAAGTGAAAAGCCAAAAGCCTTCAGTTTGCAGTTATCCAGGGGAAAGAGTCTGGTGCATTAAAATCCCACTCTGTTGTTTGTCTTCCAAACTGCTTATCAAATTCTGCATGATTCTGGAAATCAGTCCAACCACTCTGAAACTTCCTATTTCATTTATCTTCACTGCCCTACCATGCTCCCAATTTCTCTTACCCTTTTGTCCTGCTTTTCAGACATGCAGCTCGATGGGGCTGTGATTCACAGTCCCCAGGCATCCCCCAGCAAGGGGGTGCAACCTCAGCAATGTCTGTAGGTACTTCGTAATCCAAATGCTCTCTAATAACACACACATAATTATTTTCCAAGGTGCTGCTGGCAGCCATAACTGGCTTCAGATATTAACCGTTCCATTTAAAATTAGCAGCCCCACAACCTTGAACCTGTACAGGGCTACATACTCCTTCATGTCCTCCTGAGGTAGCATTTTTCTCCCACTAAACGGATGCGTAAAACTGCTATCATGGGGTGAAGCAACTGGCATTCATGAGAGGAAACACAAGAAACATGAATCTAAAGTATCAAAGCAGCAAACAAAACACCAAACTCACTGCAACTCAGGCAAAACTCCTGTTTCAGTGTTTTTGCCATCAGCTCTACCAGCAGCAATGGGGATAAAACTGTCCATAAAAACATGAGATCAGAAAATGACATGTCTATTGAAGTTGGCATCTGAGTTTGTGTTCAAGTATTCAAGCTCCTGCCTGCGATCGGAAGGGACATGAATGTTTTGGAGGGCATTAATGATAGCTGTGATGCCACCTGACCCCACCACTCAGCCTCACAGGAGAAAGGGCTCTGTGCACATGTGAAGGCTGGCAGTACCGTCACCCTTGTGCCATGCCGGCCATTTGCTCCTTCCTCCTCAGCAAGAAGAACAATTTGGACATAGGAGCACAAGGAGAGAGAGACATTCAGTGAGGTCCTACAAGAATTAGGAGGAGCCCTGCAATGGGAGGGTAATGTTTCTCATTAAGCAGCAATCATGTTTTCTTTCAAGCCCCTTCCCCCTGAAGAGCAGGAACAACTAAAAAGCCAAAGATTTGTACATATTGAGCTGATATTGCAAACTTCCAACTAAAGCTTATAAGCCTTTTTTCACTGCAAATGTCATTCCAGACACATCACCTGCTAGAAAAACAAAACTCTTGTGAAATACTACATTTTAAAATACAAAAAATCATGTTATACTTTTGTCTGAAAGATAACAATTTTTGAGTGTTTTCCAAGAGTTACATGGCTTATAGAGTCATTTGAATCAGGCAGAAAATGATAACATAGTTATAGCTAATGATTTAGGTTGGGAAGGGGCTAGCAATTAATTTTTATTATATTTATCAACATCTCTGGTCACAACACAATGTTAAAAATGCTTCTTTTGTGACCCAGGAAATTGAAAAGCCATTTTTGGAACCATGTGTGAGTAACACAAGTAATTAAGTATTTGTACATGGTTTATGTTGCCACGATATTATTATTTCCTAGCATGTGACTTATACATTCTTGCAATTGTCTTTTTAGGTCAGTTTGTGTTTCCAATAGCACCTATATTGCAGTGTGTAAGATGTTTGCTTTGGAAAGAACTATGGGACATAAAAAGATATGGATCACTTTATCATATATAGAACGCATACACTAAAAAAATGGCTTTCATTACTACATTAGCATGGATCTTATATGCACTAAGTGTTGAGACTTGGTCATTCATATGTTTATGACTTCTAGAGCCGCTTTGTGTTACTGAGGATATACATTCACTCTGCTGGACATACAACACATCTCTCCACTGAATATTCCTTCTGGCAAATACTGTGAGACCCAGGATAACTGAAATCAGGGCTTGTTACTGGTGAAACAGATATGCTTCCAGCCAGCTAGTTCCTCACCATTTCTTCATTTCACATCACTCCTCCATCCTGCTGTTCTGCATTGTGACAGTGTTTTGCTGCTTTGACCGTATGACTGAGACTCTCCTAAAGGTGAGATAAATCCAGTCAGAGAGGGATGGTAGGGACAGAAAACTCTCTCAAAAGACTCCTCTTTTCCACTAATGAAAATGCTCCTGCCCAGTGGGTAGAATTTTGTTAGCACTAGCAAGTGTCTTCTCATGTACAAAGCACACATGACACTGTGGGTACACAGTAGGAGTAAATGAAAGCTCTGCATGGGTGAGGGCAGCCTTGTGTGGATGAAGACTGCTTCTGCAGTGGCTGGGGCACCTTGCTACCATGGAGAGCTGGTGAAGTCATGCCTGGCACACAAAACAGATAGTCTAACTTTAAACAAAACACATGAACTTTGTCATAACTCAACTACTGGTTAATTCCAGATGACATTGAAAGACTTAAAACATTAATCTTCATATCTTCTCTCAAAGAAGACAGACTCATCATGCTTTCCACACTGTAGGTCACAGTCCCAATCCCAAAGAGGGTTCAAGTAGTGTCATTTACAAGATCACACTGCCCTAAAAAAAGTCTCTTCAGTGCTTCTAGGATGCTGATAATATTTAAGAACTGAATATCATACATTGCATTACAACATCAAGCCATCTAGAAAGATGCTTTTGAAATACTTCCAGGGAGCCATTGGATTTTGCAGAGGAGGCACAAAGCCAGCAAAAGGGAGTTTGTTTGGTGCTGAACACACCTCCATAGCCAGATTAGAGCAGCAGTATTGCTGGACTGCAGTACCTCAAGAGAAGGCTGTGGAGGCAAAACACTACACTGATCATCACACCTGCTGCTGCAAATGCTTTCACCAGCCAAACTCACTGGACCAAACACTGTACTCAGTGGCTGCAGCTGCCTCAATTTCCCAGCACATTTACATGATGGTGACAACAGCATATGGTCACCTCTACTGAGAGGACCTTGAACTGGTGACTGCTGGTAGGAAGACATCACCGTTGATGGCCTCAGTGTGAGCAAAGCAGTCTGGATGGAGAGATGCTGAGCTCTGAATTTCTCCCTGGAGGCACAATGACTACACTCACCTGAGCAGCTGAAATTACCCTTCCCATAGTCCTTTCACTTACAGCAAATAGATACAGCTGCTATTGAGAATAATTACAATTGGAGGTTTCCAACAGGGCATGTTGACATGTTTCCATTAATCTGAACTTTAGAGAGTCGAGTATCTCTCCATCATTAGCAACATCTGGGAAGAGCAAAATTTGTAGATACTACCCATTTAATGGAACCAGATTTTAATTACTTTCATCTTAAAAACTATTCAGCAGATCGAAATTCTCAGGAGAATATCTCTTGCCTGGAGGAATAATGTTAAATTTGCAGAGGATGTACTGTGGTTCTCTAGGAGGCTCAGAACATAATTTTAGGTACAAATAATTTTATTAAAACTCTTTCTCCATGTGGAGCCCCAACCAAGATCTCTGTGACACTCATGTTACCAATGGTGCAATGGTAAAATGGTCTTAGTCCTACTGACATCATGGGCCACCAACAGTGTTTGTAAATCACTTTTGCAGTGATTTACAAATACACTGTATTCATCTTGTGCCTGACAGAAAATATATGATTAAAAATATAGCCATATTTAGAAACCAAATTAATTCTATATGAACTCCAGTCAAGCAGTGAGGACAATACCACACTGAGTGGGTGCGTACCAACACAAACCAACAATCCCTGACGGATTTGTTCCATTGCTTAGGCCAGGCTTCATTTTCACCCAGTCAGCTGCTGTTTGGTTGATCTGGAGAGACAGTTTTTATTCCACAAGAGTCTTTCTGGTCACAGCATACCTTCTCAGAGCACTTCAATGCAGCTCTGCTTCTTCCTTGACTCACAGGGTAAATTTCTTTTTGGAGAGCTTTAAAAATGAGATAAAGCTTACTGTCAGTCCCTTTGTAGCCTTGGGGAACTGCGTTCGGGACCATTTCTCCTGTGCAATTTCTAGCAGCATTAGAGGTTATGACCCCAGAAGAATCGTCTTCTTTCCTTATCTTCTGTTGCCTTCATTGAAACAAAATTAAAAGCTTTAGCCCCCTGAGATTTCAGTGATTTCACACGCTTTGGCCCACTCTGATTTATACCTTTGTTAATGCAATAAACATTTTTCCTGCTGTATGACTCTGTTGGCCTGATTTTCATCTCCCACTTAGCTGTCCCAGGGTAACCATCAGTGACAAATGCTTTGAAAACTGGCCCCAAATTCCCCTCTGCCTCTTGCCTCAAGGCCAGAGTAATTCTGTTTGGTAAAAGGAGAAAGACACAATGTACGATTGGACTTGTACCACTCTCCAGTGCCATTTGAACTAATTCTGAGATGACTTTGCATACAAAGTCAGTGAATAACAGACTTTTAGTTCACTTTTTGTTCTAGTAGATAATATGTATTTTTTGACCATGATGTAGATCCACTTGATAAAAAATATTCTAATTTCATTTTTTTATGAGATGAAAATTAAAAATACACAAAACACTTGGGATTTACCCCAAACCACCTTTTGTTTAATTCTTGATTCATTTTTTAAACATTTATTTTAAAGCAAACTAAATTAAACATTTATAATGAGGAAGCTAAAATATTTTTCTAGAAAATGCCAAAAGGAGATGTTTTCCATTTTTTTAGGAAGGGAGGCACTTGTGCAAAACAATTTTGTGAATCTGACACCAAATGATATGTTTTGTTCACCCCAAGCCTACAGCTGCCAGTGAAAAACCGCAACTGTTTGAGAAGCTCGCATGGCTCTGTTTACACATCCATTCTGTTGGCAATTTTACCCCCCATCTTGGGCTTCTGTTATTCAAAAGATCTTAGCCATGATAGAAGAAACAATGACCCCGAGGTTCCCCACAAAGACCCACAGTCTTTTCTAGTCTGAAATCTCCCCCCATTCGTAATTTATCTTACCCTCAAGTCCACTAATTTGTAAACTGCAAAAACAAAGACGGTGCCCAAGAACTGTGCAAGGGATTCCAGCTCTCCAGCATGCAGGAGTTCACAGAGTCCCCTGAGATAGCCCGTGAACTCAGCAGCACAAGTTTAATGTTGCCCAATAGCTTTTACAACTTACTTTCATGATCTTTTTTCAATGGCAATATAATAAATAATGTCAGTTTGGGATTTTTTCCTTGCCTGTTTTTTTGGTTGCAACAGACATAGAGAAAATCCCTGATAAGCATCTGTTGTGCAGAAAAATTAAGTACAATATGTATACACAGAACACATATTAGTTTCCCAAATCGTCTTAATGATGGGATATAAATATTTTTTTGGCCTGCTTGCAGGCATATTACTTTTCGCCATGATCATGTCAGCTTCCATTAACAGACCTGGATCCGTATTTTTAATGGACAAGCAACATAAATATAGCCACAAAACAAGAGCTCTTTTTCCTGTGCACTGATCATAAGCTCCATCATATTTCATAAGGGTGTTATATTACTGAAGAGTCACCTGTCTGATGGGGGTATAAAGCAGATGTCTTCATTGCACTGAGGATCTTAGGGCATTATCTTGTGAGTGCTACAGGAACATGATGTTCGACCCGAATTGTAATTCAAGACGTTAAATGTCTGTACTCTGCCTCCTCAAAGTCTCTATTTATGGTTTGGTTAGATCCATATCCTGTATTTCCAATGACTGAGTGCCAAACAAATTTATGCAGCTGCTGTGCTCCTCAGCAGAAGTGGCCACATCGCTGCACCACGTTGAATAACCTCTCACCCATCACAAAGTGCTGCTAATGAAGCTTATGTAGGTAAAACTCTATAGGGTAATCAGATGAAATTTGACAGAGTAGAAATTATCTGCAATTGTCAGGGTTAATTATATCATTAAATATTTGACCACAGCTGGAATTAAGCACTTGGACAAACTCTAGATAAAGGGGAACTCCAGAAAAGTGTTGTAAACATTTTGTTCCAACAACAGCATTTCATCAAATTCCCAACTGCCATGCAAGCCTAAGCTGACTGCACTTAATAGCCCAAAATGTAGATTCTGCTAATTCTTGAACAAAAGATGAACTACAGGGAGCAGCTCTGGAATTGCAAAGGGTTGAAGGTGGAAGAGGAATGAATTGTGGAGGAGAGGCATAAAGTCCATACAGTAAGGTAGCACTGGAAATGAATGGATACCATACAGCAAGAAGAGCAAGACCAAATAAAGAAAATTAGTTCTTCAAATGAAACAAAGAGACAGAAACAAGAAGCAAATTAAATATGTTAAATAATTATTCACTTGACAAGGTTTGGTTTGGATTTCAATCTGTCAAAAAATGTATCTGAAGTACAGAGCATACACCTTCAAGTCCCACTAACTTCAGGAGGACTATGCTTACACTTCAATGTATGTACCTAATTAATTAGTCTGCTGAGACAGAGGCACAACGCATAGTCCTTGCCAATGGCAAACTTTTTCTGTCTGTCACAAACCTGTTATCAGGCAAACAGGCCCAGTTAAGGCAAAAATACAATATCCAACTTTCCAGAAAGTTTGGCTGATAAGAATTCAGGTTCATAGTTTATTAATAAACTTTGTAACTTTCACAGACCTTTACCAAATACTGGTTAATTAAAAGTGCTATGATCACAGCTTAGGTAATTATGCAATAGTTTGGGACAGGGAGAGGAAGAAGCAAGTTTAGGTTAACCAATCCCACTCAGTGACCTCAGCTGGAGGCACTTTCCTTGCCTGCAGGGCCTGGATTAAGTCGACTTCAGCAAGGGTCCAAGTTCCCTTTTCCCACACTGAAAGGGAATCTGAAATATGTCAACAATAGCCGAGGAAATCAGGGGAAGAGAAATGAGAAGAACTGTCGATCTGAAGGAGCTGCCTGCAGGAATGGGGCAAAAAGTGCCAGGGGGCTGCTCATGTGCCCATCCCACTGCTGAGAAACAGGACTTAAATGCCAACATCCAGGTGCAAGCTCTAGTAATGGCCCTCATAGGGGCATCAGAGAGTAAGGAGGGGGAGAAAGGGAGTGAACAAATTGCCTGTGCGTATTTGAATAAAAAGCAGTGCCCTGGTCAGGGGGTAAATCCTGTGTCTGGGATAGGGAGTCACCTTGTTTTCTTGCAAGTACAGGCAGTGCCTGCAGCAGCCGTGGGGGTGTGCAGGCACAGCACAGAGGTGTGAATGCCGGAGGCATGGAAGGCCAGCCCTGTCCCCAGAGCTTTAGCTGGCATGAAGACAAGCACACAGAAGAAACTGGCTCCTTCAAACTCTCAAAGCTCAGAATGGGTTGAAAGGCAGCAGGAAATCCTGCCTGATTTCTGTGCCGGAAGGCTCTTGGGAAGGGAGAGGTGATTGGGGATGCCATGGCCACAACACAAGCAGAGAAGCACCGTGGGCAGATACCAAGGGCTGCTCAGAAAAAAGGTGCCCACAATGGGAAACCACACAGAGGCCAAAGTGATGGAGACCCCAGAGGCGTGTGAGATGTGCAGTGGGTTTTGAAAGGTACTAACCCAACTACATAGCAGGCATTGTTTTGGTGCACAAAATTTAGTGGGATGCTATGTTAACTGCATCCTTGTGCCCTGACAACTGCAATATGATTGTTCTGATGTTCTGGGAACTAATATTGACAGCCAAAGGTATGGGAAACCCAGCAGGGAGATCAGGGCCAATATCTTGGTGGCAAGTGCTAAGTGCAGTGAAGATTTGTCCCTAGATGGAATGACATAAAGTAATTCTGGCTCCATATCAGTCTGGACCTGATAAATTGATGACCTGACTATTGCTACAGGTAGTGGATCTGAAGTGATTTCCCAGTGAATTCTTCTCTCTCCCCCCCAAAAATGGGACAGTATCCACACCAGGCTGAGGGGTAGAAGAGGCCTGACAGCCCTGGCAGGAGGTGGCTCTCCTGGAAGGCCATGGCTTGCCATGCTAGGATTAACAAACACAGCTTTTAATCTTGCTTTTCCACTTTGGGAATTTTCCCAATCGTAGTATATATGTACATAGGTGTGTAAATCCATCTCTGGTTCCTGTTGCAGGAGCAACCCAGAGGACAAGCCCTGGAGGGGAGCCCAGAGAGGCCCTGTAATCACTATCCCTGGAGTTCTTCAGGACTCACCTGCTTTAGCAGAGGGATGGACTAGACAATCTCCAGAGGTCTTATCACTATTCTGGCAAATATGAAATGAGCCTCCTCAATTAAGCCAAGCCCAAAGCCAACACACAATCTGGAGCACCAAGATTTCTTCTATAACCTTGGATGCTTAGGGTGAAAAAAAAAGCCCTGAACTCCTGGAAGGGTGGAGGAGCCCAGCTAGAGGCCATGGCATGATGTTGCTCAGCCTCCCTCCCTTCCCGAGCAGCTGCTAATGACTCATTTACCTCAGAAATGCTGCCAAGAGCCATAGGAGCCATAGGGACTGGGGCAGAATTCCTTTCTCTTCTGCATCCAATAATATTTATTCAATAACAATACTACCAGCTCTGAATCACCACTCCTGTCAGCAGACAGGGGTGCACAGACTTGCTCCTCCACTGCTTCCAAATCCACCTCCCACAATTCTGGTACTAAAGGGCTTGATGATTGAATCCCTTTTGTCACAAATCCATCCAGAGATTACATCTAGAGCTGAGTGATGGTCTTATTTCAGATACTGAGCACCCAAGGAACTTGGCTAGGTTGAGGCTTGAACAGAAGCAAACCTGTCTGAATTGTGAAAAAAGGCCCTTTGTCAGAAGGCATTTTGCTGGGGCCTTGAACAGAAAAATGTTGAATGTGTGATGGCTTTTATGATAGACCCACACTACCAGCAAAGGAAAACAATCAACTGTTTTTTTAAATGACTCCAAGATAAATCGCAAGTAGTGCACTATTATTGATTTACTTATATCTCAATGGAATATTTGAGCTATAATTTACAGTTGGATAAACACAAACTGCAGAATTTCGCATTGTTTGAACTGGTCAATGGCAGGCCTTTCTTGTGTTTTCATTTTAATGTAAATCAAACTGTGAAATGTATGGATGCAATTTATTTCCAGTTATGTTTATTGGACTTGGGAACAACTTATTAACCAGGGGCTTTACTCAAATTCTCATTTGATTTCCGTGGATTGACTGCCCAGCCTCTGTGGAACTTTCATGGTTTGAGCACTGCAGACCCTAAATCTGATGTAAGAGATAGCAGTGGTTTTCTCACAGTGCCCTTGTGGAGTCCTGGAGTGAGACTTTAATGGAAAGAGTACATCCTGCAGAGCAGAGCACTCAGAAGAAAGGGCTGATGACTGGGTGAAATCCCTGCTTGGCTGCCAAGTCTTCCCTTCATTGCAACAAGGCCAGGAGTTCAGATTCTATGTGTAATTTAACTCTGTGGGGAGAATCACCCTGCACAATATACTGTAGATCACTCCAGTGTCAAGGAAAAGACTACAAGAATTCAAGAAAAGTTAGTCTTTATGCAATTTTGAAATAAGGGAAACAAGCCCTAATAATGCTAACCAAACCCAGATCAGCAAGGGCAAAAAAGGTCAGCCCCTGGCCTGTAAAAGCAATGGAGGTGGTATCAGCCAAGGTAGCCCACGCCTGGTTATGGCACAGCTGACAAAAACCTCTTTCCAAACTGGAACAGAGCAACAGAGATGGAAAGGCAAGGACACAGGTTTTTCAGTCCTTCTTTAAAAGCAACTGGAAAATCCTGACCTGATATCTTGACAGTAGCTATCCTGATGATTCCTCTCCAATTCAACACTTCCCCTAGTCCCTGATGGACCTTGGGGAAATGTTGGCCATGGTAAAGTCTATAAGAATCTTACCCTCACTCTACAACAGGCTGCCCTTGGTGACTGAGGAAGTATCTCATCACCATTTACCTCAGTTTCTCCAGAGAATATAATTATTTCCTGTTTGACTGAGGTGTCATGAGGACAAACTCCTGCTGCCTGGGGACCACGAGCTGTGATGCTGATAGGCACAGGAAAATCTGCGTGGGTCACTGAACACATTCCATTCTTATGACACGTGGATCCAAAAGAGCATTTAAATCAAAACATCGCTGGTTAAACTCAATCCTTAGTCAATGGCAGCCTGTAAATTTCTTAGTCTAAATTATTAAGAGAACATTGCATGCTTTATAACTGCACATTTGAATATACTCATGGGGTCAGGGTCTCCTTCTAGCCCCAGCAACATAAAGTTGGAGTCATTGCCTCACTCCAAGGCAGTTACTCCAGATTTATTTCAGGGTAACTCTGAGCAGGATCCTGGGTTTTGTTTATGACTTTTCATTTGTATTTTGTGAAAACTTAATAAAAATCTTTTAAAACTGAAAAACATGGTTCCATAAACCCCACATATGGGATCTTTAAACTCAACCCACTTATGAACTTAACCCTGACTTGTCTTCCTCCTCTTGGCCTTTTCAGCAACTAGCACTCTTCAGCCTTGTCTGTATTTACAGAGGTCAGAAAACCCTTAGACAGCCAACTCTTGCCTTTGCTTTAAACAATAACAGGAACATATGACAAAACTGAACCACAATGTCCTAAAATGGAAAAAAAATCCTGAAAATGAGGATAGACATCTGAGAGAATCGAACTTAATCCCTGCAAAACAGAGCCTACCCAGACTGGTAGAATATAACTTTAGGTACCTATTGAGAGGTGCTGGTGCAACTAGCACCGGGGTTTTTTTAGAGTTTCTATTAATACAGTGGAAAAATTACATGTTCTGCCCTAGAGGTCTTTCACTCAAAATTCTGTCTGTGACTAGCTCTATCCATGCCAGTGGCTGTTATCCAGAGATGTTAAGGCATGAGATTTTATAATATGCTATTCTGAACTGCTTGAAGCTGACCATGAGTTTTGACACAGTGATTTCCACATCGACTTACCAATACAGAGCTGATGCAGAGTACACGTAATGCAAAGTAACTGGTTTTGAATCAAGCACTTTGAAGAGTTCAGAATTTCCTACATCACCTAGCAAATTTTTCCAAGATTTGACAACCCTTTGTGTTAAAAATCACTGTGTTTCTGAACATCCCAGTGTAATTCTATTGATTTCCATGAATTTCCTCCTGGGTAAAAGAACCTTTGTAGAATGGGAGGGTAGAAAGATTGGTTTAGATCCAGCCCTGGTATAAGACTCTCTGGTTGAGAATCAATATATCTGATTTGCCTCCTTGCTTTGCTCCCGAGGGAGAAAAAAAGAAAAAAAAAAGTGTTTCACTCTAAACTGTCAAAATTGCCTAAGAAAAATTTAATTAATTCAGAAATAAGCAAACAGATTTCTCCAGAGGCTTTGAAAACCTTCACTTCAGCTGTAGAAGAGTTAAGAATGAAAAGAGTAATTAAGGGCTTGATCTACATCCCTGGAAGCCCAGTGGCAACACATTCCAAGAAAATCAACATTAGATTTGGAAATGAAGGAAAATAAAGTAATATGAAAAAGAGCAACTAGAAATATTAGTTAAATGCAGAGATGGTGTGCATTGAGGTATTCCTCAGTCAGCATAAATGAAAAAGCATTGATCTACCCCACAGGGAAACCAGCCACAAAAGCCCTGTGAGCTACAGGAGAGTTTGAATTCTGTGGGTGCTCATGGGTGTGCCCTGGGCTCACCTCAGTGCTCCTGGGCAGGCTCCCAGAACACTGCAATCCCCATCAGGGCCGGCAGCATTCCTGGTGCTGTTTGGAGATGCTCTGAGTCGTACAGGCTGGCCACTGAAACTGCTTACTCTTTGGCAGCTGCAGTCAAAGGTTAGACAAATAACAGGAACCATGTCCTCAGTGTTGCAGGTGGCAGTGTCTGCCCAGGAAACCAAGGTCTTGATCTCTCTGGGTAATCTAGGCAAATGCTTTCCAAACTCTTGTACGTCTTATTGCGAGACCCTTGAGGACCAGCTTAACACTTAGTTCTTCTTAAAGGAAGATCTGACACAGTGGGTTCCTGTTCTACTTTAGCACCACACAAGCACATACTAAGTGGCTGGAGAAATGGAGAACTGCCTCTTTCGGAAAGTGGTTAACATTAGAGAAACACCAACCTAGAGTATGGCAGGAGGCAGCAGGTAGTAGAGACAGCTGCCTCACTGATATTAGCCTGGGCACTACTAAGCACTTTCCTTAGTGATTTGAAAATAGAGACATGAAATCTGGACCAGTACTTAGGGTGGAACCATTTAAACAAAACAGAATTGACTAGAGATAACGAAGATGTCTAGGTAAAATGTAATTATATGATAAATGAGTGACAGGCATTTCCTGAGACCTCAGAAATCTTAGACTTGTTACACAGACTGGAAGAAGACAGACAAGCAGAGCAATAGAAAGGCAAGAGGAAAGCATGGACTTTACTGAAGAACTATACAGTCAGAGCACACAAGCAGAGTCTAAGCTCCAAGCATGCTCCTCTGGGAAAATATAGCAAAAGCCATGGCTCAAGGTGCAACTGGAGATGTGAAGCAGGAGAGAGATGATTTTTTTCCATGTAATAGTTGCACACTGGGTCATTGCTGTCACTGTGGGTGTTTTTCAGAAAATGATGCTGGATTTGGGAAGGAAACAGAAAGGAACCACTGATATCATTTAAGGGCTGGAGAAAACAGGTCTTGAGAGATGTCACAAGAAGTCCACCCATTGCACTGCCCAACATTTCATCAGTAAATATTCTCCTTTAGCAAGACATCTGAAGAAGTCCACATACTCAGCTTCTCAAAGAGATTTAGTGGTGATTTGGTTTTGGTCTCTGAGTATCCTCAAATAGAGAATATACTAGTCACTAACAGATTCTTTTAATATAGAAAACATAACCATAACACAGACCCATAGCTGACAAATGAAAGCCATAAAAATGCATTCATACCTTTTCTTTTTTTTTTAAGTTCATGTCTGTCCTTAGATATTGAAAATTACCTAGAAAATCGGAGGATGTCTTCCTCTCTTGAACTACTCAGATCATAGCTGAAGCCCACCCCAGAGGAAACACTTTCTGCTAGCACATATTACTGAACTCCATATAGGAGTAACTTTGCAAAATGAAGTGGCCTGTGATGTACAAGAAGTCAAACTCAATGACTCCCTTGTGGGTTCAGCAGTATTGCAGAACCAGTGAGCTAAAGGCAACTGCTTTAGTCTTTGGCAGGCAAGACCTGGCAGTCAAGCGTGCCCATGCAGCCCAGCTGGTGGGGGTCAAGATTTCCCCAGAGGATAATCCTCCCAGTAACTACCCCAATGCTACCATAATCCTCCTCTACCAGGCCTTCTGGAAAGTCAGTTTTGAGCAACAGTAGACTGAGAGACAAATAATTGCTTCTCCAGGCTATGGTCTGTGGTCTGGTTTTCAATCAATCAGTGCAGCACACAGGTGGGGCAGGGAAGTGTTCTAGCCCACAGCAGGAGGACTTGGCGAGTGCAGCCAAAATAAGCTTTTATGTCCCGGCCGACATCTGTGGGAATGGGCAGGTCTTTCACTGTGTGGAACATAGACGATTTATATGAAGGGATCCCTAAACACTTTAGTATTCATTATTTTTAAAAGAGGTTGGGTTCTGCAAAGAGGAGGGAATGTGTTTTCATACCTTGAGAACATTACTCCCTTGCATGACAACAATGTTTTAATAACCCATTTATTTTCTCCTGTCTAGTGGAACAGAAAAAAGACAGTGAAGCATTTATTTACCAGAAAATTCTTACTACGTTACTAGGGAATCAGAGAAGAATAACATTTCTTGCTGATGTTGCTTTTCTAAGGTGCTCTGTGTGCCCTATTTTTTGAGAAAAGGTATAATTTTTTTTTTTTTAATAAACAGTGGTTCATGGACATCATATCTTCTGCTGAATCTGTAATAGTCTCACAGAACTGCTGGGTGATATGGTCCAGACCTTAAATACTCAGATCCATTGCTGATTGAATATCTCTAGCTGCAATTTATTTGTACATGCAAATTAGGAATACAAGGAAAACATTTAAAATTATGAGGCTGGAACACCATTTTTACAGATGGCTTTTTCTGCCAGCATGCAATTTGTTCTCCTCATATAAACATTAGGAAAATTTAAGCATCTGCTCCTAATTAGTTCCCTTACACAAGTTACTGATGTGAATAACTCACACTTCCCCGTGCTCATTGCTAAGATCTCAGTTGATTAGTTTGTTTGCACACTGCTCCTTGGAATTAGACAAAGCTGAAGACCTGGAATCACAGCTGTTCTCTCTGCACCAGAAATCAAACCCAATCTTACTGGAATGATGAAAATTGCCAAGATCAGATGACTCTGGGAAACAAACACAAGTTAATTGGGCCCCAGTTGACCTTAATGTAACCACATGAATTTGCGGGGAATCTGGCCAGTATTTGATTAATTTTTTTATAGAGTATGTATGTTTGAATGATTTTTCTATACTGAAATAAATCTTCTTACTCAGAAAATTGTGTGTTTTATTCCTCAAGCTGTCGTGGTTTCCTCACCAGAGATGCAACAAAGCCATGGTACGTCTTTCAGAGTATATTCAGCCCTAAGCCTGCTCTGCCAGACAACACCTGAGTTTTAGGTCCAGAGAAAATTAGGCTTTGGTTCTGGCCATGGTATAAAACTCTGTCACATTCAAGTGACATGGAGAATCAACAGAGCCATCCAGCAACATTTTCTCTACAGCTGAATAGAGCACTGCATGGTTTAAGCCTTACCAGAAATCCCCACTCAAACACATCTTTAATGTTTTTAATGACGTCATCAAAGCTTTATGTGTTCTTTAAAAGCTTCCAGAAATGTTAGCTCTGGAAAGAATTTTCCTGAAACTTTCTATTCAAACAAAAGAAATTATGAGACTGATTTGGAGAGACATAAAACATAGAGTCCCAAGCCTCCATATATTTTAATATTTGACAGAAACATTTCTTATGCCTTGTGCCGATACGGATCCAGTTAGCAGAAGTGTAGCAAAGCTCAAAAACTCTGCTGTATGTAAAATCATATAGCCATATTCATCCACTTCATATAGATCAGCAACATATTCAAACTTCTCTTGCTTAAGAGCTAAATCAAAATGTTTCCTATTTCTTGCATTGCATGAATGGTAACTTTTGACTTTATTTTTTGTAAAGTAGTAGAAAGAAGAGCATTATGAGAAGCTCACTCTTTCTGTGACTATTCAGGTTTTAGCATCATTTAAAGTGGCCACTTGTATATATTAAGAAAAAGTGTAACTAGAAGATCTTACAGTCTGATGTCACAGTAGTAAGAAACTAAATTTTAAAGTACATGGAGCTGTCAATTACACCTATCTCAGGGACCATTTCTTTGCAGCAGTCAAAACACTTTCCAAATCACTTCAGTATCATTAACTCCATTTTTAAAACACATAATGGCCTCAAGAATGGAAGAACAGAGGATACTTACCCAACATACCTTTATTGAATCCCAATTATCAGAACCTGCTTCAGCTCTCTGTTCACAGAAAACTCTCTTATTTTTAAAAGGATTCATACTCACTCAATATGCTTAAGTTGTTTTGGGTTTGTTTGTTTGTTTTTTTTTCCAGAGAATGATGTTTTCTTATTCCTACACCAATACTTGAATGGAAATAAAACTAGTTATGCTGCAAAAACAAAAGCACCAGAATCAGTGAAATCAGTTTCCTTTAGATTTGCATCTCAAGGATGAATGACTTTGATATCTACAATTTTACTGCAACTGAGACATCTGTAAGGGTTTTCCCCCATATGGATTCTCTCATTTCTAATAAAGTGCACCCTTGTTCTGCTCTTTTCCCTACTGTCAGGTCCTCCCAACAAAATTTTCTTTCACCTAGCCATCTGCTTTCAAAGGCTTACTTATCTTAGACATCTATACTCCTCTGACAAATCTGGTGGAAGTCAGCCAATGAATTCAAAAGGTGTCAGGGACACACACAGACATACACACGTACACAGTCTTCTTTTCTGCAAGAAATCAGTGTTCATTTCCCTAGATTCAACTGAAAAAATCTAAAAAAATTAAACACAAATAAACATGCCTTCTACAATTATTAAATCACTCTAGCAGCTGGTATTTCAGTTTTAAAGACCCAGCATCTTCTAAGTGTTTACTAGTATCTAGGCTTGAGTCCATTTACACACCAGTTTAATACTGATGTGAACTTCATTGACATCAGAGCAGTCATATATGGTACATGAACACAAAATCAGCCCTATTTTCTTTAATTAATACAGGCAGTAGGACAGTAGGACAGTGACTGCAGTGTGTAAAGATCTACTAAATATTTGGAATAGGAAAGAAAGTATGCTATTTTTCCTCCTCAACAGACCAGGGCAAAGACCATTCAGTTTGTTTTTCAAGGACCTAAATAGTCTTGTGCTATTTATTTTCTCAGTAATGAGTTTCATCCTTTCTGTGTGGTCAAGTCTGCCTAGTTATGAAAAGGAGGAATGATTTTGATAGAAACCTGGTTCTATGGCATCTCTTTAAGTGTTTTTTGATTGTGAAATCCAAGGGACCACACTGCAAGCACCCTCAAAAAGGGCCAGAATTTCAAAGTTCATATTCAGCTTTGCACTATGTGGCAAGTAAAAGTGTTAGGATGTGATCTCACTGTGTCTATTAGAGATTAGTGGATGTTTCTGTTACAACAGCTGAATTTAAAAACACTGATAAACTAAGCACAAAATACTTTGTATTACTTATTTCCAGCTTAAAGACTTCTGCCCAAACATGTATTCTTGATGCATCTGGGGTCAGATTTCTACAACTGCTCAGTGAAATGGATTACCTTACCAATTTCACAGCTAGATTATCATCAAAAATAAGAGAAGTTGTCAATATTGGTAAGCAGTTTCTCCATATCACTGAAAATACCTTTGGATTGGAAAGACTTTGAAATTTTAGTTTGATTCAGACTGAAATCAACTTGTAAAAAATATAAACATTTTGGCAAACTGGAGATCAGTTTTTGTTCAGGTCTAGTACCTGTTTCTACCGTGGGCTGGCCAACCTTTTTCTTAAAAGTATCTCATCAGTGTACTCATTTACCTCTTTCAGAGAACACAAAAAAATTTGCCACTGCAAGTTGTTATTCTGCAGCCAAGAAATGCCCCCCACCTTCATAATCGTTTTTCACACAGTGCTTACTCAGGCAAAGGTCCCACTGACTTTCAGTGGGTGACTGGTACACAAGTAGGAACTTCAAGATTTGGCCAACATATGTTTTGTAAATTAATGTAAAGGGAAAAGCAATTTGATCTCATTTCAAAGCCTGGTAGAGCACAATATAGTATAATCACTAAAAAATCTAAGACAGAATTTCATCAAGCAAAAACAAACACTGTTCAGAAACTCAGCAGGAGACAGCCAGTCCTGAGCCTATAGTAATTGCAACATTGAGAATAGGAGTGAATTCCCAGAAGATGCTCCATACAGTAGCAAACCATCTGTCTAAACACTTGCAGAAAAGGCTCATGTTTGAAAACCCTGGATTTTGCCAAGGTTTTTGCCATTGGCTTTGGAAGTGTAATGACATGGGATATTTACAGATGTTCTTTCTGAATGTCCCCCACTCCCTTGTAAGCAGATGGATCTCAGAGACCGCAAAACGAACTACCGGGAAAGACAACAAAACCTTTTTCCGCCTCCTGTTGCCTTTCTCTACAGTAGGGACTGAGGCTTCAAAAATCAATTAACATTTTTCTTCTGATGGGCAACAGTAAAGAAAATGCTTCCTTCAAAGACTGATCAATGCTGAAACTGACCCCTATGTAGAATTTCATCAAGGCACCCTTTCACATAGCCCTCAACCACCAAACCTATCCTTCAGAACAAATATCTGTGACTTCAGAAAGCATTTTCTAATGTAGCTTTGGAAAAAGACGACAGCTGTTGAGGCCTAGAAAGCAGAGTGTGGGCTTTTACATAACAAGTACAATTTGCTACTAATATATCTGAAAAATCCAGTGCATGGCAGGGTCTTTAGTGAATGACATAAGTTCATAAAGCAGAAAATAATTCATATTACAGTATAAAATCAATGACATTTGAAGTCAAGGGTCAGCTGCCAATTCTCTTGTGAGCTCTATTTTTCAGGGCTTTAGAACTTGAACTACACACAACATTAAGCTGACAGTCTCAATGATTTTTTCAAACAATGGATTAACTTTCTCAACCTGATTTCAACACTTACAGTAAGGTTTAATGTGAATTTTAAGAGTTGTGAAAAGAAAGCCTACTGAGAGGCATACAAATTGGAATCTGCTTACCCCTACACTCAGTGCAGTGTTTACTACCAGATGAGGCTTCCTCTGCTGCTGCACTGCTGGGCTTCACCCCAGCAAAGAAAAAGCTAAGAGCAGGTTCATGCCTATGGTGTTCTGTAAGTCGCCTTCACAAACAGATACATGAAGATTGACACTATGGGAATTTCATGCTGTGGAAAATCTAAACAGAATGTTTCACCTGCATTCTGCTTTCTTCTCAGCATCTAGCAGAAATTCATGAGTTGGGTTTTCAAACCCCACCTGCATCAGCCTTCCTCAGTGGCTGGACTCATTGCTCACACTGCCTCGTGTTCTATTCCTGTACCTCAGTTGCTAATTTTTGAGATAATCCATTCCCTGTTTTGCCCTGTTAACAAAACAAAGCTGTTGACAAATACAGAGCCTTAGCTCAGGAAGAAATTTCAGACACATTTTTCGCTTCATCCCAAGCATGCAAGGAAAGGAAGGAGGGGCTCTGTCACTGGGCTACCTCCCTTTGTCATCTGGCTACTGTCTGGCTAAACAGGCCCATAAAGGCTCACCTCAGCCTCTGCTTGCTGCAGTGTAGTTGTTTGGTTCAGGGCTGTCCATATGGCACCTGTTTATCAGTGATTGGTGGAGACAAATGTTCCAAGCATCACCATCTGTATTTCATAAAGAAACATGAGGATCTGATAGAGCCAGCCTGCGGGACCTCCCAGAAAACTGACAAGAATCGTCTCAGCTCCCCATGGCCTTCTAGGTAATGGCAGCACAGCGTTTTCCCCACCTTCACAACAGGGAGTTGCTTTATGTCATAGCTGCTTTATGGCCCTTCTCAGTGTAGCATCTCACTGTATCCCAGGTTTTATTTATTGTTTCTTCATGAGGCAAGGAACTCTTATGTCCCTGTTCACACACCAGGACAGCAAGGTCCAAGTCTGATAGACAGAAAGCACCAGAAGTTCCAAAGGTGCATCCACACATCTGTTAGTCAGCTGCCTGAGCCAGTACCAACTCTGACCTAGGAAGGTGCATCAGTCATATCAGTGCCCTATGGAGGCCATAGGAAGACTAAAAGGTATCTGACAAATGGTGGGAACCTTGGCCAACACACCATGCTCTCCTCTAAAGGTTGATTTGAGCTTCTTCCCAGCTACACTCAGGGGCTCTCTTAAATCTATTTCCAGATAATTTGAACACTGGGTAAGTCTAAGTTTAAATGCATATTCAAATTCATGCTTAAAATCTAAGCCAGAGAATCATTCGATCATGCGCTCTTGGAAGGTGCGTAGCAGAGTAAAGATCTGGACACAGGCTTCTCTCCTATAACCAGTCTTTCTCCCTGCATATTTCTTTACTCTTAGAGGTCTTTCCCACCACTGTTTGGGGTTTTCCCATCATGAAAAAAAAAAAAAAAAAAAAAAAAGAGCATGATGGAAAAGGATAATTTAACAGGAAAAGAAAGAAAACCAAAAATTTCAAGGTATATTATTTCTAGATAATGTTAACAGAAGAATTCTAAATGATCAAAAACTATAAAAATCTTGAAAAAAATAACACTAGTATCCTAATATTTTCATTAAAACCCGTGGGTTTAAAAAAAAAAAAAAAAAGGTGGGAAAGAAAACTGTGACCAACTCCCACTAAGAGCCTTTAAAAATTTCTCATGACAAAGATTATAGCACATTTATGAGGTGGCCATTCCACATGCCATCAAGCCAACTGGTTTTTTGTGTTCCTAATAATAAAAAAGAGGTGCTGCTACACTAGTGTAATATTACTGATGAGAGTGTTGAGATAAGTTTCCTTGCAGTCAGGTCCTTCTCAAATAAGTTTTATAAGCTATGCTTGCACCTTTTATACAAAACTGCATGATCTGCTTTATGTCTGCAATGGAAAACATGGTTATAAAAAGTCTTCTTTACTCTTGTTTTTATTTAACATAATACCAGAATCAGTAGCATGGAAATTAAGGACCCAGGTTACATGCCAGGAGCCTTGGAACATAAAACCTTGATGTGGGCCGATAATATCTCCCTGATTCTTACCAGTCTCCAAGACTTTGTCCACGACCCTTCTGCAAAATAAACTTTATGAAATCAAAACTTGCACCCTTCTCAGAAGTCCAGTCCCTTCCTGTGGTGAACACTGCTTTTGTGATAACCAAAGGAATTTTATATTTAGGGATAGCACTTGTTCTTGACCTTCAGAGGACTGCTTCCATTGACACATGCTGAAAAGAAAAGGGATAAAAATTCCCTTTGGGATTTCAGTTCAGATACTACAGTTCTAATATGAAATTTAAACTGCCCCAAGCTGCTAGTGTTATAATACCGCCTGCTAAGTATAAAGCAGAAAGGGAAAAGTCCAGAAGACAATACTTCATTACATGGTAATTCCTTGAATCCTAAAGCCATATGGAACATTAAAAGCTTTCCCCAAATCCCTCTCAAACCAATGGAATTCAATTGTTGTACAAACCTGAAATTTAGAAGAAGAAAAAACTTCTGATTATCTGCATTTCTAGGAGCTGATTGAGATCCATCTGTGACTAGAAAAATAGCTTTAGTACTAGTATAAGAGCCAGGAGATAAAATCTCTTTTAATCATTTAATCAGTGGCTTTCTCAGCAAATTAGGTTGTGTGCCTCCTCCAGTTCAGAGATCAATGCTTTCCAGTCATAAAAGATCCTTTAAAACCTTCTGCCAATCCTTCAGTTTATGAGTAAAGTTTCACAGATAGGTTTGTTTTGTAAACATTCATACAATAGCACATTACAGGCAGCCCTGCTCACAGCTGTCTTGTGTTCTTTGTCTTCTGAAGAAGTATAGCTGTAGTGACCCCATTAAAAAAGTCTGTAACATACACAACTCACGAGGTGTAAGGTGCAAATTCCTTCATGGACATGCACAGTAGGTAGTTCATGCATAAATGATTTGGCAGAAGTTGTTAGTCAAGCCATTAGGAGAAATTAACAAATCTACAAAGATAATGGCCTTGATGTTGGAAAATTCGTGGTCAGAAAAAGAATCGGTATTTAAGAAATGCACTGTCATTTTCCTGATAGCCTGTTCTGCTGTGCTGGGAAAAGGATGTGATCCCAAGCTCCCAGATCAGCACCTGTTCCAGAAAGGACACAACTCAGCTTTATGGCTCTCTTGAAAACCAAAAAAAAAATTAAAAAAAATTTATTTTGGTCCGTGCCAACCTCCAAAGCTGTTGGGTTTTTTACCTTACTGAAACTTTTCACAGAATACACAGGCTGTTTGTTTTCCACTCAGACAACAGAAGTCAGAGTTTGGTAAAATACCATAGTAACATAGTAACTTCCCTGGCAATGTGAGTGACCTATTCTTCACCACAAAAGACATTAAAATGGAATGACGTTTTAATGAAACTTTCAGAGCACCTCTTGCGTGGTTCAGGGGAGACTGTGCTGCAAATTTTGCTTTCATTTAGCTGGAACAGCTCACTCAGAGGAATAGTATGCTATGCTTGTTGGCATCCTTCCACTCAAGGTTATGAATCGGAGCTGTGTTAACGAACCCAGAGAAACCTCCTCCATGCTGAGCGCAGCAGAAGGTCCAACCAAGATTTAATTGTCCTTGCTATTATTTTCCTTTGCTAGGCTCAAGGTAGAGGCTTCAAGCCCTGGGTGGCACAGCTATTCTCATGATACATTCCTCATCACACAGAACCCATATCCAGCACAAGGCAGAATGGAGCGTGACAAGTGTGAAGCAAGATCTCTGCTTGCCATCACCTTGACTTTTCAATGTGCCACAAAGAGATGTTATTCATCAATTCCATTGCACCCTGTGGGTTTGCATACATTCACCATCAATGTGCCACTGGTAATGAATTTCTGTGAACAGAACAGCAACTTCATATGTTCTTGATGGTAGTTTGTATGAACTACATGGCTCTTGCTGCTTCCCATAGAGGAAATACTTCTCTTTGGTAAGATCAGTGGGACAAACTTTGATGTCAACATTCAGCTACCTTTTGTTGCACAGAACTCTGACTAGCCATGGTAAGCATCTGCCTCAGCCAAGATGAAGTAAAATTTAAACAATAGACTCTCTCAAGATTCATAATAAAAGACTCTTTTTTTAATATCAATCTTCTTTATACCAATTTTTCCTTCACTGAAGGATGATATGCAAATAGCTGTATGTGTGAAATGTTCCCTGTGCAAAACTGGGAATTTTAGGAGAGGAGACTGCATAACTGTCCTCCAGTTTTTTGTCCTTTCTTAGTGGGGGGTATCAGGCTCAGTTTCCCATCATCTCTGTCCGGTCACTGAGTGAGCAGGAAGTACTGTAGCTGTCCAAAGCTTTCATTCTGTTTTGATCACCTCTGATACAAAAGCAGCATTCACTTTGCAATAGCACAGCTGACCATACAGCAAGTGAGGCTGAGGAGAGACAGGCACAGAGAACCCACTTCCATGGCATGGGGGCAGAGGGCAGTCATGAGGAGCAGTGAGTAGAATGATGTATGTTCAGGCAGCTAGAGGTAATTAACCCTTGGCTAGTCTAACCAAAGGCCTTGGTCTTCTGTCTCTTGAAGTCTTTGAATCAACATATGATATCTCTCTTTAAAAAAAAAAAGAACTTTGCCACAACTCAGACCTCACAGATAAATCACAGGATATGCAAAATGTATGCTGTAGAAAGAGTCTATCCACACAACCATAAAAATCCTTATGGCCTTAAATGCAATGAATCAGGCCTTGTTTAAGCTACACCTGTGCTATTTCCATGGGCAAAGCCTAACAGCTTGGCCAGCACCAATGTGTTTGAAAAGAGTTGTACCAGCTTACATCATGGGCCTGCATCCCATGTCCACACAATATCTGCTGGGTTTTTAACTTTTTTCAAGCTTATAAAAACTTCCAGGCACCATGAAGTTTCTTTTCTTCCAACTGAATCAGTGACAAAGGAATCCTGGTCAGAACCTCTCCATTAAACACCCAGGTTTCCTGATCGTGCTGACCTATTTACACCCAAGAGTTTATTTTAACACAAGATTTTTTCCCTCCTTCTCAAATTTCTTTTTTAACAGAATTTAAGAAAATGCAAGAAAGTCTTTGTTGATATTTAGTTACTCACCACATGCTGAGTTGAGTTTCCTGTTTAAAGAAGAGACTCTGTGTGTGTGTGTATGTGTGCATGTGTGTGAGCAAACAGGCTTAGAAGAGCCAATACCCAGCCATGAGATTTTTCTGAGCTATCTTGACCCAGCTAGCACCAAACTCAGCTTGTGCACTGCAAGCAGCACTGGGCAGAGGTCCCAGCAAATGCAAAACAATATTTTTAATTCATCTGGGGGATTTCCTGAAGCAAACCTTGGCATGGAAAGAGCAAATTGCATACAGCAAGAATGGCGATGTTTGAGAAGGATTTAGCCAGTGATAGATGCCTTTAGTAGAGTGCAAGTTCTTCTCAAAGTTTGTCCCTGAAGCAGGGGTGCACGAGGTGCAATGAGAGAGCTAGAGAGCATGAGAGAGAGGCAATTAATAGCAGATGGGGGAATAAAGAACTGCTTTCAACAGTGAAACTGTATGGAAAGTTGTGGGAAAGAAGGGCTACAGAGAAAGCTATCCTGCCCCCTGTAAGAGCACAGAAAAAGGGGCAGAGTGGTGTGCCTTTAAAAACTAGATTTCCCCATATACAACATATACAGTATATACATGACCCTGAAAAAGAGGGTCACATGTGGAAGGAAAGAAAAATACCCAAACTAAGAATCAACAGAGACAATCCTGAAAAAAATACTTTCTGATCTGAAGGGTCACCATTCCTAACAATGTGACTGTGGGTATTGTGAAATCTGGTGATTTTTTAAAAGTCCAGATTGTGAAATCCCAGGATCTATGTGTGAACCTCATCCAGCATTCTCTCAATGCTTCATAGAGACTTCTTGCCCGCATGCTTAGAAATGTAACTTGCAGATTACCTAAAGACCCAGAAATCAGCTTCAAGAAACAGAAATCTCCCCACTTATAAAATTTGCTTGAAGAAAGGCTCATGTTTTAGCAGGAGTGAAAAATGGGAAGCTGAACTTTGCTCCCTTTTGACAGTCAGGGACTTGCATATCAGTTTGGCAAAACAAAACAAGCCTGCAAACAATATGATTAGGTAAAGCCTTTTCTATTAATGTCCTAGCAAAAGATCCTCTACAGCAGAAACAATGTACTAATCTCTGATCTGCCTCTAACTCTATAATATCACTCCAGGCACTATATTAAGCCTTATTGTTCCCTGCAGTAAAAGGCTGTTCTGAAGCTGCGTTTTTGGGGACAGCTTCACACAATTAGAGACTGAATAGCTGTAAGCATGACTCCTACAACTGAAAGAAATGAGCGTTTATTGTGGGCCTTCCTAAAAGACAGAAGATCTGAGGATAAAGGTCAAGCACTTTGAGCAAAAGGCTGGGAAAGAAAACCAGTTTCTTGCTAGTTCAGGCAACGGTACCACATGTCTGCTCTACTGATTTGCTAAGCTCTCTCAAAAGTGAATGCACAGGGCGTGCGGTACCTTGCATGCCATTTTCTTACGAGATTCTATCTTGCTTCATTTCTGTTATACTTAGGATTGCAGCTGTAGTCCAGAAGGAGGGTTAGAGAACAACGGACTCTAAAGTGTCCTTCCATGTTTTCATATGTGCATTTCTTGTGAAGTTCAGGAAAAAGAGCATTATGAATACAAAAAGAGGGAATAGCACTCCTAGTTTCAGAGCCTTGCTCTGTTGTTCACAGCTGCCTGCAGTCAGGCATTTTACTCCCTTGGTACCTTAGTTTCCTCAGGAATAATTGTGCTTTAATGACTACTGCTTGCAACCTGCCACATACGTGTGAGGTAAATTTTAGTAAGTGATAGTTACTATTCATAGGAAGGGCTGTATTTGAAAATATAAGACTACTATCATTCCATCCAGATCCCTCTGAAGTCACCAAAAGTATTACATTCTGATGAATATAAGCAGGACTTTGTAAAATACCCTTCCCCACAGGACACTTTCCTGGTGCTGACTACCAATCTGGTCTTGATTCTGGGCATGTCTATTCTGCAGACTTCTCTAATCACAGTGCCGTTGGATTCTTCAATGAAAAAAAAAAAGCAAAACAAACGAACAAACCAAAACAATGTTGTCTCCACTCTTTCAAGGTTCACTTGCCTTAGAGGGAGCACACAAAGGAAAAGGCTCATGGGTTTAAGGCTCATGATTTTCACAGTCATAGAATAGTTTGGGTTGGAAAGGACCCTTAAAGATCATCTAGACCAACCCCCTGCCATGAGCAGGGATGTCTTCAACTAGATCAGGTTGCTCAGAGCCCCATCTAACCTGACTTTGAATGTTTCCAGAGATGGGGCATCTACCACCTCCCCGGGCAACCTGTGACAGTGTTTTATCACCTTCATTGTAAAAAACTTTTCCCTTATATCCAATCTAAAATGACTCTCTTTTAATTGAAAAGCATTACTCCTTGCCCTATGACACTAGCCCCTACTAAAAAACCTGTCCTCATCTTTCCAGTAATGAATTCTAGTTTGGATCCCATTTGTAGGCATTAGACTCTGGATAAAGAGTTTTGACAGGTAACATGAGATTACAGTTATTTGCCTTGGTAGCAAGAGGTAACTCTTTGTTCCATGGGAGTGACCAGAAAGGTGGCAAACAACCTCAAAACTTGCTGAAATTAACTAGAATCAGGAACCGTTGCAAAGTGCCTCAAGTTTTCCACTTCCAATGCAAATTGGTCTAGTGTTTCCCCTTTAGCTGAAGGGATGTTCTATTTCTAATCAAAAGGAAAAATCCTGAATTAAAGCAGAGCAAAAAGCTGCCAATCAACATCTGCCTTTTTTTCCCTGTAGATTCATCCAAATCTCCCATGGAGTAATAGAAATATCACTATATAATGAAACTTATAAAACTTTAATATAGGATTTATATTTTTTCATGTCTATTATTTCCAAAGCTTGCCTCCATACCCTGTCAATAAGCTTCCTCAAGGGTATGTATCTGATTTGATTACATCCTAATGAAAATGGTGAGTTGATCAGTATCGGATATATCTGAACATTCTCCCAAAATTACATCTGACATTTACAAGAAAATAATACTGTAAATTCAGCCTTAGGATCTAGTAGTTGCTTGTAAAGCAAGAATTGGCATTGGCAGGCTCATGTTGATCTAGAAATTTCAGGGAATATAAGAATTCCTTCATAAGAAAAAACCTGTGCCTGTATTAGCAGTGAGTTTTAAGCGTCCAGTGTCAATCAGAAATGAAATGCAATGCAATTCAATATCCCTCCTTGAGATCTGGCCAAAAAGGGGAACTTTCATGAGAAGAGTAGATAGTAACCCATCCTCCCATATTGCATAATGCAACCCTGCTCACATATGGTTCTGCTCAGTTTTTATCAGACAACATAGATGCTTCCACAAGCAGGAAAGAAAGTCCTAGGGACAGACTGGGGCAGTAAAAGGGAGATCTGTGACAAACTGCATTGCCTCAAGATGAACTCTTGGAAGTATACAGCTGAACACCACCCCTTCTCAGAGACAGCTGCTGGGTAGGGAGAATCAGGGTTTTTTCAGGGTTTCATAATGCAATGTCATTCCATGATAACTTTTTTTCTCCCTGGGCAAGAGTTTTTTATTGTAAAGTCTCCAGTTTGAAGTTTCTTCCTCCTCCAAATTACTCAAACCTCTGCTTTTCAAAGTAGCTTTTAATTCCCAAATTTAAGGTAATTGTAGTGGCTAGAAACAATTTAGAAATATCGAGAACTAAAACATTGGGAAATTGTGTAAACAAAGTGCTCCACTTGACCCCTAACCTTACTGCTCTATTCCAGATTTTCAGTTCACAAGTATGTTTCAGATTTTGACTTTCTGGCCTCTGAGAGAACAAAAAGGTTTTTCCAGTACTTTGAAAATCCTCACAAACTAAGAAAATATTTTCCAGCCTAGACCTAATGCTCTTCTCCCTATGTAAATCTTAGTTTTTCTCCAGTGGCACAGGATGTTAATAAAAGAATTATTTTGACATTCGGGAATATTCATAGACTGTAGTTGCAGTGGACATAAAGGAGAACAAAGAACAAGGGAGATGGTGCCAGAGTGCATCTCCTGTGAACCTCAGTCTTGCCTGTTTCAGTATTCTCTCCACCCTCAGTAAGTTTTTGCTAGAGTCAGTATGAGAAATCTCCCAAGGCACTGTTGCTCCAGCCACCCAAGGTTTTGGTGGAAGTTCCCTTTGTCTTTTACATTTGATCCAACACAGATCAACCATGAAGTGCAGATCTTAGTTAGGCCAGCCTCACCCACAGACTCATTACTTGCTCTGAGTCAGATCCCAAATTTTAATGCCAAATCTTACTCGGTCAAAACTCCCGATTGACTGCCAGAAGACTTGACTGCAAAGTATGTCTCTGCCATCACTCATAACTCTTGCAAAATATCCATGACCTTAGAAAAAATACTGGGTGCCCTTTTAGACTTAGAGAAATCCTTCTTCAGAAGAGAAGGATTTACACCACCCTTGCCTCTCCAGCTGTAGTAGAACACCAAAGCCAGCCTCTCCAGCTGTCCCAGGCCTGAGTGAAAACAGGAGAGGATCACACAGCCACAAAAATTTTAAGAACTCCTCAGGTCAGTTGAGTGTTGCCTCTGCTCCCCTCTCACTTTGCTACACTGGCTATTATAACAAAATGGAGAGCCATCTTCCAGCTAGAGACATACAAAGCAAGGAAATCCTGCAGAGGCTGCTGTTCACACACTCCTCTTTGCTCAGGGGACTACTGCCCCTTGAAATTCGTCATGGACAAAACTGGCAGAGACAAGGATTAAACTGACCTTGCTGCAGCCATTTAGAATAAAGCATATAACATAGCCTGTGTTTTCTCCCTCAGCACTCAGAAGAGACGTAACCTCAGGAAAGGAGAGATTTCATTTAAGAAATACCATCTCCTTGTCCAAATCTAGGCATGTCTGGGAGACCAGCGGAGGCAGGGCTTTAGGCAACACCCTGACATCACCCTCTAGTGGGGACAGAGATGATGCCAAAAGGTGTCTCTGGTGCAGGACCCCTAGTCTCCACTCCTTGCCCCTAGGCATGCCAATAGAAATCAGTCCAGAAGGGGAAACAAATTCGACTCCAAACCAAGGGCACCTCTTGGCACAAAACCAGCCAGATACAGAGGCAGTGGTGGGCTGCACTCAATGAAGGCACATAAACAACCTGCACACACTACAAGCTGCACAGACTGGGACAGAGTGGGCCACCATGGCTTGGATTGCTGTCAGTAGACTAGACCTCATCTCTGAGATGTCACAAAGAAGATCTGCCACATCTATCTCCTCACTGAGCATGACTTTTGCTTACAAGCTCAGAGCTGAAAGCCCCAAGTGCGATGGGACAGGGTGTGATGCAGCAAGCATGAGCTCCGGAGACCATCTCATGAGAGCAGCTTCTCCAAGGCAGGACACACTATTTCAACAGCTAAATGTGGCGGGGAACAGGTTGGTTGTTCTGGCATCTCATGCACCTCATTAATCCCAAAGAAGGAGCAGAAACTGTAAGTGACTTTAGCAGCCGCCTAGTGCTTTCATTTCTCATCTCCCCTAGTGCCTGCACTACTCACCGTGCTCTCTGCAATGACTGGAGCTGAGTCATGAGCGGGCTGAACCTAAACAGACTGATTTTCATCCCTGACTACAGCAGATCTCAAGGCAGTGAGTGCCACCAAGTGCTGTGAAGCATCTGTGTGAGGTTTAGAAGCAAAGAGTTCTATGACACCTAAGTGTGGAGAAGTGTGTTTCTCACAAGAGTGGCCAACCATACCCTCCCAAAAACATTCATGAGACCCCTGAAGAAGGCAGCTTAAAAATCACTGGATTTATCAGCATAACAGTAATGTTTCTGGGATTATTTTTATTTGCCTTCTGGTTTGGGGGCTTTTTAGATCATATTTATGTGTGTTTTTTTCTGCAACCATAAAACCTAAAAACCCTGTTGAGATTTTTATTGTTCCCATGAAACCAGGAGCTGGAAGTTCACAGAATGTTCATGGGACTTACGGTAAAACTCATGATCTAAGAATGCTCATGGCTTGTATGCAAGAGACTGTTGTGTTGTGCTAAGCAAATTTAGTCTGTACAACAATATGTGAAGGGAAGTATGTGAGGAGGATGTTGTAAGTTAGTATGACATGTCTGTGGGGGAGATGATGGCTATATAGGGGATTGTTGTATTTTAGGGCTGTAAGTACATCTCTGGCAATTGTGTTTTCTGAAGTGTGCCTGGTATTTTATTTCTTTTCAGAGTGCAGAAGTGTATGAAAATAGTTTGCTAGCATTTTGCTGGCTGCATACAGGAGGTGTTACAGGACTCAGAAACACAGACAGGTATTTGAGGAATACATGGCTCAGGCTGTGACAAAGGATAGACACAGCTGGACTTGGCCTTTGGGTTAATCCAGACATTGACTTTTCTCCTGTGTGCTCACTGAACCCCAATCACAGAGAGGACTGAATTTAGCTGAATCACAAAGTACTGGCTGGTGGTAGATGAACTTTAAAGCTAGAAGGTAAAATACCAGAATCAGCTATTTTTGGTTATTCTTTACCTTTTTAGTCCTCAGTGCTGGCAAATTCATGGCTTTCTCTAGTAGGCCCCGCTGCTAATAAGGACCCACTGATGCAAATTCAAGGCACTTAGAGTCTTACAAGTCCAAGACCTGTCAGTATGCAGGTCAGCCCTGTCTCCCACACTCTCCACATTTCAGCAGCTCATACATGCTGTGTACCACACAGGCACATCCCTCACGATAGCACAGCCTTGATTTGCAGGGGCAAAACCTGTCATAGCCTCACTGAGCTCCCAGAGCCTCTGCTGCCAAAGACAGCATTGTGCTGCTGGAAGGCAGTCATCACCACCATGCCAGGCTCCCCTGCAAGCTCAAAGATATAGCTACTGAGGCAGTTCTGGAGTATTGGCTGCTCTGCATCCCTGCTGCCCTGCATAGCACCACGGGCATCAGCAGTGGTGTCACAAATGGAAACATTCAGCTATCATGACATATTGTAATCCTTTGGAGACCACTTGAACTTTCAAATGAGTCTGCCCAAGTGTTCAAGCCACAGAGTCAGATATCTGGTTACATTTATCTCAGGGACATAACTGCATTGATGTTATCAACTGTTAAATTGCTCGATCATTTTTTAATACACCTCTAACACAAGTGACCTGGCGACCCATCAGCCTCAGCAAATACCACAGGCAAAATATTTCAGAAGTCCCTTGAGAAACCCAGTATTCAGTGAACTGTCCCAGTCTGGTTTTCTGGGCTGGCTCTACAGTTTAAACCACTCCGTTGTGTCAGGGCTCACTCAGCTCTTTGGAAAACCTGTCCTCAGAAATGCTTAGCTCATCTTCCTGTTGAGACAGAATACTTGGTCATTTATCACTTGTCTTCTCATGGTTTTCTGCCTGAGGCCCAGCAGCTCACTTGGAAGTTAAGTCCTAATTGTTTTTCATCTCAGATTTCTCAGCTAAGTATCTTGGGGATTTTTATGGGAACACATAGAAGTGACCATCAGGAACATAAAATTACCCACCCAAGATTTAGTACCCTTCTAGGCATATAATAAAAAGGACACTGTTGCTAATTAATCACCTGATTAAGGTTCTGGGCTTGCAGGTCTCATTTTTTTCTACTGAGATGAGCTTTCTTTCACTGTCTGTCAACAGAGCTGTACTTGAACCCTTGCTCAGCAGAAGCACAATATGGTGCTCTTCATGGACATTGCTGCAGGGAAACGGTGGCTTCATATCCTGCTGACCTAAAGAATCACATGGGGATGCCAGCTACCACATGGTGAACTGATAGCAATAACTTAGAAATGTTGTAACAGATAAACTATGTTAAATATTAGAAGAAATTAGACTTTTTAATATGCACAACATTCCCAGAAGCTTCATCAAGACTTTACATAAAGCTTGCAGGGCTGAATGGTGAAAAATAACTATATTTTTTTTCTTTTAGCTTAATGTTTGATTCTGGCCTTGCATCAGGAGCTGAAGCAGAAATGTCAAAAAGAGTATGAAATTATGCTTCAGAAGTGGGCATCTCAGTTATGCAGGCAGATCTCAGGAAACAGGGCTTTACAGAGCTGGGGACAGAGTTGTTCTGGTCCACTTTAGGTTAAGAGCTCAGTTTGCAATTCTTAATTACCAGGGTGGCTGTGCCAAAGATAGGGCAAAAGAGTTTAATGCAGAAGCAATTTTCCTGTGAGTTACTGTTTGTGGGATTCAATCATTTTACTGGTCAACATGGAGTGGCTCTCAAGTGATCTCCTTAAACTGACAAGCAGCTGTTTTTCAGCATCAAAAAAATACAATTACAGCAAAATTCCAGGCATGACCCTTTCCACATGTATTTTAGCTCCTATATAAATCCTTTTGGCAGCATCAGATGGGAGGAAAAGGTTCTTTGGTCAAACAGTTTAAAACTTATTGTTTTTTTTAAGTAAATACTTGATAACATCTATTTAACACAAGCTCTCTGTGAATACGTGTATAAGGAAAAAAATCTGTGTGAGAGAGATATAAGACTATAACTAAAGCTGGTTTGCAAATTTCCGACTAAACAAAGTTTCATCAGTAAACACTGCTTCCTTGTACATTTCATCTGAAGCATCTCACATTTGATCAAGTTTCACTGAAGTTGAGACAAAGCTAAGGTTTAACAGATTGACAATGAAACAATTTTGCACTGCTAAGCAGCTCAGACGACTTTCATTTCTCAGACTTGTTTTCAAGTCTGAGAAAAGAATTTCCAGTACACGACAGTAAAGAACAAACTGGAAACTGAAAACGTACACCTCAGAAAGCTTTCTCAAGAGCCAGCAATGCTGACTTTTGGTAACACTTACTGATCTCATTTTCAGTTGTGATTTGAGAAGTTCCTATCTTTGTTCTCAATCCCTTGGAAAGATATTATTAAACAGAGACCAGTTATAATAATAAAGTAATTGCAAATTATGCCAGAAAAAGTGAAAAAAGGCAACTGGGAAGGCAGGGAGGAGAAGGAACAAAAAATTTCACAAGTAGTTTCAGTTCTCACCTCTTCAGTATCACTGTGCAGAACCAAGACAGATTCTTGTGTATTAAATGGAAATAGCTGCAAGCTCTTTGTTTATTTGTATTTATTTTTGAACTCTGACAAAGTGGTCGCTGATCCCAAAGACACCACAGATCCCAAAGAAGACACCATAGCCACTTTTTTTAGCAGTGACTGAGAATTTAGAGGGGCATGAAATCTGAAACATATCCCAGATACCAACTTTGAGAAAGTACTGAAAAGCAATGCTCTGGAAATCAGCGTCATTGTAGTTTTCCCATTCAGAAACTCAAACACCAAGGCATTCAAAATCACCACCACATGGACTCTTTATAGTCCTAAAAGCTCATTCCCTAATTAGGTTGATGCATAAAAAAGTGGTCATTTTTCGCTATTTTTAGAAACCATTTTCTAAATACTAATTCAGTTAATTGCCTAACCAGATTCTGGGAAATCACCTCCCTCTTAGCCATCTTAAACACTGACAAAAACAACTTTGCAAGAATTTGCCTCAGTCACTCTGGAAACTTTCAAAACTATTTCATGGAAATCAACCCCAATGCTATCATTGTCACTCTGCATCATATATACGTGTGTGTGTGTGTGTGCGTGTGTGTGTGTGTTCATGTATACACATGGTGCCTGAAAGAGCCAAAATATGCCAAAGGCCACTCTGGCATTACAGAAAGTCTTAGATGCTTATGGAATAACTGTGAAATAAGAATTTTTCCTCTCAACATATCTCAGTATCTATATCTGCACTTTTAAATACTATTTCAAGCACTGATGATGCCTGTTTGTGTGTGCAATACATTGTGCTTTGTTTTCTTTTCTATCTGGGTCATTAACTGGAATAAGTCAGCTCATGTGCAAAACATCTGTTTTTCGGTAAAGTCCTGCTTTTCCTCAGCTTAACAGCTGCATTGATTGAGGCATAAAGCTGTTGCCGAATTGTTCACAGGCAATGTGACACATGAAGAACAGCAACCTAGACTCCTTTCCAACCTTGGTTGCTTTCTTTCTGGAGCCAAGTCAGAAAAATTAGCCTTATGAATGATTGATAGCATGCAATCAGCTGCTTCCAGGACTATTACCATCCCTAATTCAATGAGGGAGGAGGTGATTCAGTCTTGTTTATACTGTTGAAATCTGGCTGGAGTGCTTTGGCTAGGCTGTGAAAGCTCAGTTCAGTTCATTTGGGGATTTATGTTAGCATTTCACACGTTCTGGGAAACTTCACTCACCCTGTAGATAGTGCCTCTGGCTCTTGAAGTTAACCTGTGCCATAGAGTATCTATAATAACCACATCATTATCCAAGGTGGCTTCCATCTCAGTTCTAGTTTATGGCTAGTGTTTATTATTTGTAGGGCACCACAGGTGTTCACAGCATGTTTTATGCCCATGCACAACATGGAATCTAGGATCAGTGTGGGTCAGGGTAGAGGGGAGAGGGAGGCTGGGATGTGAAATCCTGGAGTGCAAAACATTTTCGCTACAGATAGGTTCAGGCATTACTCTTCACTTTATTAAGTTTTAGTTACACTAATGCCATTCAGGACAACTAACCTCTGGACTCACCTTGTTTATGCCTGTCTCTCACCATGAATAAAAAAGGAGGTGAAGGCAACAGAGATCCTAATTTCAGTATCTCAGCCCAGGGTCTTTATTTGGGCTGAATGGATGTGGGATGTAGCACTGAGGTGCCTGCAGGAAGACAGGATTCCTCTGAGAAAAATCAGTGGAACTACAGATGATCCCAGTGTAAATAGAAAGATGGGGGAGAGAAACAGAGAACTCCCAGGAACTGTGAGTATCACAGCAGAGGTTGCAGCACACCAATATTCTTATCAGGCAGTCAGCTCACATCAACAAGAGCTGGCCTCTGCAATCAAGGGCTTTTTGATGTAATTATGGTAGAGAGTTTTTGCTCAGAGAAGCCAGACTAACCAGAAGTCATATTTAGACTGAATTTAAACCATGCTGTTCCTCTAAATGCAAATATGAACTAGATGTCCCCTAATAGCAGTGCCTTTAACCTTTCAGGAAGCATGAGGAAGCTGCCATCTGGCTGGCCATCTGTCTTTCAAAAGGTGCATGCATAGGTGAGGAAGCAGGAAGACTAGGTGACGTATGACACTGCTGAAGCCCCAAAGTATTGGTGACCTCAGTGCTTTTAAGGTCTGGTTTTGCCCCACATGTATTCTCTCACTGTCCCTTGCCTGTGGAGTTAGCAGCCACATGCACAATTACTGCTGGGTTGGAGGTCCTCTCCCTTTTCCTCCAACATTAATGAAATTGCAAGAGGATATGGCTGTACAAGTCACACTTGCTGCCTTGCTTTGGCAAAGTTTACAAAGGTGTTACCTTGTGAGGCTCCCAGTTCAGTACCAAGTGGAGGAAAAGCCTTTGAGGTTGCATTTACTATTTTACCTCCTTGGATAATGTTATGTCTTCTGGCTGGGAGTTGGAGAACAGCACAGACAGAACCAATTAGCCAAGCTCTTCCACATCTGGCACCCAAGTATCTGCATGCTGCCATAGCTAAATGGCATTTGACCTGGGAGCCTGATCTTCCATAGACAGCAACTTTATTAAGAACAGCTCAAGGAAATCCCCCATTCCCCTGCCCTGATCTGTGCTGTGCTAAATTGCCCTCTGTCACTCCTCTCAGTCACTCCTGACAAGTACTGGATTGGTTACCAGGCCCTGGGGCACACACAAAGCCATTACAATGGATTTTACTGGCATACACAGCCTTCTCTGCTGTTGCCTATTGCCATCTTTCAGCACAGTGTCATGGGATGTTTGTGTAAAGGACTTAAAAATGCATTTCTCTGGAGGTTCATTTGCACTGTAACATCTCAGACTTTTCTCTACCTTTTCTAACACATTCTGTGGGATTTGAAGTGTATAAACCAACAAAGAGTAGTTTATGAGAACTTTCCTGCAGCAGCATGTACAGCCAAAATTTCTTGGAGCATGGAAGCTTTTTTGGAGGGTATGAGTTTTGTTTCTTGAAGGGCTTTTTGTTGTTGTTGTTCATAGCCTGCTTAGCCCAGATTTACGTGGCCTTTTACATCTGAGTGAAAGCAAATGCCCAGAATGAACCAAAACATTTTCATGGGGGAAGGAAAAACTCAACTATGTAGTTTTGATATGATTGCTAAGTATGACGTAGCAGAAGGCTCAGGAGCTACACATCCAAGTCATGTTAAAAAAAGCCTAAATATGCATGACTCTGCACATACAGACTAACTACAGTCATCTTGTCAGATGAGATACCTTTCCATATTGCCCAACCATAAATAGCACACACAAAAAGAAAGTGTTCTATTAAGAGGTGACCCATTCTAATTACATCTACAACTCTACTGTTGCAATACATTGAAGTCCATCTTGTTATTATTCTTAATCTATTCTGCTCATATGACAAGTGCAAACTGGGACACACAGGAAGAAAAAATTACATACCTAAAGCCTGAAAGACTGTTCAAGGCAGAAAATTCACCTTAGAGGCTTAAAACACTGGTCTAGCCTTCTCTGCACTAGACTGGCAGTTGTCTCAACAAGCTTCACCTGCAGATAAGGACATGCATGTCCTGTATGTGGAGTAGATGATGAGTTTGCTGTAATACAATTGAGAACAAGAGAGACACTCTTAGAAGTCACTTCAGGCTGGATGCTAAAGGATTCAAGATTTGGTGCTGAATCTCAACTACCGGGCCTGAAATGAAACACCACCTGTCTTTTGGATTTTGCTTGTTCTACTAGGCTGCTCCATTCAAACATGTCACTCATTTCCAAGGTCATCTTTGTCTACAAGTTGATGTCATTCTCCTTACAAAATGTGAATTTATATTCTAAGAAGAGAGAAGTTTCAGTATTGTTTTCTGCTATGGGTAGACTACCTTAGAAATACAGCAGTAAGAACTATTCATCATGAACTGTCATTGCAGCTGTACTATAGATTCATGATTTATATCAAGTTCCTCAAAGTTTGTGGGCATTTTCAAGTGATGTTCACACACCACCCCCTCCACCCCCACCCCAAACTAGACCTGAGTAACACTGGATCAATTTATAGATTCAGGTCAGAACTAGAAGAAATTCTCTCTTTTGACCTCAAAGAGTTGATTTTGTGTATGCTTAACCCTCAGACCATGGATAGGCAGATCAAAACCAAAGCAACAGAAACCCTTTCACCATGAATCTGCATAACTTTCCCTGGGAACTGAAGGAAAAAAAGCTTCTGGTCATTCAGAGCAAAAATGGGTCAGGATCAACAGTGTTAGAGGAGTGGGATGATGCAGTGGTTTATTAATCACCCTGGGATCCCAGACATGTGCCTTCATTTTCCAATTGTAGAACCACATAATGGGATTTTCAACTACTTCTTTAGATAGAAAAGACATTACAAGTGTCATGTATTCTGAATACCAAACTTGCCACTGGTGAAGGAGCATTTTAACATTGCTTCAAATCTGTAGGGGCTACAAGGGCAGAAATTGTAACAATCAAAATGGGATGAGAATACTACATGGAGGTGTCATAACGTATGTCTTCATTCAAATTTTCCACTTTAGAATATTAAGTCTCTGAAAAACAGAATGTGCAGAGGCAACTTTGATGATTAAAAGACTAATTAACATATATTTGGTGTTCAGAAGAAAGGATCACAACAGATTTTTTTTCCCACACATTTAGATGAATGTTTAATTCTGCCTTGTACTCTGCTTTCGGTTGTTAATTCATTACAATATTTACATCAGCTGGAAAATCAAAAAGCAGGTACATTTACTGAGACCATTTTTCAGGCAGATATAAAAATAACAAAACTAAATTGGCAGAGAAGCAGCACTAAGCAGAGAAATCCAGACATCCACCCTGTGGTTACTCTAGTCTTGCACTGTCTGCTCTGGTTCAGAGCAGAGTAGAGGACTGAGAGAAGGACTTAGGTATCATTTTGACAATCACCTATGAGGATTCAAGGCTCACACATGTCCCAGTTTTAATTTGCCAGAAGGTGTTTAAAGTTCTCAGGACATTTAGGATCTAATATTTAGGGTAATATGAGCCTAAGTCACTACAGAAAAACATCATTAAGAGTGTTTTCTGTCTTTAGATCCAAGAGCCTTAAGTTCTGGGAATCTTTGTCCCATCAAGTTTTCAGCAGTTCTCAGAAACTTAGGAACAGAAGATACCTCTAGCTACCACCCCAGACAGAATGATCGTCTTCTTTCAAGACTACAGCTTCCATGTGAGAAAAGAAGTTTGAAGTGAGACCCATAACTTGAGGAAACCTCAACCTTCAAGACAGCACTCTTAGGTCAATAGAAACATGGATGCAAGCAGTGGGAATCTGACCCTGTGTCATGGGAGCATCCTGTTACCCCTGGAGACTTGAGTAGAGAAATGAAGCTACCCTTGGTATCCAACAGCCCACAGATGGAGCCCACTTACTTTGTGGGCTGCCTAACTGGCTGTATCCTCTGTAAACCTAATATCTTTAGTCCTGAGAATCAGCATCCCATTCAACCTCTTCCCCATGGGAGAGAGGTCACCCCCAGAACTCATACCTCTGACAGACAAAACAAAGAAAGCTGAAAGACTCAACTGGTTTGAATACATATATAATAACATTTTAAAAGAAAGAAAAAAAAAGGAAAAGAAAAAGAGAAAATAAAAAAAGAAACAAGACGCAAAATTCAAATGTTGGATGTAAAAAGTAGCTAAACTTTATTTTACCCGATCCATAATGCAGTGAAACCTCTGGCAGCTTCTTCCAAGGGAGAGGGACTCTTCATCGGCATTTTCTGCAATTTCTGCTCCTAGAAAAAGGAAAGAATCATTGGGCTATCCAGCTCCATTCACACTCTAAGAGAACTATAAGAGCTAAGCTCTTTCTCTTCATGAAAATTATGTATTTATCTGTGCCTTATAACTGACACTGACTAAATGATTGGGAATGATGAAATCATTCAGCAGGCTAAATCTGTTTCCCCATCTTGATTGAATGGGCATTATTTTACATGCCAATGACTGCAAGGAAACATCCCGGCTTGATTAGCTGTGATTGGGCAGAGAGGTCAGCTGGTTTTTCTTACCAGCGGATACAAATTCGACATACGCTGATTATTCATGGAGAGCAATATATTCATTTGCAGGTGGTTTGTACAAGCTGATGTCACTGAAAATTTTCCTATTAAAAAAGCTCCTCAAAAGCTGAAAGCACCCAGCTGCTTTCAGATCGTCAAACAGTATTTAGCAAAGCCCTGTAAAACGACTGGTACAATCAACATCCCCATCACCACAATTGCCTAGAAGCATCCAGCTTGGAGAGGATCCACTCATGCCAAGCATGCTCAATACTGAAGAAAAAATTATTCCTGACTCAAAAGTCTTGTCTTCAGTGGTGCTTCCAGTCTTCCTTTTGATGTGCTGAGGCTCTTAAATCTCCTTGATCAAAAGAGCTGATTGAATCTGTTTCTCAGTGAAAAATATCTGGTATTGGAACATACATAATGGATGGAAATTTAATACAGATTGCTTCTCCTCTCCTTGTGTAAGAGCACATCATTCAGAATCACAGTGTTAATATCCAAAGACTAAAACACTCAAACCCAGTGTGGCTTGTGTGGGATATCCCATAAAAGGTTTCTTTAAAGTGTGAGGCCAAAAACTGAGTTAAAAATCAGATGAGCTATATGGGAATGATGGCAATAAAATTCCTCCTGCAAACCACCCTCCTCTTTTCAGCCACCCTACCCCAGGGCTGGTCACCCCCACAGCTCCCACAGTCCTATAAACTCTGCCATTGGAGACAGGAGCTCAGTTCTCCCTGAAGTCAGCAGGGTCACAACCAGCATGTGCCCATCACCCATCCCTCCCTCCCCTCCATAGGGTACACCATGCAGAGCACCCCTTGAAGTGAACAGTTTTGCCACATTAAGATCTGCAGGTTCAAGCCCTGTATGCTGTAAATAATTAGCCTTAAAAACATCCCCACAACAAAATTCACCGCCTGAGGACTTGTAAATGAGCACAGTAAAAATAATTCTCTTGCTGTCTGTAAAATGTGTTTCTTATTAGAGTACGCTCCTGACCCCAAGAGTGCCCACGCTGTAATTCTCTCCCTGCCTCTCACTCTTACACACATGCGCACATGTGCACACATACTTTGTTCATTTCTAAAGCTGGCAGCTGTAACAGTAACAGCAGTTGTAGACATTTTGAGTATTTATTTACCCCCATATGTTGGGAAAGTCTTTGGGGGTCCAAAATAAGATTCTTTGCCCTCATAGAAAGAAGAATAAATATGTTTAAAGGAATGTTACAAATTTGGCAAACATCATATCACAGCATCCATCCAGACCCTCATCAGAGCAAAGCAAATAACAGTGTGGAGATTTTATTAAAAGTACAAGAATGAAAAAACTGTTTCCCACAATTGAGGAACCTAAAAACAAAAATAAGCAAGCCTAGACTCTAGCTTTGCCTGCGGTAATGAGCTGTTCCTCCCCCAGTGGAGTGCGGATGACTGTTTGCTTCACCCTGCATTGCACTCCTTTCTCTGAGAGTTGTCAGTTGAAGTATAATTGTGCTGAATAAAAAAGAAAACGTTTTCTTCAGTAGCCAGTGAATCCTGATCCTCCCTCTGCCCTGGCTTTACATTTTCTCTAGAGGAAAAACAATGTTTTTATGGATGAGTACTTTTCCTTGCAAAGTGCCTTCTGTTCAGTTTCCCACCGCACAATGGCTGTTAAGTTTCCACAAAGATGCAACACCACTTGATCATAATGGTTCCTGGTCAGAAGTAAAGGCAATTTATCAACACAACTGGACACATAACAAACATGTAAGTGACTGTGTTCTGGGTGTAGGGAGAACCACAGACATCAACACCACAGCTCAAAGCATTTTTTGAGGAGAAAGAAAATTCTTTTTGGTGTCACTGGGATTGTAATCACTGCGATCAGGCATAAGAGGGAGACGTGGTCACATAACAGAGCAATACAGAGTTTAATTCCATCTTTCTACTGTTAACTGATAGCATGAGATCAGAATTTCCCCAAACAAAAATATGGAATAACTATTGGTTCCACAGAGGCTGCTCTGATTTATGCTGAAGGAAACAAAACACTGTCTGGCCCTAAGGACCTTAGATTTTAAAGAGGGCTTATTAGAATGCAGCCACAGGAGAATAAAAGAAAAAAAATGGAGAGAGTCAGGTTACCTGCTCTTGATAGTTACAACCCAAACAAGAAGTTCTGGGATTGGTACTGAATGCACAGCATGAGCTTTAAGACACATGCTCTGGAAGACTCAGATTAGGTGATCAGTGATTCCTTCCAATCTTAAAACATCAAAAATATGTGATGAAACTAGAGAAACCAAGGGAAACGTTTTATGAAAGACCCTTAGCTTAGTTCCTCTATATTCCTTTCTATTTTCTATTGGTTCACTTTGTCACTGCTGTACTTTGAATGAAATGAAGTGTTCTTCAGCTCATAAAAGAAGTATCACTAAGCATGGCTCTTGCTAATAATTCTCATCAGAACCCGTTGGTGGATAAAGTTTATTTATCAAATTTGACATTGATTTGCATTTTCAACACTTGCAGCAATCTGATTTCTGCAGAAACTGGCACCTTTACGTTGTCTTTGGAGCTGGAAGGTGTTTAAAATAATTCTTCAGACCCTGTAAACCAAGATACTTACCCCACAAGAGTATTTCACACAGAATTTTGACTGCAAGTTTGAATCAGTTATATTAAACCTGAACATTTTTCAAGCAGTCAGACAAGTTTAAATTCCAGTGGAGCCAAAACATTTTCAGCCATATAACAACCAGGGTTTAGTGCTAATAAATGTCCTTTTCCTCCTGTCTACAGTATGTCACTATGAAATGAAACTGCTCTTAAAGAATGTTAACAGAGACACACAATACATTTTACCTCCTTGGACTCCTACAGCTGTGCAGCAAGGGTATTCAGGGCTGCATTCCAGTCCCTGGTGCTTATAAAGTAGTTTTCCTTTGTTCTCAAGACCACACTTGTCTTTGATGAGGTCAAAAACATGACTGAGATGGAAGGAGCTTATAAGTGCAGCCCTAATTTCCATCATAGATGGAACTGGTAATTCTAGGCAGGTTTTGCCTCCTGAGGGTCAAAATCAGACTCTACAACATTGTAACATCCACATTCACTATCTTCTTCCAGCTTCTTCTGTCATTTCAAGCACAGTTCATCTAACTTTGTTTAAACCTGAGCTCACTTCCTACCATGGAAATAAATTATTTGCCTTTACTGAAGGTTGTTTGCTTGCATCCCTTCCCCTACACATGTGTACATGCCAATAGGTCACACCAAGCACAGAGTAAAAAACAAGAAAGTGGCAAATTAGGAGACCTAATTCAGATGCATTTGCACCAAAGTAGATCCTCAGCTGTACTGGCTGGGGATAAACAGATCAACAAGTAATCTAAACCAGAATGTGCCACTACCCAACAAATGTAGCCAAAATTTATTTCCCAATTTACTGTCTGTATCATGATGTAGTAAGATCACATTAACTCATAGTGTATTAATTAATTTGGATGAGCTTGAACCCATGGAATCTTTTGGTGAGCTGTCAAGAATGTTGCCCCAGACGTATTACCCTTTGTAACACTATAAGTGGAGAGTAAACAGAGAGTAAACTATATTGTCTCACAACAAGGCTCTAAATGCAGATGAAAAATCCCCTTGTATCCACTAAATGCATGCAAGCAAATCCTACTGATAACACTATGCAAGCTTTCAGGGGTAAATTCCTGGTAAAATATTCTACAATTGCTAAAACATTGATTTTAATGATTGAAATCTTCCAGGCTGTTATTTGCCCAAAACCATTTGAAAGTTTGATCAAAATGTTTAAGCAGCTTCCAGAGCATAAGGATAATAAAAAGCTTCTACAAAGGTATTTGCATTATTAAAATAGGGGAAGAAGGGGAGATTTGTTAATTATGGGGGGGTTTATTAAATCCAAATGCAGCAAAAGTTTACACCAAAATAACAAATGGAAATAATTAGAACTGTTCCTTGGACATGTGTATTACAGATCCTACATTTGTTGTCCTCTCCTCTAGTCAGGCCCTGAGACATATGGAAAAAACAAAGTTAAACCAGTCATATTAATAAAGCTATGAAAAATAATTGTTTATAGGCACTTAGCCAGTATGCACCTGTCATAACCTGGAACTATACTATGCTCCCAGATAAGAATGTGAGCCATGATAAAGTACAAAGGAGGTCACAGATAGCTTCGGGGAAAAGGAAATCCAGCATTTTTCCTCCTGTTCAAATCTTCAAGTAAAATAACATGGTTCCCAACTGGGAAGGTGGCTCTTTTCATTGGCAATTAGAGGGATGGTTGGTTCACTGTGGAATTCAAGACCATGTAAAGGTAACAGGTAACATGAAAAAGCCCAGGACTCTGGATGGATCAGATGCTCATTCATTCCTTGGCTATGATTGTCCACAGAGCCTACAAGGAGCAGGAAAGCAGAGGAAGCAAAGAAAGTAGAATTATAAAATACTTAAATATTCTACACTGTTAGCCAGAGGATGTGAGTTACATTGAACTTGATGTCATGAAGTTCTAATCAGCCATTTCACATGTCACAGTGAGAGCTATGGATTCAGGGAGACACATATTCTCAGCAATATTTTATTACACATCTTATGATTTTGCCCTGAGGGGGAAAGGAACTTGACTGTAACTTCAGAACCACAGTGTATACATCTATAACATGAAGATGCCCTTGTGTCATCTCCCAATCCTGTTGTATCACCTTACTACTAAGGGTGGGAATCTCCTTTTAGGGATCACAACAGTCACTCTGAGACATAAGCAAAAGTTAGGATGAACATGTGCTGGGGGCAATTAGAGAGAACAGCCAAAAGTGGTTCATAAAAGTGGTCCATGGGCCACTTTGGCCCTTCGTCAAAAACTTCTAAGTATGGAGAAATCTCAGACCCATCATTTCCTACTAAAGTTATACAAAAAGATTTTTCCAAGTGCTTTAATGATCTCCTACCTGTTGGGACTAGAGCAGGCAGAGGCTAAAACTCCAGTCTAGATTTATGACAAGTGAAATGTGAGTTTTGCAACACTGAGACACAGAGAGACCTTCAGTTCAAGAGTCCTGCATCCTAGTTCTCTAAATTAGTCTCACTTTCTTTCTGACATTCCCCAGTTGAGAGAGCTGTTAAGTACAGCATGACAACTGTTACTGTGGTTTATTTGTATCAAAACCTTTTCTTTGGAAATATGCAATTAAACAACATTTTTAGATAATGTCTCTTGTTTTTCTAATTTTTTCTTCAAAGGCTTGTAATTTAACAAATTTAGAGTATTTGCCAAAATTTATTCATTAATAAATTTGATGTGAGCAATGCACATAGTAATTCATAGTGTCTCAGGGGGGGTAGTTATTTTCTCCTAAAAATTGTTCAACTTTCAGAAAAAAATGTATTTTGAGTTTTTGGAGTTTGAGGAAGATTTCTGAAAGCAAAAGTTTCCATGGTATGAAGAGACACACTTTTTTTTTTTTTTTTTTACTGGATGTACATGATTCATCCGTTAAGGTGTTAGATGAACCAGCAGCCTGAAGTTCCCTGTGCTATTAATGAGCTAGACTAAAAGGGGAAAGCTGACCTAAAAAACCCCACCAATATGTATAGCAATATACACATGAAGGCCTGAATACTGTTTATGAGCAGGGTGTAATAGCAAAAGGAAAGGTCACTGAGAAGTGATCTTCAATTTGGCAAAATAATAAGGTATTATCAGGCAGGTCTTATGGCAGTGGATTGGGGAGACAGGTAACTCTCACTCAGCAGCTTGTGCAGCATCCACACAAGCAAATAAACCCTGCCAGCACTTAGTATAACCATTAGTTCAGGGTCAGTCTCAGAAAGGCCTGGAGTGGAACATATCCTAAGAGGACATAGAGTACAGAATCTGAATCTGAAGCTCTGAGATTCTACAAACAAAATTCTATTCTCTAGGAGAAAGATAATTTCCAAGAAAACTTCATTTCAAATTTCCCCATCAAGAAATAATGGCTTCCCTGTAGGAAAATTAGAAAAAAATTGGGCACAGGCGGGGGGAAGGGTGAGAAAACAAAGACTCGCTTTGTTCCCCATCCTATGGCTGTCCTTAAGCTCCTGTCAATTGAAAACCTGATAATTTTTTTTTTATTCTAACTTTGCCAGCTGGAACAGAGTAGCGAAGCTATGTGTAAGCATTACCTTCTGAACAGAAGTAACACTTCCACATGGAAATGAAATTATTTCAAGAAAAGTTGTTCAAGAGAAAAAAACCCTGCAATTACACCCTATTTCATTCTGGTGAAAAACCTTCATTTTTGACAGAAAGTTTTTACTTTCATTAAAAATGTTTTTTAACCATCTCTGCCTACAGATATTTTTAATATCTGTTTCACAAATCAACATGACCCTTTCTAGGGCTCATCAGCGAGGTGTGCATTATTTTGTCCAAAGCTATTACCCTTGTCCAAAGTTATTACCCTTATCCAGAGCTTTCTGCCTCAGCTCTCAAGCCGATCAGCTTGAAACTGCCTCATTTTATACTTGAATGCCTCATTTACACCAATGAAAACATATGAGAGCCATTTGTGTTGGCTCACATCATATTCTGCTCAGCACAAAAGAACTGAGGGCAATTTCACTACAGGCACAACAATGGCCAGTGTGCCTGTGATCCCTCCAGCCTGCCTTATTTACAGCCCCACACACGCTCCACCACTGCTCCAGCAGAGAACACCAGCCTACCCGTTGGGACTGTTTGCTCTCAATGTTTTGGTCTCTCCAGCAGGAGATCAGAGGCAGATCAAACACACAGGATACCCCTGCTGAAGAGAGAAAGGGCAGGAATCACCACGAAGTCACTCTTATGTTATGATCTGAGTGGGAAATAGACTCTGGGTATTTTCTCTGCAGTTATAAAAAGTTGTAAGCACAAAACATAAGGATATAAATGGAACAGTTCATGTGACAACAGACAGAGTTTAAGTGGTGAATTCCCAGTGCAGCAAAAATGTCATTTTTTAACTGCCCCAGCCTAAGACCAAATGCCATCCAAAGAAAGGCATGGCAGTGCTCTAGGAGTGCAAGGCTGACCCCAAAGTGTTAAGTGTAAGTGTTTATATCTAGGAGTCAGTAGCAGGGCTGGGAGGTCCTGAGTGGGATCCCTGAATTAATCCACCTATATCCACAGGCTACGCTAAAAACTTAGTTTAAAGATCTCAGTTTCTAGCCATGTTGGAGATGAGCTATGGGCTCAAAACAGAGGATAGGAAGAACATGAAATCAGCTGGAGTACTCTTAAGAATAGCTTCCCTCTGTACCTCTTGTTGAATAGATGGATCAATATCTTTTTTTTTTCCCTACTGAAAAAAAAATTCCTCAGTCAAGACAGGGATTGTAAACTGTGCTTGACTGGGCTCCTGCATAAGGTCATGCCACAATTCACTACCTTCCTCCCCTCTCTGATTCAATATTTGGAAGCCCTCAAGCCTTCCTGTGCAACAGGGCTGAAAAGGAAGGCACTACACTGCAGCCTGAAACAGCTCCATTTTTGTCCTTCTTGGTTTGCCCCTTGGCACAAGAAGTCACATTACAATTGTCTCCTAATTGGGAGAAATATGCAGGAAGCACCTAAGGGAAACATCTGATTCCCTTTCCCTTCCCTTCCCTTCCCTTCCCTTCCCTTCCCTTCCCTTCCCTTCCCTTCCCTTCCCTTCCCTTCCCTTCCCTT
>JAWWEE010000159.1:17435572-17671548 GCA_035221455.1 Xenops minutus | reverse complement strand
TTCCCTTCCCTTCCCTTCCCTTCCCTTCCCTTCCCTTCCCTTCCCTTCCCTTCCCTTCCCTTCCCTTCCCTTCCCTATCCCTTCCCTTCCCGTCCCTTCCCCATCCCTTCCCTGTCCCTTCCGCGTCCCTTTCCCATCCCGTCCCATTCTGTCCTGTCCTTATTTTTCTGAGGGGTACAAGGAAGAGGAGGATTGTGAAATTTTCCATTTGCAGAGAAGATTCTCTGAAATGTCCCATTTATAAGCTATCTCTTTTTGTAGTTGATCTTCCAACTGAACTAAGCATTCACTTTTATGCCTGAATCAAACTCCCAGATCTAAATATTGCCTAGTTTTGGAGGGCACCTCCCCAGGATCTGTGCCTCGCAAACATCCACTCTAAAGATGGTGAACCAAAATTTATGTCTGAGTTTCCCATGCTATGGGGGGGTCAGATTTAAATGCCAGACTCAAATTTTAAGCTTGATTCTCTTTCACAGATTAGATCCCTAAGGGAAAACCAAAGGTTCAGCTTTGTTGCTTATCCCAGCATCTGTACTTTACACAATGGCCTAGAAATCACAACAAGCTTGGTTACCCCTTGGCACTGAAAGTTTTCTGTTGGAGTTAACACAGGAAAGCACCCAGAAATGGTCACAAACCAAAACCACAAAGGGCCTGCCACAGGCCTCACAAACCTTGGTTTTGTACCGAGTTAATAACATCAACATCACTGAAGTTATGCATGATTTGTAGTCTATAAGTGAGAACAGAAGCTGGCCGTCTGTGCAGAGAAGCTAAATCCCTTTAATTATTAAAACATATCCTACTGCTCTTGAAAATCCCATTGCTGTTGGAAAAAATACACTAGTAATAAATGTATGCTATACATCAAAGTCCTCTTTTGTAAATATAGTATTCGATTTTTTTTCCTTTTTTCTAAAAAAAAAAATAAAATTGCCTGAGGACTAAATTAATGTTTGATCTGTTATCTTAGAAACATTTTGGAGTGGCATATTTATCTGCTGTTTACATTCTTCCTCCTAGTACAGCAATGAATAATTCTTGTTGATAATGGGAAATTATTTAATATAAATGGTTGAAGGGTCCTCTTCTGATGTCAGTGGGAGATTTGGCTGGGTGGTAAAGACATCATTGGAGAGGAGTGCAGTAAAACTCAGAGAGGCATTCCTGCAGTCCCAAATGCATTTCACAGAGTGCCCATGCAAGTTGGCCCATCCTGGCCTTTGGAGGTGAATAAAGCTCAAGTCCTCTTTCCAAGGTGTACAGTCTTGGTTGTGAAAACGGCAAATATGCAGTTAACTCTTACTTATACATGTTAGAAATTCATGGGTTTTTTCCAAAGAAGCCAATGTCCCAAACCAGTATAAACACCAGAGCTGAGTATTTGCTCTCATTCTGGTGAAAACGTGCCTTGGCTTAGAACTACACAGAGGTCTAGTCACAAGCAGCTGGGGTTCCCAGCTCCCCTCCCAGCCAGTTGTGCGGACTGCATTTCTGGCACACAGATCACAGACAACTCTCCTGGCCCCAGAGTTGAGCCTGGCCACCTGCATGGGCTAAATTTGCCTGCAGAGACGGGAGACAAGAGTTGGGGAGTGCTCAGCCTACAGCAGTAGGGCTTTTGCCATCCAAATCGCACCAATAATCTGGACTCTACAGGGGAAACAATATGAAAGGTTCCCCCTTTACTAGATGTATCTGTCTTACTATGTCCTTGCATACTCTGCAGGCAGCAAGCAGGCAGATTTTTGTCCCCATGTTCCACCACAAATTTGCCCACTTCATGCCATCATTTCTCCTACTGAAAATAGAGTCCATTCCTGCCCTCTGCACTGCCCATTCTGCCCCAGGGCTGTTGGGACGGCAGGATGGTGCCACTGGCATGGCTCACAGCCCCTGATGCCTCTATGTGCTGCACCTCCCCACTCCGTTCCCGCAGTCCCAGGCACAGAGCCAAGGTCCCACTTTCCCTCCTGCAGCGCACCACGGAGGCCTGGCCAGCACTGCATTTATGTAATGCTTCATAAGCAAGACTGTCTAAATAAGCAATGTGAGCACAACATCTGTTACCCAGCCCTGCCCATTGTTTTCATGGAGAGCTTCAATCAGCAGTCCACTCCACCCAAATTCAAATTAATGCAAGGATACTGAGTGCACATTTCTGCTTGGACCATGTTTTACACTGCAATGATGCAGGACAGAAATTAGAGACCTGCATGGGTGTAGACAAGAAATATGTTCTTGGACATCCCATGGGCCTTAAGCTCTGTATCCCCCTGATGGCTTCCAACCCATTCAGCTCCTCTCATAGCAGAGAGCACTGACCTGGGCTTTTCTAGGGTGTCTGAAGGGAAGGGGCCATTCCTTCTCTACCCTCCCAGCCCACTGATGAAGACTCCAGGGCACCATCCACTAGCCAGGGATTTCTGGAGTGCTCTGAGTTTTAGTCACACAATACTCTGCTCCCTCTACACTTGCAGGACTTATTTCATGAAGAGTTTTACCAAGGTTTGCTGGGAAGATCTCTTGCCATCATAAAATGCTTGGTTCTGTCCTTGTCTGCTCCATCCCTCTGCCATGCTGGACTCCTTGCTTGAGTGCTGCCCGACCTTTTCTCCATCTGAGATGGATGAACATGAAAAAACTATGAACTACAAACATATAAGCTATGAAAAGGCATGGGGAGATGATAACAGCTCTGCAAATGATCCATCTTCCATCTCGCTATATCAGACACTGAAGGAGCTTTAAGGTAAGGCAGGAGTTCTCCTTAAGTAATCCTCTTGAAAGCAAAGTGTCACACCTGAAGCATGTATCAAGGGTCTTCAGAGAGTCAGAAGAGGACACAAGTGCTTTCCCTGCAATCTATTCTGATAATTGGTAGCTGGGCAGGTCTGACAGGACCTTTCTGGAGATGCTGGTCTTCCTCTTGACTCAGAGACTTGGTGACTACTTTAGATTGGATGACAGGGCCGAAGTTGGGGGAAAAAAAAAAAAAGAAACTCACATTGCAGTGTGAGTCTTGCTAAGCAAAGCTACCAGTGGTGGACAGAAGCCTGGAAAGAAAACCTGTATCAGGTTTCAAGCATCATGAATGTATCCCCTCAAACCAAGCCCAGGTATAAATGTTCCCCACTTAGGCCTTTTTACTTCACACTACAGTCATTACAAAAATCTGCTACTCCCTGCCTGATCAGATCTGCAGATGAGGAGACCCTCCTGTGTGCCTTTGCCAAGTCTTTGCACAGTTCCCATCTCTGAATGTTCAAGTAATTCAGGCAACTCTTAAATCAATCTATAATAAAACCAGTTTTGGTTGGCAGGACTTTGCAAGTCTTCCATGAACTTTCCTGGTACCCATGGGGCTGAACTGAAAGAAAATCCACAATATGAGGAGAAGAAACAAATTCAGAGATTGCTTTTGCACAGCTGAGAGAGCAGGACCTATTTTGGGAGCAACTCAATGAGAAATTTGTTTATGAGACTCTGGGGACGAATAGAAGTTATGTGTTATAAACCAAAATAGGTCCTTTACCCTCTTCCTAAATACAGTGTATTGAAGGCTGGAAGCACATACAATCCTTGGAGACAAACCACGGGAACAAGAACAAAAAGAAGAATAAAGCTCTGCCCACCCACCCACCCCTGCAGCAATAACCTTCTGTGAGATACCTGGTGCCCCAGGGCAATGGTTAGGAGATTGTCCAAATGGACTATGGTCAGGGTAAGAGCCTTGGCAGTCCAAATACTGCTATGGGTTGAAATACGGACCTACAGGGTGGAGTTTCAACTAGAGACAGTCGATGCCTTGTGCTCCTGGCTTCCATGGTTCCCAGGGTGGCTGGAGCCAGCTGCCTTCAATCCTATAAGAGATGCATGCAGGGACAGCTGCATGGCTCTGTCTTCAGATGATCAGGCTGCTAGCCATTTTGGCAGGCAGACTGTGCCATGATTTATGATGCCAAATATTCATCAGAGAGAATACAGTGAGTTCGTCGTGAGAGAACCAGTGGCTGAAAGTTTTGCTGAAGTTTTTATAACATCTGGGTTTTTAAGCATCATTATTGCATTTGCATCTTCCTGAAGCCTTACAAAGCAACAAACTGGCAATCCAAAGTATACATCCATATCATGTCTATACACATTTACATATTCTGCTTCATATTATTGAGATTAAAGAGATCCTGATGCTAAGATCTACATCACATGTCCCTCTCTTATTCTAGACCAGATCATATCTTCAAAGGAACTTCACAGCTCCTGGCAAAATTAGGTTAAATAGGTTGGACTTCGACAAAAAATAGTATTTTTAAAAATATTCTAATGACTAGTTTTAAAATTAAATATCTCACTTTGAAAATGCTGAAATATTTCATGTTTACTGTTTTAATTATATTTAGGTCAGTTTGTTTTCAAAATGGAAATTTTCTTTTAAAAGGACCTACACTTGAAAGTTTAAAAAAAGGTGAAAATGTTTTAGTACGCGCAAACTAACTCAAGAACAACTCTGTTGCAGCTAGATCTGAACTTTGATGGCATTAAAATATATCTTTTTTCCCCTCAGTGTATCTGTTTACTATGTTCAATAATTGCTTATCTCAGTAACAGTGTCAAAAAAACCCCTTGTTGCTCCAGCCCTAAGGGATATTCATCCTTCAGCTATCACAAATCTTTAGAGATCTGTTCTCTAAAGAAGTCACAGATGATTCACAGAGTGAGGTCACAGCAGCCCCTTGTGAAGACCCGAGGATGTCTTAGCTCAGTCCTCTCACAATATACCATACAAAATCCTCTGCCTTTTCCACCCCTCCTTTCTCCAAGAGTAGCATAGTTATGAGAGGGAAATATATCTGAATACTGCAGATATGCAAATATGCAGAATACTGTGAAGGCCCTGATGGAATACTGGAATGGCCCCCAGTAGTAATAAAGTTGCCTTTCCAATGCACCAGTTATATCAATGACTATGGCTCAGGAAGAGCAGGAGCTGGACACCCTCCAAATGTGCTGAACAGAACACCAAGATACTGATTACAATGGAGAGGGCTCCTCATGGCCTCTGCTTCAGCAGGACAGAGGCATCTGTGTGAAGGATCACACAGAAGGGTCTTAACAGTCCCAGAACTGGAAGAGTTTGCACTCTGAGGTCCCTCTTCAAGCCCATCAATTACCCTTCATTAAAGGGGTGATGATTCTCTGCAAAATCTGATCTGCCTCTTAGGAAAAGCAGAGCTGGAGCAGTTCTCTCCAGAATACATTTCCACTCTGTTGTTTCATTTAGTCCCACAGAACCAAATGTAAAATTGTTCTAATGAGTTAGCTTGCCCAGGAGCAGGCAACCTGAAGACTATTCTTGCCTAGGCACTGGAATGAAATCTGTCTATTAAGACAAAGGCAATCTTTGTGTGCAAATTGTCAGCCAGCTTGATTCTCAGATTCCAGTTGGATTTGTAGGGCAGGGGGCTGGAAAGGAACATCTTTCCTTCCCAGTAAAGACAGTGCATATGAATTTGCACAGTTTTGCTGCCTCTTTTCAAAACAGAACCACACTTAAACAACAGATATGTATCTGGGAGCAGGAAACTAAATGAAAGCAGTCCTGACATCCTAATTATGGGCTGCTGCCTCTCCCAGCTGGTATAGCCATGGAAGGCCCCGCAGGAAGACCAGCCACCCCACACACAGGGAGCTTGTCAGTAAGGGCCAGCCGGTCCCGATGCCTGCCATTCCTGCTGTCATTCCCGGCTGTATTACAGAAGGCAGTCTCTGTCTGCTCCTCTGTGTGCACTCTGTTCTGAGCTTCTGGCAAGTTACCAGTTGAAGTCATGGTGGGAAAGCCTGAAATTTTTCCTTTCCCTCTACATTTCCCTTTCAGTTTCTCATGCTCTCCAGACAGCCACTCCTACAGCTTTCCTTCTCTCTTGCCCCGACCTGCTCAACACCCCAGCGAGGTGGTGACGGCATTCTGCCAGATATGCTGAACCTGAAAGCATCCCCATCTTGCCCAGCAATCACCCAGGGAGGGAAGCAGCATTTATCACCACTCCATCGGCCGCTGCCAGACACTCTTGCCATTAAGATGTCAAAACAGGTTTCTCTCTGGAAATCCAACAGCCCTGCAGACTTACCCTTGCCAGCAGCAGCCCCAGTTGGACATCTGTTCCCTTTCAACCTCACACGTGCACTTAAAATGCCGGTACTGTCCACTTCTTTGGGGGATTAGGCTTCTATTAAAGCTGCCTTCCACATGATTCATTGTTATCTTCTGGTGTTGATCTGATTTATGGATTGGCCTGTGCTAATTAAGGTCATAAAACTGGGAGTGGGAAAAGGCTTCCAGCGCTGTGATGCAGTTTAATGTTGGGTCATTTTCCAGCGCCTATGTTATTTCGTAGGGGATGGGAGACAGTGCAGCTGATGTGCTGTGGTCAGAAATGAGACCTCACTGGGATGAGCCCTTGCTGCCCTCTCAGTCTTGGGAGAGGAGACAAGTCACTGGGAAGGTGAAATCAACTCTGCTCAGCATTGATTCATAGGCTCCAATGAACTCAGAGTCCAAGCTTATTACTCAGATTAGGCTTGTGTCTGCAGCCCCATCTGAGACTGGAGCTCCATTCTTCTGGGCACCACACAAGTACCTTGCAAAGATGATCCCTGCCCCACGAAATCTGGCTGAGAACTCAGCTCATGGGCACATGGCATTGTTTTTTGTGACTGCAGCAAAACAAAGACAAACCTGAGCCCCACTTGTTCAGCTCAGGAGTCACCAGCAACTTAATTCTGGCCAAACGTCACTCTCTGCAGGTCATTGCTGTGCTCCAAGGTCACACAGAGCTCTGAGCTACCATGGCAGACCTGTTACTCCATTCTGAGTTGCACTGGTTGAGGCTACCTCAAGCACTGAAACCACTGTATGGATCAGAAGGTGCACTGTCACCAAAGAAGCACACAGACATGCAGACATGTAGCAACTGGCCATTTCACTCAAGCTCACACTACAAGTTCACAGAAAAGCCAGAACCCGAATGGGTACAGCCATGACTGTCCTTAAGCAATTTGACCACTTCCCACAGGACCTGTATGTAAGTCTAGCTGCAGGGATAGTGTCCTGCCATTTCAACATATGGCATCTTTCCACACTTAACTTTGGGGGTTTGGTTTGGGATACATTGTTGGGGTTGGGGAGGTTGATGAAAAAATTCTGCAAAGTCCGTAGGTTGTTGTCAATATAAAAATTACTGATGAGGTTCACCTCTGATACAGTAGCACAGACTAATGCATATTTGGCCTCACATGCTATGAAACGGGCAGAAAAATACACACAAAACCTGCACTACCTATTTATCTATCTGTAAGCTGCTACCCTTTGTTTTGCTATTTTGCTACAATTTGTGATTTTTCTTAGTTTCACAACCTTCACTTATTTACAACACACTTGCTTCTATTGGTAGCAGCAAGTTTACCTTTGGCATGCGAATCTGACTTGCCCAGAAAGGGTGATTTCTTTCTCTGTTTCACCTTCCTCTTCCAGCCAGTTTTGTTACAAAATTTCCATGAACTGGCTCAGTAATTAATTTATTGGGGCCATTTTAGCAACCAGGGACTGTATAAGTATATGCTTATTTCACTTTTATTTTAACATCAGCATTGGTCATCAGCATTGCTATTGCTCCACCATGAACCACAGCAAAACTGTTTGCTTACAAATGTGATGCAATCTTAAATAGTTCCAATGCTAGACAAAAATATTTCATGTCCTACAAATAACAATTAGAGACGGGGTTAATATTTCCATCTGAAATTTCAATTTAAAACCCCCAAACATATAAAAAAACTTAATTCCACTATTAAGTTTGCAGATTTTACCAGAGGGATATCCAAGTAGGAAAACATAAACATGGTAAATTCTTCATCACATAAAGTCTTTACTTAAAAAGTGTATGTGTGTGTATATATATATATTTTTTTTTTTTTTAAAAAAAAGGTACAATTTATAGCCTGGTTAAAGGAATTTCTGGGTGAGCTTCTGTGACCTTTGTCATGCATGAGGTCAGATTGATTATCATAATGGTTCCTTCTGGCCATGAGCTATGAATCTGTTAATTTTAGCTCAATATCCTCTTTCTCTGAGGGCTAAGCTAACTGAAATGATATCACATTTTCCGCTTAGGACTAAAGACACACACAGTCCCTATAGTTGAGCTGGCATGTCCTCTTGTACCATCACACACTAACTTCTGTGTGTATCTGAACCTTCTTTTCAGCTACTTTGTAAGTCACATTGTCCTCCTTGGATAATGAATTATTACTGATATCTCTGATGATCAAAATCAGAATACGATAGCCTTTCTACTTCACTCTCCAAAAACTGGAACATTTTAAAACAATTCAAATATTGTAAACGATTCAAATATTCATCTTCCTTCTGACGCAAATATTTAAGTTCCTGTTTGGGAGTTCCCCTTGTATTCTGTTTATGTTTTACCACAGCTTATTTATATATTTTAAGAGGACCTGAAATTCTCTCAGTCACCCCATTCCCATAGGTGTGGCTCTAGAAAAGAATAAGCAGATCCCATGATACTTAGCAGTGATGCAAAGAGCACTGCAGTTGTAGGTTATTAGAAGACTGAACAATTTTGCAGTTAAGCACGCCAATGTGTTTTACGGGTGCAAGACTTCTTGGTGGCCAGGCAAAAGCCACAAACTTCATTTCCAGATCCAGCTCTTCATATGATACTATGTGTAAAAAAGGTTCTTTTTCAACACAGATAATCCACCCGCAGTTAACTGTGAGCTGACTACTCCACTCTGGGCTGCTTAAGCTGAAATGAAAACATTTTGTGCTGGCCAGACCAGCAGAAGAACTCTCCTGCAGCTCAGTTCAATGTTCCTTTGCCTGTGGCCCTGGTGCCTTCCAGCCACTGCAGAAAGTGGAGTGCAGCACACCTAAATGCTTTGCAGACCGCATCCCTCATCTGCTATGAGATTTTTGATTTTACATTTTTTCTACTGGCACTTTCTGTAGGAAACAAGTAAATTATCTGGTCTCTTTCTCCCAAATTGGAATGAAAACTAATAATGATACATGCAGATTTTCCTTGAGAGGAAACATCCGGTTTTTACACAGTATCTACTCAGGATGTTGAACTTGAACAGAGAAAGGCTTTGGTGAAAGCAGAGAGGAGATTTTTAGCCTTATACAATATTTAATCCTGATTGGTTTCTCAACCACTTCTCCACAGAGACATCCAAATAGCTGCACTGGTACAAAGGAAAGGGAGAAAGAAGAGATGTTGGGGGCAGAAAATAGTGGCATGCAGCCAGGGCAACTTAATCCATCTCTCAGGAAACTTCAGCCTCAGAAAGGAAAGGTCAAAATGGGGTTTACAGCAGAAATGCAGACACAATATGATGATGGGGAGACAATCTGCTCTCCATAATATTGCTGTTATCCTAAGCAAACAGTAGATGAGAACGAAAAGTACCACGGGGCTGTTCTGTTGTGTTTGTGTAAGAATGCCATTTTAATTCGAGTTCACCAGTGCTTCTAAGTTAATACTTTTTTAGAGCTACATTCTCATGTGAAATCTATATCCTGGCCATTTGAATCAAGACTGCCTCAGGTCAGACACCTGTAAAGCTGAACTACAACAGGAAAGAATGATACTTTGTATTAATAGGCAAGAGACAATTCAGAGTCATAGTTTTCCTGTTGGACCTTCAACAGGCAGAAAGAAAGACTCATCATGCAATTACAAATGTCCACATTGTTATGCAATTTCTCTTGAACTTTCCCCCTTCCCTCATCTCCACATCCACTTGGAGAAAGGCTACTCAGGGAGCCAGATTCCAGGGCAAATGGACATACAACAGAACCATGCCAAATATGTCTACAAACAAACGTTTTTGTAGATTTAATCAGTTTTTAAACACTTAGACTCCAGCTTCTTTGCCTTTCCCAGACTTTGGTGTCCAAGATTTGTCTGTGACTTAATCACTGAACTTTACAGTCAGTCAGGGGACTGGGAGGAGAAAGCCTGGTCATTTGCAGTTTATGCTAATACAGAACCTGTAGATGTCCTCAACTCAAAGTAAAAACTTGCTTTTGTCTCAAAAAAAGACAGTTAGTGCCTTGACCTAAGGGTTCACCATGCAAAATGTGTGCTGTAAGTTACTAACCACCTTTATCCCAACCAATCCTTAGGGGATACTCTTATATGTACCCACATCACTTGCCAGCTAAAGTAAAGAATGCAGATAGTAACCGTGGTGAAGTGTCTGTATATTCCCCACCATCCCTGATGCCTGTGGTGAAAGCTGGCAGACCTCACTCAGAAGGAGCAGCAGTTGTGTTGGGGTGACTGGATTACACTTCCTCACCTTTCCACTCACTCTTCTCCCAGCAGCTGCTGTCACTGTAGTATGGGTGGCTTTAACCGCTTGTGAAACTGTTTGTGAACTATGGTAGTTTACTGCCTGATGCCTTAAAGGATTCACCAGATGTTCTGAAAACAACCCCCAAGAGTGGATGACACCAACAGCTGAGGACAGCAATTCCACCACCCATTCCAGACGCATCCCTGGGTATCTGTGACTCAGCACCCTCAAACTCTTCAGCTTTGCTCAGAGGCCCATGTTTTCCCAGGAGACACCTCCTCACCAATGCTTGGGTTGGAAGAAGATCAAGCACTAGCAGACCAGGCCTTGAATGTGCCTTCAGGAATGGCAGTAATGGCTCAGAGAAGTGCCAGGGACACCTTCCTTGTCCTCTATCTTCCAGCAAACAGCTAATGCTGTGCAGAAGGTAGATGCAGGGGAGGGAGATGTTGCTGCTCTGTACATCTCTGCTGCTGCTGCAGCCTAGAGGGTGTCTTCTGCAACCAACTGCTAGAAATCTCCAAGCAATTCTGCTGTGATTTACAAGAGAGCTACTAATTGCCTGGAAATGCTAAAGAATTATAGATGCTAAGACACATCTATCAGCCTTAATTCAAACAAAATTGCTGTATATTATTACATAAACTGAAGACCTATTATTTTCCCCATGCTAAGTGCTTTTTAACTGAAATCCCTGATTGTTTTTTCCAGGCTCCTCTCCAGCCCGCCACCCAAAGATTAGTGATGCATGTAGCAAAGTGTTGTTAACGTGCAGCAATGTGTGGTAGGGATTGCCCACGATTATTTTACCAATCCCCTCTGTGGTCTGATCTTTGTGTTGAAGCAAAAGAGTCTTGCCAGATTAAATTGAAGTTAAATAAGATGAAATTTTTCCACAGACCTCCCTCCACAAATTACAAATCATATACATGACACTCAATTTTGCAGGCCATAATCACATTAGCAATGCCACTGAAGTGAACACAGTGCCTTGGGTGAGTAAGAGTTACTTGCACAAAAACGTATTTCAGATTTGGTTACAGCCTAAGTTGGACTCACTCCAAAGTTAAAGTTTCATATGCCCTAATCTTGTTCATGATTTTGGGGAAAAGTTCATCTTTTTAAGAAGTGATGCCAACTGCACATCAGATGAGTGTGGGTTTTCTATGTAGAGAGCGGAGTGTTTCTAACAACTTAATTCCATTGATGTTTTATGATTATAGTCCCAAACACTGTTTTTGCAGCTGGTTGCTTAGAAGTGAAATAAAACCAAAGCACCTCTGCAAGGACGAGTCTTTTAAGCTGCACTGAATGGCAGGCATGCACACGTCTGTGGGACACTGTAAGAGACATATATGCTGAACAGAACAGGACAGAGCCAGTTCTGACATCAAACACTGTTTAATGTAGTTGAAGTCCATAGAAATGATTGTGCTGTGATGTTCAAGATGAACAGAAAGTCAGGAACCTTGTTTCCAATGTAATTTTCAGACAGTGGTGTGTCCTAGGGCTAGAGGTGAAAAGCTTCAAGCAAAAGCTGAATCTTCTGTAGGCAGTAAAGAGCCTGTGGCACACTGGGCTCACACAGAGGGGTAATTCACACCACCAGAAGACATGCCACATGATTTCAGTTGCTAATGAATACACTCATCTAGGGTTTGCTGATCCACTGAGCTCCTCTCGGGCTCTGGCAGGCTGCCCAGCAGCCCCAGCAGTCCTCATGTGCCACGCCACTGCAGAGTAACACAAGCACTGGGTCCATTGAGAGCTATCATACAGTTCCTTTGGGGTCCTTTTGTTCACAGACAATGCTGAAATAACTTCAGCCATTGTGGCCAGTATCAGTGACTGTATAGCTCTCCAGAAACAAAACCACAAGGTTTCAGACAGACTTGAGCCACAGAGCTAGTTTGCACAATGAATGTCTGCACCACACATATCCACAACAGGTCAGAGCTGAAGGGCCCCTGGAGACACATAAAACTCTCCCCTCTTCACACAGACTTTTGGTCTTAATTCACATTTTCCTAGGCTAGATCTGGTTGCCCTCTGAGGGACAAACCTAGCCCCAGCTCGCTCTGAAGCTGGAACCAGGCCCCCAGACTGTGGTCTCGTTTTCAGCATGAAATACACATTATGCTATGACATTGACATTCCCTGTGGCTTTGCAATGATGACATCTTTTCTGAGGTGCCCAGGCTTTCAAAAGAAAAAGGCTTTTGACACCAAAGAGGTGGCCAGAATTACTAGGTTGAGCTTCCAGAAAATCTACCACCAATGTCCTTCTCACACCCGAAATACTGTCTATAATACTGCAAGTAATAAGTAAAAGTTTGCTTCCTATGAAGGATTTTTGAGAGTCCTTTGGGACTACATACAGATCAGGACAATGTAAGTCTTTGGGATCACAAGGGCAGGAAACAATGAAACAATGTCAATTTTTTTATTATTTTTTAATAAAATGTATTCCATATTGTATTTCAATATTTCTATGAGACTTCTCTTCAGTTACTCATGGCCCTTAGAACACCCTCTTCACCTTCCCTAGAGGCACCTGACATTTTTAACATCAGCAAATTTGAATGTGATTTATACAATTTCTTAAATATAGCCTTTACCTAGTTATAAAATACTGCCCCAATTCTTTTATATACAATAACCATTGTGCTTATGATGACTTAAGCCATGTGTATTATTTTTAAAAAGAATTATATTTACATGGAATGTTTAAGAAAAGAATTTTCCAGATTCCGGAAGTAGAACCTCTTTCAGAACAGGAAGGAAATCATTAATTTTTACCTTAAAACCCAGCAAGTGTAATGGTTTATTACCCAGCGGGAAAAGTGTGAGAGAGTTTCTTTTCCACTTGATGAGGTTGATGTTTATATTAAGAGATTGTTCTGAAACTCTGGTGCCACCAGCAAGTGAATAACAATACTCAGATTGTGTCTCAAGCTCAAAATATTTTAGAGATGAAGTCAGTAATGTTTTGGGATAGGCGGACACATGAGGCAGAGTGAAAGACAGGTGACTTGCTCAAAGCCACCTCCGAGGTCAGTGGCAAAGCTGACCTCTTTGCTCATGGAACTCAGTGCTCCAGTCTCCTGCTGGTCTGACCGTTGTTCCTTCCTTACCCCTAAAGCCTCGGTCACAGTGTCTTTTTCTGTAGTGATTACTTTGTCCTTAGGAAACAGGACTCTCTGAGGTACTCCGTTATACTATGAGGCTCTAGTGCACATTGCCAGTAACTCAGAATTTTACAGTATTTGGAAAGTCCTAGTTAGAAGTTAAGAGAAGAGAATAAAAGGAAATCTACAGCCTTGCTGCAGCAAGACGCTGTGTTCACATCTATTCCTGTCCTCCAAGTGATCTCATTTCTGGAAATGCCCAATATGGATGCGCAAGGATGTGAGGAGGGTGTTATAATGGTGATTGTGTCTTCCCAAATAATTTCTGAATCACTCTTGCAAAGCTGAAGTGCCCCAACTGTATCACAAATCAAGAGCAAAACCCCACTCCTTTTCAGACTTACAGGATGCTGCTCAACATCTGGGAATTTGTACCACCTCAAACACCTTCTTTTGGCCAATAAAGTCTTAAGCTCTTGTGCTATCAGTGATCTTTTGACACATGTGAGTAGTATGACACCAACACTGATATCCTGGCCACATAACAATTAGGGAAGTGCTGTCTAGCCCCTTCCACATTCCTGATGGTGATTCAGTTCCCTTTGTACCCTGCTTTGCTGCACAACCTTGACAGTAAATAGGCTGCCCTGCTGTGTCCCAGTGGTGGGCCTGCCTTTCAACAGTGGTGAAAGTAATTCCTGAACATAATAGTTTTCTGTTATTTTCAGGCTTCAAAGCACTTTGAGATCCCTCAGAAGCTGGGCAGATATTAATACTTCTATAGAATATTACTCCTCCTACAGACATGCATGTACCCCTAGGACCCAAAGGCAGACATGGGGGAACTTAAGTCCTAGAACTGAACTCCAGCTGCATTCATCACCTCATCTGTTACTAGATGGACTTTTGCCAGTGGGCATTGTCAACAGAAAAAAAAAAAAAAAAAAAAGGAAAAAACCTCTAGTAACTTTCCAAACAGTATTTTAAGGCTGTGAGTTATACGCTATTTCCAAGAAAGGAGAAGTAGAAATATTTTAAGCATATATTCTGTCTTTAGTTGGACATGGGGAAGGTATGCCACTACATGACTGGTCTTCCAGTATGAGCATTGCTTTAATCAGTCAGGATAGCTAGGAGAGGGGGAGCTGCAGCCCCTTGAGCCATATATTCTCCTTTGACAAATCCACACCTTCATCAGAATACAGCAAAAAGATAAATAGTATGAAAGAAGATTTGACATTGGGCAACCCGTCACATCCACATGTCAATGACTTTAAAGGATCTACATGAAAGCAAGTTCCATGCTGGCAGTCACTCAACCCTGTGGGACGTTTTGTGTGCCTTCACCAACACCCATTCACCTCTGACTGGGGCAATGGTCTGCACGGCCCCTGATCCCTAATCTCAGCTATCAGACATCACTTTTAGAGAAGTCTCTCCTTGTTTTAAGAGCAAAATTAAGATTAAATTCAAACAGTTTCCTGAATGTTTGTGTTCCCTAAAACAGCACCTTCCCAACCTTTTCTATCCCTCACTTGCTTTATTTGCTCACAGTATGTCACTTCATAACAGGGACCAGGCTGCGTTGAATCTGGTGGTTGGCAATGTATGTATATAGTCACAGGCAACTGCCTGTGCCCTGAACTGAATGAGATGAGAACAGGAGGACAGCAAAACTGTGTGTCCTGGACCATCTGTACTGAAAAGGGCAACAAATGATTCACCTACTGTATAAGACCTTGGGATCTGTACTTCTGCAGCAATACATTTTGTTTTCCTGGTTTTTGTGAAAGATGTAGCTACTGGTTGTATAGCCAAATCAGGTATTGGAAGCCCATACACTTTTCACAATTCCTCTGTGGTATAGCAGTTCTCAGAACTGTATGCTGGCATGTCATAGGCCAGCAGCTGTGGGGGTTAGCTAACCTGCATCTTATGTATTTCTAACAACTGTCATTCAGTGTGCAAAAGAGTCACCTTCCATGAGAACAGAAAGAAATTGCACATTTGCCACTACTTACCATTGGTCCTCAAGAGGCAAAGCACCTCCAGCATTTGCTCCTCAAGGGAGCGGAGCTGCAAATCCTCTTGTGGTGACTCAGAGCAACTTCGAGCATCTCAGCTTGAAGCTCTGCAAAACATTAGTGATAGACATACCAGAGTATGACTGGACACTGATTCAGAGTTTTTGTCTGATCTTATTGTCAGTTCTTTCGAAAAGGGAGGAAAAGGGGGAAGAGAGAACTGGATTGAAGTCAAAGTCATTGCTACCCTTCTATTTCAAAAATGAGTCCAGGAAAAAGCAAGTAAGGTCAAATACACATTAAAGTAGTGAGATACAATAGCCACCAGGCACAGCTGAAGTCAGATATCAATACTTTTGCCTTCTTTTTCCCCCCTCCAAACTCAGGAATTCTTGTCTAAGCACAAATAAGTAACTAGGCAGATAAAAATCCATATTTATGATCCTTGATTCTGAGGCAGACTGAAGAATGCCAGATGCAGGGTGAAGGTGGCTGAAAATGGGCTGCTATGGGCCTTAAAGATGTCATTGCTCCTGTACCACAGATCATGCACATTCTGTTAGTGCTGCACAAGTGTTGCTGCAAATGTGGTCACCTCTGGGTTCCCTGTAACTTGCAGAGCAACCTGAAGCAGTAGAAAGTGAGATGTTTGGGATTTCTGAACCAATCTACTGCACTATTTCTGTACATGGGAGAGTACCTGATAAACGGAGACAGATCAAAATGAGGAATTTTCCAAAAGCTGCTCCTCATACCCTATTATTAAAATAAGAAGCCTTTTCCCATACCACTGTCCAGATCTGACTCGATGTGAAATCAGTGGGAAGAACGTCTTCACTTTCATTGGCAGGTCCTTGAGAAACCAGAGGGAAATGTATTTTTATGAATATCTGCATTTTTCACAGCTCTGGAAGGGACATCTCCATCTAGTGGTCAGGCCAGGGAAGAAAGGCTTACTGACCTTGCTCCAGCTTGTCCAGTGCCTGCTCTGCTTCAGGGGCTTTGGCTTCTCCAACTGCACATTCATACAGCAACATTTCTCAAACTTCCAGGGGGTCCTGTTAATGTCAGAGAAAGGCCTGGAGATTCTTGGCTGGACACTCCGCTGTGAGTTAGAGCCCAGATTCCACCCACTCAGCCCAGCAAGAGCAGGATTGGATCAAATTGTCATCTGAACATCTGGTTTGAATCCAGTAAGAGCGATGCTGTAGTGTCACACACACGCACGCACATGCACACACACTCAAGGGCTTACAAGTATCAGGCTTTGGTGACATCCAAGTGGTTTCAGAAGGTGAAGGTGTGAGTGAGGGGAAAATCTGGCTATCCATCAACTCCCAACTACTATTTGCTTGGCTTTCCTTAACAGCAAGTATAGCAAGTAATGCCAACATTAATGTCTTATCTCCTCAGCCTCCCTAAGAGGCTGTGTTGTCAGTCTCACTTTACATTTGTGGAAGCAAAGGCCAAGAGTAGCCAAAGTGAGTCAACCCAAGTCCTGTGCAGGCTAACAGCAGAACGAGGAGGTGAGTGTAGGTTTTCCATCACTCAGCCTAGCTCACTTGTTGACTCCACACTTACTGACTTGCTCTGGAGCCTGGCAGAGGGTCCAGAGCAAAGCTACAGCTCAGTATAAATGCCGTAATACAGCTTAATTCCACAAGCTTTGTGTAAAGAGGTATCCCAGCCAGGGGACACACTCGGATACCTCAACAGGAGAGCTTTGTGTTGTCACCAAGTACAATGATAAATTACCTGCTAGAAGGAGAATTTCGTCCTGAGCAGCAGCTGGGGAACAAGCCATAAAAGAGAGCTCATGTGAGTACAGAGTGGAGTGGGGCTGGGTCCTTCTGCTGAGCAGGCACAGTGCATCACCTGCCACAGGGTCCTGGCCCCAAACTGAGCATTTTGAGGGGCAGCCAAAAGAGGAGAGTGGAAATGAATACAGAGGTACAGAAAATGGCAGGACTTTATGCAATATAAGCAGACACATTTGGAATGGAAAAAGCAGCCCTAATCAAATGGAACTCTGAATTTCCCTCTAGACATAAGGTATTAAAAATAATCCCAGCCGAACTTTACCCACCTCTCTCACAGCATCTCCCAGCTGCTTCAAAAATAAACAGCTCTGTCTGGGTGGAGCTGCAGCCCCATAGGATTTTGGGCTCCCAACCTGAGTGCAGAGATGGTGAATAGATCTTCCCTGGCCCACCTGTCCAGGGGGCTCTGCCATGTACAGTTTGTGATTGCAATGTCAACCGCCCAGTGGGTAAGACAGAGTGAAATGAAGCACAAGGAGAAGGGCTCTTAATCAATGACCCTGCTGCCATGCTGTTGTCACAAGCTGCCCCTTGCAGACCCACAGCCCCTCAAGCTCAAAGATCCCTCTTTCCCTGCACCCACTGCACTGCCCTGCCCTAGCACAGCCTGTATCCCCACCCAGCCACCAGCTGGCCTCAGCCCAATTCTGGTGAGCCCTTTTCCAACAGCACTGCCAACAGCACCCTCCCAGCACCCACATGGGGCAACACCTTGGCAGATGCCCCAAGGGAAGGCACTTGACCTTCCCCCTACCATGCCAGGATATAACCTCCATGTTACAAGCTTCCGGACAGCACACACACCACATTTTAAGAAGATTTAGCTTAAGTTATGTGAACACCACTGCCCATGGGACTCCTTTTGCCCTCAGGCTCTCCAAACCTGGGGCAAAAGTTTCACGGGAGAGCATGGATACCTTGTGGATTCAGAGACAGCATAGGCTGCAGGCTCACTGGAAGTCCCAGAACTTCTCAAATGACCAGGTTTTACCACAAACAGCTGCAACAGACTTTGCACCTCTCCTCTGGTGCTGGCCCAGCAACAAGCCTGGCAGCGTGGGAGTTGGGGAAAGCAAAACTGAGGCTTTATTGGTGCCAGGGAATAGGACACAGTTCTGGGTGTGAAACAGTTCCTGTCTAGCTCTTGGGTTGTAAGTGATTTATGCTGCAGCTTCTACATCTTTCAGTTATCTGAGGTTGGTCAGGCACACAAAATCTCCTGCTTCAGGCTCCACTAGTCTTCAGACACCAGAAAGCTTTTCATTTTTTAACAAATTCTCTCCCAGGGACTGCAAGATCTAACAGGTACCTGGCAGATGACAAATGAGCCCATCAGGGGCTGGAATGCTGCTCTTCGTCAGTTGTCTTTGTCCCCCTTCTAGTCTAAAGACCAGAATCCCTTTCTACCCTTGAACCCTGCCAACTTCTAACACTATACAGAAATCCCTGGGGGAGGTGGAAACCACTCTCTCCAGCAGACTCCAAGTCTCTAGCAAGTTCCGAATTTTTGAAGGTGTTAACCTTATTTCAAAGGGGAAACAAGTAACAAGGCTAGTCCATGGCAAAAATAATCAGGCTGGGTGGGAATTACAGCTCCTTTTGACAGGGCCACACAATCCGCTCTGCAACAAGTCCTTTGTTAATCTCCCACCTATTTCCTGCTGCAGCATTAATTGTGGGGCGTTGCTCAGAGGGAGGCAGCAGTCAGCAGTAGGCTCTCCCTTCCGACCCAGCGAGGGCCACCACACACCATGCTGCTCTGGAAAGCTCCTTTCTGAGGGACTTGGCTGAGGGACAGTTTCCAATTCTGGCTGCTCTATTTCAGGCAGAGCACGTACACCCACCCTGGGCTCGATGCCTCGTTGTAGGCTTGCGTTTGTACTTTCCTCAGATTCTGTTGAGGCAAATTCTCACTGACCTCCACCTTCTGGTATGTCATCCTCAGAGATCTACTGATTTACTCTGCTGTGACAAAGCAGTGCAGCCTGTGTCCTGCTCGGATGCAGACAGTCTCCAAGGAAGCCTCTTCCAGAGATGCAGCCACATGCTCCCATCAGCCCCACCTGTCATGGGTTCATGGTGAGGGTCTCTCAAAAGGGGAACCCCCAGGAGAAGCGAAGCTGCTGTCCTAAGCTGCCCATGTGCTGGGGGGGAGGAGGAACATAGATAGGCACCTCCCTGCTCCTGGGAGAGGTTTCCCAGAACGGACATGGTGTGAATTCCTCTGGGGTAGAAAGACTCACCCAGCGTAGTTGTGCATAGGAGTATCCGCCTGGCACAGTTCCTTCTTGGTAATTTTAGGAATGTCTTTCTGGTATGAGTGAGAGGCTTTTCATACAGGATGGACAGGGCATGGGAACAAAGAAGACATGCACGAGAGAGAGCCCTCAGGCAGCGCTTGATAAGGGGAGAATGTGACAAGCGATTGAAAATCTAGTGCTGGAGGCTTCATGAAGCAACAGAAAACCATCACTAACAATCAGCTCCTTCGAGTCCAAAGCCTCACACATGCTCCTGAGCCTGTCACTCTTTCCAGCTGTATTCTGGTGTGACAAATCCAAATTTCTAACATACCAGCGTGCTTTCCCCACCTTTCCTATATGGATTGCTCATTGTTCTCTCATTCCTCACAGCAGGCAATTGCTTCTTGCAATGTAGATGTTAAAGTCACAGGTTTCCTGAACACTGTATCATGGGCTGTGAAACTAAACAACACGTGCTGTACAATAAGTCATAAAGCGAGTGTGAAAAATAGTTGACACAGAAGCTATCGTGGAAACCAGTGCTACTGGAGAGCATGCAGTCACAGAGCTCCCACTAAAGCCTGCAAAGCTGAACACAAATGCTAATCACCAAGGCAGAATATATTAAATTTGCCATCATGCCCAATTCAGTTTTTACAGTAAGTTAGCTGAAAACTACAACCTTTTCCACTAGCAGTGAGGGATGGTAGTTACTGGTAATTAAATTACCAGAAATCTTCTCACAGAGAAATTCTTTTCATCTTGTGTACCTTAAAAAATATTTTTACTGACTAGAGACCATTCTTCTCCCAGGGAGTAAGTCTGTTTAAAGCAGACTATGCAGATTTCTCTGGTTTGGGTTATATTCTCCTACCTAATTGTCTCCCAGCTGCCCCCAGCAACAATACCTTGCAAGCAAGGAAAAGCCCAGGCTGGAAAAAGAAACATGGTGAAACCAGATTAAGCTGTTCATGCAAGATAAAGAGAGATTGAAAACTACACAATACCCTGCAAGTATTACAGGCGTATCCCACATCATGATCAAACCTGTGGTCCTTAGATACCAGCTAGAAGGAAGCAAGTGACCTAAAAATATTTGCATATTGATACCTTTTGACATCTCACAGGCAGAGCAGGAGTGGAGGAACCTTGCCCCCTGTTGCGGCAAAAAAGCTGTACAGCCTTTCCTCATTCCCCAGCCTGGCACACTTCTCAGGTGGCCTCACTGGCTGGGCTTCAGACTTGAACGTTGCATGTTCTGCTGTGATAGGGATACACCAGAATTCATCCCTGACAGCAACATTTTCAGCCTAGAGCAATGCTGAGCTGTATGGTGTGGTCTGGATGGAGGCACATGATTCTATTTTTTCCCTCTACCACTTTGTTCAAAATATTTTGATGTATCCAAGGGCCAGAGTCGTGCATTTAAGTGTATTTTTTGTGCTCTCTCTCAGAGCCTGGACTTTATCTCAGTGACTTCAGAAAGTTTCAAGATTGCACTGGTTCAGGCTATGAAGAAAGCCAGCTTTTTCTGCTGACTCTACAAACATATAGCAAGGCTTTTACTGACCTATAAAGGAAACGTCTAGGCCAGGGTTGTCAAAAACAGGGCACCAGCAAACTTATTTCACCTTATTTTTAATCCACCCAAATACCATAGGTTGGAAAGTTCACCTAGTGCTCAGATGTTTATAGGGGTCTTATTTTGCTCAAGAGGCTATAGAAAGAGAAATGGTGGAGGAGAAAATAAAATGCTTATGAAGAAAAATTAGGACTGGTTAAAAACTGATGAAGAAAAATCAGGGCTGGTTGAAAAATTTGTCAGAATTATTTTTCTGGACAAAAGTCAGACCCTTGAGTAAGTGAAACTTCTAGAGTATATGAAAAACGTGTACTTTCTGTAGAAAATAGAATGTTTGTTATAACCTTTTGACTGAAAAGTATGTGATTCTGCCAGATGCTCCTGGTTAACTCTTTTTGGTTTATAGATGAAAAGTTCCCTTATTGCACACAGAGATGTAAGAGGAAGAAAAAAGGTCCAGTTACAGTTCTAGAAGAAGAGATTTTAAAATAAACTAAAGAATGATCCACTACAAATGAGAAAGGAAGAAGGATCCTAGAAAGGGAATGAAACAGAAAAGTGTAACATTACAGCACGGGTTCAGATTTAATAAGGTACATAAGAATGACAAAGTCAGTGCTCTTCTAATGTAGGTGTCAGAATGAGGGTTTTGGCCAAGACTGGGGCCTTTTCCACACATTCATTGCCCTCTTTAATGATAAGATCGCAACCCATTTCTCCTACAGTTCTGTTTACTGCACATACCTTGTTATTATATTCCAGCATATCAAAGTACAATATGCACATATTTTATGATATATAAAAGGTGCAAGTTTAACTAACACAGATGACTACTTGACAGCCATGATGGGAAAAGGACAATATTTTCCACTAAACAAAGATCCTTCGGTACATAAATATTGAAGTGTGACACAAGGTCAAGCTGCAGCTCATCACATTGGGTGTACCTTTCCCTTAGACTCACTGAAATCCAAAGTACTGCTGCTGACTCCACATCTTCAAATGAAAGATGTGCATGCTGCGGCTTCAGAGAAGGCATTAGCTCTTCACTTGCTTTTATCCCATATGGCAAGATGGGGAGGTGACTGTGCTTCTGACATTTCCCATTTGAAGTTAAAATGGTTCTGTTGCTGCCAGGACCTACACAGACAAAATCACATTAGCCCGACTATGTCAATACAGCAGGATAAATTTACACCCATGGAACTTGTGACCCAAACTAACTCAGACCTCAGCAACTTTTTCAATGAGAGAGACCCCAGAAATGCCAATTTTATCTCCCAAGCTTGACAAAAGCAGCTTAAAGGCTTTCCCATCACACTCAAAGTGAGAGCTGATAAGGCTCAAAATCCAGAAATTGCTTACTTTACAACTCTGAGTCCCTTTCAAGCTGACCTTCTGCCCTGAAAGCCTAAAACTCCTCACCAACAACTATATTTAGGCAACTAAAGGACTGGAACATCTGGGAATAATAACAGCAGTCTCACTTGGAAATGGCATTTATATACCATTGTCTAGAAAACATCACCATGCTGCAAAAGATTTGCAAAATCCACTTTGTAGATTTCAGGCAGGAAAACTACCTGCTAGATGATCTGTGCACCACCAGAGGTGATGAGTGATAATCACATTCAGGAATAGTCCAGTTATTCAAAAAATCTTAAAACAAGGCTCAACAATGTGACCTGGCAAAATAATTTTTTTTTTTTTTTTTTAAAAAAGATCCTCTGAAAAGTGTCCAAAAGTTTCTTCAACCAGAATGTTTTTCATGATCTCTTGAAGGTGTATTTCAACATTGCCCTTCCAGCTCTGAAACTGCAAAGTCATCAACAACTGACCAACGTCTGAGAAAGAGGAAATAAAACTGACTGGTATTTTCACCTCCCAAGCTGAGCAGCATGTGAAAAAATAAACAAGCAGCCTTCAGGATCTCACAGAGCTTTCTTTTGATTGCTTCCTTTTAAAGGGGGCTGCAAAGCTAAATGGAGCTCTGGGTCAATATTAGCAGCATTAGTTGTTTGTCCTGCCTGCTCTTCATCACAGCTTGCCTAGGGCTATACACGTTCAACACATAAGTAAGCAAAATAACTAATCTCAGCTGAAAGTTCTTTGTCAATATCCAGAATTCTGTTGGTCCTCTCTCTGTTTCCTTGAGAATCACTAAAGGCTTTGGTAGTGTTGAAAAATAACTAACAAACCTACTTCATAGAGCCAGGGCAAAAGAAGCAAATGTGGGTTTTGACTTGACCTAACATAGAACTTTAAGCTGCATGCAGGCATCAGCTGTTGGACCTCTCAATGTTCGATGTTAGCAGTAAAGATCTCTTTGCTAAACTGTCCTGTACCAGGAGTAGGTGATAGTTTGTTGGAGCCAGTGGCTAAACTTGCAGTGAAGTGCAAAAATAGCAGGTTAGAGTTACACACATGAGGGCTAAAATATTTGTATCTGAATAGACAGCCAGGACAACTCAGGCAATGTCAGTATGATGGACTGAGCCTAGCAAACATCTTCATCATGTGGCCAAGAGTTGAGGGACAGAAGTGAAGAACTCATTTGCATCCAAACATATCAGTACATTGAGCATTTAAAAGTGTTTGACCTTTCACATGAATACATGAGGCAAATAACTCCCTGCCTGTGGATGAGATACCCATTCAAATTTACATCTCTGGCTCTACCTGCCTGCAGTCAGAGCAACTCCATGTGATAACTAACTGCTTCTTACACTAGTACTAATTCCTGTATTAGTCATTAGTAACATTCTAAATTAAGCAGCACACCATCAACACAGGCAGCAAGCAGTGTAATACTGTGAAAATTGTTAGCATTTCAAAGTCAACACACAGGCACTTACACACCAACCCCTACACAGCTGAAAGCAAAGTCTGGGCTCCTAAGTCCAACAGCATGTCCACATTGATTACTGGGATCAGTGTCAAAGTCACTGTTAAGCCATGATCCAGTGATCATCTGTTGCAAACCCCTTTTCTCGTTCTCACCACCGATGCAGTTTTGCTGAACCCCCACATATGAAGTCAACACCATCCTGCCTTCTCCCTCTCTACAGGGTATTTGGCAGGAGATCAGCCCAAGAGGATCCCCTGCAACTCCACCTCACTCCGATTCCCCTTGCACACCACTTAATATTTAACCTCCCCCTAAGTAGCAGCAAGTCTGCAAGGAGAGGTAAAAGACTAATTTAGGTAAGACTGTTTCCTTGAGGGTAACTCTGAAAGGAATCTGAAATACTTTTATTTATGTGGAGCTTAAAAAAAACACAAAAAAAGCAGCACCCTCTGGACAGTACTGGTGTGCACTGCATAGTGCACAGCCTGCATAGAAAGGGCAGCTCACAGGCTATTTAGCTGGTGAATCCTGGTCCACTCAGCAACCTTTGCTCCATCTGCAATGCCTCACTACCTCCTCAGCTCACCTTAGTGAGTGTACAGCATCTGCATGCTTGCTACATGCTTGGCAAGAGTCAAAGTGAATTCCCACTGCCTCTCTGATTTCAGTTCTAGGCTCACTTAAAAACCCAAAGCTGTATCATGTAGCTGCATTCTTTAATTTTAAAATTAACTTCTGAAGGGACAAAGGGTGAAATAAAGTAGGGAAGTAGGGCAGGGAGAGGCAAAGGAAATTGCTTTACTGGAACACATTTTATTAATTTTGGTACTGTCTCTTTTTCAGCTGGCCAAATAACTGTCAAGGCTGCTTCAAGTCCTGCAGAGGAATTTGTGGAGACTGGAGTGATACGCACTTGTCACGACTCAGCCAGTCAAATTAAGGTTCCCATGCATCAGCCTCTGGGCCAACAGGACACTTCATGACTCCACTAACAAAACCAATAATTAGAATTACAGAGACTGACAGCTATGAAAAATAAACAGCAACAAAGATTAAAGACTCCAAAGCTGCCCAGCCAATGGGAGCTAAAGCTTATGCACTCAGTTTAAGAAAGACCTAGGAGAGCTCCCCAGTGGTCTTTTGGCAATTTGATTTAATTTAGTCTGTTCCTCCAACAAATAATTTCTAAATTAGAAGAGTATAAAATAAAATAAAAAAAAATTAAAAAAACCCAAACAAACAAAACAAGGAAAAAAAACAAACAAACAAAAAAAAAAAAACAAAAAAAAACAAAAAACAAAAAACAAAAAACAACAAGCACTGCAGTGCATTTGTCCAGTGCTCAGGCTTGGTTGATTACAGATCTCTAGCTTCCAGGAAATCTTGGAAAGCTTTAAAAGCCTGTTACTGGATCCACAGATTCTTCTTTTTGTCTATGTTTCTCCCTTTAATTCAACCCAATAGGGCTCAGCACTTCCAGCCACAGTCAGATACGGAGAGTCTGCAGAAACTGACCACAACCACACACGTAGCCAAGGTGTAGGTACACAGGACTCCATACAGGTAGGCCAGGAGAAGCTATTCCCAGTCCTGTCCCTGCACCACTGAAGAAGGAAGAGAAGGATTTAAACACACATTTTCAACTCAGACAGTAGAGCCATTATTGCCTTTAGCACCTGTTACATGCATGTTGACTAACAACACTGTTTTTTCGTGGACCTCTTCTTTGGGCACTTGGGCTTGTTTTCCTCTGTTCTATATCCCCTCTGACCAGGCAAATCATCAGACAACTCAAAGGGCCTCTTGCTTTTTTGCCTGCCTTTTGTAGCTCAAAACCTTCACCTCTCTCCTCTGCAGAGGTGTGTGTGTGTCGTCTACCCTGTCTCCTGACATCTTTCTTCAGTTTTGGTCATGCTAAGGACAATTTGCAAAGCCAGCCATGCAAACCTCAGCTTTCCTCTGCTGCCCTTAGGCGTACAGCCCTAACTCACCTTTTTAGAGTCCACATATGTAGCAATTTTAACATAGCACTGAAATCTGCTGAAAGGAAATGAAAGTCAAAGAGATAGAAAGAGCCAAGAAAGCAGATCCCTTTTTGACATATGTACAGATCCCTGCAGGTAAACTTCACACGTTGGAGTATGAAATGACAGGTTTCCAGACATGTTCTTAACCTGGAGGCTTACACTGTCAGAGCATGGAGCTCGTTCAGCAGCACAGGGTGTGCTGGTTCGCAGGTACTACAGATGAGATCCATGAGCTGAATGCCATCTTTCAGTCAACATTACATAAAGCTATTGAGTTACTGAATTTGCTTCTCAGGTGCTTCTTTCCAGACAGGTTTTAGCCAAAGACTCATCTTACCCTCTCTGAAGTCAGCAGAAAGGTTATCAGGCACAGGGCCAGACCCCCGCACCACAACACTAGCTTTAAATTTTCATGGAAGAAATTGCGCACTCACTTCCATCCTCCTCCCAGCTGTATTTTATACTCAGCACTCAGAGCTGGATCAAAAAGTTTCATCTATCTGAATTCCCTCATATCCTTCTCCTTTACCTTTTGAAACATCTATTGGTACACCATTGTCCACCAAATATCGGAAACTGCTGAGAGTAATGTCAAAGAGTACTTATGCTATTAGTTTGAGAGAAGGATCATCCAGTGCAATGAATCTGAGGAAGGAAATTTAAGACATGAAAACCCTGACTGATTTACTATGTCCTGAACAAGCCATGTGACTTTCTAGAAAACTGGTGGTATTTAAATGATTCTTCATTTTATGCTGGAATATAGCTTTCCTGCTTTTCCTTACCCTTTCCTGCTAATCATGTTCTCTCCCATGACCGCCTCTGTCTGTATTTTTTGTGTTGATTGTGCCTTCAGGAACTTGCTTCTGAAGACCAATTTTAGAGTCATATTTTTTCATATGAGACTTTTCTTTATAGTCTAGTCACTTCCTTTCACTTAACACTGGGTTTTTACATGATGAAACAACAATAAACCCACAGTTTAAAAAAGAATAAATTAATGCTTTTGGCTATCTCTCTGGCGGAGCACACACTCTAACCTTCCAGACACCTTGGCAATACTCAGAAGACTTGCTGCTCAGATGCCAGCACATGCACATGACTACACACAACTACCCTTTATGTAACAGACCCAGCTCTCGCGTGTGGCCAGTTTGTGGCCAACAAAGACTCAGCAGTGGACCTAAGGATTCTCACCATCCCTTGATTCTTACAAATTTACCTTTCTAAGTAATTCAGTCAGTGTTTCATATAAACATATTTCAGCCTCTTATCTGTTTCTCTTCTGAATCACAGAGCATTGTCATAGCTACAGAGTGCAAAAATCAAGAAGAAAACTCAGGAGAAAAGTTACCGAAGCTTATTTGGCAAGGATGTCCAAACAAACAATTCTATGCTTAAAAAAAATTTGGTTTCCTTTTAGCAGAAAAACAGGACTGTGGTGTTTAAACAACTACCAAAGCAACTTCAGGAGCACAGTGACTGCAGAGCTTTGCTGGGACGTTGACTTAATAAATAAAATATCTCAATAAACCAACACCATTTCATGAAACACCTGTTCTTGTCTGCTTCTTATAAAGGTTTTGGCATTGTAGACTCCTGCTTAGCATTGAGATCTGATGAAATCATAGCCCAAAACCGTATATTGAGAATTGAAGGGATGAGTTAACCAATATCATCAGAAGTCCCAAATTTTCAGTTAAGTCAACACTGGTGGGCTCCATGCGCTTTGGAAGAAATGACTGTATAATTGTTGAAAGGGACTTAAAAAATCACCTTGTGTCTTTTTATCAGAAAAATAACCAGACAGGGAATGAGTTTGAGTTGTTCCAAGTCACTTATCTTTTTCTAAAATTAGTATTCTAAAATGGAATAAAAAGTGAAGCAGTCATTTTTGCAGTACTTCGAGGGCTGTTCCATGCAGAAAAAACAATGCCAACATTTTGAGTCAATATTACAACAATCAAGCCCCTTTCTGTACTAATGATCTGCAAGTAAGTATCACTTTACATCCTCCTTCATATATTATCTCCCTTACACCTAATCAATCTCATTGTGATCTCAATGTGATTTGTAGAATCTCTTATTATTTGTCAGTGGGAGGGAAGAGTCATAGTCCTTGGGGACTCCTACATAAGCCAAAAGAATACGCATCAATTGGTAATATTTAGGGCCTATTGCAATCATTCTTTATAAATTCCACTCTAATTGCTAGACTGCCACAGACCATGCTGCATGCCAACAGTTCCCGGTAATAGGTTTCTTCACATGGAGAGTGAAAAAGATCTGGCAGTAAGTGGTAGGTAGTGTCAGTGGCTTTCCTGAGTAATTTCCTGAGTTCCTACAGAAAATGAACCTGTAAGATAGCTGCCTTAAAGTTCAAGAGGCATAATCAGACACATATGTGCAACAAGGGCAGCTCTTAGGGCTCAGTGAGAGGAATTCATCATTTCGAACACATTCCTCCATTGGTGGTTAATTAGTTCCAATAAAATCAGGTGTGCATTGTTTGTCAGGGCTCTGAAGTCATTCACTCGCAGAACACAGATAACAAAACACTCTGACTGACCCACCTGTGCTATCATGGAGACAAAACTGCTCATGCTGAGATTATTTTTTTAAAGGTGTCTTATCAAAACAACTATTTCATACTCAGTAGAATTATTTCCACCAGTCTTTCTAACTACATCAGTCCCTGTCTGACCACTAGGTATAGCTCTGTCCTGCTGCTGCAATCTGTCTGGATTTGTCAAAGCTCAGACATGCAAGCCTAAGTCCGGGTTTCTGAAAAGCCATCTCCACCTCTTCCAGTGATGGAGCACTGGACAGTCAAGGGTAAAAGCCTTGGAAGATGGACCACCCACTACTGGCCACAACTGAAGGCAATGGAGCAATAACTTTCATGCAAGTTATGGATATTCTCCAGTGAAGGCCACCCAGAAGAGCTGTAGAGAAGCAGCTCAGACAGACAGAATATGTAGTACCATACTTGGAATACTGCTGCTCTAAATAGAGCACTGCTTATCACTTCAGATGGAGTCTCTTTAAGCAGTTCAAGTGGCTGAGATGAGTATACTGCTGGTGGAAGTTTCACTAGTGGTAGTTGATTGTTTTTGTTGGAATCTTTCTTATTTTGCCTTTTTTCCCCCATACATTAAAAGAACTGAGATTTTGTCTAAGACTTGTTAAATCAAGAGGGAGAATCCCACTGACCACAAAGAATGGTGCATCAGTCTGTTTGTGAGGACACATTGTTGGTTTTATTCCAGTAGCATGAGCAGATTGAAGATGCTTGTGTAATATTTACAGACTGGTTTACTACTTGGAAAAAGTCCTGAATGAATCCTGTAACACTTCCCCTTTTCATGAACCTTAAAGATAACTTTTTTGACACAATTCAATAAAAATGTCTCTCCCTTACTAAAATAACCATGTCCTTAAATGAGTACAGTGAATTTGTATTTGGAGAAGAGACAGATCTTACATGTTTTGCTCTTGTTCGGTGAGCACATTTTTCTGCAGCATTCCTCCTCCTGTCCTTCACAAGGAAGTTTAAACATGCAAGGTGAGTTTTTTTTGCCAGGCTTTTTACTTACCAAGCCAAGGCACTGCTCAATCCCAGTACCCTGACTGTCTGATCTTTTCACTGCAGAGACAAATAAGAACAGAAGTTGCTGCCTTTCTCTTTAATCTATATTGCACTCCCTGAAGAGGCCAAAAGCCAGGCAGGATCAGAAGAGAAGTTGTGGTCATTGCAGGTCATGGCTGTATTTGCCTTCTGGCTGCTTTCCAAAGTAATACCTTCTCTTGGACCAGAGTTTATTTTGCATTCTGAAAATATTCTCAACAACACCATTTCCTTTTTTAAGTTATTTTTTGCACAGCCCTTTGGGAACTGCTGCAGCATGCTGGCCAGCATGTGTGCGTGAGCATGTGCATGCCTGGGTCTCACACCACCGCCCAGGGCACCCTCAGAGCTTTCCCAACAGCTTTTGACCTCTGCAACCTCTATTAAGTCTTGAGTAGTTGCTCAGTACCAGGCAGCTGCAAATGTGTGGCAATACAAACAACTACTGGTCTAATAGACTTAGGTGTAAAGTGGGTCTGGCTCTCTCACCCAAAAACTTTTTTTTTTTTTTTTTTTTTTTTTGCAAACATCACATACAGCTCAGCCATGGCAACATCACATTTTGAAGCGGAACCACACAGGATACCTGTCCTAGTGACTGAAACAGAAGCAACCACATTACCAGCACAATGACAACATTTTGGCCAGGCCTGCCTGACCTTTCTGATATTGTTCTGTGTTCACAGACACCTCGTACACGTTAGCCAAAGTCCTCTCCCAGAGGTCAAATTGTAGATGTCATTAAGGCAGCTGCAGAGAAGAGCTGCATTCCCATCTGGCATCCTCTGATCTAGGATCTCTAGTTCAGCCATCATAACTCTGCTCTTCTTAAGCCTAAGAAGATCTAGTTTGCATAGTATCCCTTTCACTTCCAGTTCAGACACCAGACTTAGCAAAAAGTCTCAAATCTTCCAGATGACAGTAGCGATGGGTCACAGCTGACCACTGCTTCATGTAAGAAATGAAGGATTAAACAGCACTCTGGTTCCCCCAGCAACAAAAACACAGGGCATTTCCTGTAGCCTCATGCTTTAGTTTCTCAGAGGATGTTTACCCACACGCTGCCAGAGCTAATGATGTACTGCAGGTTTGGGGACTTGTCATGAACCAACTGTAGGATGAATTGAGGAGCAGATTGCAACCGCATGGTGTTTCTGAAGGTGAAGAATGGCTCAGTGAGCAGAAGCAAAGGATGCTGATTCATCTTACTTAAAAATTACAGGGCTTACTTGTCCCTACAGAGTATTTCTGCTGTATCAGAAAAATAGGAGTTTGAAATATATGAGACATCACATTCTGTATTTAAAAAAGCCTCTGTATTTTCTCAGCCACCATGGGGCTAGACCAGACAACACTTTCTATGGCTCCTGGACCAAATGTAAAACGTCAAGGCTGGTGACTTAGTCACTGTCTCCTGAACAATGATCTGTTCCACTTTTAGAAAGAAAAAGAAAAGCTGAGCTTGAGACAAAACTTCACAGTTATACAACTCTGACTCTGGCTTTTGGGTCAAGTAGCAGGGTCAGCAGGGCCACTGAGGTACCTATTCAGTATTCAACTGTTGAAAAATGTAGTTTTCTTGAACTTCAGGTTTTCTGTTGGAAAATTATGTCAGTAGAATTGACCCTAGGGAAGAAGAGGGAAGCATGGAGTCAATCAAGAAGAAATAATTCCTTCCATCCACTCAGTTCTTCCTATCCCCATTTTCACCAACAGAGCACACTAACCTCCCAGCTGTCTCTTAATTTACTTGCAATGTGAGCTGCACCTTCCCTTATTCTTCCCTATTGAATGACCTCTTCAAGACTAAGATAGGACATATGACTGGCTATTTCTTTATGCTTTATTGGTGGTTTGTGTCTCTACCACTAAACTGAGTCACCATACTGAAGGAGAGGAAAGACTCCCTCAACAGTTCAGGACACTGCATAATCTCTATGCCTGTGTTACAGATGTCAGTACTGGAGACCTTTCCCCGGGGACAGATCTCCTCCCAGTCTGCTCTCAACTGCAGGTCACTCATGTTTTATTTCTGCTCTCAACTCTACCTTATACATGAACTCTCATTCAAAATTATTTGAAACCACTCTAAAGCAGAACTGCAGCAAATGTGACTGAGTGACTATGCTTGGTTGTTTAGATGCTCGAGTGCCACAGCTGAGGCAGACCAAAGGAAAAGAGAACAGCAATTTCATCAAATGAGCCACACAGAATTACCACACCCTTTCGAGTGAGGCCATCCTTATCAGAATAGGCAAGTCTCACAAAGAAATTTAATTTTCTATGTCCATGGGCAGCTTCCAAACAATATTAGAAATCTTTTGGTTTTCTTCACAAAGAGTGGGTGGACCAAGTGGGGAAAATATAATTTCAGGAAACAAATCTTCAGGACCACTGCAGAATCTGTGATACATTAAGTTTTCTGAAATGAACCACTTTCACAGCATGCATCATTCAATAGCCATTACACACACACTGCAGTAAACTTCTCCCCTACTATGCAAAATGCCCACAGAAAAATGCCGTGCCTCATTCACTTCCAAGCCTCCCTGTCTTTGCACCTGCACTGTGCTGCACATAGAGCAGCAGAAATGGCCACTACATGAGTGAAAGGATCACAGTTCTACTCATGGCCTTGCCTGGAGTAGCTGGGACTTTTTAGGATCTGGGGAACAGTCAATTCCTTTTGTTTGATACCTATGTCTTAAGCAACTGCTTCAAAGGTACTATAGAAGGTGGTCTTGCTGTAAAAGTTCCTTTCCCACAACACTCCAAAAGCTCCTCTGCCCAGATTCATGATCCTTCTATTAAATAAATATAATAGCCTACACCTCTAATTGTGACTAAGCCATGGTTGTTTTGTGTTTCGGTAGAGGGTTAGCTCTTGACAAAGAGAGACAGTCAGATTACTATATATATGATGTGAACTGGAGAGTAAAGCAATGCTAAACTGTATAATGAGCTGCAAAAAAACAAGCCCAGCTTAACCACTGTTTTTGCAGGCCTGCTAATATCTATAATTCATACAAATAATTGGCAGATAGAAGATCTATAGCAGCCAAGTAATCCTGGCCATTCCCACCTGGCTAGTAAAAAAATATGATGATTAAACAAAATGTAGAAATCTGATGGCAGGAATAAAATCTAGTGTGTTGACACTGGATCTGAGCTAGCACAGTCCATGGAGACTAGGAATGCTCCATGCTGGCTGGATCCCACCAGGGAAAACTGTGGTTGGGCTGGCAAGACAAGTAGCTACATTACCCTCAATGAAGATGAGGTGGCGGAAAATAAAATTGCTGTTCTTAAAATATCTGCTTCTCTTGCTTATATACAGCTTTCTGGAAGGCAGAGTTCTGTAGCCTCCTTGGCCTGACTGCGTCAGGCATCATGTGAAATTCTGTCAAGACTGAGGTTCATTAAAAGATGAATGTGCCCCCATGCCTTCCAACTGTATTCCAGTGAGAGAAGCTTTTACACTCTGTTGAATTACACGAGAAAGAAGTATGTCAGAGAAAAACAAAACCACCCTGGTTTTAGGGAAGCGTCTTCTTTATGGCTACCACCCACTCAGCTTCAGAGAAATAAACACTGCGAAGTGGACACACAGCCTCCAGTACCCAGACTGGGGTGCTCTGGGATGTATTAAACTGTCTGACACAGAACAGTAGCACAAGTGAACTTGTAAGGTAACAGCAAAAATACACAGAGCTAAGGGCTGGTTGCAAGTGCTGCTGAGACAACCAGAGCTGGGGTTCTCCTTCTGGAATCAATCCAATAATTTAGAAAAATTCTGCTGTTAGATGCAACTCCAAATCAGCTGTCAACACCCTCTAGCTTCTGGGTCTACACACTGCTGCTAACATCTGTCTCTGAACAGATGATCTGAGCTGCCCCAAACCTTCTTGATTCTAGATAGTGACCAACCTCATGTCTCAGACCAATCCACAGCTGCAGTTAATGGAAACTCTAATGTACAATTGTGCTAAGAGTAGGGTTTGCCATTAGCAAGATTCCATGCTTTAGATTCTTTCAGAACATGTTACTGATGCTTCCTAACACGGAAATCATAACACAAGCAAGACTTGACAGTGGAGAGAATTTCCCCTCTTCCCCCTCAATAAGCTTTTCTTGGTACTTGAATCATTCCAGTTACTTCTAAGACGTCACAAAGTAACCAGGCAGATGCAAAATTTCTGATCATGAAAACAAGTCAACAACATCCTGGAGAAAAAAAAATAAAGGGAAACAATTCATTGTGATCTAACACTTTTGCAGACAGATGGAAACTAAAGTTTAAATCTATGCGCCTCAACTGAGTTTACAGAGGCTACAGGAATGAGAAACAGTCTTCGAAAATTCAAGATAGCCTTGGCAAGAACTTTCATTATTAACTATTGAGTTAAGGGTAAAACAAACAAACAAACAAACAAACAGCACTCTGTGCTTATCTGGCTAAAAACAGCCACTAGAAAAGCCCGTTCCAAAATTACATCAGTGCAACCCAACCATCTCCATTTGCTCCCACACATGCTGTTCAAAGCAAGGCTTTTCCCTGTTCTCAGCAGCTCATAACTCTGCTTTCACAGTGGAAGAACAAAGCACCATGGATTTGATGAGCACTCTCAACTTCTGTTTGTTTTGAAGAAAAAGGGGCACAAGAAACCTCAAGCACTTCTTCAGTAGTTTGCAACTCTGTTCTCTATGCATGTGGTTTACACTTGCTTTCATTCCAACTTATTTCAAGTTAAGCCTTCTGGTTATTAACCAGAACAAATTACTGTCATGTTCCCTTCCGCTCTGTAATCAGGGGAAGATTTTATATCAATAAAAATGCATCAGATCATTGTGATAACACTTTTGGGGGAAGGAGAGTTGATATGAAACTCCTGCCAGCTTGAACACATTGGATGCTCTCTCTTGAATTAATGCAGGAGCATGTGCTCCACACCTCCAATGGAGTGACTCAAGTGAGTGTTCTCCATGTAAACCACCAGAAATACATACAGAAATGTGCTGTCATACTTCCTAGGTTTACATTAAACAGGTCCTTTTGACAAGGAAGAGCAAAGGAAGAAAGTTGCAGCTCACATGCCCTTGATTATAAGTAAATCAAGAGACAGCTGCGAAGTTAATCTCAGATGTAGCATTTGCAGAGCATTATCTTTGATGCAACACATCTCTCCCTTGTGTTACACTGCCTTCGCATAAGCAGCTGTGAGCCCTTTAAAATATTGCTTTCCTGAGGGTGACATACACAGAAAATAGGTAGCTATTTGAAGAACATAAAACTCATGCCTGGGCTGTTCCGTATAACCACGTGCAAAACTGGGGCACAGGAATTGCTCCTATGGCATCTCTGTCAGGTGGAATACTGCTGTCAGCCTCAGTGTGAGCAAGATCAGGTTCCTGAACGCTCTGACTGCAGTTCTCTCAACAAACTAAACTGATTCCCAGGCTCATTGTTGCTGAAAGAATGAAAGGGTCTTGCTGACAATCTCCACTGACAATTTTCACCTACATTAGTGAACTGAATCAGGTTACAGATGGACGTAACAAACAGAAGAATTGGTGGAAGAAGGGGAATGGGATGACACAGCCAAGAGCAAGAGCAGGAGACACACACACACTACCTCTCAACAAAAGTGTGTTAATGAAATAATGTCAGAAAAAGCTTCATAAAATAAGGTAAGATTGAGAAATAGTTGCATGAGATTAGCTCAGTTGGTTAGAGCCTGGTGCTAATAACGTGGAGCTGTGAGTTTGGTCCCTATATGGGCCATTCATTTCAGAGCTGGACCACATGATCCTTGTGGGTCCCTTCCAACTCAGAATACTCTGTGATAAGAATGGCCAACACATGGAGGATGCAAACACCCAGCTGGCAGCAGAGGAGTGCACAACAGCACCCTGTTCACCCACAGCATAGCTGTCAGCTTAAATCAGCTGTGAAACTCTATCTCCAGTACAAGGGTCCCAAGTGCCAGGAAGGAGCTATTCTACTCTGATATACCTACCTCCTGGGTGTATTAGTTTGTCACAAGGTGATTATTCAAGGCTTCAGAGAGTTTAAAAGCATGCTGTGTTCCTAGCTGATAGCATATTTATGAACATGCTCTATTCCTATTTGGTACTAGGTCATCATTGTATAATTTAGGAGTCATAAGCTGTCAGGCTGCCAGCGACCCACTGTACATGTGGCCCAATGGTTTTTGTTATTTCACCATTGTTTAAGTTTAAATAAAATCTTAATTGCAAATGAGGGGGGGGAGGGAAATCTGCCTAATCAATCAGGCCTGCTCTGAAGAGAGTTTCCAAAAGTTTCATAATTGGGAAGTTCAACTCAGTCCAGAAAAGATTTACTGGAGTTAGCAATACGAAAGGGCTTGCTTGAAAACATTGCCAAACTCCCACTCAAGACAGAAAATCAGCTGGAGAGCACCATCTAATGGCCATAATAAATGGCTGGATTGCTTTCTTTTCAGTTTTTAGAACTTAAGCTGGAGGCAGCACACCATGAGCTGCCAGCAGCTCCACAGCCACACTCCACAGGACATGCCCAGCCATGGGGAGTGGGAGGACACTCCAACCCATCACACATCCACAGACCCATGTGTGGGTAGATCTTTTGCATGTCAGATAGAAATTTTGGCTTGAATGAATCTGACCCAAAGACTGGCTGCTTAGGGGAGGACAGTACAGGCAGTCTTGATGCTATATTTCAATGTAATTTTCCTCCCCAACAATGACCTCTAGGTTTGGTGACTTCATGGCACAACCAAGCTACCAGAGTTTTCTGATTCTGGCTTTAGACAACTATTTTTGCCTCACCTGAAGGCACATCCCACAAATGAGCAGCATCCCAGACCGGTGAAACCAATGTCAAGCTGGCACCTGTCAGTTGTCTCTGTGTGGCACTGAGAAAATTCATCAGCCCTTTGGCCTCTCCCTCCCCATTCACAAAACAGCATTCTCCTGCGTGTATCAATACAGAAGGGGCAGGAGAGGGCTAGCCTACCTCAGTGTCTATTTCTGCGACACTGTCAACAGCCCCACAGATGGCTGGCTTATCCAGAAAGTGTATTTTTGATTGCAGAATTATGTTTCTGAGGACTCCTACTCTAAGTTGGTCTTATCTTTAGACTATCTCTATTTAGATGACTAAGTTTAGAATTCAAGGGCTGACCTATGAATCTTCCTTTTAACTGCAAAACACAGCTCCCTGGGGAACACTTTTATTAGAGCTGGCTAACACTTCTGGACAGAGAAACAGAAAAGAAATCTTAAGTAGCTTTTAACTACTTTTTGCCTAATTGCCAGTTGCATTTATTAGAAATATGATAAAGGCATTAAAACTAAATTAATGCTGCCCTTGATCCCAAGGAGGCTGACTCAGGCCACCACCAAACTCCATGGCACTGGTGCTGTCCTGAAAAAACTTGTTAGAAGTCAAATAGTCTGAAAGGTCCCACTCAGTGTCCACCTCCAGCAAGGTCAGAGGGACCTGGCTGTGGTACAAACATAAGAGAGGCACAGAGTCCCACAGCAAAGACGCCGCTGCAGATAACACAAGTTCAGTTTCCAATGCAACACCAGCAATTCAGATCCTAAGTGGACATGAGGAAAGCTCTGAACTGCCTGAACAGTGAGTCACAGGAGGACCATCTCCATCACATGTGGTCTCTGGAGCATTTCCAGGTTCAGTAGTTTTCCAAAGACTTTTTGCAGAAGCTGTACGGAGTTAAGTTGGATAAATAAGTTACCAGCGATAATTGTGAACTAACTATCTGGGATATCAATGAATCAAATAGCCAGTACAGACTGTGTTTTGATTTGAACTAAAATGAATGTTTTGATCAGAACATCTCAGCTCAAATCAAACACTGCATGAGAAAGTAAATCTAACAATGGGGAAAACTGCAGCCCCAAAGGTCTGCCCATCTTGACAAATTTCCTGATCTAAAAGCACAGAATGAAAAAATACAAACCTAACTGGATTTCATGGGAGGGAGAGGAGTCCTCTTTTGTCAGAGCTCTTCCACATGATCCCCATTCAAATTGGCCCAGGACACAGTAAGGAATGCAGCAGCGCAGGGATGGAAAGGCAGGCCGTGGTAAACTGCAACAAGTGCTCAAATAAATTGGTGCCAGTAAGATAAACACTATGGAAAATTTCTGCTGCAGAGAGGAGACAATTAAATCAGAAGCGAAAATTATGGCTGACAAAAAACTTGATACAATTAGGAGGAAGATAAATCAGTAAGTTACTCCAAAATAGACAGGCAAGGGAACACCCACCAAACAGCACCCCGTCTGAGGTGCTTAAGTGAAATTCTGCTGGGAGAGGGCAAGCAGGTCTGAGGTCTCAGAGCCCAGAGCACAAATTGGAAAATAATGAAGCTGGTCTGCTGCGACTGCTATAGAGGTGACAGCGCTGCAAAACAAAGGGATTCTGGAGCCTGAGTTAGGGCAGTGGGAGAGATCAGTTTGCACATACGGCAAGGAGTTGGGTTACATGTAATTGCTCCTGTGAAGAGTGGGTGGTTTGCAAGTGTTATGACAGCTGCAGAGCAGAGGATGTCTCTGCTATGAGACAATACAGAACTAGACCAGAAAACAGGGAGGCACAAGTCACCGAACTTTCTAACGCAGGGTAAGTACTCTGTCCCAAGGCACTTGCACTATGCAGGGACTCCAGAAGCAGGTAAGTTTATCAGCACTCACATTCATCCATTCATTCCCTCCAAGGAGCACAGAGTGGCTCTATGCAGCCAAAGAAATAAACTTCAGGGTAGCTAACAGGTCCGTTTGCTGCACAAATACATGTGTTAACCATATGAGTGAAACTTTCTTCTCACAGCTTGCAGGGCAGGGCTGGGGGACAATGATTTTTCAGTCTAGATCATGTTTTCATCCTCATTACTTGAAGACAAAAACTTTAACTGTATGTTCTTAACATGACAGGTTGTCTTGCCAGTATAATCTGTATTCATAAGTTCCTGGAACTGCATAGCTTATTGCAACATGATTTTAACATTTAAATGACTGATACGCAACTTTACCTTTAACTCCATCTTTACATCTTTTATCTAGCAATGCATTAGGCAGCCGGTGCCTCTTGTCTGAATTTTCTATTCAGAATACTTAATGAGTGAGCAGCAGGACTGCTAGCACATTCCTACACTAATAGCTCCACACACACACATGCTCACTTTAAGGCTTGATGCTTTTAAAAAGCTCTCTTATTTGCATGCCAGTGTGGGTCAATGCTCACAAAGCATCCCGTTGCATCCAAATAAACTGGGCAGTGGTGCCTTGTAAATACATACACAGGGAGTGAGCCTGGCACTCTGCACACAGCCAAAATATGAGCAGGGCCCTGCACTCCAACCAACCAGCTGACCAGGGCTGCTCAGCCTGCTGGCACTGCCACTGGCTAATCAGCCAGCCCTGCTGCACCTTCCCTATCTTTCCCATCTAGTAGGACCCTGTGGGTGCTTGTTTCTTCCTTAATGACATCAGCATCCAAAACCTTTTGGAAGTCCTTCACATGGTGACGAGTTTGTGGCACAAGCAGAGCATTTTTTCTCCTTTGGATGTTATTCCACTGAGTCCCATTTTGCCTATGCAGTGGTTGATCTCCTAAACTATATCAGGGTATCACTTGGTTTTCCTGTTCTGGGAAAACTGGCAAGGGAAAAATGTGTTTGAACAGAGTGGGAAAAAGTTCTCCTGAATTGTCAGCCTTCCCTCTTCCAGAAGGCAGCAAGACAGCACTTTTATCACAGACAGCAAGACAAAACTCCATCTTAACAGCTTGGTTTTGATACTGCAGCAACAATTATTCTTCCACAGTGCTTTCCATACCAAGATCTGCCATGGAAATTAAATGGGAACCCACCTTCCTGCCCTGGTACTCAGCATTTACTTGACACCTGTGTGGCTATTTCTAGTCTTTGGCCAGTCTTTGTTCATCCTCCTGATTCCTGTGATCACTTCCCCAAGGATATAAGCACATGATAAACCTCAATTGCAGAGCCCACTTTAGCTCAGTCTGGACAGACCCAGGTGTTTTCAGCACAGAAGGTCTCTCATTTCAGTCCTGGGGGAGCCTGCCTAGACATCCACTGCCACAAAACTAATAGACCCAGATTGTGCCTTGAAGGCTTGGGCCTATGTGGGAGCATCACCGAGCTGCATGACCTGGGCAGAAGCTTGAAATGTGATTCTCCAGGAGGAAGTGCAGTCCTTCATCGACTGACAGTCATCTCTGCGATACTGGAAGCACTTCCCTCTCCCCTTGCTAACAGTGAGGGTGGCTTGAGCCTGACAAGTGCACTAAGCTCTGAAAGTAAGACACAGTAAACCAATGGGGGAAGGGACCAGCAAGAAAAGAGCATTAAACAGATAGAGTCCTTGTGTCTGTCCCATTCAACATAGTCTTTGAAAAAAGCAAGACTGGGTCTCTGCCTCATGTCCAGAAAGGACACCTTTCGTTTCTGCTGATATGCTTCCTCCTGCATCCTGTGGAGACCTGTCTTTGATGTAGAGTGAAAACATGTCCAGTGGATCAAAAGGTTTGACTGTGCCAGGAAATCTAGGAGTGAAACAGGGACCTATGCTGCAGAAACCCAGTATCTCTCCTTCACAGCTCTCTGTCCTCACAGAAAAAGCAGACAGCTAACACGGTGGTTAGCTGCAAAGGGAGACAAAGCAGCACACACTGAACCATCACTGCTCAGCACACACGAAGAGAGGCACTTCTGCATCAGGTCACTTCAGGAAGGGGAGGTGAGGAGGGCACCTGCAGCCTAGGGGACACAACTGTGCACTCTGGCAGCTGCTTCTTTCTCCTCAGTCCCCTCATTATTCAATCACACAATGGTGGCTCACAAAAGCCTATTTGATCCTCACTGAGGAAAAATTCTCTTGCCTCTGATTTAACAGATATAGCATTTTCTACAGAGAGAATCAGGATCATTGGCCAATTATCATTTCCACTTAGTTCGCTGAGAGTTTACCTGAGTAAATGAGAAAAGCTGGTCTTCTACTGTAACTCAGAATGCTGGGCAGGACCTGATCCCTCTAAGAGCCACAGGAGCATTGTCACTGATTTTACTTGGACCATGATCTCACATTTCATTTTCTATTGAGAGAGGAAAGAGAAGCCCCCACTCCTTCTTCCCCTTCCCTCATTCTCACTAGTGCTTACAAGTTATCCAAATCTACACACAATTTGCAGAAGAGATTCTTTGTTATTTTTCCTTTCCTATAGTAGCGCAAATTTAACATGCAAACAACCTCGGCCTTTTTGATGTCAGATATGACTCATGAGATAGAAGCTGGCTTTACTGATTAATCTTACTTATGCACATGTCTTATTTCTCCCCTATGACTTGCCAAGAGCATTTATTTCTGCTACACTAGGAACAAAATCTCAGCTATGTCTCCAGAGCATTACATATTGCAGACTCTGTCTCTCTGGCCCACTGCATTAATTTTCTTCAAATGACACCAAGGGGCCAATATGTTAAGTTTGCACTATTGGTCTGACAAAATTTTGGCTTCTCCCTGTAATCATTTGTGTAAAAAGCATCAGTTTGGGTTAGCTTAGACCTCTTGTGGAGGGTATAACTCTAGCACAGATCATTCTGAAACTGCTTTCACTTTCTGTACTTGCTGAGCTTTGTGGTTTTGAGGCAGTGTAAATTGTATCAGGGATACGGGCAACTGTCTGGCATGCAGTAGGAAGTGTACACTGGAAGACTATTAATCCCAGCTTTGGTCTCCTGTCCTTTTTAAAAGGATTTCTTTATAGAATTAGGTATTGATCCTACCCTAGTTATTGGAGCTGATTCACAGCTGCATGACTCCATGGCCTGCTGGCATAAACAGCCTAAAATCAGATGAATACTATGAGCAGCAACACAGGACATGCAAGAAGAACAATTCCAGTGACATAATAAGGATGGAGATTTCTGAGCTCCTCTGAACCTCTGCTGCAGTGTTTTACTTTCCTTACTGTTCTTTTCCTTCATCTTTCAGATACAAGAATCTAAGATTAGTCCTCACACATTATTTTCCTAGGTTTGGATGTATTATGATTGCATGTAAGTCATGCTACAGGCCTTCTGACGTTTCTTTAGGCTGTCTCAACTGTAATAAATTTACCTGTCATAAAGTTCTTTGATATTCAGTCTAACTTTTGTTTTTTTATGTTGTCATAATACTTCCAATTATAAAAGAATGCTGTTCCCAGCTGAACCACAGAGAAGACTGTAAACCAACATAACTTTATCCAAAATGTTCAGAGAGCACAAAGGTTTCCCTAACAATGAGAGGTAGCTCCCATTCAATCAAAGAAAAAATCCCTTCTTCACTACATGGTTGTCCATGTATATGTTGAAAAAAGTCTTGCAAGCTTCCTTCTGACACAGGAGCTATGAGTTTCTAAATCTGCTAGCTCAGCCTGCTCATCTTCAAAGCATACTGAATGCTGACAAAGCCATATTTGTGTCAGCAGCCTACCCTCAGACATCTTTTCTCCAGCCCCTCCTGACAGTGCATTGCATGGTGCAGCCATCTACCATCACCCAGCCGTCCTGGGAGTGCTGTTTCCTACACGTGGCAAACAGCAGAGACATGGCTACACAGTAAGACAGACCTTTCTGGGAGTATCAAACATTCTATGTGACCAAAAGGGAAAAACAGAACCATACCAACATTCCCATACACAGAAAAGATACAAAACAGCCATCGGAAAAAATATTGGGCTCTGTGAACTAATTCTAGATCTACTCTGTATTATTCTTTCAGCAAGATATAGGAATGGGGGAGAAGTGTGCCAACATGCTGAATGGACTGAGCAAGGACACATAAGGCAGAGCTTACTGGCTCATAGTTCCTATTGTGTGCCCTGAAGGAAAGCATAGCAATACCTTTTATAGATGCCTAAACAAAGTGTTGTTACCTGACCACATTGCAAAATACAAGCCAGAGCTCCTACATTCTAAAAGTATACACCATATACCCTACCCTGTAGTAAGCAATAAAATCAGTAAACCTAAGTTAAAAATATGGGACTACTTACTGAGGAATTTCGATCTGAAATTCTTTTGAGCACTTCACAATTAACTAAGAAAATAGACCAATAGGGTAACTGATTGATCCATGTGGCAGCCTCTGCAATTTAAGAAATACAAGTTTTTACATGTGTTCTTAGGAAAAGCCCAACAAACTTTTGCAACCTTAACTTCATCTTGCCTTAATGAAAAGCATCTTAGCAGAGGCTCTATAGAGCCTGGATCTTCTCCAGTCCTGTATGGAAGGTTACTTACGGATTTCAACCTTTTAGGCTCAAATCTAAAAAGATTCATTCACACAAAACAGCTCAGTGAAGCCAAATAAATAGGCTTAGCCTAGGCTGCCCTGAGAAATTTTATTACAGATGAAACCAATTCCCTTTGAAGATAAGGGAATGTTTTAGTTGATGGACTCTATTTTGCTTTTGGCAAGATCTATGTAAATCTGGAGTAATGCCACTGACTTCATAAGAACTTCACCCCAGATTTACAGTGATGTCACCAGCAGCAGTATATAAGCCCTGGTTGATTGAAAATAAGTACCGAACCCTTTAATTGAAACTGAATCTTAAAGTAACCAGTGGAAAGATTTTTTTTTTTTTCAATTGCATGTGTGATTTTTGTTAATTTGTAGTGAATTATTAATTTAACCCTTAAAGTTAAAGAATTCACATAAATCAGCATAATTTATGTGAGGAATTGGGCATGCCAGATTAACTCCAATTGTTGATTATTAACTTTTTTTTTTTTTCTGGGTAACCAAGGCTCCTAATGCTATAGGGTGAGTCATAAAATCTAGTCTGTTTTGACAATGTATAGATATTTGGGATTTGGAGCATATTGAAAGGTACACATTTTGTTTAGTATAACTTCCTCTAACTCAAACACATGCAAAGTGAGATTCAGGGAGAATTAAGTTTTTTCTTAGCTAGTTTCTTAATGTTCTGCTTCCAAAATACTGTAATTTTGGACCAAAATAAACCAAAAACCTATATGGAAAAAAACCTACCATGTATGATAAAATCTCCATATTCTTCAAAAGTCTTCTGAGAGAAATGCATTTTTGAGACACTTTTTTCACACAACTCTTAATGCCAAAGCATTAAGCCAGTGGTGAACAGGTTAGAGTTATGCCATACTTTGAAATGGCATTTCATGTAACATTAGTAAATCATTTGAGTTCCTGACAAAATCTACTTATTTCTTTCTAAATGTTTAAGGCTCAGAGGGAACATTATCATAATCTAGTCTGATCTTCTGCTAAATGGACAGCCAAGCATTGAGAGGGAATATGTTATGGATATTGCTAGTAGTGAGGTTTTGTACACGCAGTCTGGACACGGAAGGCACCATGGTACCACTTGGAAGTTGCATTGTTCTTCTCATCTTGACCTACTGGGCTAAATTGGTGAAAATTCTCAAAGTAAATTTATTTGTTAAGCCATCTTAAGAAATTTCATGATACACAGCTAAGATTATACAACAGTATAGACACTTACCTCATTGATGATCTTCACCTTTTCACCCCACTCCAACATGCATCCAGTACTGCCTATCATTAGACCGCGGCCTCTAGAGGCCTTTGATGGAGCTATGGTACCTTTCACGTCTCTCAATACATGTAGTTAAATCCCCACGCTGAGCAAGGTCCCTCACTGATGCTCACTTTGGGTCATTCTGACACAGAAAGCAGGCTGTATTATTATCTCATCAGTGATGACAGTAGGCAGAACATTTATCCAGATCCTATTTCATGCTCCAACAGGATCCTTGCCTCAGAAACTGTCATACTGTCAGGAGAATAGATCTGGGGAAAAGTCCAGACATGAGAAGAATACCAATCTCAGAATAAGACACAGAGGGATGGTATAAACTACATATCACAGACAACAGCAAGCCATGGTACAGCAGAAAGAAGGAAGATGTTTTCCTGTTATTCTGAGAATTTATATTCTGGGTCTAGTATGCAATCTCAAGCTTTACAACAGTCTGATCAGCCTCTCCACCTCATCTCTCTAATTCACATCTCACGCCCCTAGGATTTATTTAAAATGGTCCAGATAAAATTAGTTTCTTGGCCTGTTATTTGACCATGTCACATAAACCAAATCTGAGCCAAAGACAAATCCAGCTCAGGCTGTGGTTCAGGTTTGGGTTTAAATCAAAAGAATGCTTATGATTTGAGAAGACAGAACATTAATAAGTATCAACAATATAATAACCTGTAATAATTAGTTTACTTTGCAAGAACAGAGTCACAGATGAGTCAAAAGAAGAAACTAATCCCCTGAGTGATATGGCTTTAGGATTAATATAGTATGAACACGGATCTTCAGAGACATGCAAACCAATCCAAAATGCAGTAGGATTTGTTTGGCACTAAGCTTCCAGCTTTGACTCCATACTAATAAAAATCAGAGTTGTATGCATTTTTGTTTCTTTCCTCTAACTTGTATAAAAATACTTCAACCAATTTAAAGAGCAAAACCTTCCCAAACTACCAAAGTCCAGGGGTCTCTATTTTTGCAGCTCCAACAATTTTACTAAGACATCTCCTAGTTTGTGACATTTTAATTATTCACAGCACTAGAGCACTACAAGTGAAACATGCTGTGTATTCTCCATTCACTCATTCATTAGTTTTAATTAAACCCTCTAATTTTATTTATGCTGTCATGGACTGATTAACAAATTGCATCACAAACCAGGAAGTTTTAAATAGCATCTTGAGAAATCTTCCTTGCTCTAAACAGAGGTCTGCTATAATAACTACAAGTCTGCTGGATTATGTTCTGAAAGGCAAAAGGAACTACATCAGCAGCTTTCCCAAAGCAATTTTCTCTTAGCTGTTTAACAAAATATATCTCAAGGCCTTTGGTGAGAAACACAGATGATGAGGTGTCCAAGGGATTCAACAGAATGAAACTGCAGACAGACAGCGTGAAAGAGCCTTTATTAGAAGCAGTCTAAGGCTGAGATGGAGCAGCATGATGCAATAGGAACAGTGGACCAAGTCCCGCTTCAGCAGAGACTCAGGACACTTGAAGTGTTACCAAAAGGATGAAAGGCAATCCCTGGAACTTGTTAAAGGATAAATTCATGGAACACCTTAAGTAACTCCAAATAGACTCTTTCTAGCTGTAATTTACACATTTTATAATTTTTTTTTAATTCCTGTAATCCATTTGAAGTGTCTGTAACTTGCACCTTCTGACAACAGACATTCTATCTCTCAAGACCTTCATCACAGTGATCTCAGAGCACCTGAGCTCATCAGCATGTCTGCTATACCTCTCAAAGATTAAACTTCACTCAAAACAGCAACCCATATGCCACCTCTGCAGTGCCCGGCTCAGCAATTAATTCTGGTCCGCAGATTTCATAACCACCATTCCCTCACTCTTCACATATGTTCTTTCCTCTCTGGTGCCCATGTACACATTTCTTTCTCACATCTCTTTCTCTTCCCACCTGAATATCTCAGCTCTGTCCCTCCTGTTCCCTCAACAGTGTTTCATTCCCTCATACCTGACTGGACAAGACTGATTCAGACCACTTTTTCCACCTTTCCCTGCTAGGTAGCTGTGCTCACCAGCTGAGGCAAGGCCAATAAAAGTCTAGAAGAAATAAGCATTTCCATTGAACAGAATTCATTGAACGATTTGGTGAGGATAACCAGAGTTCCTGGGCCCTTCCTCTTACCTCACTACCCTTCTCCGTGCACCACCTTTATTTCTGAAAATAAGGAGTAGGGTAAATAACAGGTAATAATATTCCCTCTCCCCCTTTGCTGGAATTAACTTGCAGGATTTTCAGCTATGTGGTCCCTACTTCAGAAATGTGACTTCCAATTTTCTGGTCAGTACAATAGATGCTTTATACAACTCTGAGTTACTGTCAACTTCTGTGGAGCCCTCAAATAACTATTCACATTCTTCTACGGTCTTTTTGTGCAACCCAGCAAAATGCAGTCTACAGAGATACAAGTCCTAACATGAACAAGGGAGCTGAGTGTTACCTCCCATTTTTACGGTACAGGATCCATGTTGCAGCAGGATGAGCTAATGGGGTAAAAAGGGAGAGAGAAAATCTCCTCAGGGACCACAGCTATTCCTACATAGCAATGATCATTATGTGAAACCCTATTATTTTGCTTATAGGATTGCAATTTAGAAATAAATACAGAGTGAGGCACTCACATTTCATCTTCCTGGGCTCTGCTCTGAGTACCAACTGAGGCCAGACAGTGAAATCTGCTTGAATGTGTCAGTCTAAAGTGAACTAAAACAATGCAAGACTTTATCCTTTGGCACAACTTTCAAAATCTGTTCACACAAGAATTCAGCAATGGGCTATTTATAGAGGCTGCACTACCTCCAGGCCCAGAGCAAAAGGTTGTCCCAGGAGATCCCCGCTAAGATAAAGCAGAGCAGTACAGGCTGAATCTGCCTGCCTCATCAGGAGGGTTGGATTTCACTCCGGCCAAGAGTGTTCTCGGCAACAAATGAGGCCTCCCATAACGTATTCCAATGAAAACAGAGGCTTTAAAAAGAAATCAGTGGTTTGTTCCCTTCCAAGACATATAAATCGTTTTAAATTGCACTATTTTAGAAGCATTAGCGATTTCTTTTAGGCGATGCCTCCCTCTAGTGTTAAAGCCCGCAGGTGGCCACCACCGGATCTCGCTGCCAGTGCAGTTTTTGAGGATTTGAAAGACCTTCAAGTACTCCAATACTTTTTCTTCTCTTCCTGGCACCATCCAACAGTCTTAGCAGGACTTTGTCAGCAAGCTTTAGCAATCATCCCAGGTGCTAGCCATTGCAAGGAGACCTAGCACAAGTGGTCAGCAGGTGAGAAAGCAGCAGCCTATGGCTGCCTGGGTAAGATGGCTGTAGAACCTGGTTCTGGGATCCAGGTGTCAGAGCCTTGTCAAAAGCTTTACGATGAACAGCTATGAAGTACGCTAAATGTGAAAGGCTGGCTTGAAAACACCCAATAAAATCCCAGGTTCAACGTCCCTCTTTGCCTGCAGAGACTGATGCAATTGCTCTGCCAACATCCTACTATGTGCTTACTCAGGGCCTTAAAAAGTGTTGTGTACATACAGCTATAAAAGATAGATAGCAAAGACACACATGAAGCAAAGATCTGTCTGCAAGCTCAGCCCTCTACAAGCTGCAGCAGATTCATCTGGAAAGTTGTTTTTTAATTCCTCCGGAGAAACATACAGCCCAAATAATCATAAACATGGAGCTTTCTGAAAAATTTCATACTATCAAGAACTTCCTTACATGTAAACTGTAGTCCAGCATTATGTGTTGGAAATACAAAAGGTGACCACAGAAAAGTGGTGGGAGAAGCTTTCACTTCTGCAATTTGTTCCCATTTGCAGACATGATTTTTTCAATCTAATAGTGCATTAGGAGTAGATTTCTGCATTTAATTTCTTAAATGCACCACAGCAGGGAGACTGAGAGAGGGAAAAAACAGTGTTATTTCTCTGGAATATAAAGAGTAACAGTTATTGCTTGCCAAGTACACAATTATTTTCAAAGAGCTTAGCATCTCTCTTAGGTTGATATATTAGGTTTATTACACTGTCATGGCTCTGAGAGATACTTGCTATTCAACTGGTTGGTACAAAGAGATACAGATGCTTTATTACTGTGGGTGGAATTCCCATTTCTGCCAATGCTGCTGGCAATTCTGTGCCCTCCTGAGAAGTAATGCAGCCCCTAAATCATTTATTATCTATTCTCATCACAACTTCACAGTTTTGGCATTTTGCTTTAAAAGTACCAGGGTGCCTCGGTGTACAGCATTTTTACCACCAGCACAGAAATCTCCTAGGGTGTTGGCTCAGACCCACAGCTGATACTTCATCAGGAAAGGACTGGAAAATAGAGCAGCTAAACTGATATGCACTAAAATCTGCCACTGCCATCTGTTTTTTGGCAGAACAGTGCTGCCTGCGGCCACTAGGGCAGTCCATACCTGACTAACTGACCCCTATAGCAGAGTCTTGGGATTTTCAGCTTCTAAGCTGGCCTCAGGCAGGACAAGTGTACCCAGCTGATCACCTCAGCCATAAAAGCAGCATTTCTAGGAATAGCCATAACACAGGGAAGCACATAACCGCTTCAGGAAGTTTTAGTGGTGTCCCTCCCATTGCAAACCTCTAAGCAGGTAAGGGAAGTTTGTTCTCCTGAAATTCGGCCTCAAGATGTCACAAAGTTGTGTTTAAGCCTTATTCCAAAATTGAAAGCTTTCCTTTCCTTATGTTTAACAGACCAGGCACACAAAAACACATTTAAACACATTGCTTTTTTTTTTTTTAAAGCTAGTGTGTTTCGGGCTACCTGAAAGATAGCAAGGGAATTAGCTCCTGGAACACTCTACCAAGTTATGTAGTGGGTTTTCTGCTGTCCAGTGTATTTAAATCAAAATATGATGTCCTGCTAAACCGTCTGTGCTACCTCAGCCCCAAGACTCAGGCCTGATGCATAAGTTACTGACTATTTTTACTGTGTGTCACACAGGAGGTCAGAAAAAATGATCTAATGGTCATGTCTGGCCTTAAGCTCTATCAATCTATGAATAAATGAAAATCTTAGGCTTAAGCATTTTGGGACAAAGAACATCTTTAAATATTTAGCAAAGCACTGCGTCCACTGGTACTGCTTCACAAATAAAACTAGTAGTCACATGCCTGAGGCTCAGGCATCTCTGGTCATCCTAATGAATGTAAAGACCGGTGTGATGAGAGCTCAAAGAAGATGTTCAAATCCTGGGGTCACTTAACCCTGAAAATGTAGTGGTTCGGATTACTTTTTTCTTAGACAGTCAATCCAAGCCTTTCTGTGCAGTTGCTCCATTGCAATCTGTCACAGTTCATGTATGGATTTCCTCAGAACAAAATCCATAAATAGGTTCAGCCACCAAGTCCTTCCTTAGCCTTCAGTTTGGGAAAACACATACTAAAATCTGTGTAGGAAATGCCTACTTGAAAAAGCAAGAACGAAGATTTGGCCAACTGCCAGCAGGGCACACCCTTAATAGCACAACCAGGCTCTCAAGCACAAGGAACTCAAGAGGATCATCTCCTGCTAAGAAGCAGGGACTTAGACATGGCAGGTTATTACTGGTTATAGTGGGTACATCACTGAGATTTCTCATAGAATTCCCAGGCCATGACTCTTGGGATAATTTTTCAGAGTAGGAAATTGAACAGAAATGATGGACTAAAAACTAAACCACTGTCCCTTTTCCCCTCATCACTGCCCATAATTTAGAGAACCAGACTTTTCATAAGCCAGTTCTGAGTTACAGAAACAAACTGATTCCTTTCCAAGTTGTTATTGTATTTGACCTTCCTTGGAAGTCTGTTTGCATTTCCTCACAGCCCTCCAAATCCAACAACTGAACTCTGAGCTGCTCCTTCACGTGGTCTGTCAGGATCCTTTCCAGTAACCCCACAAGGCTGATAGACAGGGAAGATGCCCACACAGTTTATTTTCCCAATCTTGCTGGTTCAAGTAAAAGAGCGTAACATCAGCATATCAAAAGAACCAGCTCCAAGAGGAATTGTCATCACTAATGCTTGCATACAAGAGGAGTGAAGATAGTGACTAAGTCAACAACATTTAAAAAACTAATCAAACAAGCAGAGCTTGTCCTGCCCAGGAAACCATGCTGCCAGTGGTCTAGCAGAATACCTGCACTGCAGCTAGCAGTTATCTATCTGTAGAAAAAAAGGGAGAAAAAGGAAAACAAAATTAAGGTAAATGCAATTAAGTACTTCAGTAAAAGATAAACATGCATGCGTCATTCTTTTTACTTAAAACATAACAGTGAAGGTTAAAAAAAGCCTCCTCATTGTAGTCACTAAATACTAAGTAACGGATATTTACAGTAATAATATATTACTGAACAAAGGAAACAAACTAGTTTATCAATGTAGCACTGCTTTATTTGCCTGATGACCTTTTGGGTCTTGGTCTTACAGATATTAGAGAACCCATACTGTGTTTTCCTGAGACTTCCAGACACTGTGAGAAGGGAATAAGAGAACAGAAGAAAAGAAATATCTTCAGTCTAGGATGTGAAATTGCAGTTCAGAATAAAGCTACCAATGATTTTGAGAATTATTCATTAAGGCTCACACCAGTGGATATTAAAGCAAACAGTATAATCTGACATACAGAGCTGGCAACATGGAGAACTTGGCAGGATATGGTATTTTATGAAAACTGTCAGTGGTGGTCACTTATGAGAAAAAGTAACAGAACTCCAACTCTTGGAGCAAGTATGTAACGACATTGTGGGTCTGTTAAGTATGCCACAAATCTGAGAAAAAAAAAAAAAAAAGCTTCAATGATGTTTGAAATGCTTGAATCGCTGGGTATTTAATTTATCATTTTACTACAGCACTGTGGGCTCTATCACTGTGCTGTGGCAACACAGCTAAGGAAATGTCAGACCATCAGTGTCTACAGCAACTTTCCCAGCACAAGATGCGTGGGGCTACTAAGAGAGTGTGCAGCAAAGGGCCACTGAGGTGGGTGGGGACTGGACCACAACGATCTCCCCTATGAGGAAGGGCTGAAAAGAGCTGTGTCTGCATAACCTAAAGAGTAAGGAAGATCTCATCAATGTATACAAATATCTAAAGGCAGGGTGAAAAAAGACAACCCTCAAAATCTAACAGAAGTTAACTTCTCTCCCTCTGTATCCTAACCTACATCCTCAAGCTTTCATAATTGACACATTACATCCAGTCATACACAGACACCACCTCTGCTGGTCCACTATTAAACATCTGTGACAGTTCTGCACAGCTACAATCCTAATCTTCTACATGCTCTTATCAGTACGATCTGGGATTTCTTTGGATCAGAGGTACACTACAAATGTGTTATCATTACTGGACAAGCTTTCTCTCTTGGTCTGCAGCACTTTGTTGGAATTACACATGAAAAAGTGGAGGTATCACGCCTCTGTCACTTACACATGCCTTGTCTACACCCGTGAATAATTTACAAAAGAGTAATACATTTTCTTAAATCTGCATCTTGTTTCAAGACATTCACTGCAAAAAGATGGCATCAAGAAACACAAACACACTCACACACACACAAACACACTCTCACACACACAATCACACACACTCTCACACACAAACACACTCACACACACACACAAACACACTCACACACACAATCACACACACTCTCACACAGAAACACACTCACACACACACAAACACACTCTCACACACACAATCACACACACACTCTCACAAACACACTCACACACAAAAACACAAACACACGCACACTCACACACACACACACGAACACACACACAATCACACACACACTCTCACACACACACGAACACACACAATCACACACACACTCTCACACACAAACACACTCACACACACACAAACACACTCTCACACACAAACACACAAACACACAAACACACGCACACTCACACACAAACACACGAACACACACACAATCACACACACTCTCACACACAAACACACACAAACACACGAACACACACACAATCACACACACACTCTCACACACAAACACACTCACACACACACACAAACACACTCTCACACACAAACACACAAACACACGAACACACACACACAAACACACACACACACACTCTCTCACAAACACACGAACACACACACATCACACACACACTCTCACACACAAACACACGAACACACACACAATCACACACACTCTCACAAACACACACAAACACACGAACACACACACAATCACACACAAACACACACACACAAACACACTCTCACACACACAAACACACACACTCTCACAAACACACCCTCTCACACACACACACAAACACACGAACACACACACACAAACACACGAACACACACACAAACACACACACGAACACACACACTCTCACAGACACACCCTCTCACACACACACACAAACACCCCCACACACACACACACACACCCACGCCGCCCCCTCGCTCCCGCCCAGCACGGGCCGCCGCCGCCCTGCGCACGCGCGCGCCGCGCCCCGGCGGAGCGGCAGTGACGCATGCGCGTTGCGGCGGAGCGGTGCCGGTGCGGAGCAGCTGCGGGCCCGGCCCGGCGGGGCAGCTCCCGGTGCTCACCCCCATCCCGATCCCCATCCTCATTCCCAGCCCGAGCCCGCTCCGCCCGGGAGGAGGCGGCGCCCCCCGCAGCCCCTCGCGGTGCCATCGCAGGCGCGGACAGCCTCCGTCCGGCGGCGCCGCGCCGGGCCGGGCTCGCCCGCGGGGAGAGGTGGGTGAGGCGGCGGTCGGGCGGAGAGGCGCGGGCCGGGCCGGGCCCTGGCCGGGGCGAGGCGGGTGGGGAGCACGGTGGGGCGGGACTGGGGTCCGCGGGCTGCCCCGCTGGGACAGGCTGCTGCTGGAGCCCACCAGCGTTATTAATGCCTTCCTGCAAGGCGGTAGCACTTGTTCCTCCGCGCAAATGAGGAAAAGTAACGTCCTTTCAGGTGACAGTTTCATCCTGAAGGTGCTGAACCGTACCAGCTTCACGCTTGCCTAAATATGTCAGTCTAGCATTAATTTCCTGAGAAATAAGGTGCTGTATGTTTCACTTTAAAGCTGATTTGACAAACTAAAGCTTACATCCAACTATCCTCATCAGTGCTTTCACTGGCAAGTCTTAACCCGTTTCAAAAACTCGTATTTTTGGGGTTTGGATATCTTAAGTTGCATAGATTTGTGTTACGTCGTCCTCTGGAGCATGACCATTTTCACACAAGACTGAGTTAACTGTCTGGCAAGAAGGGTAATTTTTAGAGGTTGTCTTATTTGTTTTCATATCAGCATCTTCCAGACGGGTTAGGCTCAGTTGTCTCTAGGAGGGTTTGGCTACTTTTTTTTTTTGATTGCAGAAGCTGGAGAGGCCTTTGTGGGGAGGACTCATAGAGGAGTAGACCGCCAGGTGTTTAGAAATACCAGTTTCTCATAAATGTGCTTATTGGTTCGCTTATTTTTATTTGGGCACTATCTTCACGGGGAGATTTGTATGTGTAAATGTTCTTATGACAACGTGTTTCTTCCTTGTTGCCTTTGAGCAGAGGATGCCAACAGACAACAGCCACCTGCCAGACTGTGTCCAAGAACAAAACTCTGCTGCTACTTCAAGCAATAATTGCCTGCCTAATGATGAGGAATTGAGAACTGAACAAGAAAATGGTATTTGTGACAATGACGTGGGCAATAGTGTCGGAGTCCCTAACTCTGACTCTGACAGCCAGCCTTCCACTTCCATGGCTGTTCCTTTGGAGGTGCCCAGAAGAGGACATCCACTTTTACAGATCAACAGGCAGCAGATTCAGTCTCTCTCGTGTAGTGCACATGCTGCTGAACTCAAAGATTTAGGAGTTGATGTCTATGACCAGGATGTGTTGGAGCAAGGAGTTCTTCAGCAAGTAGATAATGCAATTAATGAAGCTAATAAAGCAGCAAAAATAGCTAATGCATCGAAAGAATATGAATCAGTACTGGAGGACTTAAGGTAAATTGTGTTCTTTCTTATTGTTCCTTTCTGTTACTGACCATCCAGTGAGACTCAGTATCTCATGTTTTTAAAATCTGGAATAGGAAAAGATGTTTTGAAAGCTCTGAATCACATGTACTCTTTGGAGTCATTCAACTTTTAAAAAAGGAGAAGATACTTTTCATGTCAGACAGTGCTTCGTTGCTCTTACTTGACTAATCTAGTCATGCATCAGGGCAGCAGAGTACAGTGCATCTCCTTTTTCCATTTTGTCTTCTGCTTTACAAAGATTCACGTCTACTTTCTGGGCAGGGGAGAACTGCATTATACTGTTATTCAAAATTATAGTCAGAAAAAGTGTCACTTCCTCACTTCTGGTTATGTGCTTTCTGTTACTTGGATAACTCCATCTCATGAATGTCCCACAACCAAAACAACCTTATCACAAGTGCTTGTAAGAAGTAGTTAATGACACCTTGAAAGAGTTAAATGCATAAGTAACATGGTATATTGATAGTAGAAGACTCTGAGGGATAGGAGACTCTTGACTTTTGATCTCCATTTCTGTTTCTAGTGTCATTGTAAAGTTACTGTGTGGACTGTTGCAGGTAAATAATTCTGTGTATCTTTCACCGCGTTGCATTAATGGTGATTTTTTAGTGCTCAGGAGTGCTGTAGGCCTGTTACCTGGGTGAACTCACATAGCTCTTCTGCTTAATTTTATATACTTCATTAATTTTCTTGTTTGGGTGTGGAGTGTCAAATTAAATGTTTGCAAAACTGGAATCGAATTTCAGATGTTATAGAGCAGAAGAAAATAATGAGTAAGATGATATTGAGGGGAAGAATGGAGCAGTGTAACCATTACAGTCAGGTTATGTGCTTATTTAAAGAGTGATGCACAGCACTGTCAGTTAGTTTGTATTTTCCCATTTTTCTTTAAGAAGCAGCCTTGATTTTTCTTATCCCTGTGTTTTCACCTTTCACCGAAAGTCGTAAAATGAGATTTGCATGAGGGGATGCAAATGGTTTATGCAGACTTGTAGAACCTTGTCTGCATAAGACATATGAGACTAACAGCTGATTTTTGAGAAAATTAGCAAGTGTAGCTTACTTTTTGAGCAGAGGGACTAATAAAACTAGAGACATGAATAGAGCATGGTAGAGTTGGTTAAAATCCTGTAGCACAGTGAATCTATGACTAGAGGAAAAATCGGACATGAGGTAGTTTTTGAGTAGCTGGCGCAAAGTTTATGGTAGAAGCTGCATGATTCTATAACATAAACACAAATGTAAGCAGAAACTTTTTAAGTTAAATCATTTTTAAATCCCAGAGTTCTATTAATTAAAGCTTTGTGGAAGAAGATGGTAGTGCTATGTGTAAGGAGATCTAAGGGCCAAGGAAGCAAGAGCCAGAAGTTAGAAGATGTGAGAGAGGATGGTGTAGTTCAAAACAGCAAAACTGAAGAGTGAGAAAAGGGAGGGGGTGGTCAAAAGTGTTGAAAGAGAGTGGAGAAGTGAAGATAGCAGTGATAGCTGGAAAGCTGGTAAAATATATCTCATAGGAACGATAACAGTGTTAGAATGCAGTCTAGAGCTGGAGATGTATCTGGCCCAACAATTTCCTCCCTGACAGCTGAGACTTCTGTAGTGCTTCAGTTGGCGTATGAGGGGAATAATGGCTGCTTTGCTGGTGTTGTGCAGTTTTCTTTGACTTTCTTTGTAATGCTTTGAAATGCTAATTTGTGTATCCTTATGAAATATTTTGCTATTTGAATCAACAAACTTAGATTTGTTGTTTCTGATAGCAGAGCCTTCTTCCTTGTAAATGAATTCAACAGCTTAAACATAAGAGGTTAGAGCGTGTTGTTTAACTTGAATTTCATTTGTATATGGAAACATGAAAAATGGTAATGCATGAGTAAGGGAAGTTTAATGTTGGGGTGCTGCTAAGTTTTTTGAGCTAGTCTGTCTTCCTGAAATTGTATTTCTGTCTTGTAATCTACCTTTGTAGATTACAAAGGTAACAGAAACATTGTAAAGGTAAAAAATAGAGGCTTCCTTATATAATGGCATCAGATGATTAAACCCATTTTAGAAACTGAAAACATAGGATTTCTCATTTAGATTTTTGGTTTGTGTTTTGTTTACCTTGAATAATAAAAACAACTGCTCATTTGCTTATCATCATCCAACTTGTAACTTTCGAGTGCTAAATATTACTGTAGCTGTTCAGTTTCCTTTTCTTTGGAATTTTAGTACTAGCAAAATTTAGTTTAAAAATATTTTACAATGTACAAATTTCTGAAGTGTTTAGTATTTCCAGTGTTGTTTAAATATATTATGCTTATTCAGAAACTTAGACCATTAGACCTTTTTAAACCTTAAATCTCCTGGAATTTCTAAATTGTCTGAATCAACATTGTTCTATTTTTCTTTCTAGAGTTTACTAGTGCATTGCAATCTTGTTTTTTAGGTCATGTGCAACATCTCTGAGACAAATAAATAAAATAATTGAGGAACTTTCACCTCAAGCTGCTGACAACAAAAATATTAGCAGAAAGCTAGATTCTGTTAAACGGCAAAAATATAACAAGGTAAATGGATTACATTAATTTCCTGCTAACAATAGTTAGCTTGTACTTTTTTCTTAAGGTTTGGATTTTGTGATATAATTCTATATATTCTAACTAATTTCAGGATGTGCAAGCGAGAGCTGAATTTTTTTTCTTCTAAGTTTCAAGACAGGCTGTAAAACTGAAGTTCCAGGATCTACTCGGAAGATGGATTTGCATTAATTTAATTGAAACCCTTGAAGCAGCATTTGGAGAATTAGCAGAGCATTGTTAGGGCATGGTTCAGTAGTTGACCTAAATATCAGCTCTCATGGTCTTCTTTCCCGGTGGTCTTTTCTTTAAACTTCTTTCATAGGCTGTGTCTTCTGTCAGTGCATATCATTCCTTTCTATGAGCCTCTTTAACTCATCCATTTGTCAGAAACTGCTCCAGCTTTTTTCTCCCACAGTAATAAGTTAAAGGAGCTATAGAGTAACCTAGGAGGCATCAGGATAATGTAAGCAATAGACCTCTACAGCTGGGAATAGGAAGGAGATTTAAGAAAATGGAAACTTTTGCTAGTCAGGAATGTAGCACCTCAATCAGCTCACTGGCTGCTGGAAATTCACCTTAAATTTTCTCTAATGATAAACCTGACTGTGAAACTTACTGTCCTTTGCCCTCAGACAGGCCAGTCTCAGGCTGTTTACCACTGACTCATTTGCTTGATAATTTCAACGTGGATAACACTGCTTATAATGCAGCCAGTTAAGAGAGTGACGAGGACAGTATTGAACACTGGCACAGGACTAGGAACTACTACATGGAAGTAGTAGGAAGAAATGCATTAAACCAGACTTACCAATAAAAAATGATCATGTGATTAGACACTGTATTTTGCTTGTTTTCATATTGCTTGAAGTGAGTTACACAAGTGTTAGTTGGAAGGGAAGTTCAGACCTCTTTGCAAGTTCATTCTTAACCGTCTTTGATGTGTAAGAAAAAATTTATCAATTTGGAAGCTATAATCTATAAAAGTGTTCCTAATAACCTGAAGAGTGTTTTTGGAGGCAGACAGTGTATTTAAATCTGATCTTGAGCATAGAGAAGTACTTCTTAGTATTCTTTCTTTTGTAGTATTTAAAAAAAAAGGTGGAAGGTTACATTGCCCTTGTCTTTGTTTTACTGGTTGGAATGTTTTATTTCACAAATGATAGTTAGCAACACTTAAGGAATCATAACATCACCAGTAAATAGACAGTTGGAGATAGTACAATCAGATAAAAGGTGTAACAGAAGAGCTAGCTATGAATTATTTTCATAGCAGTAGTAAACTATACTTCTTATAACATCTGTAACAATGATTTTTTGAAGTAATTTGACTTTTTAGTTTTTGCTGTTAAATTAGCTGTGACCACTCCTGAACTAACCATGTACAAACATATATCAGGATGTTGGATTGATTTACAATTTTAGTTTCTTTCTAACAAAACATTCCATAACTTCTGGGATGATAAGTAAATCTTACAGCTTATTTTTGAGGCTTAGTAATCATTAACCCAGTCTTAAAATCATAAACAAAACTTTTGGTGTTCTCTGTGCATCTCAGCAATCTGCTTGATGGACTTCAGTCACTAGAATCAACGCATTCACAGAAAGACCTTAAGAGTTGTAAATAAAAATGTGTAATGTGCACATGAAATTTGTGTGCGTAAATGGTCTGATCTTCCTGTACATATATGGTAAGATGATCATACACACAAAATTGTGTGTCTTCTGTGGGCTGGAGCCCTACAGGTATTGTGACACTTTTTTGTACTTTTTTTTTTTCAAGCATGATACTTTAAACGTTTGAATATGAGATTCTGGTTGAAAATACTGCAAATGTAATTTAAGTCTTGCTTAAAAGGATAGCAAGTTTATGAAACAGATTAAAAATGAAATTATATAACTATTTCTCGTTGAAGGAGCAACAGCTGAAGAAGATAAAAGCAAAACAAAAGCGTCTCCAAGGAATTCTTGGTTTAACAGAGTTCCTTGATGAAGCAAATGAGATTGAATTTGAGGAAGATGAAGGTATGTGTGGGAGAAGGCTGAAAGTTCTGTTCTACTTTGGTGCAATGACTTTTTTTGTTTGAAGCTGGTTGGTAAGGTTTTTGTCAGTAGTTGGCTTTCAAAGAGAGAGTTAAGAACACTCATTCTCTGCACCTGCAGACTTGCAGATCTTGGTATATTCATGTGGGAAGTTTTAAAAAATGGATGTTAATCTGCCTTCAGCTGAGTAGGGACGACTGAGGCACATTAGAGTATTGGGCTTAATAAATTGGAAATCCTAACATTTTTTTTCACAGCTAATTTGATAAAGATGACTAACATCATGATTGAATTACATTTTAGATGCTGGATGCTATCAATCAGCATTAACAAAATTGTTTTTTCTTACTGTCAGGAAGTATCACTAGAAATGAAAGGGGGAAGTGCATCTCTTTTTCAGGCTGCAGATTTCTTCCAGAGCAGAATATATGTTCTCTCAGTGTTTTTCTGGGTGTTCTTTCTCATTGCTGTCTTCAAACTGAGTTTGGATTTTGTCACTCCAGTTTAGCTGTGTCTTGACCACAGTCACTAATCTGCAGTATTCTGCAGGGCAAGTTTTGATACCATTGACATCTATGCATCACCTTTGGGTTATGTTGTTGTTTGCAGAAGTGAAAACTTCGTGCTATTCATCCCTGGCAAATGTGGCTGGAGTGGATTCTGGATCTCACAGACCTTGTGCTTCTCTCCTGATTCAACAAAACTTAAAGTTGTCAAAACCTCAGTAAACTTTTCTCAGTAGAAAAGCATCTTTACTCCTTTTTCTTTAAATGGGTTCATGCAGTAAAACTCAGGCACCCAGTGTGTTCAAATATAACTAGGACATGAGTGGAGCCCAACAGAAGAAATGGTGTAGAACAGTTCAGTGTGAGGGCATGGAGGTGGAGGGGCTTCATGCCTCATGCATCATCGTTACTCATTACACATATGATGGATACAGTGCTTTAAATGGGACCATAAATTGTAACATGCTGGACTGGCAGTTCTGTTACAGTTATTTTGACATTTTGAACTCTAATAATAGATTTCAGGCCAGAATTCCCCTTCAACTTCGTAAATTCAGGACCTTTTCATGCTCTTTGGTTTCAAACACCAATTATAGTTTGTGTATAGTAACTGTATGTACAGTTTAACTGAAGTACTGTTTATGGAAAAATACTGTGCAGCCAGTTTTGACTTTTAACTTCATCAGTGTAATATTCATGTTGTAGGAAAGGAAAACAGGTTTTGGGGTTTTTGTCTGGGTTTGGGTTTTGGAGGTTTTTGTTTTGAAGTGTATGTTAAGCCAGTCTATGTCTTTTATAAGGTTTGCGTATGTTCTGGTGTGAAAATTGGAATGTCAAATTTCAAGTTTATGAGTAGGACTGCAAAGTTAGCAATAAAATTGAAATGGGCAATGTGCTGCATATGGGAACACAGTGGTTTCCAGCACTGGACATGGTGATATAGGTGGAATTGACTTCATAGGTGGCACATTAGACTTCATGTGCCACTGGGAACTGTAATTTTATGGTAGTTCTTGCTGCTGTGTGTATTTGTATTTTGATAGTATATGTAGTATTTTCTGTATGAATTTTGAGAAGTAAGTTGAGGTAACAGTCTTGACTTATTTTGGCCTTCAGTTTTCTTGGGTTTTGCCATTTTTGAACTTCAAGTATTATGCGTGATGATAATTTGGAATTTAAGTTGTATATAAAAACTGAGCTAAACACATAAAAAGCTCGGGGTAAAAAAAAGAAACCAAACTCACCCTTATTCTTGTGTTTTATTTATAGAGAAGGTGTTAAAGGCATGCTGTATGTTCTGATTTTTATTGTAGAACCTGGTCCATCATGTCTCGGTAGTATGCTTATGCCTGCTCAGGAAACAGAGTGGGAAGAGCTTATTCGTACTGGTCAGATGACGCCATTTGGAACTAAAATACCTCAGAAGCCAGAGAGGAAGACACGACAACTAAGACTGAATGAAACATCTGATTTTGAAAAGTACTTAGCAGACCAAGCTAAGCTATCATGTGAAAGAAAGAAGCTATCCCTTCGCAAAGGAGCAAAGAAGAAAGTACAAGCCAAAAATGTTCCATGTGTAGCTGCCACAACTACTGCAAAGGAAAAAAGTGGTAAAGCCCTGTCAAAAACAGATAAGCGCTTAAAAAAACGCATGAGAGAACTTCAGAAGCGTGCCCTTCAGATTCAATCAAAGGCCAGGATTCCAAAGGAAAAGAAGTATCCTGCGACCAAGAAGTTCAGGCATGACCAGGAGGATGATAGTGGGGAGTCTGAGTATGTACCTGATGAGGAGCTCTTTGATCCAGAAGCAGTAGAAGAGGAGGAACAGCAGGCTTCTTCTCTTGCTGAGAATGATTCTGATTATGAACTTAAGAATTTATCAAGCAAAAAAAAAAGGCTGGTGAAGAAGGTTTTTAAAGACGCTGGAGATGATGCTGACTTTGTTCCAAGCTCTGAGGAAGAAGAGCATACACCAGGGAAGCACAAAGTAAGAAAGTGGAGAGATGATGGAGATGTGGACTATTATAAACAGAGACTAAGGTTAGTCCTAGACATTTTTATTAATAATATTAATTATGTTGAACATGCAAATGGCAATGTCTGTAACACTTCAATACACTCCCTAGCAGTGTAAGGTAAATCCGGCAGTTGGAAGGATCATAGACAGCCTTCCAGAAGAAATTAGACATACCTATTAATTACTTACTGAGTTCTTATTAATATAAGAGCTTTGCTGTTAGATTTTTCTGATTGTTACAGGTCCTTCAGTAATAAGCTATTAGTGTATCAGTGTGTTTGTTTGGAGAACTGGGAATATACCAAAAATCAAGCATATATAAAAAAGCTATTACTTGGCAGCTTGGCTACTTAAGTATTGCCTTTGTGTGTGTATCATATACTCACCTTTCAAAAAAGAAGAAAAAAAAAAAAGGTGATGTCTTCTGTTTGATAGGTAAAATTACTGCGCAGACAGACAATGCCCTCTCTCTTCAGAGGGGTGGCACTTTTCCACTACAAGAGAAATATTTGGTTTGGGATGAGGTGGGATGCTTAGTTTTCAGCTTTAAATAATTAACTGCTAGTCAAGAAGAAAGAATTTGAATAAACTACAGTTACATACTGTTTCTGTAGAATCTGTTAGTTTGTTGAAATCCAAGGCATTTACATATAATTTATATGGCTAACAAGTTTATTTGAAAATCAGTATTAAAAGAATATTTTGAATTTAAACTTGTAAAAACATTTATACTGGAAATGACCATATATTATTTGATCAGTAGCACATGCTATCTCTTGCATAATTTACATTAGAAGACCTAAGTAGTTAAGACTGGACATTTATACTGCTGTCAGTCAAGTCTAGAAAGAGCTTGTTAGTCAAGTCTAAAAAGAACTGCTCTGTTTGACAGTGATTTTCCTCTCTCTCTGTTCATGATGAGTGAGGTAAAAGCTTCCTCATCTAAAGAGATGGTGACAATGGTGATGTTTTCTGTTGCTACAATGACCTAAGTAAGGTTTGTAAGGAGAATATAGCGTGCTAGGTGGAAAAATACTTGTTTTAAGCTAAGAACAAGTTCTTTTTGAAAATGGCAGCTGAAACACCTTGTGCTAATCTGTGATTTATGACATTTATATAACCTATGTGTTGGTGATCTCTGGGTAACTACAGGGTGAGGTTGAGATGTTTTCTCTACTGATAGCATAGCAGTTGAGCTCCTAACAATGAGACTGAGCAATGCTTCTATTTTTCATGACCCAAGAGAAAACATTTTGAAGGGGCAACAAAATGACATGTAATTTGTTAAGCTGTTAAAATGCTAACTAGAGATGTCAGTGAAGTTATGAGATTCTTCTGCACATAGTGGGAGTCAAAAGATCAAGATCACTAAAATGGTTGTTTTGTTTTAATTGTTCTCTAATCACTGGCATGTTTTGTCTCTTTTCTCGTGTAAGGGTTGAGCTTCATGTAATAAACTTCAGCTTGTTGATAGCATGTTTACTTTTAATTAATTACCTTAATGGATGCCCCTCAAGTAGTTAGGTAGTCCTCTAGAAAACCATGGAACTTGAAAACAGCTGCTGTAGAGTGGAAGGACGAATATATATTAGGTCTGTCAGTGAAGGGTGATTGATCTAGTGATAAAGCCTAGCATAGGAACTTACTGCTTCAGAGGCTCAAATTTTACATTTCTGTGGAAATACGAAATCTTGCGGATTTAAATGAAGCTGTGTCAGAGAAGGAGTCAAGAAGTAGAGATATAAACACCATCTCTCCTGTGGTGCACGCCTGGGTTGCTGTGGAGGAAGAGGTATCTTTTGGTAGCAGAGGTACTGAGGTTGTAGAAAACCTCATGAAGAAAGGGCCCATCTTCACTTTCACATCCCAGGTTACCAAGACAGATCAGGAACTGATATAAGGTTTGCATTCCCAGAGTGTTATTTTTCAAAGTTAAAATATAGTTTATTGGTCTTGAAAAGAAATTTTGACAAGAGGTTAATCTGAACAATGTCCAAAGGGTCAAAAAGAAACATGTTTTCTATTGGATGTGTTAACAAAAATTAATTGTTCTTAGTTGGTAAAATATTTACTGTTTTATTGAATACAACTGTATTCTTCACATTTAAATTAGACCAATATTAAATCATTTTTAATTCAGTGTTTTCATCAAGAGTAATTTATTTTGATTGAAAGTTTTAATATGACTCATAGTTTAAATTCATTCAAAAACGTTTTTTAATAACGCTAAGATTGTGACAATTTATCCTTAGCAAAGTCATATCATAGACTACATTTTTTTTTGGTTGCTGAAGTTACAATAAAAGCCTAAATGAATTTTAGAAATATCAATAACTGTAATTGCTACCAAAACACTACATCTCTTAAAAATTTCATAGCTACAGTTATTGTGGCTGTTAAGCTGCAGCTGTCCACATTGATGTTTTTACGCTGACACCCCCAGGTAATCTTCATTATGGGAAATGCCATGAGAAAATAAAATGTAGTGAATTAAGAAACATATTAAGAATGCTATAGAAATGCTGTCATTTGCTTACATTTATATCTTGTTTCATGTCAGTTTTACTTTTGAATGCAAATGAATGGGTGAGATTATGGTATATTTTACCCGTGAGAGAGGCAGAGGAAAACCCTTTAGGATTACTTTATTCTTCTGAACATCTAGTCTTATGCTTGGTGATGAATGCAGTCCTATACTCTTAGAGATTGAAAATGAGTTTCCTTAACATTAAAACTTTTCAGAGATGGGACTTCAAGAGATTGGTCTGTGTCAAGGGGAAACTACATTGATGTTGTTGATGCATGATAATTAGCTAACTGTGCAACTGCAGAGCATCTCTAGAACAAGAGACTTCTGTCAGAACAGGAGCTGTTATCTGCAGTAAACCTCAGGCGGGAGAGTACCCGACTCTTTCCTTCTGAAGGCTGTTTGCAGTGGTTGGCCCAGTCACTCAAAGCAAGATGTGATCAGTGGAACATGGAAAACTAAAAGTTAGCTGTACAGAATTAAGCTCAAGCTCTCAGTAATTTCATTTTCCCTTGTGTGAGTCTTACTTTTCTCTAGTTACTGTTATTGAAGTCATGTTGCTGTGCAGCCATGCACGTGAAAAACCCCCTTCTGTTCTGAAAGGTCAATGTCTAGGTAAATTATAACTTCCTAGAATAGTGAACAGTAGCAAGGAACATCAGGACTATGGAGAGTAAGATAAATAAGCAGGATACTGTTAAGCACCTATAAGGTAATTTTAAGATTCAATGAAAAGTAATGTATCGTCATTCCGAGCTATCCTTCATACTGGCTACTACCATCGAAACCCAGAGGCTTAGGTAAGCAGTCTCTGGGTTGCTGCTGAATGTCTCAGAGACTTCCCTATCATCAGGTATATTACCAATGTCTATCTTGTCATACTTGACAGTGACCTTCTTGGTCTAGAGGTGTTCAAAATTGGAGCTATGGGATCTAAACCTGTAGCTTCTTGTCTGGTGGAATGGTCAGGTGTCACGGTTTAACCCCAGCCAGCAACCAAGCCTAGTCCCCTCACCAATGGGATCAGGGGGAGAATCCTCAGGGTAAAAGCTAGGAAACTTGTAGATTGAGATAAAGACCGCTTAATAGGGAAAGGAAAAGCTGCACACACAAGCAAAACAAGGAATTAATTCAGTGCTTCCCATGGACAGGCAGGTGTTCAGCCATCTCCAGGAGAGCAGTGCCCCATCACACATAATGGTTACTCCTTCTTCCCCTCCCATTTTATATACTGAGCATGACACCATATGGTTGGAAATATCCCTTTGATCAGTCTGGGGCGCCTGTCCTGGCTGTGTCTCCTCCCACCCTCCCACGTACACCCAGCCTCCTCACCAGCATGGCAGCACAAAAAGGTCTTGGCTCTGTGTAAGCCCTGCTCAGCAATAACAAAAGCATCTCTATTATCAATGCTATGTTCAGCACAAATCCAAAATACAGCCCCATACCAGCCGAAGAAAATTAACTCTACTTCATCCAAAACCAGCACACCAGGTCACAGCAGGGCCAGTTTCTTTGAAGACTGTGGAAAGAGTAAAAATGCACCTGTTTTCAGCTTCTTTTGCTTGGAATCCCAAAAGAAAAGTAACCTTGTATGCATATAGAATGCATAGGAAATAAACCCTTTTGGACTTTTTGTTTGTTTGAGTTTTTTGGTTTTTTTCTCAACAAGAAAACTGCTGCATGGTTTTCTTGTATTCTCAGACTTTGCAGATGTGGAAACTACAAATTATCAAGAATTTTTATTTTTTTTAATATTATTCAGAGTTTTCCTTTGCATGTCTTAAAACACCAAGCAAACGTATAGAACAAGTAATTTTGCTGCTTATATGCAGTTAATACATTAAAATATTGACATCAGGAATACCGTATCTGCATAAGGTAATAGTTTGGAGTCAAAACACAAATTAAAAGTCTTATGGACACTATTCCTGCAGTTGTCAGTAGGTATCTGCCTGCTGCTTCAAGGAAGGAATTACATGTCATTCTTAGGGAGCTAAGTGCCATATCTGTGTTTTCCTGTGTGTTCTGTACAGTTTGTAGAGTACAGTTCTCTAACTTCCACTGCTGTCAAGTGTTCAAAGGCTAGGCTAGGAAAGCTACTTCTTTCCATGTTTACTGAGTGACATCCAAGTAGCTGAGTAGATGGAAGTTGTGGTTATCAGTGTACGAAGCAGTTGATCCAAAGAATCAAACAAAAATAAAATTTGTTTTAAAATAAGTTGATTCTCATGGATCAGTTTTCATGTGATAGCTTTCTTTGATGTATCTGAGTCACTGAATCTCTTGATGTTTCAGAGTTATAAATTAAAAAAAGATTAAATATTACCTTTCCTGAAAGATACTTTCTTAGAGTGTCCCAACTGCTCTTTAAAATGACAGAGCCAAGACACAAATGAAGATATATTTTATCTCGCTTGCTGAGTACACCTTTCATTCGAAGCTCAAGAGTGCAATTGTGTATATCAGTCTTAATTTACTTATGGAGACTTGTAGTACTAACTGCATGTATTTCATCTGTTAGGACGTACCAATTAAATCCACCCATATAGACCATAAAAAGTTAGATCAAAAAAGTAATACTGAATGCTTCAATTTAGCAAATTAGAATAATCTGTAAGGAATTCTTAGCTGTATAAAATATAAAGCATATTGTGCTTCACAAATATAAACTATATTAAATACTCAGCTTGGTTCCTGACTGTATTTTTTAAAAAAAAAACAAATTATGCTCATTACTGTTTTGGGTGCAGAATTCCTTTCTAGGGTATTGAAGTAAGTGGGAAATAGGCTTAGTATCTGAATACATTCTCATATTAAGAAAAAATTTAATTGTATGATATATGGCTTTCATACTTTGCTTTCGGTGTAAAATTGTATCTATGACAGTGACCACAGACAGCATAAGATAAATTTCTCAAAGGTCATACTTCTATTTTCAAGAGACCTTGGTGATATAGTAAAACCTGTATTTTCTGATTGTTGAGGTATACTAATGATGCTTAACTGAGGTGCATAAGGAATATATTGACCAAATGGCCAGTAAGTTACTGTGTAGTTAGAACGAAGATGAGCTATTAGTGTTTCTCCCTTTAGTGTTTGACTTCTGGGGAAAGGTACAAGATCAGACTGACTGGATGTTACTGATCTGGTCTAGCAAATAGTTGTCCTCCCATTACTTCAGCCATTTAGATATTTACACTTTTTTAAAGAAAATAATGACGTTTTAGTGTAGAATATCTTAATGCCGTGTGTAAAATTCACAGCCTTTCAGAAACTGTATAGCTTCCTCAAACTGTGAAAGTTTGTAGCGATAACAAGTTGCTGCTTTTTCTTTGAACTGGTAATCGAGTGCAAAAAAACCTCTAGACATTTGGAAGAAATCCTTCAATGTACAGCTTGAGTAATTATACATTTCAATGAAGTAACATATATAGTGTGTGAAAAGTAAACTTTTCTTTAGCAAAATTAAGTACAGGGTTTATTAGTTCAAATTCTAGATGTATGTATTTTCTAGGTATCTAATAATTTTAGGAGAAATCCCAACAACATCAAATCACACTTCTTGCAGAAAACTTAGTAATTATATGAGGTGAAGTGCCTGAATTTCTGAACAGCTTCTATCTAATCTCAGGCGGTTTTCTCTTGGTTGTTTCTGGATCACTTTTTCTAATGCACACTAGAGGGCAATCTGCTGCTTCCCAGGGGATGCTGATGCTCCAGTGCTGGCTGGTGGTGATTCACGTTGGAGTATAGAATTAGAAGGAAACTCATGTACAAATTATTGCCCTTCTTTGGTTTAACATGGCTCGTTTACCCAGATGTCTCTTTAGAGGCTTTGTAATCTGTAGTTTTTTGATTTTAGTGTGATAAGTAGGAGTTTCCTTCTTTGGTTTGAGTCCTGTCATAACCCAGTCAGATAAAATAATCAAGTTCTAACATGTCTCAGTTCCAGTGGTGACACAGTGTGAAGCAACAACTATCAGCATTTATCAATTTGAATTGTCGATCTTTTTCTGGAACTCAGAAGAATAATTGACCCCCTGTGCCTGATAGCACAACAATCTAGTACTGAAGAAAAATAAAAGTAGTTTTATGCTGTGTCTGTCGAATGTTTCATATCTGCCTGCTAGACTCTAGAGCATGACTATTACTTTTCTGAGTCAAATGTTTAATAGACTGCTAGTCTAAGAGATTTCCATTCCTGTTTTAGGATAGGTATGTAAAAGGGGAAAGCATTGACACTTCATGTATTTTTTGGGAAGGTCTTTTTTACTAATTAACTGGATACGTGATTTCATATAATGAAATAAGAACAATAATAAACATTAGCAACTCACCAGTTTTAATCTGCAAACTGAAGACTGTCTTTGTTCAACTTATTTATTTCCTAGTGTATGCTATTTTTTCCTCTCCATCATTTTTTTTACTTCTGAGGACTTCCTGACTTAGTTGTCTTAGTTTTTCAGTGCAGTCATTTTTGACAGTTATTGTAACATAAGTGTATTTGGAGATGGTGGTGTTTATTTTCAGTTAATAATACCAAGTTTGTGACTGCTTCCACAAAGGAAGACTTTTTAAAGTATTTTTTCAAAATGTACTGCTGACAAGCCAATCTAGACCCTGCCATAATTAGTTTTCTTTCATTAGAAAGGGTGTATCATTTTGTTGCTTATATATGAAGTGCTGAACTTCTTCCCTGTTCTCTTGTTTCTAACCCAAGGTTTTTTTAAACAAATTTGCCAGATACGCAGAAACCTTTAAGTGGAAGTTTCAACAAGTTTAACCGAATTAAGTAGTCAGGAAGACATGAGAAAATCTATTAATGCTGCCACTGGAGAAAACACAGCCTGTACTTGTCTTGTAATGAGTTTGCCAATCCCAGGGAAGATGATTTTGAATAACCCAACAGCAAGAAAAGACTCTTTTAGTGTTTTCACCTGATTTCATACCAGAGAACGCAGTGTAATATCCTTAGGAAGACAGGCATAATTGGATAAATTGTTCCCCAGAACTGCTTATGTAGTTAAGAGAACACTAGACCTTTGTTGCCTGTTTTTATTTTTTTTATTCACTAATGTGTTCAAGATAGAAAATTTGAATCAAATTTTAAATAGTTCAGAAATCCTTCTTGCCAGAAGGGGAAGGGTTTCCAGAATATGGAGTGTGTGGGGAAGGGGGTTAGGGGGCTTGGGTTTTTTTAGAACTCTGTTCATCCATAATGCTGCTGGTTTTCTTGCTGCTACAAGAAGCAGTTTGTCTAATTGGTAAATGGTCAAATGTTACCAGGAGGGAAAGGGACTGTTCACTCACCTGTGTTTGTCATTCCGAAACTGGAGCTGTACTGGAAAACTATTGCATCCTGTTAAGTCCTCCTCCATTGAGTTACTGCAGGGCTGTTCTAGAGTGCATTTTCCAGGGTTTCTTCAATGTGGAGTTAAAAGACTGCACAGATGAGTATTCCAGCATCTCACTCATGAGGCTGTTTGTTGCTTAATGCAGTAGATCTCAGTGCTAGGTTCTTTAACTTACTTCTCTTGGTCTGAATGTGTCATTCACTGCTTTTCATCCCATCACTACTATTTATAGTTCTTTGGGACCTAACAATTTCAATTTTCGTGTTTCATATGCCAGATAGTTCTAGACTATGAGATCTCCCTCTCCTTCAGACTTTTTAGGTGATGAAATATGACTGCTTTTGTGCTGAATCCAGGACAGTAGCAAAAGAATGTTTTTAATCTGTTCTGTAGCTTGCCAATTCCTGTAGGAATTTTATCAGTTTAGGCACCACATTTGGTGTGTCTGCAGTGAATGGCATTTTCATGAGAGAATTCCAGCAAAACCCAAATTGTAAGTGAATTGATTAATCACTGTTAATTGATTAATACATACTCAACTAGTGTACACTTGACCATTAGAGGCAGATAGTTTTTGGTCACTAAAACACAAATCCATAATTTCATTGGATGTTGAAGATTCTTTGGTACTTTTTCAACAATGGGGGAATGATGGGACAGGAAGGTAATTCTCTAAGATGCCTAGAGTCCAAATAACACGAGATTGCAAACCACAAATTGCTCTGTAACTTCAAAATTTCATAAAACTCATTCTCTTAATAATGACTGCTTAACAGATTTAGAGCATGTCAACCTAAAGATGGTGATGTTTCCACCTGAATCTTCTGTATAAGATTATACACTGCTTTACATTTCTCTAGGGGAAGGAAGGTATTTAAGTATTTGGTTGATAAAATAGTTTTGGAATACCTAAAGTTTATTGATATTTTGGAGGAATTTTAGGGAGATTTAGGAGTTTAAGGTAGCCAGATTTTTTGATGGTGTTAGCTGTCGTTTCCATTATATTAGTATTTCTGTCTATAGAAAATTGGAACAAGCTATAAAACTTTGAGCGCCTGGAACTAAATAGTAAGGAGTGCATGCAGCTTTTAATATATCAGATATTTTTGAGCATTTTTTGAGCATATTTACTTGCATAATTCAGTCCTCCAAAAGATTACTATTTTAAATCAATTACATCTGAAAATGTGTTCTTGTTGGGATTTTGCAATGTCATTTTCATACAGTATCTTTTCCATGTTATAATTGAATGCTGACTCCTTATGTCCCTCCAGGAAGTGGCAAAAAGAACGTTTGAAGGACAAAGAACATCAAACAGCTGAGGAACTTTCTGAAGAAAGTGATGTTGAATTTGAAGAGGGCTTCAGAGTACCAGGATTTCTCTTCAAAAAGCTTTTTAAGTATGTATTGTGTACTTTACGTTAATCTTATGCTGCTGTATTCTGTTAATAATACTAGTGCTAATTAATGGTCATAGTGAGTTCCAGATGCCCTTTTACTTCAGTCAATGATGCCTCAATTTTTACTGCAGTTGTTTCAGTAGGATTCTTTCTTTTAAAAAAGTTCCAGGATTGAACTTCAAAGAAACTAATTTATTGTGAATACAAAACATAGTTACATGAAAATACAGATTATAACTGTCTGATGTAAATATTGTGGATAGGTATGAGCTAAACTATGAATTTAGAAGCTCTCCTTGTCTGTTTTTATAAATGCTTTCTTATAGTGATACATACTTGCTCTTAATGCAGGTGTGGAGTGGCAGAATTACTGTGAAACATAAGGTGTTGTCAATAAAATGTAGTGTTTCTGTGATTGGGTGGAGTGGGTGAAATTTTCTGCCAATAAAAAATACATACAACTTTACTCAAAGTTAACTACTCGTAATTCATATTATAAAATAATCTTGAATGTTTTGCCATCTAAAATTTTAAAATATAAAGTGAATTTTTAATTCCTTTAGTAGATGGAAAACATAACTCATTCTTTAGTTATTTATGCTGGATTACAGATTTGGGCATAAGTGCTTTCTTTTTCAGTTTTTTGAGACATGGTGCCCAGTGATGCTTTCAAGTTCATCTCAAAAAGCTATTTACAAATGGCAGCCCAAACAAGCTAGCAGATGACCAGTTAATTTCATTCATAATCTCTCCCATAAATTTCATACATGATGGGCTTGAATTCGGTTTTGTTGACAACATTTCACACAGCAGGAAAAACATCTCTTTCAAAAGCAAACTCTCTAAAATCTTATGGTTGTGGTAGAAAGCCCTGGTTTATAATGGGTGTGTGTGGTATCCCTTCCAACAGAGCCACTTAGTCTTGACCTCAAAGAATTATTACTGTTGTCCTGTAGTCTCTGGAAGGAAAGCACTAGCTCTGAAATGGAATTGAATTAATGACTTGGTTGCTGGGACCATACAGAGTTAATATGTGGTCTCCAGTTGTTTATACAAAGGTACTGCAGAAGTATTCATCTTGAGGACGGATGTGTGGTCTGAGCAACCCAAAGGGAAATAAAATAACGCAGACACTAAAAATTAATCTTAGAGATGCAAGCCTCACTAATGAAGGGTATCCCTGCAAGCATGAGTCAGTTGGCAAAACCTCTTAAGTGGTTAGAAAGATCAATGGAGTTGAATGATTTGTCTGACTTGTAACTTAAATGCTGATATCTCCAATGTAGGAAAGCCCATAGTCAATAGGCATTAAACTGTTGAGTCCTGAGCAAGTTTAGTACAAACCATGAAAGTATATTGACCCAAGGACATGTATAGGATATGTTGTAAGTGATCTTCCTGCATAGTTAAATTCCCCAGAAGTTAGCTTAATACTAGAAATAGGACTTAAGTTTGTCCTTTGGCAAGTCTGTTAAAGTGGACAGTGTGTTTCTTCCCTATATTCTTGTCTCCTTCAATGAGCATTCAGAAGGAATAGCACTGGTACTGCTGTGGAACAAAACCAAACAGACTTGCAAACATTGCCTTATACTGTCTGCACTTAGCCAGAGAGAATGCTGTCTGTATAAAAAAGAGAACAGGTTTCATCATTATTTGCCTTCAGTATGTGATTTCCCTGATATATCTGAAATGCAATTTTGTCTCCACAACAGTGCAGCTAAACTCTGGTAGTACTGTGGTGAATTTTGAGGGATGTATCACAACATGATTGCTTGTGTGAAATACAGTCCAAATGTAACTATTTTGGAAGACCAGCAGCACTTTTATTTTACTTTTACAGTATTTTTGGAATTAAAAATAAAAATTGGGGCAAGAAAAGCATGAGATTTGAAGAGAATTTATTATCTCTCCATAAAAGCGCTAAAAATTGAAGGAGGAGTTTCCTTTAACTTTTGTGTAGTTGCAATTATTGCATGTTTATATGTTTATACAAAGAAAACACCTGCATCTTTTACATTTTTAGATAACCCTGGAATGGAATTTTGCACAAACTTAATTCTCTACTGTGAAACTTTCTTAGGAGAAGGAAGGAGAGAGAAATATGCTTATAAATGCAGCTAGCTTTAAAGCTCTGTATGTGGTCCTAAGAAATACTACAAAATTATGCCAGGCAGTTCTTGAATGGTTGTCTTCTGAAGAGACATGCTGGACATTAGTCTGGGGGAGCAGCTTCTGACTGGAATGAGGATTCCTTTCAGTTCTTTAGTATTTGTCAGAAAACATTTTGTCTTCATAAAATGTAGTAATGATAGTATCTAGCCCAATTATATCTAATCCTGCAAGCCATTTCATAGTTCTTTTATAGACTGCTGCATTTTAAGGTGAATTAATTTCTGATAAGAGGGGTTTTCAAAGGCTTCTTGGCATAATGCTTTTGAGACACCAGTGGATAGTATGATGTCTGAACCATTAGATGTGTTCTTTGATCATCTTTTTTTACCTGCTCATGCCATTTGTTTGTCTCCATTTAGCTTTCTCTAAATCCATACAGAACTCATCATAAATTGATTTTTAATAGTACTTTGTAGACACCAGTGTCATTAGGTGTCAGTAGTCCTAAATATTATTTGTTCAAGGAAGGAAACAGGATTTTGAAATGCACACAAGAAATCCCCTGGAATGAACAACCCCTATTTTAAAAAAAAAAGTGTGTTGTTTTTTGCTGTGCTCTGCAGTCCAGGAATGCGTGCCATCAAGAAAATTGTATCAATAACCTATTTCTTCCTATGAGTTAAAAGACAGAAGTGCTGAAACATGTTTGTTTGGGTTTTTTTTTAAAGTGATTTAAAGATACTCGTTTTCATTTCTTTCTGTTTTAATTTAACCCACACATGTGGTGTGTTATTCTTACTGGTCTCATTTCATATTGTTATAAAAAAGCATGTCCTCAAGTGATTATCAGTCCAGCATCTTACCTCCACCTTTTTAGCTTGCCATTGTAAACCTTGTTTTCTAGTCCACTTCTTTTAACTGAAATATATTTTACATTGTTGCCTGTACAATTTGCAGTGAAGGACTGGGATTAGAAACTGCCCTGATGCTCTCACATAATGCTCTGCTACATCTCTTTCACTGCAATAGTTTGTATTGTTTTGCCATGTTTTTGTTTTCCTTCATTTAAAGAGACTAAATGTTATTAAATAAATTTATGTAAAAAGAAAGCAGGATGTGGCAGATGTGATCAGTTTTTACAGTGGAGTATGAAGTCTGTAGGGCTTACAAGTCAATCTTTTTCTTCAGTTCAAGTTACGTGTTCCAGATAATATAGTTTACTAGACCCTTGAATGTCATCTTTTGTGAGAAGATAATGCTCTGTAAGAGTAACTTTCCAAGTTGCTTTTAGCACTTAAAATATATATGAAATAAAATACTCTCTAATTACCATGACTATCAGTTTAATTAGAAATGCTTTAGTGTTGCATAAAGTATGAAAGTCACGTGTAATGTCTCAGCCATCAAAAATGTATGACCTAGTAAATACAGCACTCATGTAAAACACACATCCAGCATGTTACTGTAACTAGTATAAGAACCTTGCCAAATGATTAATTCATGAGTACTTTCTGTTATGATCTGTATTATCAAACATTTGCCATTTTCTTTTTCCGTGTTTTAGGTACCAGCAGACAGGTGTTAGGTGGCTCTGGGAATTGCACTGCCAGCAGGCAGGAGGAATTCTGGGAGATGAGATGGGATTGGGCAAGACCATCCAGATAATTGCCTTCTTGGCAGGTCTGAGCTACAGCAATATGAGGACTCGTGGTTCAAATTACAGGCAAGTGCTCCTCTGCAGACTGTCAGTCTGTGGAGCTCAATTAATATTTCATCAGATGTATTGCTGGTGGAGGAGGGTCCTGTGAATTATTAATGACATTTCAATTACAATATTCCTTTAATTCTTTTAGTGGGGGACATCAAAGGAAAAATTTTACGAGACAATGGAGCTGTAGGGCAGGAAAAATTAAACATGTAACACTTTTAATGAATTCCAGGCATTGATGCTTCATTTTGCAGATGAGCCGCACTAGATATTTTGGGTCAATACAGTGTCTAAGGTTACCTTCCACAAATGGATTGTTTACAAACTCAATTACATTAATATCAATAGTTTACACAATATGGAATTTTAAATTAGATGTAATACCTTTAGTTCCATTTATTAAATTTTACATTAAAATATTTGTTCTGGCAAGCCACCAGGTAAATGCTTTACAGGAAGTAACAAGCTGATTTGCAATGGAAGTTAGAGTTTCTGATGGGCAGGGAATTATCCATGCCAAAAAAATAGTAGTAAGAGTGAAAACAGTTAACTTCTATAGAGGAATTTCCGTCTGGGTTTGTTGGTTTTTTTCGTTGTTGTTGTTCTCTTTCAAAACGTATGCTTCAGTGAGTGGCCTTTTTTACAAGATATTTTATGGTTTTTTGTTGCTGAACAGTGCTTTAAAATTTCTTCTTCATAGATGAAATTGCTAACAAGATACTTGCTTGTGTCCTTGGATTTGCAAATTCACACATGAATAATACTTGATTTTTCTACTTCTGTTGGCCTGTTTACATGATGTAAATAGCTACATGCCATTTAGCAACTATAATAGGACTGTACTAAGCAAAAATAATTACCTTTGTATAGAGGTACATTTAAATTATGTTCAGCATGCACATGAATGATAAAATAATGCTTTAAAGAGAAAATATTCATCTTCAGTTGCTTCCTACGGTAGCCTTTTCATTAAAAAAAAAAGGTTAAAAATAGGTCCTTCATCATTCAGGCCAGTTGATTTACTTCTGTATGGCTGCCTGGATAAGGATGCTACTGTACAGATCATTTTGTGGGGTTATATTCCCTACCCCACTTGGAGAACCACTGAGTTGATGGAAATCCTTTAAGGACATCTCTTGACACTTACATAATGTGAAACTACAGTAAAACTTTGAAAATACCAAAATCTATTTGCACACCTAAGTTGCAGTGTTCTCTCTGCATGTAAGATAATGTGTTGAGTTTTGGGTTTTGGCTGGAGCATGTCATTGAGTCCATCATGATAGTAATTCCATGGGAGGAAAGAAGGTTTAATTTATTGGTGAAACTTGCTCTGGTTTTGTAAGGCAGATGGTCTCAACAGTCTGGTCTTGCATAGTCCAGTATTTTCCTTGCCTGGACTAAGGGAGCAGTAATGCTGGTTAACTAGTTTCTATCTGAAAGACGTGTACTCTGGTAAGCAGGAGCAGTGAAGTTGGCGTTAGGAGTGGACACAGGCGTGTTGTCAGTGTGTCTAAACGTATTCTTCTGATTTTGAAGGAGCCTGAAGACCAGCTGAAATAAGGAACTACTTATTACATGGAGTAAAACTATTACGAAAATTACAGTGTTGTCTCACTTTTAACTTATTGAGACATACAGCTGGAGAAAGCCAAAGTTGTCATGTATCAGTAAAGATGCTGTGGTAATGGTTCTGTAAAGATACAAGGGAAGCAAGATTTGTGATGGGGAGAAGATCTTTTGTGAGAAAAGCTGAGATAGTTGAAGCAAGCAACAGCTTTCAAACCAACTGTCCCTTCACAAGAAAAAAAGGAAAGCATCAGAAAACTTAAATGACCCATCTGTAGCCGGTATCTAGGTTGAAATCTTGTTGAAACCTGGTGAAGGCTTGAGGGTCCACAAGTTTCCTTGTTTCCAAATACATTATTTTTTTTAACAAAGATGTTACTTTTGACTACAGACTTTTCTTCATTTATTTGAGAGATCAGATGAGAAACTGACAAAGTTTATACCCTGATTATTTACCCATCTGTGCTCTTCAGGATACTGAGATATAATCATAAACAGCTTGATCTCTACTGCAAGTAGCAGAGATTAACTTCCAAGGTGTCTGGGTAAATAAAATTACATTGCCCCAGAAAATTGCTCTTGCTGCTCCGTTCTTTTATTTTCACTAGGGTTTAGTTATCGTTTCAGCTTAAAGGCATGATTTGCCAGACCTTGGCAACAGAGTTGGTTATAATGCAACATGTTTTCCTCTGCTAATTTTCTAAGTACTTATATAATATAGTATGACTACAGCTTCCTTTTTCATGGTATTAAGTTGCAGAAATAGATCTTATATACAATTCCATTTGCATCCAATTAAATAGCAACAAATAAAGGGTATAGTTGTGAATTTGAGTTTTATGAACCAGAAGCAATAGAAGAAAGAGATTTTGGATCTATTGATCATGTATTATATTGACCATAAGCTATTACAATGCAGGTGTGAAAAAGGGATGAAATATATTGTAACAATGTTTTTGCAGTAAGAACAGGGCCAGTATTATTATCTTGGTACAGTGCATCACTAAGACTTCTTTTTCAAATGTTTTTAGTGTTACCTTTGTTCAAGGAAAACAGATCTAAAGTGGATGGGCAGCAGAGCAAACCTGTAGCAGTGATTAGGAGAATGGAGGATGCCTCCTAAAAGTAGCAAGAAGTAGTATGTGATTTGTTTAGTTTTGTGAGACAGCTCAGACTGAAAGAAGTTAGATGAGTCTTTTATATAAATAAATAAAGCTCTCAAGAGAATAATAAAATGTTGGCTAGTGGAAAGCAGTTAGAGCCAGACTAGACACAGAAGAGGTTTCATACAGCCAAGTGGAGGGGGAGTGGATTTTCTGAAAATTGATCAAAGGAGGTATGAACTCTTTGTAAGCTGAAGGGGAAAAAAAAATCTGGATAAACCCAGCATGTGAGCTTCTGTGGTACAGATCAGAGGAATAAACAGAGGTATTTTGTTACAACCCACAAAGAGTGAGAAATTAGTATGTTCTGGGAAAGTTGACTTTTTTGCTGTAGTTATTTTTAAGAGAAGTAGCAGTGGTTATTTGAATTCATAGCATGGCTGAAGCTGGTTTTTGCATCTCTGAGTTCTTACTTCCCCTTGGATTGCTGGGATTTTTTTAATTAGACTATGTAAGGTTGTGTTACAGTATTTGTGTACAAGCAACATCCAGATTGTTATTCTGCATATGTATAAGCTTTTAATAAAGAATATTATTTCTTCACATCAGCAGTTTCTGGAGGCATTAAGAGGTTTGGGGGTTTTTAAAGCCGGTATGGCTGGTGTCTGAGAAATCCTTGTTTGTTGCTATCAGTGTGTGATCTTGAATGTATATTGTGATCTTTTGCATTGTTTATTTATTACCACTTGAATAGTACATAGTCAGCCAGACACAGATCAGTGTGGGGTGACTATAGCTATTGCCTTTGTTTGCAAAGTAATTTTGTTCCGGTTTTAAAGAGCAAATATGTTTGAAAAAATAACTCCTAGTAACCACTACTTAGTATATTTCCTATATAATTGTTGGTATTTATTTGCGTTGGTAATATTTCTTGTTTGGCTGTGGAGAGATTTTTTGCTTTTTAACCTTAAGAGTAGCTCTGAACCTAATATAGAGAAAGATTTCGTTTCAAACTTCCTTAGTAATTCTCAGAAACAAACATATGTTTATGAATAAGAAACTTATGAGACAGTTTGAGCTGAGCTCAGGCCTCAACTTCGATGGATTGCTGTTTTAGAGTCCCTGTCTTATCTGTAAATTATGGTGATGATAGTACAGTATATTACCAACATGAAGCAGAACACCTGTGTGTAAGTCCATTTGTGATACTCTAGCTACACATTCTGTCTAATAGAAGTAATAAAATAATTGCTTGTTAATGATTTCTCTTACAGAAACAGCAGTCACTAAAACCTGATTTGTAATATCACAGGAGGAAGTTCCCTTATGCCTTATTGTTTGGAGCTTTTCTATTTCTGTTTATCTTGATAGATGCATCCATTAAGTGTTCAATGGATAGATTATTTTAGCAGTACCTTCTTCATCTTCCTTTAAAAAACAGACTTCCAGGAAAACAAAGTGCCAATTAATTTCTATAACTCTCATATTCCACTCAAACTATAAAGTGTGTCATTTTAATATGTGTGTATTTTAATGAGCCACTTAATACAGAGTATTTATTTCACATTAAAGGTTTTTTTTCCTTGAATACTCTTTTATTTTAGGTACCAGGGATTGGGTCCAACAGTGATTGTTTGTCCAGCTACTGTGTTGCATCAGTGGGTAAAAGAATTCCACACTTGGTGGCCTCCATTTAGAGTCGCTGTTCTCCATGAAACTGGTTCTTATACCAAGAGTAAGGTAATGGTTGACAGCCATTTTGTAATTCCAAAATCTTTTTTTCCTTGGCACTAGCAAAAAAAAAAAAAAAAATCCCCTGTTCCTGAATGTTTCTGTTTAGGAAAGAGCTTGTGTTGTTTCTCTTGAGTGTTTTAAAGGAACAAAAAGTTCACTGTTTTGTATAGATTTATTAGTAAACTGGACAAAAAGGGGATGACATAGAATAGATGCACATTATGATTGTTGCCTGAACAAATTAAACATAGTAACAGGTTCCTTGCTTGAGGCTTCCTTGTGCTGTAATCTGTGCTAGGAGTTTGTGACTAGACTGGTTCTACACCAGATATATGCTACTAACACTTATGAATTCTGATTTTGCATTTTGTGATCTGATATTTAATGTTTTGGACACACATGCAATTTCTCTTCAGTTGGTTGCTGTCAGTTGACATCACTTAATTTTACTTTCTTTAATGACAGTGCTACTTTGTTAGTTTTCATTGTTTCAAGCAGTGCCCTTTCTGGTTTTTTTAATTTTATTCACCACTCTCTTCATCTGCATGTTCTTAGTCTGTTTCTTAATCTGGGAAGCCTGACTTGTTTGAAGTTTCAAACTGTGGTACCTTGCAGGAACAAAACGAGGAAAACTTAAATTTTTACTTTCCCTTAGCCTCATATTTCAGGTGCTTAAATGGATTTTCAGGATTCAGCAAAGCATTTCTAAATTTATCTTTAAATATTTATTGAATTTCTTGTAATATCATTAAAATGATATGGTGCTTAATTGCACTTGATTAAACGTATTCTGAGGTAATTGATGCAGTTATAGTACATGGCAAAAAAGGAATGGCACGCTCTAATGTGCTAATAGCTTCCTGTTGTTCAATTAACTTGGTGTGTTTTCAAGCCCTAAAAGTCTGTTGACCTCAATAACATGCTTGCATGTCTTCCTAAATTAACTCATGTGTGCTTATTTTGGACTCTTTGTTAATTAATGGACTTGACAGACTGGCTCAAATTTTTCCATCTGCAGGAATAGTCAGATTTTCAGGACTTCACCTTCCCATTGTCCTTTCACAAATGTATATTCAACAATTTAAGATTAAAGAATTTGGATACCATATAAGCACTTTTAATAGAGCAGATTTAGAGAACTGAATCTAGTGCCTCATCTTCTACTAGCTGCAACAGTATGCTTTAAAGAGTGTCACTGCTGATATGGTCTTAACTTCATGCACATTTTTTTCCTAGATGCCTCTTAATCAGAGAAGAGCAAGATTAAGTAAGATAAAAATCCACACCTTTCCCATTCTAGTTGCCCTTATGCCTGCAGTAAAAGTTCACTAATAATTTATTAGCATTAATAACACTGTACACTGAAAATATATCACATAAAATACAGGACAGGTGATTTACTCTTGCCTAGGATTTGAGTATACATTCTTTCTGTGCATATTTTAGTACTGATCTGATCTTGTGACAATTCCGTCTTGTGATAACCTGTGGCATTACAGGAGACTAATTTTGCACCTGTTAACTTTATAATGCTCAACCAGTGACCATTCTGCCCTTATGCTCTGGCATAAGGCAAAAACCTAAGTAAGTTTAAGAAAGAAATTAAAAAATAGTGGCTAGACTGCATAAGAAGATATGTTTATTCTTTGCTTGAGATTAATTTTACATGGCCGAAAGCCAGCTCACTGTTCACCTGTGATCTCAATGTTGCACAGACCTGTTTGGAATTAACTGACAATTCCAGGATTTACCTGTTACTCTGTTAGTGTATCATGGTTTATCACAAAGTAAATGAGAGGGGTTTTGTGCTGGACTGCTAACTTGCAAGGAAAGGATTGGAGAACGGAGCTTGGTTATCAGCTTTGAAGTGAGAAAGATCACTTCAGCCTCTGATGAGGTTAGAATTGTATGAACAAGTGGAAGAATGTAATTGTCCTCCAGATAAACTGGACATCAGACAGCAAAGATGTCAGTGGATTTTGAGGACTATATTATCCTGTAGTGGTTAGCCAGCTGGTTGTTTGTGATAAAACACAATATTGCAGCTTGTTCTCTGCAGGCCTGTGAAAGAGGGACAGGTGATTTCTAAGGAACAGAGAAAGATTCATTGTAAAACTACTGAACGAGAATTTTGGGAAAATAAAGTTAAGTAGTGACAGATATCCCATAAGGCAAGATAGTGTTTCATAACAGAAACAGACAACAGCTGAAGTTTCATTTGATAAAATCTAAGTTCATGTTTTAGGTGCAATGAATGTACCTAATTTTTACCATAACATTGTCAGGAATCCTGAAATATTAGCAAATACTAAATCTTTCAACATTGGTGAAATTATATGCTTTTATGAATAGGCATTTTCTGTTGCACTTTCTAAGAAACAAAAGTATCAGTGCAAGAGCCTGTCTCACACTTCTTTAGACTTGCCCACAGAAGTATTTCACTTGACCGTGAAGGGTGGGGAAGACATCTGTTCTGATTGTTTTATCATAAACTGATTCTAGGCAATACCTCACACATCTGTTCAGTTAGTGACACTTCGTTAGTGTTACAAAAGGACTTCTGAGCAATGTGTTAAGTGAAAGGCTCACTGATTTTTTTTACCTTGGCATATCCTCTCTTCCCAGTCAACTTTGGTTTTCTTTGCAAGCAGTTACAGGATTTTCACAATAATAGTAGAAAATAACAGTCCGAATTGTGAGCACCAGCTTGGCTGCCCATCTTGTCAGCCAATTTCAGATCAGTCATTGAGACAACCCACTTATATACCTCGGGTGCTATAATATTGATGTAGGTTTTTAGCATATGTAAAGCTTCAAAAGAGAGATTACTTTATTCCTTTGCTAAAATAACAAAGGTAGAAAATTCTGGCAGTAAAGAAATGTCAAGTTCCAGTATCACCTCATGAAATATGTCTAATAAATTCAAAGACCTTAAGCTACCCACAAGGGAAGGCAGATTGGTGTTTTAGATGTTCACTAAGCTGGAGGGGTTTCCAAGGCTTCTGAGCTATTTTAAGGCATGTGGGTGAAATTTAAAACTTCCCCCTTTTTTTTTTTTTTTTATTAATACTATTTGTGATCACAGAAGATTATTTGGTTCTTCTGTGATGAAAAATGTGCTTAAGTTGGAAGCAGTAGGAAAAAGCAGATTAAGTAAGTCTTCCTCTAGAAGTCAGCTTTCAGTTTGAACAAGGTATAGCATTTGTGGCTAAATATGTCCTGTAGTGCTGTCTTAGGCTATTAAGCTCCTGCTATGGTTTATGCTTAAATCTGATCTGTAAACATTGAGTGCTTTGAGACCTCTAAGGATGAAAGAAAACAAACATGTAAATCTAATGTAGTGTATCACAAATACTGTTTTATTTATGATATAGAACAGAAAGTAAGGAGAAGAAATCTCTGCAAGTGTTGGAAAAACAGCCTTCTGTACAAAGAGCTTGTCCTGTTTTTTCAAAACTTCTCTTGGTACATGAGCATTGTGTAAGAGGCAACATGAACTTTGGTTATCTTGTTTAACATAGTGTGTATGGAAGGAGGCTGTATTTTTTAAGTTCAAGGGTGAAGTTTTAATTTCTTGATCTTTAGAACAGGTGTCACTGAGTTTAACAATTCTTTCTGATGGCAATCACATACCATTTGTAATGCTGTAACTTTGCGTTCCCTTATTCTGGGCAAATGCAGAACACACAATGCACCCCTCAAAAGCAATTATCAGTTCTTGATGCTAGCAACTGTGAAACCATCTACTTGAAGACGACTACACATTGAAAATTTTAGACCTTCTACCCTCACAATGGAGTACATAATCTACATGTAAAGAAAAGCTTCAGAGGTTATGATTGTTGACTCAGTTCCATATGATTGCCTGTCTAACCGTATTTTAGCCAAAGGTTCTGAGTTAAGGACCAAACTCAAATAAACTTAGTATCATGCCCCAAGTAGTAGCATTCTTTTTGAATATGTACTAAGTGCTTTAGCTCTTTTTATTGCAACTTTTACATTATTAAACATTGTAATGTGTTCTTTTGAAGCCTCTTCGTGGTGCCATTTAGATTGTTTTGTTGGGGGCAGGGAAATAATAAAGAGGTTTTATATGTTGAATTTATGGATCTCCAGGCTTAATGGTTGGTTATGAGATAGTGATAAGCCTGCTGAAGAGTGCATTTTTGATTCACAAGTGAAATATGGTTATGTAAGTGACTAGATACTATCTCTAAGTTCACACTTGCCTCAAAGGTATCTGAATGTTCAGAGAATTTTGTAGTTATCACTAGTCTATTTCTTCAAGTTCATTCTCAATATATATTTATAAGAAAATTACCATTTTTAATACATAATAATTCAGATTTCAGATCCTCTTTAGCATTTTTAAAATTCTACTTTATCAAAAAAAAAGATAAACATTATTTTTGTAAGTCAAAAAAATTATCCTGTTTTTGTACCTTCAGAAACAAACTTGTAGCTACTGTGAGGTACCAGCAGGAAAAAAGCATTTCCTTAAAGTTGTGTCCTTACAGTAAAGATTTTAGCCTTAAATGCTTCTTGTCAAAAATCATCCAGTCTTTATACATTGCATGTGTCCCAGTGAAGACAAGGCAACACAACCAACTTACCACCCCAAGTTAGGAGAAAATACTGTCCTTGAATTTTAAAGGCTTGAATTACTGTGCTGAACAGAAATGCAAGTTCCTAATTACTCAGTCTCCTCACATGTTCCTCCATTCATTAGCATCATATAAAGGCCAGAGTTCAGAATTTCAAAACTAGCTAACGGCTGTGTATCTTTTGGCATTAGTAGGATTTGTCTCTCTTATGCAGATTTTTTTTTTTTTCATTTTAACAGTGCATGCCTGAAATACTTTATTGAAGTGTATTTCATGAAAAAAAAATTAAATTAAACACACTTTAAGCTAACCAAACAAGAACTGTGAATTAAAGAATACATTATAAAATAGCATAAATTCTGAAATGCCACACCGTCAAAAGAGTGTGTATCTGATATTAACTGTTACCATATTTTAAAGTGTTTAAGATAATTCCAAGAGCTGCACCTAAAGTGAAGGCAACCTCTAAGAAAGTACCTAATACAGTAAAATGAGAGTTAGTAAGTGTTATAGCGTGAGTTGATAAAATTGTGTTGTATTTCTTCATTGTCAGCACAAATCCTTGTTTATTAAAAATTTAGCTTGAAGGAAACTTTAATTAATTACAGGTTCAGTAAATCCTGACTAGGATTCTGCTGTGGTGTGTTTACAGTGAATGGCCTTCATGTGCCTGTGTTTCACTTCTGTTCTCTCTGCTATCTGACAACGTGATTTATGGCTGTTGTTTTCTACTAGTCCACTGTTTGCCCTCTAGGAGGGATTGGTCTCTTGAGCCTCCATAATAACAGCAGCACTTTCACAAAACATCTTTTAATGACAAGAGTGTAGCATTCTGTAAGTCAGGCTAATTGCAGACATACCCTATTAATTGCAAAAATTAGGAGAGGTTACATATTTTACAAGCTTTTAATTTTAAATCGCCGGAGATGATTTGTCTTAAGTGTTTGGGTAGAGATGTCTCAAATATTCTAGGATAGGCCATTGCTGAGACTCAAGAAAAGTTGCAGACCATGGATAATGTACCACATAGAATTAAGCTGTGGGTGTCCACACCTGCAGAGAAATCCCACTCTCTCTGTAATACAAGTTGCCTTGAAGATTGTATATTCTCTTGAGAATCATGATGTCAACACTAAATAATGCGTTGTGGTTTTATCAGGAAATTATAGTCAGAAAGTAGAAATTCTTGAAAACTTAAATGCATAAGAGCTTTAAATCTTGGGGTATGTGTGAGCAACTGATTTTACAATAAAAGACCATGAACTTTTAACACTATCTAAAATTTCGAGATGGATTTTTTTCCCTTTTGTTTTTGTTGGTTTTGTTTGTGAGGTTTTTTGTTGTTGGTTTTTGTTTTCTTAAAGGCACTTCAACTAATCAGAATTTTGTCTTTCCTTTAATAAATTCTGTGGTGGTTCTGCTTTTGTTTTTTCTTCACATTGAATACAGTATGTTTGTTTTACCCAGAATTGCTTCCCAGGCCATCATCTTCTGTTTAAGTCTTCTAGCTAAATAAGTAGAGGATAAGTGCAATAAAGATGAGTCTTGAATACTGTGGGAAGTGACACACCCTGTTCCTGTCCTACATAATTTGCAACTATAAAGGCTAGTAAATATTTGTGGAAAGGTTATAGCTTACAAGAGAAGCACAAAGTTAAAGATTAATAATAAATACATTAATCCTATTAATGAGAAAAGTTAGACAGAACCTAAATAGAAACCAAATAGATTTTTGTAATTGTTTTTCAGTTTTTCACTTGTTTAATTTTCCTCTAACGTTCTAGATCTTGCTTGCAGTACACAGAGGTGGGTCTGTGACATGAACATAGGAGGATTTGCATTAATCAAATCAGTGTTTGCTTTTTTAGGCATTGCCTTTAAAAAATTAAAAATCCACTGTTTCCTTCTGACCAGGCTTAAGGTCTGTTATAACACAGCATTCAAATGCTTCATTCTTTTACAGATGAGCTAAAAATCATATAGTCGAAATTTTGCCTATGCTTTTTTTTTTTCTTTTTTGCAAGTAAATTATGTATTTGCTTTTACAAAACTTTATACATACCTTGGATAGCAGACCTGTATGTGTGTAGTTCAGTAGGGCTGAGATTTCTGTCTCACTGTTACTGACAACATGCACCTTTTGCTTTTAGGTGAAACTAATTAATGAAATTGCTTCATGCCATGGAATTCTAATTACGTCTTATTCATACATTCGACTGATGCAAGATAACATCCATACATATGATTGGCATTATGTGATTCTGGATGAGGGTCACAAAATCCGAAATCCAAATGCCGCAGTCACGCTTGCATGCAAGCAGGTACTTTATAAAAAATAAATTTAAGTGCTCTTGGGGGGGAGGTTCCAAAACCTAATAGCCTATCATAAAAATATATGTGTGATCGTTAATAAGGAATAAAAGCATAAATCACAATTGTCTGTATTTGACTAATTAATTTACTTAGCATTTTTAATGAATTTACATGAGTAAATTTACGGGAGCATGGTAGAGTTAAAAAATCAGAAATTTTAAATTGTGTAGTAATTTACCATTGGGGATAAATGTCAGATTGCCAGTGTGAATTTTCTGCCCACAGTTTATGGACAGTATATATTACAGAAATCTTTTTTTATTCACAAATATGAGGCCTCATATTTTAACATGAGAATTCATTGATTGTGAAATTGAATATCCTCTGAGGCAGGAGGCAGGTTACACCATGAACCATTAAAATAACTTTCTTTTGGTTTTGTGGTTTTTATTAATAGTTCCGCACACCCCATCGAATCATCTTATCTGGCTCTCCTATGCAAAATAACCTAAAGGAGCTCTGGTCCCTCTTTGACTTTATATTCCCAGGAAAATTGGGAACACTACCTGTGTTCATGGAGCAGTTTTCTGTCCCAATAACCATGGGAGGATATTGCAATGCCTCTCCTGTCCAGGTAAATGCATCAAAAATAGCACTTGGCTTGAAGGAACTGTTATGTTGTTTCTAAACTGATATCTAAATGTACTTCATGCTGTATGTTCTAGACACTAACCCATAAAAGAGTTGCATATGTGTTTACTGCTGTATGTGGAAAAGAACTGTTCTACTAAATGAGACCATTTCATTTATACAGGGGTATGGCTTATACATAGGGCTTTCTTAGCAAAAGATCTGAAGTTTAAGTCCTTAGAAGTAGTCTTCGATATGAAGTAAAGATAAACAAAATGGAGTATAAGGTGACTGATCTTGTATTTTGATGTACCTACATAGAAATTTCCTGTTTGATATTAAGCTTTAGCAAATTATGCAATAAGAGGAATCCTTAAATCCAAACTGAAAACTGTTTTTATTTTTAAAAGGTAAAGTAAGTGTTGGAAGTCTGAAAGATAAACTAATTTTGAAAGCAAAAAAATATTTGGAAAATTATTTTGAATAAGTATGTGTATTAATCTTTGTAGTTGTGGTTCTCAGTATTGACTGAGAATATTTTTCAAATTAAACGATAAATTGTCTACATCATAATCAGCAGAGTAAATGTTTATAAATGCTAATAAAGTTGTATCTTATTAAATACTCTTTGTAATGTACATATGCATTTCTGAAGTTTTATTTTCTTTTTAAGTACTTCCCTTGTCTAAATCTTAGTAATTTACTAAATTGGACTTTCAATTTGGTTTTTTACATATCAATAATTTATTATATTATTTGTTTTGCTTTAAGAGAAATTGAGGTGTTTTTAGCCATTATGTACAGTTAATACCCATCTCACACATCCATTACCCATTATAGAACCATATGCTCCACTTAAGGCCAGAGTGACCTTTAGTTTCGGTGATAGTGGGGATTGTCTTGTACCGATTTTTTTTTAAATAGTCTCAAGTGAGCACTAATCTTTGCTTATTGTCTAGTAACCACCGTTGCTGCAGGCTTCTTTTTTGATCTTCAGTATATGTATTAGCACTTTTTCATGAGGATTTTGGTTTTGTGCAAATTTATACTCATTTCATTCTTTGGTTTCTAATGAAATACCTCACTTCTGGTCTCTTTAAAGACAAATCCGTGGTATATGAGGAAGACTTACTCAACTTTATTGTTGCTAACATGAATTTTATTGCAATTAGTATCATATTGAATATGTAACTGTAGATCCATGTAAAATATTAACCATCTAATTTTATTAGAATTTTCTTATCATTAATTATGGAAGTTTGCTAGTTGCTGGAATTAATAGCAAGAATCAAAATATAACTTGTCATTTTTTCCTTCCTGTTTTCAGGTTAAAACTGCATACAAATGTGCCTGTGTGTTACGGGACACCATAAACCCCTACTTGCTGCGAAGAATGAAGGCTGATGTAAAAATGAGCCTTTCACTTCCAGATAAAAACGAACAGGTTTGCTTAGCTTCACTACTAGATCTGAGTCCTCACCCTTCCCAAAATTCAGTCTCTGAAAATAATTTGTAAATAATTTGCGCTAAGAGCAGATGAAGTGCTGTTTTAACTAAATAGAAGATACAGAGCTTTCAAGATTCATATTCTTTTCACCAGTGTTCTGAGTATTAGAAGGCTGCAGTCTTGCAAGGTCTCTACAAGTACATTGATTTAAAAAGCAAAGGGTAGATGAAGTGTGGTCAGGTCTGCTTAATACTGTCCTCCTAGGTCTTAGGTGCCTAGAAATGAGTTGTCTGTTTGTTTCCTTTTTTTACAGCAGGAAATACTTTAGCATTGTCTCCTGCTGCAAAAAGGTTGATTTGGACAGCAAATAGAGAAATACTTGATGGTGGCTGTTCATCTTGCAAGCTAGCTGGCCTAGACATTCTAATAAATTTTAAAAATATTACCCTTTGATGTAAAACTTGTTTGCTTTACTATGAGGTGGAATATTTTTTTAGGAAATATTTTGATTCAAAGTAGAGGAGGTTGAAAGTTTTAGTTAACTAACATTCCCACAAATACTCACTGGTAGTAATTACTAGGCTCTTTTGCCAGTCATGTTTCAGTACTTCAGGCTTTCATATTATCTCCTCATTCCCTTCCTGTCTTCTCCTCCAAAAAAGAAGTAGACAAGCTAGTCTTTGTAAGACAGTGCTGTGATGTACGTAATCAACAAGTAGGCCATACTTGGTTTCTGCTGTACAGTCTAACAATCTTTTTTAATCCATTTTTTAATTTCTACATACTTCAAAGTATACTGGGCTACTTAATCTAAAGAATGGGATCATAAACAGATGAAACAAATTTTAATTTTTGTTCTTGTCAGTCACAGGGCACTACCTCTGACTTACAGCATAACATTGGGTGCCTTGCAGAATGCGAGGAAGTGATTTTGTTCCATTTTAGCCCATCAAAGCATCTGAAAAATCATTATATGCTCACACTCAAAGTCTAATGACAGAACAGATTACATGTACTAACCTTCCCATGAGGTACTAAGAATTTGCAAGTTGTAAGGGACGTAACAGACCCACAATGGAAAGCATTTCCTATAAACATATCTTTGAGAGAACATTAATGTTGCACAGTTACCTCATTAAAACTGGAAAATGGCTGCACTTCCAAAACTAAAGCAATTTGAGGGGAAAACATAACTGGGAAAGAGCACATAAAACCTCATGAAACTCATCTTACTGATTATGTTCATTCTCTAAAAATTATATATATATTTTTTTATTTCTAATTATTTCTGTGTAGTATCTTTTAACTTAGTAATTCAGTATGTCAGACATCTGTGAAGCTTCATTGTAGAACACTGTAAAATTTTAAAATTCACAGGTTGGGCTTGAGTGGTTATTGTGTTTTGCAGGTCCTTTTTTGCCGTTTGACAGAGGAACAGCGTCGAATCTATCAAAATTATATTAATTCTAAAGAAGTTTACCAGATTCTCAATGGAGACATGCAGGTGGGCATTAATAAGATAATGACAGGTAGAGTTTGGTGGGTAAAGTCATGGACTGGCCTTTGCATTCTTCTGGCTGGATTCTTAGCAGAAAGGGAAGCAAATGCTTTATTCCTGTTTTGACTTCTTTTATTTTTCCAGATCTCACAAAATGTATAGTGGCCAAGTTTTTTCAAGTGCCTAGCCATTTTAGTTACCCCAGTGAAAATTATTGTAAGGAGCTTGATCTTCAAGAGATGGTTTGTACAAGACTATCTGCAGAAATTTCCCAAAGATGTAATAGAATGGGCTATCATATTTGCTAGGGTTCTGGAAATTTTGAACAGTAAATGTCGATGCTTTTATTAGATGTTTTGTGGTGACAACAGCAAACCCCAGCTGAGAAACAAAAACCCTGTTGTACAAACAAACCATAAATTATGAACAGGCTCATCCAGCTTGCAGTGCTAGAAGATTGACAGTTTTGCTGTTTCAAGCTAGTTCATTTTAATGAGTGCACATTATATCAGCAGAATAAATAACACTTGTAGTATTATTGAATGAATAACTGAACAGAACCCTTCTAACCTGGCATGAAAAGTGGTAATTTCAGATTTGTATACTTATTCAAATATGTTTACTCATACATTCTTTGCTTCCATGGATTTTGGTGGGTATACCATGTACTCTGGTGCTTATACTTAGTATCCTCAAAGTCTGTCTTAAGTTACCTGCTAATGTGGCAGGAGCTGGACAGGAAGAACACAATAATTTCAAGAAACAAACTTGGTATAATTTTTCCTTTGAGTAGGAAAAATTTGACTGTGAGTTACAGCTAGGGACTGCTTTTGCTAATGTGGAAATTGTTGCAGGATTCTCTTGTCACCAGAATAGACTCACAAAAAAATAAAATTTCACTGACCTTCTTTTGTAATGATATTGCCTAAAACTTTTGATGAAACAAATATTAGCATACACTGACTTCTCTAAAGAGCAATCTGTTATTAAAAACAACCTTTTTTTATGATGACTGGGTTAATCCATTCCTCTTCGTTTGTTTGGGGTTTTTTTCCCAGCCACAACCCATATAGATACAAGCATTTGTCATGAAAATAAAAATATTTTTGTCATGTATTCTTCAGATTCTCTTAGGACTATCAACTTTGAGAAAGATCTGCAACCACCCTGACTTTGTGTCTGATAGTCCCAGCATTTCAAAGGGTGTACCAGATGCTGAAGTGGAGGAATCAAGTCAGTTTGGATATTGGAAACGTTCTGGAAAAATGATAGTTGTAGAATCCTTGCTGAAAATATGGCACAAGCAAGGTCACAGAGTGTTATTTTTCACTCAGTCAAGACAGGTAAGATAAGCTAATTGGTTTTAGTTTTAGTTATCACTAAAACTAAAAAAAAAAGTGTGTGTGTGTTCCAACAAGACTTTTAATTAGAACAATGTTTTGTAGTATCCTTCTCAGAAAATTAAAATCATACTGCAAAGATTAATGAAATTACTATTGTCTGGAATAATTGCAGACAAGTTCCCAAGCTCAGTAAGCTTTACTGGAGTGACACAATGTTGTGGCAGTGTTGACCAGTTTCAATATACCAGATCAAAGCTTGTATCAATTGTACCCATATCATACCAAGATGTCCCACTATGTAGTTTCAGGGTAGAACTGGTAGTCAGTTTTTGTGTAGTGCGTGTGCACATCTAAGCTGCTGGAATTGGGTGCTTCGGGCCACTAGCACAGACAGTGGCCTTCAGTTGTTTTCCCTGTGTAGTCACAATTTTGTCTTGCTTCTGTGGATTCCCTTGGAATGCTGCACCATTTATCTGTTTAATTGTCTTGAGACCCAAACACAAACATTCCACTTATGCATTCAACAATGAAAGAAGTAATTTGCTCCCCCAATTACATAAGTTAATTTTCTGTTCATTTAAGATTCACAATTTCTTGGTTGTCATCTTGTTTGTTTGATTGACACTGCAGTTCGTACCAGAAATTCCTATGGGTTGATCAGACAGTTGCTCAGTCTTCACATCTGGATTTTATTAATTTTTTTCCATCAAAACAGATGATGCAGATACTTGAAGTCTTTGTGAGATACAGAAACTATTCCTACCTCAGGATGGATGGCACCACAGCAATAGCTTCCAGACAGCCTCTTGTAACAAAGTATAATGAGGTGAGATGTTGCATCCCACACAGAATCCCTATTAGTGAGTATGGTTAACTTTTTGCATTCCCTTTTGGTGTGTTTTCAAATATACTGCTTCAGGTTTGAGACACAAAACTGGGGAGTTCTGTCAAATGAAACCACTTTTTTAGTGAAAAAGGGGGAAAAGTCATCACTTTTTTCACTCAAGTTGGGTTTTGTGCTAAGAAAAAAAAAATACAGTTGGGAAGGGGGAAAAGAAATTTTTTTGGACAACAGTAAATGAAATTTCGATTAGACTACTTTTACTTGTCAAAAGATATACTAGATGAACAAGCAAACATATTCCTTCTCTTGGATCCCTTTGCATCTTTGCAAATAATGCTGATAATAAAAGATTCCAGGAATGAAAATTTTTTTAATGTTGCACTTTGGTAATTCTTGCCTTAGTAAATTTTCTCTTGTGTTATAGGACAAATCCATATTTCTTTTTCTTTTAACAACTCGTGTTGGTGGCATTGGAGTTAATTTGGTTGGTGCTGACCGGGTTATTATTTATGATCCTGACTGGAATCCCAGTGTAGACACACAGGTGAGTTTGTTTTATTACGTTCCATTTACCAGCTAGCTTGAAACACAACTGAAGATGAAATGACATTTATCTCCTCAAATAGTGTTAAAGTACTGTGTAGTTCTTTACAAAGTAGCTGTTCCCAGCAATGGTCGCTTAGGGTGTAGTTCCACATTATGGTTACTCTTGTGGCAAAGCCAATTTAAGTGGTTCCTACCACATCCCCTTTATGCTCTTATACCTTACCACTCTTCAATATTGTCGATTCTTGTAGTCTGTTTACAGTGCAGTTAAACAAACAGTTCAAGTGACCTGTGTTTTTAAAATAAATAAACAAACCAGATCTTTCTGAAGGGAGAGTACAGCTGTGCAAGCTGACTGTTTGTGGTGACAATGCAGGATAAGAAAAGGAGAACAAGTGTTGCTCAAATTGGCTTTGTCACTAGATAATGAGATATAGCTGTGTCCTTTGAATGCTGCTCTAAGCCAATACTGTTAGAAGTCATTCTTTATGTCAGGGTGTGATGGAACTCTTGTTTTATCAGATCCCGTAGCAGTATGTGGTGCTTATGTGTTTGAGAGGAAAAACTTCTTGACGGAATCCTACATAACTCTCAGATCTCCAAGTGTCTGACTTAGAGTGGTCTGTATTAGTGATTGGTAATGCTATAGAAATACCACTTCTTGAACTGTGTTAAATGTCCAAACTAAGTTTGAAACAGTGTTATCATTATCTGTCTACCAGACACACGTTAAGAGGCTAATGTCTGCTAACCAAATCCTTTGTGTTCCAGGCGCGGGAACGTGCGTGGAGAATAGGCCAAAAGAAAGAGGTGACTGTGTATAGGCTTCTCACTGCAGGTACTATTGAAGAGAAGATATACCACAGGTCAGTCAGAACATTTTCTTGGATACAGCTGCATGCTCAGGAAAATGCTTGTAGTGAATCCAAGGTGGTGTAATAGTGACATACCTGTGCATGTGCTCACATGGCTTGCAACCTCCAACCTTGGAAATGATGGGCACGTCACGGAAAACTTTTTAAAATTCTCCTGAGAAATGGACCTTCTTCTACTATTAGACTCCCAGCTGCAGGGCTGTGCTGCTCCCTCTCAGCTCCAAGACCCACCTGCTAAACATATCTTATCAGTCTGTTCCAGCAGCTGTGCCCAGCATATACAGAATTCACTGTAAAAGAGAGTATGAGACATAGACAGAAAAAAATTAGCATCTTATTCAGAACATGAGACTCAACAAGTCTGAAATGCAAATTGAAGTGAACAAGTTCTTTATATTCTCCTTGGGATACATCAAGATGTATGTAGTACATACATCCATTGACTACTCTGCAATCTCAATTTGATTTTATTCCCAAATCATTCCAAAGTGAAAGAATTAAATCCAAATAACCACCAGTCATATTCATGTTATTTATTCTAAAATGTAGCTAAAGCGTTTGAAGTGCTTGTATTTTGAAATCAGTGAAATGTTTTTGGTTTCCCTTCCCATTCATCTTTCTCAGTAGTTGGCTTCACTCACATGAATTCCAAATGAACGTACAAAGGAATCCTCTCTCTAGGCCTTACTCTTCAGAACTGAAATACTCTTTTGAAAAACTTATATGAATGAAAAGCTCTAAATAGTGAAATGCCCACATTTATTGAATCCCTTTTTTAATCTGTTTTGCCACTTGGACACAGAGCATTTGCTGTTGGTTGGCTTGCATCCCTCTGGCATACTTCTGTTTGAGCAACACTGGCCACATCAAGGAACTGGACTCTAAGGGTCAAGACAGCCAAAAGAAATTAATTTATTTCTAGAGCAGTGCAATGGACTGTGAACTTTAAGCAGCTATATGCAATCTTCATTGCAGGAAGCTGTGAAGCTCAGATAATCCTTAAAAACTTTAAAGTCTTCTGGTGGATACCGTGCAGTAGCTGGCACCTATGTTTAAATTTACTTTTCAAGAATTACATTTAAAAGTAGTTTCCCTGCTTAATGTCAGCAGAGTCAAAACCATTATTAAAAACAGTTCTAGAGAACTGATTTCCAGTTTTATTTAGGGCTGTATTTTTTGTAGAGAAAATATAGCTTTTGCTCCAGACAAATATGGCATAGAAGTAGTTTTACCAATACTAGAAGACTTTTTGCAGCTTAGTTCTCACACGAATTGTTCCTTTTAGTCCTCTGCAGGTGGGCTCTCTTTTTCCCTTCCTCTAAATCGCAGGTCTGATTTCCCTTTTCAGTAGCTGTTGTCCAGTCATCACAATCAGACTGAACTATTCTGTTGCTTTTGATCCCTCCAATCAATTGAATCTGTAAAATGTTGTCATTTTAGTAAGCTCTTGTTTTGCTTTCAGGAACTTTTTGATGGTTTTATTGTAACATATGCAAGCTTTTCAATTTTAATGGACAAAAAATTCTAGCTGTGAAATTATTTATTGCTTGGTTAAGGGATGCCTCGTAGGACATCTCAGGATGGTGGTTACCTGTTGTGTTATGGGGTTGTTGCAAAATAATAAATCCCTGTGTTTAACAATTCACTTGGTTGTTTGAAAGTTAGTAACTCAAGATTGTCTTGGAAACTAACATAATCTTCCCACTGCTTAATTGTTCTTCAGGGTAATATTTGTGCTTATACAGTTTTCTGTTTAAGTACTGTATTCAGTACTTAAACATAGCTAGACATTGTTTTATGCACAAAGTACTTTCTTTTTCTTTTTCAGACAAATCTTCAAACAGTTTTTAACAAACAGAGTGCTAAAAGACCCTAAGCAGAATCGCTTCTTCAAATCCAATGACCTTTATGAACTTTTTACTCTGAACAGCCCAGATGCGTCTCAGGGAACAGAAACAAGTGCCATTTTTGCAGGTACATGTTTTTTTCTATTTGTTTTGAAGAAAAAATGTTTTAAGTGTTTGTTAAGTGGATAATAATTTCATTCATCCCGCAGGTACTGGTTCAGATGTTCAAGTCCCAAAGCCATCTCATAATGGTACTTCTAAACGTGATCTCCATCGTGCAGAAAGCAGCTCACACAAGAAGAGCAAGTCCTCCAATTCCTACTCAACCACACATGTGAAAGATTCTTCTTCTAAAGAAATAGGCAGAAGTGAGGAAACCAAAGGAAATTTGGAATCCTTTGACCAAAATAACTATGCAAAAGATAATGCACAAGCTACTACTGATCCAAATTCATTGAATAAATGCAAGGAGGAACACTTGGAAAGTGATGACAAATCTATGTCCCAGTTGTCACCACACAATGAAGAATCTTCAGAGAATGCCAAATGTCTGACTGCCGTAGTGGCTGATGAAGTACATGAAGCAGCTAATGCAAATGACAAGGCAGATTTTAGCCTTACTTGTGATGCAGCTGGCTCCTGGGAAAAGCAGGATGCTAAAACTGAAGACGGGCAGTTGGATAATAATCATTATAAATGTATCTCGAAAACAAAGCACAAGATGGATGTGCTGTCACATGAAAGCCACAAAGATAAGTTTAAGAAGAAACATCACAAAGATGCCAAATTTGAAGGAAAGCGCATTCCTCATCTAGTGAAACAAAAGCAATACAGAAGGGAGGACAATGAAGAGAAGGAGGAAGACTCAAAGAAAAATGATGATTATGTCTTGCAGAAGCTTTTCAAAAAATCAGGTAACAGTTCTTGTTTGGCTGCTGACTTTTTAAACACAGGTATACAAAACCTATGCAAGTGAGGGAAAGAGCAGTTCTGTTGCTCTGATGCTGAGAGCTACAATACAAAACTTGTTCATTATGTTACTGTAGTGAAACCTTAAAATGTTCATAATTTAAATGCTGCAGTTATGAATGGGCTAATTACCTTGGCACAAGCAGTTCAGATAGATCTGCACTTCTGGATATAGAAGTAATGCAGTGTTTCTCCTGGAAATAAGGATGTAATCAACCTTCATTTACACAAGGGTTTCACTTCTGTCTGTCCTGTCCATAACAACGGAAATGATCAATTTATCCACATAATTGCCAGGTCTGTTGTGAATAATGACCTCATCAGCGCACCAGAAGTGATTTGCTGTCAGATTGATTACTTAACTCATATAGAAGGGGGTTCTCTCATTAGAAATTACTATAATGATGTGCTTAATATAATCAACATGAAAAAGGTAGTGTTATTGTGGCATTCACTTTAAAAATAAGTATTTCATTTTCATGTAAATTAGCAGATGTCTTCCTTCACCTTTGTATCTTCTGGTTTTTAGGGGTACACAGTGTTATGAAGCATGATGCCATTATGGAAGCTTCCAGTGTAGATCATGTGCTGGAGGAAGCAGAAGCAAGCAGAGTGGCCCAGAATGCCTTAAGAGCCTTAAAAATCTCTCGTCAGCAATGTTTAGGAGCTGCTTCTGGTGTGCCAACCTGGACAGGCGTGAGTGGTCTTTCTGGTGCACCTTCAGGAATAAAGTAAGTACATTTCTCATGCCGCTTTTTGAAAAACAGAAGAGTGAGTTGGGATGTTAAGGATTTATCTTTTTTTGCACTTGGTGTTTGCAGTAACATGTATCAGAGTGGTGTTCATGTTTTATATTTAATATAGAGATGAAGGCACTTTACAAGCCAAGGTAGTCCATTCTGAAGTGGAAAGAAATCGTTACTGTTGCACAGTGGAACAGAAAACTTAGCACAGGGCTCTTGAGAACCCTAAAATGTGAACCCAGTCTGTTTTTGAAAAAACTGAACTAGTCATTTTGAGAAGGATCTTTGATGAAGTTAATTCTTCTGTGCATTTTTAGGAGTCGATTTGGTCAAAAAAGAAACTCCATGCTGCTTTCTTCACATTCCACTTGTGCATCACCTGCAAAGAAGCACAAGGTAAGAGACCTTTCTGTTTTAATAGCTGATATATGTGAATTGTTATGATTTATGCAACAAATCTGATTTATACTGTAAATGTCTCATACACATTTGGTATATGATTATGTAGAATTCTAGAATTTTTAGTCACCTGTAGATTTGATTTTTCATGTTTTATTAAGTCTAACTGGATACAACAGTCACAAATTTCACCATGGTCTTACCTGTCTCAAGCCCAGCAATGCTTTCTGTTCACTTCCTAAGTTCTAAAGTTGAGACCAGGATATATCACCTCTTTATTGTGTATTTCAGATGATCAAGTTCTGAGTGGTCGTGTTTGTTGTTTAAATCTAAACAACAGGCAGATTTTGCTTAACAGATTCTGTGGATCTCAAAATACAACTTCCTATGTAGTCTGTATGTTTATTTGCAGGATGCAGATACAGTAAAGAAACAAAATATAAAGAAGTGTAGTTCCAGTGAGTACTTCGATGGAAAATCTGGAGAATCATCATCCAGTGTTCTAGACTCTTCATCTTTATTAGCTAAGATGAGGGCAAGAAACCACCTTATTTTACCACAACAGACAAGGAACGAGGGAGATGAGAATCATCAGCCAGCACCCACCCCAGTTCAGGGTTCAACAGAATATGATGAACTGCTTGTGGATTTACGCAACTTCATAGCATTCCAGGCCCGCGTGGATGGCGAGGCCAGCACTCAGGAAGTACTGCAGGAATTTGAGTCCAAACTGCCCGCGGCACACTCCTGTGTCTTTCGAGAACTTCTCCGCAATATCTGCACCTTCCACAGGAGCCCGAATGGTGAAGGTGTCTGGAGGCTAAAGTCAGAATTTCGATGACCTTTGACAAGTAAAGACATATCTCTGTCTGCTTGGCCACCATTCTCCTCTCAAAGACTTACTGTCTGACTTTTAAAATTTAGAAATATTTTGTATTTATGAACTAATGCCTTGAACAGTCAGTACTGCAGGACTTGTTGCAGGCTTAGAGCTAACTTAATTTCTGATTTACACTATTTATATGAAAGTGCCATCTACCTCTGAAGATGAAACAATACAAAATATGAGCACCTTTTCTTTAAAAGAAAACTTAATGGGATTAAGAATATATACTGACTTTTTATTATGATAAGAATCATGGATGTTGCCATGAGTTGTAAGACTGATTTCTGTGAAATTCCTGAAAACTTCTTCCTTGATTTCCTGTTTGTTACTTGAATGGTCATGGGGCACACAGTGTACCATTAAAAAGGAAAAAAAGGGGCCGGGGGAGATGATAGTAGTCAGCATGAGAGATTCACTTGTACTGACAAGTCCATCAGAACCATTGTATGAAACTTTGATTGGTAGTGAGAATTTTGGTTTAATGATGGTGCTTCAGTTGTTGCCAGTATTTAGCATATGCAGTGTAACTTATGTCACTAACTAATCTGGAAAATAATTCTACTGCCATGCAGGTTTAATCATAAAAAATGAGAAGCCTGGCGGGATATTGAGTTAACTGACAATTGATAATTATGGAAAACTTACTAAATTCCAGAACACCCGCTTACACCATAATCAGCAGTTCAGTAACAGTCCCATACACCACTGGCAAGTGCTTGGTACAGTATTTCTTACCAATGAGGTGACAGTAAGTGCTATGTTTGTCACAGATTGTGGACTGATAATTGAAATTTCATTAAATGTTCACGTTTCACTGTGATTTATGTCCAAAACTTTCCAGTTTTCTCCTAGCACCTAAGATTTTATACCTTGTTTAGATTGGGGTGTTAGTTGGTCAGAGGGGGATAGTGTCACTATATTTTACTAAACATAGGCACCTTCGGGCAGAGACATTGTTGGAGCATACACAGAAGTTACCGGTTACACTTCTTCTGTAGATAGGGAAAATCTCAAAACTTCTTGACAGTTGAATTCAAGTTCCAATATGCATTTTTCTTTTAAGGAAGGAAGGATTGGATCATTTGTAACAAATCCAAGTATAACATTTGGTCTCTCTTCAAGGTACTTGTGTGCTACACAAGGAAATTTAAAGGGGAAAAATATGGATAGATTTTGTGAAGAAAACCACATCGTTGCAGTAACATTAAATTACTGTATGACTTAAACTAGGAACAGTTAAATATGCCTAATGTCCTTCCTATCCCTAAGCTATTAAGAAAAGGGAAAGCTAAGCGACTTTTAGTTTTCTGCTTGCTGTGAAATTATTTTGTTTACTTTGAGTGAAAGTACAAATATTGAAATATGAATGGTGAAGCAAGAATACAGACTGTTACTTTCTTCTTATGAGAAAAGCCTTTAGGAGACTTCCAATGGCTTTACCTCTTGGTTTTGCTCAGTGATAAGGAATCTGTAGAGATTTGCAAGAAGTGGTGCTTCACTGTCTGAATAACTGGCTTTTCAGAGACTGGAGCTGGATAGGGCAGGCAATTCAAGAATCTGTTTGTTTTCCTAGTGGTATTTGAAGGTGGCACTCTTGCACCTTTTCCTAACATCTCTTTTTCTGATCCTGTTTATATTCAATTACATTCCCTCTTTCAAGAGAAAGATGAAAGTAATAATTTAGAGTGTAGGTTGTTGATATGACTTGAAATGGATCAGAAAAAGAGTAAAAACTTATTTTGCTGTTCTTTTGAAAGCTATAGGGAATTTGAATTGGTTTGGGTGTCATATCCTCATGTATCTCTACTTGCCTCAAGAACAAACCAGGAACTCAACAGTCAAAGCTGGTGCCATCACCTTATCTTTTAGTTTTTGTGTCCTGTTTTATTCACTACTCTCAAGCTTAAAGACATAGTTCCTGTACTAAAGCACGTTTGCAGCTTCTCAATGATCCGTTAATGTAAATAAACTTGCATGTACTTTTTATAAATCCTTGGCTTTTATGAACTTACTAAAAAAGGAAAAAACAAGTGTGTTCTAGAAGTCTTTGTTTACCTGTGTAAATGGAATTCCTTTCACATCTTCATAGAGTATCTGAAGCAATTCCTGACTAACAATATTGCATAGTCAAACAAATCTTGTATTTTAGGTGTCTCAATTTTCAAGTACTCAATAGCTACCTTTAATTTGTGCATGATTCCAAAAATTATTCATATAGAATGCTTGTGTTTTTATATTTTCTTATCTCAGTAAAAAAGAGGTAAAGAACAATCAAAATACAGATGTTAATTTAGGAATCAAGTTGCAAAAAAACCCATTATAATCTTACTAAGGGAAGACATTCCAGCATGGAACAATGAGTGTAATCTTTAAATTAAAAAACTGTAGAGAAGTGGGCTTCTCTTTTGGATGGAGGAGGTGCTGAGGAACAGCCGTATCTCACTGATTCAGCACGGAAGGATGACGCAGTGTGTCTTGTGCTGGTGCTGGCTGTGCTTTCTCAAATGGTATATAAAGATGGTGAAAAAAATTAAATGTGAAGAGGGCCTGTAGCAACTTCATCCACACTTGGCATACTGCCAATGTATGGACCACTTAATTACTTACTTTCTTTCTAATTTTTCCTTATGTTTTAAGTTAGGTAACGGTCACTGAGATGATTTATAAGTCTGGGGTAATCTACCTGTTTGGTCTTTTAGAAGCAGGAATGTCTGGATTCTTCTGCTGTAAACCTCTGGGTGACCTTGGATGTGGCACTGTAATGCTGCACTGGTTTCTCCATCTGATGGATACAGTCATCTGGGGAGACAATACATCTTTCAGGTTCTTCATAAATGCTTCAGGAAATTATAGCACAGTATAAAGTCCTGGTTGGAAAAACACAGGTAATATGGCATCTTATTGTCTAGATTATTAATTCAGCAACTCTAATTTACAAAACTATCAACAAAATTGCTGAGAGTCCAGTTTTTTAAGGGCTTGCATAGGGCACATGTCTAGGAGTCAGGATATACTGTCAAGTCTGCACTTGGGAGTTTATCTCCTCTGGGAGAGGTATTTATATATTAGATACATGGTAAAAACACTCTCTGCTACTTAGGGCCATTTATAATTTCCCTGTTCAAACATTCAAGCTAAATGCTGAATATACGCTTACTAACTCAGTGGCTCTCCATCTACCCAGCTCTCAAGGGATTGCTATTCTAGGCTTTGGGGTGATGTCACCACTCCTACTTCACAGTTTCGCTGATGTGGTACAGTCCTGTGCCTTCAGCTGAGACATAGAAGATGAAGCTTTCCTTAGTAATTCTTAACTTTTGTTGATGGCCCTGGTTTTGTTGCCTCTGCTGTCATTAAGAGAAGTCTGATGTCTTTCATGCAAGGACCATTCCACTTTTGTTTTTCAAATGGGCCTAAGACAGCTGTTATGAAGTGAGCGAAACAGCTCGTGTTCTTGCTCCCTGCCTTAAAAACCCAGGAAAGACTGCACTGCATCATTGCTGCATTCAGGGAGCAGAAAACTAATATTTTTCTTTTTTTTTTTTTTAACCAAAAGGGTAGATCTGTTGTGAGTCACTAAACTAGAAACTACAGAACCTGCACAGAAAACATACAAAGTGTCAGGCAGCTGTGTTGAGGAAGAAGCAACTTCCAGTCTGCTCTATCCACTAGTTCTTATTGTTTGTGACAACGTGAAATGAATGGGAGAAGGGAGGGTCTATTCTGCGCTGAGCTATTCATGTCTGAATGGCAAAACTGGACTTGCCTTTAAGTCCAAACTTGCTAAGGTTCTGAAATGCAGTGAAGGCTCCTAAGTAAATTTTTTTCTGCCCATTGTTACCATGCAATAACCATGCTTTTTCAATATTGCCATTCCACAGTAATTACAGTGGCATCAAAGAGGATGTGCAGGCCATATAATAAATCCCACTGTTCTTACCCTTAAGCTATAACTGAAAGCCAGATGACTGTGAACTCTTCAGACTCTACAAGCTGCTTTTCCAGTCATTTGAGATGAAGAACAGACAGCAATGCCAACGCTGAACTCTGGAGAATCCACACAAAATTTTAAGTTGTTTAACTATCTATCAGAGTTCCCTATGGATTCCCAGCTTCTCCTGGGCTCCCAAAGCCACACTGCTCACAACATGTAAGTTGAGACAACCTATTTTTATTGTACAGAACAAGGAGGTTGAAGCCTTGCACTAATTGCAAACCAGTACATTGTATCATCAGAGGAGCTATGACCAACTCCTGCACAAGGCTTACATAAGTGGTGAGTCATGCAGTCTTAGAAAAGAATAGGGAGAGAGGCTTTCATTATGTTGTTTGCCTAATCAGAAATATGAGAATAAAAGAACACAGCACTCAGTGGGTTACGTTTGGCTAACTGTAGGCTAGAATTTCTGCAGTTGCACTACGATTGAGGCATTTCGTTGTTTGTGGTCCCAGCTTATATTAAACAGAGATGATTTTTTTCATAAATCTTTGCCTCTAGGGCAGAGTTAAGGTTGTTTGGGAACCCTAGCTATGTGTTTCCAGACATTAATGTCTGGAAGCAGCGCCATGAGAGTAAAAATGAAGGTATATGCCTAGGGAGGGTACTGGAAGTAAATGAGGAGACCCAAGGGCAGGGTTAGGGTTTGTGAGGATAAGCATGTGAAGAAGCAGTAAAGTGGAAGCAAAGCTTTTAGGATGACAGAAAAACAAGCTAGAGATGATTTCTCGTATCTTACCAATCTCTTACCATGCTTTCAGGCAGGTAGCTGAATGGATATTACTTTGTCCAGCACTGTTGTTAGCCATGAGCTGAGATGCCTATAGCCCTTAGAAGATAACTGGAGAGTTTTGATGATCAAGGTTGGCAGAAGCTTTCTGTGAAACAAATCTCAATACACTGGTCTGATTAACCCATCACTGCTTCTCATTTTCCTCCATTAGTCTTCTGCACTTCATGTGGCAAACTGAATCAGGAGGATTGTCTCCTGGTGGCAGGGGGAAACAAAAACAAAAAAATACCAAAAAACATATTAATAACTATACATAATTTTTTTTAAATGTGGCTACAATAGCTAAAGGCCAGAATGAGTGACAGTGAGAGGGAGTCTGAAGCTGAAGAGCTGTGTGGCTCAGTGCCAAGGAACTTCAGCATCAGAGCAGGAAAAGATGAGTGCTTCCTGTGCCAGAGCCGTTTAAACAATCCAGATTAAACTTGTTTTCAAGTGGCTAATTTGGGACCACGTGGAGCTGTAGCCTCTTTGTCTCTACTGTATTCTCCTATGGGTCCACATGCTTTCTCAGTGCAAGTACTCTTGTCTAACAGTGTGCCTAAGCAGAGGAGCCAGTAGTCATTTCCACCTGCTCCACAGCCTACTTTCCACAGCTTTCCCACCTGGAAAGGGAGCACAGCGCAGTGTGACACAAGCAGAACAGGCAGCACTGCATGAACCATCAGGAATGTATCAGTGCTCCTCTGTAAGTTGCCAGATTGTCTGCAAAAGGACCAGTATGCAGGATGCTTAGGGTTTGACTGTGTTTGTTTTGAGGATTCGAGTGTGGTATTTGTGGGATTTTGTTAGGGGTTTTATTTTTGGGGAGGTGGGGGGAATCCTCTTCATCAACCAATGGGTGGGGGGAAAAGGCAAATTATTGAAAGCTGGTTGACTGGGTTTATTTAAGCCTTAAAGCAGCTCTTCAGAAGGTGTATGGCTCTCCAGCCCTCATTAGCTGGGGTGCCCGCGGGGTCCCACGGCAGCACCGACGGTCACGCCCGTGGCCCGCTCTGCTTTGCATTGCTGCGGCAGCGACGGGAAACCAACACCACCTGCGCCCAGCGATGCCCAAGGCAAAGCCTTTCTCGGGGCGCACGGGAAGGTAGATGGGGAGGACAGGGTTTTCACAAGCGCGGTGCCCTCCGCAGACACCTGGCCGTGCCCCCCGACCCGGCCGGCGGCCCCTCTGATGTCAGCGAGCGCACGGCCGTGCCCCATTGAGCCTTTAAGAGCCCTTGATGGCCCGGGCCCGGCGCGGCCGCCCATGCCCGGGGCCTCGGGCACATCCCCGGGGCTCGGCTGGCCGCGCTCAGCCCGGCCGGGGCAGACGGCACAGCCGGGACAGCCGACACGGCCGGGGCGGCCTCGCCGAGCCCGCGGCGCCGTCCATGGCGCGCCGGCCGTGCCCGTGCCCGTGCCCGTGGCTGTGGCCGTGGCTGTGGCTGAGCCTGCGGGCCGCCAGCGCCCTGCCCCTGGCCCCCGGCCCGCGGGACGAGGTGCAGGCGGCGGCCCTGCAGCGGCTGCGGGAGGTGTTCGAGCTGCAGGAGCCGCCGCCCGGCGCGCTGCCCCGCAGGCGGCCGCCGCAGTTCATGGTGGACCTGTTCCACAGGGTGGCGGACGCCGGCGGCATCACCCGCGGGCCGGGGCTGCTGCAGGGCGACGTGGTGCGCAGCTTCGGGGCCCGCGGCGGGCCGGGGGCAGGACCCGCGGGCCCGGCCGGCGCTGCCCCCGCAGAGCGGCCCGTCCCAGCGCACCTGCACCCGCACCGGCACCGCTTCTACTTCGACACCAGCGCGGTGCAGAAGGGCGAGCAGGTGCTGAAAGCGGAGTTCAGGGTCTTCAAGCTCAAGATGGCACGTGTGCCCGGGAGGGCCGGCGCGAAACACTTCTGCAGAGTAAGTGGGGAAATAGCTAAACACTTCGTTGTGCTGCCGTTGTTACTAATACTGAAAACGAGGGGTCCATGCACGTAAACCTCCTTTACTTTTTGTTTGCTTGCCGTCCTCACTTGTTCTTTGCCTCCAGCATGCAGTGAAGTAAACCAAGGTTTTTATTTGGGCGCTATGCTGCCCTTGGTGCTGTGGCAGTGACCTTTCCCTGAAGATACCTATCCCAAATCATACCGTACTTTTCTGGGATTTGAGATGTTTCGCAGTTCGAATCGAAATTTATCTGCTTGAGGTTATTCTGAAAAATAATAATCGCAACCAGGGATTCGTAAGAAAACAGGGCAGATAAGGATTCTGACATTGAGTCTGTTTCTTTGGCAAAGAGCAGGATGTGACTTTTTACAAACCTGAAGACAAAGATGTGGAAGAATGGAAGATTTTGATGGTATCAAGCGTTCAAAATAGAATAGGGATGGTCAGGATATTTTTCCGTAGTATCAAACAGTTTGGTTTCCTGCCTGCGAACACATCTAGAAGTAGATGTATATAGGGATAATTGGTTTTCTGTTAAACTGTTCAAAACCTTGTTTAGAATGATGGTAAAGATTTACAGATATGATGTGGCAGAAATGTGCATTATCTTTATCCTTCTTGTTTTGCTAGAAGAACAATTGGATTAATTTCTTTATTGTTTTTGTTGTATTGCTGTTATCAAGGTGGAAGTGTATGAGCTCTTGGAGAGTGGAAGTAAGCCACAGAAAAAACATCTCATTGCATCAAGATTATTGTCGTTGTACACAGAAGGCTGGGAAGTCTTCAATGTAACACACACAGTAAGCAGAGAAGTCTGACTTCATTTTATTCTAAATATCTTAAAGTGGCAGTCAGCTCATAACTCCAGCATTGCCATTGAGCTGGGATTTGTGGTCAGTTCAAACTGAAGTACAGCAACAGAGGGAGAAGCTTTCTCTCTACACTTAAAAGTACACCTGGTGCTACCCGAATTAAAGGAGAAGTGTTTATATGCTGCTAGCAGCACAGGCATGGTGACAATTGATTAACCCAAACGTAATGGAGGGAGGGACATCAGGCCAAGTATGTCTTGTGATTACAACATGATAGTCCTTAAACTGCCAAAGGATTTGGCACTGATTGTGCACCAAGAGTAGGCTTTCATCTCTCCTTTTTATTCTGGTGACATTTCTATAGAGCAGTGTGCTTTAACGTTGAGTTTCTGGAATTTGTCATGGTTGGATTACTTTTCATTTAACTTCCTCTGTAGACTTCTTTATTTGTTAGCTTCAAGATTTGTTTTGTAGATATCTATGAACTATAACAGTAGGTAAACACCTTTCCATAGCAAAAAAAAAATAAATAAAAAAACTAAACATGATTTAAAGCATACAGTTTTTTGGTTTAAAACTGTACTCTGTGACTGTTTTTTGTTGCCTAAGCTTTATGATCAAACTGAACAATATGCTTGGATGATTGGTCAAACTGCATCTTGATTCATTATATTCCTGCTTGAGAATGGCCTGGCCTTATCTATTGTGTAATTATAACAATTAGATAAGTAAATTTGCTTGATTGCAACTTAATTTCTTCAAATGCCACGTTTGTTAGATTTAAATGAGTCTTAATGGTATGGAAAGTCTGGAGAGTTCATATTACTCTGTTGAGATTGCTATGAAAAATAAATTTCTGGCGAAAGTCAGTGTTTAATATTAAATCCTACACTCATGTATTCACTGGTAAATTGCCTGAAATTAATTATCCTTCTATAAATATAGGTTTGAGGAATGCATATGCTATTTTGTGTTTTTAAGTGCTGAGTTACTGATTTAAATATTAAACTCAGTGAAGTCTCAGCTACAGTTATTTTGCTTCTGCCATTATATATGTCCTTATGTTCTCATAGCTTGTAGTCTGTTCCCTTTTCCTAATATAAACATTGCTTAATCATAATGCTATAATAGGAATATTGAAACAGTATTTTTTTCATTTCGCTGTCATCACCAGGTTTCCAAGTGGGTTGGAAACAGCAACTCCAGCCATGGTTTTTTGATAACTACGACACATACATTCAACAATAGAATTGAGCACAACCTGGTTAAGTTTGCCAAGAGCCAGGACACTTTGCAGGAGAGTAGAAATGCTCTCCTTGTCCTCTTCACTAACAGTAACAAACGGAGGTCTCCCGGCTTCGTACCCTTTTCCACAAGTAAGTTCACTCGAGTTTCATAATATAAACTGCCTGTTCATCTTCTGTTACCTCCTGCTACCTCATGTATACTTAACCTCAGTTCCTTACTTGCAGCGTTGAACAGGTTTGAAGTTCAGCTTTATCAGTGATCAGAGTTTGATTTGATAGTACTTGACAGTAAGTCGCCCAGCATCTTAAGTTGCCTTTCCACTCAGAAGAAGAGGATTTGCAGGAAATATTTGTAAAGCCTAAGGGGAATCTGGTTATTTTGTTTGTAAAGGGATGGGAGTTCTATTTTTTAAGTACTATTTGTATTATTTTTGTGGTGGTGAAATTTGCATGAAAATTGTATGTTAGGTTTAGACTGAAAAAATTCAGTGACCTGAAAAACTTCATGAAAATGCTGGTGACATATCTGTAAGTAGAGTTATTAAGTGTAATTTTCAAGAGTGAACGAGGTTGTTAAATAAGCAATTTGAACCTCTCTGTCCTTGGCTTGGTTTTTAAGCACCTATTTAACTCCGGTGACTAATTAGCATTGTGACAAAAGGCTGCTTTCATCAAAGACAACGCCCTTGTGCCTTAAATTACAAAACAGTGTCTTACCTCTCCCACTGGTCTTCCTGTAAAACCAAGACTGGATTTTAGGGCCTGATAAATGCAAAGAGCAAAAGCTGGGAGGAGGGGCAGAAATAATGCAGTTCTGGCTTTGCAGGCTTTTCTGGTAAACGATTGTATTTGCACATCAGAAAGAAGATAGGTAGGACTTGGATCAATATTTAGAAGTAGATAGTGAAATTGATTAAAAATTAGCTTGCTCTGTTTATTTTTGTTTTCCAAAGAAAAATTAATAATGAAATCCTAGATCCCAATTTAATGAGCATCAAGCTCTGCGTGGGATACTGTGCCAGGACAGAGAAATTTATCAATGAGGAAACTCACTAGGCCTGCCTTTTGTTTGCGGTCAGTGGCTGCACAGGTTGTTCTTCTACATATTGGTGAGTTTCAGCTTCTGTCCATGAATCTTGAGGTCTCCATGGATCTCAAGGCTACTCAGAAGATACTTTAAAAAGCATTATTGTCAGTAAGCTTTGTTCTTTAGCAGAGTTCTGTAAACCTGGTGGTGATTTTTTCAGATTAAAAAATAGAAAAATATAATTTTTAGAACGTTACTTTACCTATTACCAGGTTACTGCACACTCTGTTTTGCAAATGTATGGGTAGAGTTAGGTAGAGTTCCTGGGAGAATACTGGAGAGAAAAAGGGTGTGATCTCCACCTTCTGTTAGCACTACTCAGTGTAATGAGCATTGTAGGAGTGGCTGTATGAAGACTGTTAATACCATTCTGACCAGATTCAGCCCTGAAGAGGGACTGTGGAGTTCACAAAATGTATTTGATAGATCACTGAGTTTTTCCTTTCTATTTCTGCTGAACTGGGGCTTTTTCAGGACACAAACTGAAATGCAAGATTTGGCAGGTTTGGAAATACAGCTGAAATGACAATTGAATACACACCCTTTCTGGTACTTTCACAGGTTTAAGTGTCATTTCAAAATCTACTCTAAAGGCTTTGATGTAGATTTATTTAATTGACTTTCATGCAGAATACTGTGCTTAGTGAATGAATTTTGTTTGTGAAATATTAACACACAGTTTACTTTCAGAATCAGAAATAAACCCTGCCAAAACTGATGCTTCACATGTGCCTCACCGAGCTGATGACATGGAAAGCAGCAGTGCAAGCATGGGCAGAAGACCTCGAGCTGCTCCAGTCCCTTCTGCCAAAAGCCAGGTAACGGCATGTCATCGAAGGGAACTCTATGTAGACTTCCGTGCTATTGGCTGGTCAGGATGGATTATTTATCCAAGTGGATACAATGCATTTCATTGCAGAGGATCCTGTCTCTTCCCTTTGGGGGAAAGTCTAAATGCAACAAACCATGCTACAGTTCAGTCCATCGTCCATACACTGAAACTGTCTCAAGATGTCAGCACACCCTGTTGTGTGCCAGATGAATTGAAGTCCCTTAATCTTCTCTACTTTGATGACAAAGAGAATGTGATCCTTAAAAATTATAAAGACATGGTGGCAACAAAGTGTGGTTGTCATTAGCAGGACCTCTTTTTGTCTGCATTTGGTGTGTACCTGGATTCAGTTCCCCATTTTTGCCACTGAAGATACCAAAGGAGATGGCATTTCAGTTTACAGGGCAGGAGAACCAGAAACTTGTCTGTGCTTTAAATCCTTCTCCTCTCACTATGGCTCTATGTAAAGGTGGCTGGCTTTTGAAGAGCTGTGGACTACAAGACCTCCATGGAGAGCTCTTTGAGTGCCTGTACACCAGAACAAACTATTAAAATCAGGAACTTGCTATGTGAAGGACATGAAACACATTAAGCTGACTGTTCAAATTAAGGTCTTGTTCTGTATATTAAGGCTCAGAGTTTTCTGTGGTTTAACAGGTATCCTGCCTCAATCCAGGACGAGGTGCAGGAGTCTTAGTAACACAAGCTTATTCAGTTTTGACTGCATGATCCCATGGAGATGTATGCTCATACAATGAGCTTTTAGGGTGTTTGCCCAGAGCTCATCTTGGAGGCCTCTACCCACCTGCACATCATGCATTCCTGGGAAATTCACTTCTCCTGTGCTCTATGCATCTCTATCAAATGCAGGTACCTCCTTGTAGGTCCCCATAGGACTTGCTAGCCAGTCTGAGGAAACACATAAGTCAGTATCTGCCTGGGAATCAGCATACTTGGCTTCTGACTCATGGCTGCATGATGAAGGCTCAGCCAGTCCCTTTGTAAAATTATTCTTTTCCACCGTGGTCTACTGTGGCTGTCCAGCTGTGTGGCACCAGAGATTGCCTTTGTGTATTTGCACAGTGGCTGTACAATAGGATCCTAAGCTTGGGTCAAAATCCTCATAATTTAGCAGGAAGAAAGAAAACCATTAAGCTCTGGAGGTCCGTGGGAACATGCTGGATGCTGGCCTGGTCCAGTGTCTGAGGCAAGTTTGGTGGAATGTACTCACTGACTCCCATCCATTCTTCCTTGAAGAATGGGACATATCCTTGTGAGGGGCCCCCTGAGGTCTTTTGGTCTTGCCACAGTTTCATGCAGCTAACTAACCCACTGCAGTTCCTCAGTCAATTCACTGAGTTGTATCTTTAGCCTGGGTAGGTTTCATTTCCCTATTAATCCTTGAAGGAGGCTGATTTCTCACAGAACATGACATCTTCCATGGGCGGAAACTTCATAAATAACTTTTTTACTCCCATGAGACTGAAAAAAAAAGAAAAATATTTATGTAATGTTTTTCTTTCTGTAAATACTGATGTGTATAATAAATTTATTTTATTTAAAACCCAAACACTAGGGGTATATTAACTTAATCTGTAATATAAAATACTAATTGTCAAATAAATGTAACATTGGTCTGTTTTGTATGTTGTATTTGAATTTCCTCCCTAGAGTCATGAACCAAATACTTCTCCAGAAGACAGGACATTCTCAATGGCTTCAGTGGGTAGCAAATCCTCTGATTCTGTGTCAAGAAGTGTAATAGATATGCAGAATAAACATCTTTCCCTTCGGGGAGGATCCAGTAATTATTCCCAAAGTGAAAGCGTTTTGATCTTTGTATATGGTCACCCTAGGGAAGTGGAATGTAAATCTGGTAGCAGGGTGGTTCTAACTGCTGCATCAGCCACACCCAGCCATGAGATTCAGTGCCATTGACAAAAGAACCTCGGGAAGCATAAAGGGTCGTAAAGGATCACATTTTACTTGTTTATTTCCCAGACTGCTCTTTTTCACTTTTCCCTTTTCACTGCAGAATTACCAGTGGTGTTTTAAACCTGTAGAAACCACACCTAGGGAGTGGGAAAATGTATGTACAGTGAGTCCAGACAAGGTCACTCCTGAATGGGGACATCAGCTGATATTTTCTACGCTTCTTTTGGTAGAGACCCTAGGAAAAGAAGCCAGAAGTTTTCACTGCCAAATAATACTGGGAGGACCACATTTGGAGCAGTCTGGTGGAGGCAGTTTCTCCAACATACTCATCTTCTGTCCATGCATGACAAGTGCTTCCAGCACCATCAGCTATGTATCAGCTTCGTCCTTCACTGCTCAACCCAGAGAACTGTCCATTTTTTTCCTAGGATACCTTAACGTGTTTCTTCTTGTTTCAGATACCAGTTAAAAAAAAAAAAAAAAAAAGGAAAAATTTTCTATTGAGAAGCAAGTATGATTAATAAATAAATGATGGGCATACTGAATATGCTGCCCTACAATAGGTGAAATATGCACAGGCAAGCTGGGAGCACTCAGTAGTTTTGCACACATTAAATTATTTTTTCCTGCGCCACTCAACATAGTCTCATTATGCCCCATTAAACCCTGATAATTAAAACAAAATATATTGGAATTGTTTATCCTGGACTTTGTAAGGAAATGAGGTTCATAATAATGCCAAGGGAAAAAATTTACACTACACAACTTGTAATTAGAATAACAATTAAGCACAAATAGGTTTGGGGGGGTTTTTGGCCTTTTTTTTGTTTCATTTTAGAATAAAAGTGAATTTTCTTCTTATTCATTAACTGAAATAGGAATAGTTCCAAAATAAGAAATTCTGCACTTCACAGTCTTAGTTAAATCACACCATGATACGTTATTGACATACCAAATAGCAACAGCTAGGGTTTTGGACGGAATGAGAGTTGTCTTCAGCAGGGCCAGTCTGAAAAAGGACTGGTGACTCAAACTGAGTTTGTTATACCACGTTGCATCACAACAGCTGCAGGAGGAAGCAAGGTTGGTAGGAAATCCTGTTGTGATACACTGTACCAAGACTAGTAAGGAGGCCACCTGGCCCTGAAGAGCCGTCACTCTAAAGAGCAGAAAAAAAAAGGATTGAGTGCAGACTTTATATGCAGGATGCCACCGAGAACTTCACACCCCAGGAACTGAAATTTGGAAGTATACAAAAAGCCACACGTTAAAGGACCAAGAGCCTTGCATCATCTCTGCCATGCCTTCAAGCATCATGGAGGCCTCAGCCACAGGCAGTGAGGGGCTGCATGGACTGGAGGCAGCGTGCCCTCTTAGCCATTCACCGGGGAGCATCTGTACAGCACTCGGCTCTACAGCTCGGGGACTGCTGGCTCAGATCTCTGAGAGCTCAAGGGTCTTTATGTCCTCTCCACAGCATAGGATCAGTGTGATACTCCTCTAGTAAGTAACGCTGCTCATGTTTTCTACCCACAGGTGCGTGGAAAGCAGGATTCCAAAGGGAGAAAGACTCAGCCAATGCGTTGAAAAGAGAATTCAACCCCATGGTAAAGCTGTAGGGTTATGCTCAGCCCCATGACAAATGATTTGGTCCACTTTTGGAAAAAAGTGGTCCAGGCATGTGAGGTATGTGCAGTCACACTGTACTGCTTAAGCGCCACTAAGGCTGGCCCTGACAACACTGCAGTGAGATGGCAGTGAGGTCTCAGTATGTCGTGGGAGAGAGCTAACAGTAAAGAGCACAAATTCACAAGAGTGGTCTCCTGCTTGCAGAAGTGTTTAAGGAATTCCTGTGGCGCTCCTTTCACAAGATATAGATGATAGAAGATACTTCTTGGTAGTGAAGTGGGAGGGATAGGCTGGGAGTGTCCTGAGGTGAGTAAGGCAGAAGGCATGGGTTTGACCAAACTGGTCTGGGACGGTTTCTTTTTATGGGGAGAGATAACTTAAATGTGCCTGCCCCGAGGAAGCTGGAACACAGCAGTGCTGTAAGCAACTGAAAAGCCTCTGCTCTACTCTGGTCTGCAGGCTTGAAAGCGCTGTTCGGTGTGAGGAATTCTGTTAGAAATGCTGATGTTGTTTTCAAACTGCCTAGGGTAGTTATTATGCTTCCTGTTCTCCGTGTAGGAAATGAGGCGATTACTTGAAAGACCCATGGAGGACAGTATTTATTCATAGTCCTGGAGCTTGTCTAATGCAAAGAGAGGAGTGGCTGAGTGCCTGTGGTAAATTCCAGGGCTTTCCCACAGATACCGAACCCTCCGGAGTATCACCAGTCCCTTTCAGATCACACGTGCAAATCCCAACACGCAAATACATGCGGGTTCTTTCTTATGTACACACCTATGGGCACATGCATTCGTGTTCGGAGGCAGCCTCACTCCTGGTTCAACCCCAAAGGATGGTGCAACTTATGCATAACCAAGGTGGAGTGCTCGGGCTAATTTGAGAACGTTGCCACATCCAGGGGGTGCATTTCAATGCCTTTGTGCAAAAGTATGTCACACCTAGGCCACTTCTCCCCTTCTGGCCTGGAGTGCAGCTCACCTGTAAGGAGAGTAGTTAGCAGGTGTGAATTTGCCTTACCTTCCGTGAATGAGACAATTGTACATTAAAACAGCTTAAAACATTAAAATGTTTTCTTTCTTCCTACTATGTTTATTGCTAGAAGCCATTCACAGAATAAGGGGGACTGCTAACTTTCCATTGTCACTGGATGTGCACAGCTTTAGATTCATGCAGATACTAACTGCCCTAATTCAGAGCTAGATCACAGCCTGTCTTGTTGTGGAAAACAAAAGCTGCAAGTTGTGCCTGGGAAAATGGGCTGATACTGATAAGTGATTGACTTTTACCTGAAGCCACGATTTGGTGATGCTGTAAGTCTAGGCCTTGTGACATAAAGCAGCATTATGGCTTAAACCTCACCTCACTCTTTCAGATCTGCTCACAGAAATTTTGCTTGGTTAACTATTAGGTTAAATGGAATTGTCAGGCAGTATAAAACTGGTGTTAAAATTCAGAATAGACTCTGTACTGTGATGCACATCATAATCAACAATGTTTGTCTATGCCAAATTCTCTGCTGAATGTGCTGAGCCAGTGTTGGTGGCCAAGCAACTGTGTACTTAAAAGCCAAAGACAAAAGGAAAAATTTTCCCAAAACATGTCTAAAATTCCCTAGGGTTAAATCAGACTAAGCACGGGGCCAGCTTTCCTGACAGTAAAAGCCCTATGGCCTAAAGCGCTGCTGTGGATAAACTATCACAATTTTCAGAATAAGCAGTAAATTCTGAGTCTTCACTGCTGCTCCCAGGATTCTCATTTTACTGTTGCAGTTCAGACTGTAAGTGGAAGGTGTCAAGCTTTTAGTGGTTCAAAATCAGATTTAGAAAAGTTGGTGGTGTAAGAAAGAGAATTGAGCAACAAAAGTTGAAATTCTGATTTCTTGATGTGAGAGATAGACTTGCTTTTAGAGTTAAGACATCATCTCTGTTTAAAAAAATAACCAACCATAAACTCATTAGTTAAACCACAATATCTAACTTAACTAGATCAACTAATACCTACTGAGAATTGTTTATGTTTATTTCTTAAAATTTATGCTTTTTGTACACGAAAAGAAGAGCACTGTGCACCATGTTGGGGAAGTGGAAGAAGTAATTTAGTTTATCATTTGGAAAATACCCCTTTGCTTGATTTATCTAAACTACTCAAAAATAGAATCACATAACAAAGTAGGCTGGAAAGGGCCTCTGGATGTCACCTTTGTCCAGCTTTCTGGACAAAGCAGTTTTGACTTGAAAGTCATAGCATGGTGACCACAACAGCATCAAAATGCATATCCATTAACATAAACATGGTGTTGAACCATCTCTGTGCTCACCCAGAGATCAGAGATGAGTTTATTCTACCAGAAAGCCAATTGCCCTGTCTTGTTAATACAAGGAATTGCAGAAAAGTCAAGACTACATGTCTCTGGAAAATGTGAGCTTTTTCACAATTTCTTAAAGCTGAGACAACAGTCAACATCTTTGAAAAGCAGGTCATTATTTTAGTGTCTCTTTATGAATGAGGAATCTCAAACTGGGCAGCCATTTTTGAGAATATTATATTGTTCCCAAATATTTCCTATGAGAACAAGGGAGAAATAATAACTGATTTGCATTTCAAGGGCCAGTTCCTAGAGACTTCCAAGCATCTAAAAAAATTCCAAACAAACTGGTTAGTTAATGGGACGGTAAGGACCACACAAAGAAAGTGCAATCCTAAATCTAAAATATCATGTATCTCTCAATTTTTAAGTATGACCTGTACAGTTCTCAGTCTTCTAGTAACTCTGGGTACTGATTAGGAAAAAGAAAATAACTCTCCTCTGACCAGGGTAAATAATATCCATAATCATATCAACCACATTATGTGACATCTGTTAAATTTTCAAAAACATTAGAATCTGGTAAGCCAGAGCAGCTGTTTCTGGAAAAACAAACAAACACATGAAAACAAAACACAAACAAAAACAAACCAAAACAAAACAAACACCCCCCCAACCTTTTCTCCAAAGGCAAGGTTAAATATTTAAGATGTTAACTTATGCAGACTGAGTGTACAGCTCTCTTCTGCAGTACTTGTCCATTATGGGCAACTTGAATATATCGATTCATCATTCTATATCTCATTTTCCTTCCTTCAAATAATGCTACTGCTTTTCCTCACTCTTATAGCTTCTACCTTGGAAGTCTTTTCTCACAAATATTGGTTAGAAGACTTGTTTTATTGGGAAAGAACATATCGGGGAAGAAAAACCTTTGTATGGTATCTTCACAAAAAGCCCCAGACAATCCCGCTAAAAACCAGGATTGTTTTGCCTCATCAAAGCCTGGCATAGTCCCAGCCTGTGCTCTGAGTCACTTCAAATGGTAAACATAGGTTTGGTAAAGGCACAGCTCCAGGCAGAGAACTGCTGACACTGAATAAGGCTCCTGGCAGACTAATCTTCTCTGCCACTAGAGATGCCACAAGGTACCTTCTTGTTTGCTGTGGATAGGGAAGGCAAGTATGGTTTGTGGGCTGCCTTCTGGGTGTTCATACAGTTCTGGCCAGCTGAGAGGAAACATATAGTTCTCTTAGACACAGTGCTGTATGGAGAATGGGAGTGAAGATCTGTGTGTACCTACGTGAAGATTTTTGTGACCTGGGTTGAATGAGTCTGTTACTTGGGTGGTCAGAAACCCAAGAGGTCTTGGGATCAGGCCTGGCATACTGAATGAGTTCTCAGTGGCATGTAATTTAAGATAATGTCCTTTCTGTCTCATGCACTTCCTTTGCCACGTCATGAAATTTCTGTCTAAATCCATTAGTTACTCAGCCCTTGCCCAGGCCTTGATTAGGGACTTTCCTCCCTGATGTTGCATGTTCCTATATCTAAGGGTTATGTAACTTCAGTCCAGACAACAGCTCTCAAATGAGAAGACAATATATACCAGTGTATGTATACCAGTATATGCAGTCCCCATTAAAGGGAGGGATGGAGGGAGTAGAGGATGGAGGAGAGAGAGGAAGGGCTTGCTTTCGATATAAGTGGGACCTGGAATGTAAAAGTTCCATAACCAAAATGCAGTTGCTTTGTACATTTTAAACCTGCTGTAGCTACTGTAACCAGCATATGCAGTTGGGTCTAATTGCTGCTTTCCAGCTTGACTTAATTGATGCTCTGATTTGCAGTCACCTACTTCTACGAGCCCATGTTTCATTACATTTTACCCTTGCTCCTGAAATCTTAAAATTCCCATGGGGAAAAATAGGCTACAGCAATCCAGAGCTTTTGTGTGTGAACTGACAATCCTTTCTGCCCTGTAATTTTCTTCATCTACACATAAACAATGAAAATAGAGTGGGTTGACAAAGAGATTTATTTGTTACCCCAAAATGCTCCTTATTTAGGCAGGCATAAGTCCTTATAACTCCCTGGGAGTTTTACTTAAACTCTGAATGAAAGCTGTAGTGATATAAAATTATCTTAGAGATATTTTCATGATTGGGGTATTTATATTACAGGACGGTGTTGTTCTCAGTCTCTTCCCATAACTGGAAAGAAAAAGTTCTTTGGTAAAGAATGTGTCAGTATCGTCCATGGAAAATGATTTGAAGAAAAGCTTTTGAAATATGGAAACCTCATGGTTTTAGCTTTAAATAAGCATTTCAGTCGTCATGAAAAAAAAACCTCTAATGTCTCCTGCAGCTTTGATTTCAAACACGTCACATTCTTCATTAAAGCAATCATTGTTAAAACAGAGGGACATAAAGCAACATAGGATTTATTCCTTCATTAAACTGATGATCCGTATATGAAGCCAATTAACATTATGAGTCTGGTGAACATCAAGTGTAAAGAGGTTACAGAAAATTAAAAGCAGTCACCTTGGTCTTTAGATAAAGAAAGAACACTTTTACATTATAAATTATAAGAGTGTCCAAGCGGGACAAATCGGCAAATTTGGTTAATTGGAAAATACATTTTACTGCACATGAATTAGGGTAAAATAACCTTTTAGCTGCTAGCCTTTTTCTGTGGTCAGGTATTTAGAATCATGGGAAAGGAAGTGTTTAGACATGGAAAGGCAAAATACCCATTTCATCAGACTGAGACATTCAGACTTCCTTGAGTTTTATAAATGAGCCCCTCAAAGCTCAGCACTCTGAAGACAAACGTCCATTCAGTGATCTTGCCCATCAGTTCAGCCCTAGGTTTTGTTGTTGTGGGTGAAAAATGAGAAGAGGTGTGTTTGTGTGTGCAGCACAGGAGCAGTTCTCTAGATACAATCAGCAGAATGTCCATCTAGAATTATATTTAGTTGGGCTTTTTCTTGCAGACCTAGTAATTAATATTGATATAATTGTAAGTAATCACAGTAATAATAACAATAATAATAACAGTCATAAAAATTAAGTTTATGAGAAAGACTTTAAGGACTTTAAAAGGGATTTTTTTCCCCTGAAATATTGTACCTCTGTGTGTTATTTCATTCTACAGCTTGTTTTTAGTGCTTACCTTTGGCAGTTGGATGAGAGGAACTACCAGACAAATACTAGCCACGGTCCCAAGCTATTTAATGGGTATGCTTTCCACTGTGGTCCCACCTTCGCAGGAAAGCGTCTATAGCACGGCGAGACCCAGAAGCAGCCGGGCCGGCCGGCAGCCTTCCCCGGGGGCAGGGGCCGGCCCCCGGTCCGCGCCGGGAGGAGCGGCGGGCGCTCTCCGCGGTGCTGAAGCCGCCCCTGGGCTCCGGCCGCCCGAGAGCAGCGCCCAGGCCTCCCCAGCGCTAACTTTTAATTATGTCAGACTCGCGTTTCGAGCATTAAAATTAAACAGATACCAAGATGCAGAGGGGGGGTGGATTATATATTGCTTAGTTATCTCGTTGTTTTGCAGCTGCTGCTCCTTGGGAGAAAGTTGAGCCTCGGCCGGCTCAGGGTCCTTCTGTTTCTATTTAAAAAGCATCGACTTGGAGCACTTCCCCGTGTTCCATTCTGCCCTCTCCACCTCCTGCAATACGCTGAACTTGCAGGCTTCGAACTGCTGGGGAAAGTGAGTCTTGCAGCCAAAATAGCAATGCAGCCCCCGACTAGAGCAAGGCCTGAGAGCGCCATAATGAAGTTATTATTATTTTATTAGGGGTTCTTATGATAAAACACTGTCTCACTCCTCGCTTCCCGATGTCAGAGAAAAGGGAGAAGGCACATCTGTCTCTGTGCAAAGGGATCCTACAGTACGGGCCCTGTGCAGATTATAAAGCTCAGGATGGAGAGGCTGGCAGGGGATATCCAGATAGCACCTCTGGATTATGTTCCTCTTTTTAAGGTTACTCGACCTAAGGCTTGTGCTGCTATTTTAAGGATCTCATTCAGCTTCATAACACTGGTCTTTGATCTTGCACCGTGCTGTGGAAGCCGTCTCAGTTCATAGTATACTTTGCTTCTCAGAGACTTGCCTGGTGGTATGTCAAAATCTGTTGTCAAACAAAGATATTCTTAAAAGTGTCTATGTTAATGTGTAGGCATGTAAATATATATATATACAAACACATGAATGCAGCTTTCTAAATCTGTTACTAGTATGCTAAAATTATAAGTGAACAGATAAGATCAGATCAAATCAATTTGGACCTTGAGCACAATTAATTTTTGCCTTGCTTTGCGAAAATAATACTTTACAGGACTGAACCATAACTTCAGCTTGAATTAAGGGAAGTTCCACATCTATGCCTACTGTGAAAGGCAGATAGAGCAGGTGATATTTGTAAAGCTTATTAATGTTTATATAATGAGATCATATGTGTAGAATAACTTTCCAAAGGCATCATCTCTTCAAAATCTCTATTTCTGCACCTGTATCATCTGTATCCATCTCCTTTGCTATGGTACAAATGTGCTATGTCTTTAAACTCCCATCAGATCTAAGAGAGCCTGTGTAGATTTGCTTGCCCTTCTTGCACAGAACATTACAATGTTTATAAAATATTAAATTTGTGTAGTCTGACGGAGAAGCAATTGTTCCAAAATAAAATCAGCAGTCTAGACGAAACATAGACACCAGAACTTATCAACAGTTGTCTGACTTACATCTTCTGATGCATCTTGAGTGGGTCATAATACCAACTTTATTTTCAGTGGTGCATAAATTAATTACACGCATTTAATAACCAAAATATCATTATATTCCCCCTTTAATATCATAAAGGCTTTACGCCAGGGAAGCACTTAATGTGCAGGGGGCCATAACAGGCTATTATCCTTGTGTAATGCTATTACAGAACCAATTATGCGCCATTATACTTGCTTTTTTTGCAGTTTATGTGATTTGATCCAATCCCGCGTCCCTGACTTGAAAATTTCATCTGGGTACTTTAAAGTCTAATTTTCACCCGGGCTGAGGCAAGGGCCATCTCTCTCCGCTGAGCCTATGTCTCGGATGCATTTTAAAAGTAATTGCGAAGGGTCCCGCCGCATATCATTTGCAGACGGGAAACGAGCATAAATCCAGAGACCCCTCGCTGCGAACAAAATCAAACTTTGCCGTGGTACGATCGCTTGGAAAGGCGAGGCGTGTGCAGAGCGGCCCCCCAAAACCCATCCGGCGGCAATTACCCGGCGCTCCGGCAGCCCGGGGTGCGGGCGATGGGGCAGCGCTCGGCGCGGCGGGGCCCCCCCGGCTCCGCACCCCGGGGCATCCCAGCCGGGCCGGGAGGACACGCCGGGGGCCGCGAGCCCCGGAGCCCCAGCGCTCGGAAAATAATGGGATTGTGTTGCTGCCGTTCACATTCCTGGCGTTTGCTGAGAAATGACGGGTTTTGCTTTTCATCCTTTCCACCCCCCCGCCCTGCTCTGCACACCACGTGGGCCATTTGTAGGGCCCAATAGACCTATCCAAGTTACTCACTGTAGACAGCGCTGGAAATAATCAGATTAAGGCCAATTATGCGTGAGATTATAAAGGCAAGTGCTGAGAGGCAGAGCATGCTGTAGACAGATATAAAGACATCTGGCCACTTCCAGAACTCCACAGAGCCCTTCTGTCTCTGCAGCCAACAACTCACAGCGCCTTATTCTAAAGCAAAATACCCCCAAACCTTACCGGTGATTTTTACTTCTGTTCGGTTTAGGTATGGATTACTATATTCATTTGACTTCTGGGTTGGTTTTTTAATTTTTTTTTTTTTTTTTTAATGACTGCATATAAATTTGAATAGTTGTTTGGTGGGGTTCTTTTCTTGGCGAGGACATTGGCTTACAACCCGAGCACGGCTCTCAGTGTGTTGAATGCTTTAAAAAGACAACAGCTTTTAGGTTTTATTGCTGTTTCATTTAGGCAGAATAATTTAGATTTTTTTTAAGCGGTTCTACAAACCTTTTTTTCTTCATGTAATTATTTGCTCGCAAGGGGATATTTGATTTGAAGTAGATAGATGATAGATAGATAGATAGATAGCTATCACTCTGACTGGATATATAGAACAAGACTGAGATAATCTGCTATTCGGGGGAGATAAAAAAAACAAACGAAAGTTTTACTGATTGTGATTACTGTGCACCTACCACGGAGTCTTCTGCCTTTGGCTTTTTCAGTTCGTTGCACTGGGTTAGGCACTACTTTCTCTGCTTCCTCTGGGATGGGCTTTAGGATAATGAATGAGTTTTTCCAGGTGTTTTCTTCTGGCTATTCACCTGTCCTGTTGTTTCCTTCTCTGCCTTCAGATCTGCAGGAGACACCTCGGTGGTGCGTGGCGGTGCCTGACTGGGGAGCTGGTGCCGGTCCGTCGGTGCGGGGGCTGTGCGGGAGCCCCGCGGGCTGGCCCCGGCCCCGGCTGCCGGCGGGCTCGCAGCTGCGGGTAACGGGCACCCACACAGCCGCAGGACCATGTTCTACTTCCACTGCCCTCCGCAGCTAGAGGGTGAGTGTTGTCGCACAGAGATGTGTAAGTACAAGAGCTGAACTTCGAGGTGTATGTGGGGGGGTGCGCTGGGGACGGAGGGCGAAACTGTGGTCCGACTTGCTCCACGAATGTCGGGTACACATATGTGCTGGGATAAGATGCAGATTTATAGAGACCACTAAATATCATCCTTTTCCTTAATAAAACACAATCCTATTCCCCTCTCCGCTCCCAGATTTCCTCTCTTGTCACAGGATGCAAAGAAGGATTGAATTACCTTTTTTTAATTTGATTCCTGCTGGAAAGGCCTTGGTTTTACACCCCCACCCCTGTCATTTTGCCACCTGCCTCCCCTCTGTGGATAGCGATCCCGCAGTTGAGCCTCAGGCTATGACAGAGATGCTTTTCTCCCCTCCCAGCACAGATGTTGGTGTCATGGCTGTAATCGGGACACTTTCAGGACGTGGTCACGCCTCCTCCCTCCAGCCAGAGGGACCGCATAAATCTTTAATGCTATTTTACAGACATTCTGCGGGAGGATGGGGAAAAATAAGGCACGACCGAAAAAAAGTCCGTAAAATAAATATTTGGGAGGATGTTCTCCTTTGTGTTATTTGTTTTGTTATTATTATTATTACTATTCTTTTTAAAAAAATATGGCAGCCTTCGGGATTTCCCCGTGTCACCCCCACAGATGCCCATGTCCCTCTTCACCCGCTCCCTCCGGCCAGCGCTCATAGTGCGCGGAGCATCCTCAGAGCCGCGGCCGCGCAACCCGAGCCCCGGCCGGGCTGTCCCGCCGTGCCCGAGCGCTGCACGGCGGGGAAAGCGACCCGGCACCGTAAAATCCCCTCGCCCGCCCTCCCCGCTCCTTGCACGGGCATCACAAGGCCAGCAAGGGTTTTCCCCGCGGCAGCGCTGCCAGGAAGAGAGGGTCCAGCTTTCTCCAAAGTTTTGTCCGGGCGGGGCAAGGGAGACGAACTGGGCAGGACAGTGCGGAGGCACCTCCCGCATGTGCCACCAAGCGGTGGGGCGGCTTTGTTCGTTAGTTTTTGGCAACAGCTTTGGAAACGTGCTCTTGTGTTTGTTTGCTTGTTTGATATATATTTGTTTCTCCGGTGGCAGCGTGGGGCCGGTGCCTGGCTTTGGCGGCCCGAGACGGGGAGCGGCCCCCGCAGGCGGGGGGAAGGGGCGGTCTATCCTGCTAAAGGGTGAAAACAGCGTCAAGCATCCCAAGGGGAAAAAAAAAAAAAACAAAACAAAACAAAAAAAACCCAACCAAACCCCCAAATAAACCACCACTGTCCAAAACCCCCCTCTCACCCATCACCAAACCAAAGAGGTGGCAACGGAAATGCTCTCTGCGGCCAGCGTTTGGTCAGACGGGGAGACCCGGTGCCAGAGGGAAGAGACCGGGCTCTGGGGGTCAGCAGGGCAGTATTTTATTCTCTGATGAGTCTCTCCCAGGCCCGCAGCGAGTCGTCCGTCTGTGTAGAGAGAGGGCTGGAGGCCGCGTTTATCTTCCAAAATTACGCTACAAGATGAGCGGTGACCTCCAGCCACCGTGGCCCGTGGCGGGGCCGGGCCAGGCTGGAGAACTCCACGGGCGGGTCTGCGAGTGGGGTCATAGGGAGACTCTCAGCAACGCTTCTGAAGGTTCGGGTACTTTTCTGCTCTGAGTTTGGTTTGGTTTGGTTTTGGTTTTGTTTGTTTGTGGGTGTTTGTTTTTTTGTTTGTGGCTTTGGTTTAAGTTTTTTGTGGGTTTTCGGTCCGTTTTGTTTTGGTTGGTTGGTTGGTTTTTTCATCCTGTTTTGTCAACTAACCGAAAGGGAGTGACACATTCCAGCCCGGGCACGGATGATGTGTGAGTGGGGGAGCCTCGAAGGCCGGGGTCTGCTCCATGGAAGGTGGTTTGCATCCCGGCGGCCCATCTCGCCTCTCCCGACCTCCACCCAGGGACAAATCCTCGATGTCCCCTCGGGGAAGGGCAGGGGCTCCTCCAGCCCCGCTGCCGAGCCCCGGCGGTTCAGCCGTGTCCGAGCCCGTGGGCGCTCCCGCCGCCCCCGCTGCCCGGCTGTACAGAGAGCCCCCTGCCCGTGTTCCCCTCCAGGACTGAGGGCGAGCAGACGGGGGTGGCGCGGCCGCCGCTCGCAGGGTGTGTGTGGAGGAACACGCAGCGGTCCCGGTGCTGCCCCGTCCGGGCAGGGGCTGCCCCGGGTTCTCCCGGCAGACGGACAGGGCCTTTATGAGCTGCCACCTCCACGGCTACGTCAAAGCTTCGTCTCGTCGTCCTTTTGAAACACAAATGGCCCGAAAACGCACTCTTTCCCGGGGCGGGGTGAGCCGCGATCGGCAGACCCCCACCGGTGCCCGCAGGAGCTCCCGGCCCAGCGGGGCAGCCGCCTCCTGGACGGCTCCCGCCGTGCTCTCGGGGCCGCCCGGGATGCTCGGGGCTCGGGCCCCGCCGGGATGGGGCGGCATTCCCCATCCCAGTGGCCCCGCCGGGGTGCCCCGGCCCTTCGCCCCCACGGGGCACAGCGGTCCCTAACGCGGCTCTCGGCCCGCAGGCGCGGCCCCCTTCGGAGGACACTCCGCCGGCGACTTCGACGACGGGTTCCTGCGGAGGAAGCAGCGCCGCAACCGCACCACCTTCACCTTGCAGCAGGTAGGAGCCTGCTTCTCTGGCCCTGACTTGGTCACCCTTTGCCCCCTGCTTGCCCCATGCCTGCCCCATCCTTGCTTCCTGACTCCCCCATGCTACTCCCTTCCTGCTTTCCACCTGCTTCCCACTTTCCTCATCCGTGCCTGGCAGACACCCCCGTGGGGCGGCTGGACAGAACTCTCACGGATCTCTGCTCTCTTCCCCTCCACCAGCTCGAGGCCCTGGAAGCCGTTTTTGCTCAAACCCACTACCCCGATGTGTTCACTCGGGAAGAACTGGCTATGAAAATCAACCTCACAGAGGCCAGGGTGCAGGTAAACATCCTGGGGAATTACTGAACTCGGGTATTCAAACTGGCAAACTTTTTTTTTTTCCATTTGACATCATGACTGCAGAGTGCACATTTGGCCAAAGAACGCAAATGAAGACGATCTGTCATTTTCATGATGCACTTTAATAACATCAACATAATGTGGAATATTAGATTAGGTTGATTAATCGGTCATTCATAATTAACTAGTGATAATGTTCTACACTAATTTGTCCGCGTCTCCAAGGTACTAAATTACATCAATGCACATCCATTTCCTTGCTTTTGGAGGGGGGGCGTGGTATGGAGAAAAGAGCTGAGACGTGATTCTCCAAAGCAACTCTGACCACTGTCGAGCAGTGGGGTTAGTCAACTGCAGGGAGCTCAGCTGCCAGGAAGAAATCTTCTGCATCTCTTCAACTTTTCTCCCTTTGCCTTCTTTCTAAACACTTAATTTAGACAGCTAAAGAGCCTATAGAGCAATTCCCACACCTTTAATATGATTTAATAAATACCATTGGCCATGATTACTCTTTCCACCACCACTCTTTTGCACCCCTTTCTTTCTTTCTTCTCCTCACCTTTTATCTTTTCCTCCCCTTTTGTCCATGTGTTTGTTATTCCATATCCAGGTATTAATGCTGTGTGTCTACAAGCTCTGCTAAGAGCAGCAGTCCTGCATTTGTCAGAGATGGATCCCTCTAACTCTGCAGGCATTCACTACAGAGTTGCAAACCGTTTTTTGAACACAAATATGCATTCATTTTTATTTGTGGGGCTTTTCTGCATGCTGTTCTTCTATTATTTGTTTATTTATTTGGGTGCTCAGGGTTAAGACTATGCAAAGATCTAATTGTAAGAAATATAATAGCTTGCCTTTTGTTCCCTAGGGTCATGTTAGTATCTCTTAAAACCCAATGGCTGAAGAGAGATAATGGAATTCACCACAGTAAATTGGGGATTGTAAACAAATTATTTCTTCTATAATCAGATTATGTGATCCTGATTATTAAATCTCAACATGAATCATTGGTCATATGCGGGCAAATTAAACTGATTATTATTTGGAAATGAAAATCGCCTTTTGCCACTGCATTGTAGGTACTGGCTTAAAAAAATAATAAAAAATGCCATTTTGGCTATTGGTGCCTAAAGACTGAACTGCAAATTGAGATAAATGGGACAATTATTGAGCATTCAGAAGTGGAAGATCATAACTTCTTCCTGAAAGGTGCAAGGGTGAGATAGGGGTGGTGACAATTAGATTGCTGAGGACTGGTGTTTAGCCTTGTTGTTGGCTATTATGCAAACAGACAATAGATGCAAGCATTTGTTTAGCCTGCTTTCATGCAGGGACATGGGGAAACACAGAGGATGGGAGATATGTTTACATTTATACCCCTTGCTCATTCAAATATGATTAATGTGCTATAAAGCAGAGTCTTAATCGAAGATGATGTTGTCAAACAATAACTAAATAGGGAAATAAACGACTTCATCATGCTCTTTCCTCAGAAGCAGGCGAACTGTCAGTGCAAAGTCATTAAAATATGATAATGAAAAATAGCTCAATTAAATGTTGTTATAGCTGTGACCTTCATTCAATTAAGACACAAGAAAGTGTCTGCATTTTGCTTTGCATTTAACTGCTCTAAATTTAGAATATAGATAAAATCATTATTCAGTGTTTGCTGATACATGCAATTAAAAGGCAGCTAACTAAAATGGAGTTGGAGGAGGAGAATAATAATAATACCAATCTTGCCTATACTTGAATTTGTATATTTAAACGTGGATTTCCTGACCTCAAGAGAGTCTTGGCATTTTCCAGCTCAAATATGGTGCTTTCAGGGCTTCAGCTCCAAGGTCAATGTAAAAAAAAGTTGGTTTTAAACTAAAAATCAGGTGATAAAATTGGGAACATGAATGTTTGTCTTGCATATAGGGAAAAAAATAAGGTTTGGAAACTGGTGAACTGACATTATAGTGTGGCCTGAGGTGGGGCACAATTGTACCACCACAGTATTAAACTGCAGAATATCTTTCAAAATTCGTATCTACCAACTTTTGAGTCCTTTGAATGCCAACTGGACATAAGAGAAACAGCAGTCAGTATCTGTCTTCTCCAGAAAACAGCCTGGATAAGATGGCCTAATACACACCTTTTCATTTCTCTCCTCTCTGATTCTAGCAGCAGCTGATTTAAAGACTTACATATGGTTTCATTAGAGTGCTTATATATCTATTTAAAACCATCCCTATAAAAAGGCTTTTAGATGTGTTAAAACATAGAAATCTGTGATAATTAAACGTTTGCATAAAGGCAAATACAGGATTAAATGTTTTGCTAACTGGCACAGTAACATATTTTTTTGTTTGTTTGTCTTTTTTGTTTTTGTTTATTATATACCTTTTGAATGTCTTCAGACATTTCTGGCTTGTTTTCCAGACCCATAAATATTATAGATACAAATGTAATCCTAAGACTCATCTAGAATCGCAATAGGGATACAAAATAAGAGGAAGTTTTAGCCAAGCATCTAAAGGACTGATTTCTTTAGAGTAACAATTTACAATTTCCTTGATTCACATTTGGCTAAACATGGTTTACATCCAGGATTGCTCTCCTGCTCCAGGTGTGGTTCCAAAATCGAAGGGCTAAATGGAGAAAAACAGAGAGGGGTGCTTCTGACCAAGAGGGCTCTAAGGAAACCATGGCTGAGGTGGCACCTCCTGCGAGGAATTTAAATTCCCCTTCTCCAGCAGATCAAACCAGGAATAAAAAGGAAGGTCTGGAGATCCAGCAGAGGTAAAAGTAATGTGTTATCAACTGCCTGTTTGTCGGGCAAGCATGCCTCATATGTGCATATGTGCATACAGATTTGCATGCTGCTATCCTTTGACCTACACAGTATCATCTTTAGAAAATAAACTGTTTCTTGTGCAACTCACTGTTCACTGTGGAGATGCTGAGAACCTGGTGGCCTTGGGAGCCTAATGTTATCCAGGCTTGGTCACATCTAGTTGCACACTGAGACACCAACATGTTTGTGTGCATGCACAACTGGAATCAGCTGGTTCTGGTTTTATAAGGAAGTTGTATTCTCTTCTCCATCAGCCTGAGTCGAGCAGTGGGTCCTACAGGACCTTTCTTCCCTTCTTGCCTGCCGGGGACTCTTCTCAACACAGCCACCTATGCACAAGCTTTATCCCATGTCGCCTCTCTAAAAGGTAAATTACTTTGTTTAACTTCAGGGATAAACTCAAAGAGCATCTCTTTCAAATTAAGTGGCATGGTCCCACTTGTGGGGAAACCTTTGGGAAATGACAGATCTCTCTTTCTGTTCAGATTGGCAGTAGTTGCACTGACCAATGCTGTATGTACAGAAGTGAATCTCCTGTTGTATCTTGTAGCAACATTTGTGCCAAAACTCCTTCATTTGCTCACACAGTTACTTTTTGTGAGGTTAGGGTTTGTCTCAAGGAGTGAGGCAGGTAGAATTGGCTACTTTAGAGTTTTTGTTGCGTATAGTTTTTTTAAGAGTCAAATTTATTCTAATAAATTAGTTATACACATCCTTTTGCATTATGTATTACCTGGCACTGTTACTGATGCCTCATCCGCTCTGCATGCGGTTTCCTTTGCAGTGCATCTCTGCACAATCCAGACCTTTCTCTTCTTGGACAGTAGAACTTGAATAAAGTGTGTTCCTGGGGACAGGGGAGGATACAAAGTAATTCTTCATTACCTGGGACCCAGGCTTCAGGAAGGGTACATCCCGTGTCTATATACTTTCAGTTTCCAAAAAGCAGCAGTATGCATATTTTAAAAATAAATCACCTGCTGATCCATTAGCTGTTCCTAGTCTAACAATTTATAAGACTAAGGGTGTAAGCAGGATGAATTCAATTTATAGATTTATAGGATGTAAAGCCTCCTAGCAGTGCCAAGCACAAAGTGGCACATACATCTACTCTATGTCCCAGTGTGATGCAATAACTTGTGAAGAAAGTTTCCCAGTTAAATACTATGAACAGAAATGTCCTCTAATACCTCTCACTGTGTTCTCTGGTGTACCTCATGCTCCCCGTGAGTATTTCCAGTTAAATCAGCACTGCCAAGGTATATTCCTGAAGCAAATGTTTGGAACTGCTGAGTTTTGTGTTAAGTCCAGTCTCTGCCCCCTGTACCTCCTTCCCTCCTGTTTTTCAAAAAAAGCTGAAGCCAGACACGACACACAGTTACTACTCTTTTGATAGGTGTGCGACCTGGGATTTTGAATCAAGAAAGGACTCATGGGTGCAATCTGACCCTAAAACTTAAAGGCTGATTATCACCTATAAGTGGGCAGCAGCTGTTGGAATGCATGAGTCCTCTTGATCTCTGAAGTCATGGGGCTGAGAATTTTGGCTTCCTAGATCAGATAGGAACAGCTTCTCTGGAGTAGACACAGGTGAAATTCCTCAGGCAAAAAGATGGTTCATTGATAAATGTAGTGCCAGACAGGTTGAAAGGTGTCAAAACAGGATTGTGTACAGCAAATAATTTCAGATGGAAGTAAGGGGGCTTTTTTCCTTAATTAAGCATTTTCGAAATTAAATGTATCAATATGTTGTTCCCACTTATTTCGTGTTTAAATATAGCTAAATTTTAAGAAAAAATAACCAAAATAAACAAAAGCCAAGCAAAATTAAAAAAGGGATTAAAAAAACCCCCTGTCATGAAGGGTTGGTATTTTTTGTTTGGTTGTCTTTTGTTTGGTGTTCATTTGTTTGTTTTTAGTTTTATTCATTTGGAAGACTTCCCGATATTCTTTTCTGTGATTTTACAGCTCAGCTACTCAATTGAGAAATTAACAATTTGCTCTTTTTTGCTTGATAGAAGTTTTACAGCCTATGGGCAGAAAAAGTTCTCTCCCTGAATCTTTTGTAGATATTTGATAGTCAGTTGCCCAGGCTAGGAGGCAGTGTCCCTGAAAAACTGGTCCCAAATATATATACAGATTTTTTTTATAATTTGTGTAGGAATAGTTATCAGATGTCTTGGTGAATGTTGTCAGCTGTACATGTAGTTCATTCCTGAAATGCCCTGGTTTATATTTCCTGCCTGGCACTAGAAATCTCCAGATATATGCAAGGAGACTGGGATAAAATAGTATATTTTGATTTTAATAAATCCAATTACAGATTTGCATATCTGCATACCCACCTACCAGGAGCCTTGTGGAGCTGCCTGTGCCTGTCAGCATATTGTTATCTTTTCAAGGAACTGGTAGTCTGAGCTGCTTGCTTTGAGGGGAGCTCTTTTTCTTCTGCTGCTAGTTCTGCTGCTAGGTCTCAGTAATGTCAAATTTTGGCTTTGAAGTTAAGGGGCAAGAATTTAAGTTCTCTGAGAAGGCATATTTGATTTATACAAGCAGAGAATAATTGTAGCATCTTTCTTGTGGTATTGCTATAGGGGGTATTGTCTCCTCCTTCCTTGGCTCATGTTCACAGTTTCCTCTTTCCCCTTTTTGTCAAGTGTAATTTGCTTGGGTTGGGGTAGGGCTGTGCCCTGCAGACATTGAGCCTTCAGTCTGTTGTTAATTGTTGAATAGAAAATTGGTGAAGCTCTAGAGCTTCTGAATGGACCAAAGGTATCACAGGCCTGATATGCATTTTGTTTTCCTTTAGTGTGGAAACTCCAGATGAATGACAGTTTATCTAATCCAGTGCATTTGAGAGCACAACCAAGCTCACATATCAGTCTGGAGGAAGAGACAATAGTTGTGGGAAGGAATGAAAGAACAGGAAGAGACACAGTGTTCACAAAACCTTAATATGACCATCTTCATCATATGTTCAATTCAGTTTGTTTGACTCTCTTCTCATTTCCCTTTGAACTAGGAGTTGATTTGTGCACTTAGACTTGTCAAAGTCTAATCCTACACTAATCCTACATTTAGTAGGCAATAGGCTATGTCCTTATATGTTGTCTTAATGAAGTGACCTAAGCCTCTCCCTTGAGAATCTAGCTGCATTTTTCTGCAGAAATTATGTGACTCCACCACAGTGAATCTGAGAGCATAGGACTTTCTGTCACACAAAATCCAATCAAACTCAGTACAGGGCATACAGCTCTGAGCTCCTTGATTTTTTGGATTGCTTAAGTAAGGAGAAATACATCAAGTAAGCAAGGTCTTCCAAAATCCTGTAAGTTTTATTGAAGAATGAAATTATAAAGAGGTCTTCCCCTTTTTTTGTGCCAACCATATGTTCTTTGTGCTTTTGAAAACAAAATTATTGCTCCAGAATCAAAGCATTATTTCACTACCAAAGGGTACATGACCCTGCTTTCTTCTATGCCAGTGTCAAATTAAATGCAACTCCTCTATGTGGATCCTGTAAATAGATACGTATTCCTACCACTGGCAGAACAATGCTGGCCAGTAAAGGAAATCATATTCTTAAGTAAGGACAGAAGAGCTGCCTGCAAACGAATGGGCTCTCTGAGCATATCAGATTCTACGGGGAAGTGTAGGGTGTTTTCTTATTCTTTTGAGGAGATAAGATGTGCTTTGTTGGACTTGTGAGCCAATACTTCACTGGTGTCAGTGAGTAATATTTGACTGATGCTTTAGAAGGAGACAATTAAAATCAATACAGTGAATAACAAGTAATGATGGTGATATAACTAATTAATAATTATTTTAGGCTCTCAGGGACCATTTTCTTTCTGCCATCTGAGACTCCTCTGTCTTTTATAACAAAACTAATGCATCTGTTTTTTCTTCTCTGACTTTGCTTGGCTCCATACCTAGATTTCCAAAGCTACATAAAGTATCTAGGGCAAAAGGTTCTTGAATCTAATTTGTTGTATAAAGATTGTGAAGTTGGTGTAGGAGACACAAAAATTCTCAAGACAGCCTAGTATGGAGCAGGGAGTAAGCCTACAACTTTGCTTTTGGAAAGACTCTGAAGTGCACGGCAGGCTTGACTCATGCTTTCTGTGGCTCTGGGCCACACATGTGTCACTGCTAGGTAAATGGGGGATATTGTTGGAGCATGAGTCTAGGTCTGCTCTGATGAATGAGAAGAAAGCTATGTTGCACAAGCACCCATGCCCCATGAACTTTGCTGTCTCTGAGACAAAGATTCATTTTCCCCTCAAAATGAGGGTATTAGCACCACGGGATGTTTTGGGCAGAAAATGGGCTGGTTATACAATACCAATTGAAACTGTCATTCAGAGCACAGACTGTTCCAGAGAAGAGTATGTTATGACTGGACAGGTTTTCTCCATTTTTATAAAATATTCTGTATTCAGTAATACAACAGACCTTTTCCTTTCCTTAGGGGAGCCTTCTCCCTCTCAGGACTTTAACACTTTGGAGGCTGCACTTAATAGCAATCATTTGGTAACTACTGTATCACCTTTCTGTTTACTATTCTTTAAGGACATACAATTCCTTGTTTGAAAAATTCACATAAGATCATAATTTCAGGGGTATACAGTGCTTCTTCCTTCAGGATTTTAGTAATTCACCACTGGCCATACTCAGGAAGAAGGTTGACTGGTATAGATGAAATTTCTGATGTTCATTACTCTCTGAAATTGTACTGATTTGACAACTATGCTACTTCATTGTGGTGACTTCAAGAGTTCCATGATCTTCCAAGATGAAACACTTACTGTAAGCCATGCATCTGCAGTCCATTTAGTAGATTTAATTGCAGACCTCAAAGATGAAGGGAAAATACTTGTTTTATTTATGGGCTGTATAACAATAGAGTCATCAGGAGAAGCTAGTGTTCTGTGCAGAGAGAGACCTCAAAGTACCTTCTTAATGGATGACAGCATGAATGCAATTCATTAATGTAGAAGATGTTATTAATGGGTGTAAACGAGAATCTCCGTTTTTTAGCGGATGTGTTCTACCATTCTGGTGGCTGAGGCCAAGAGTGTGTCTGTTACGTTGTGCTGAAATTTCCCCAGACTCCATGATGAGTGAAGTGTATGAGGAGAGAAATAATTACACTTGCCAGGGAATTACTTTCATAATTCATCCACAGCTCTGCTCTGTGCAAGTTATAGCTTGGTTGGTTTTCATGGCACCTCCACACCACTGATAGAGAAGCAGGATTGCATTATACACATCAAAATGGGTATTCCAGGGCACCATTGATGAGGCTCTTTTATGGTTTGTTGCTGCTGTGGTTGCTGTTCGTATTAGGGAGGCTTAATTGCAGTATCCAGGAAAAAAAAACACAACAAAGCACAACTAGAACTGCCCATCCATTACATTTCAATTTCTATTATGGAAAGATGAAGAGAATTTGCATAATTCCATTGGGCAATTCCCATTGCCAAGGCTGCAAAAGAAGTGTTCAAGGACCTAACTCACCTTTGAACTGGTGTTTACTGAATTGGAGCACCACTCTTTCCCGTAAGACTAATGGCACAGATAAAGGAGGATGAAATTCTCCAACTCCAGTGTCAAGTTATCTACACAAAAGGGCTCCTGATAGAGCATCTGAGCCAGATCATCAGCTCTTTGTTGTATACATCAGGCATATACAGATCACAAGCCAAGGAAATGTGAAATCATAACATTTGGACTCTGCTGTCACTTCTGAAGTGCTCTTCCGGTCTCTGGGCAGTACAGGGTGCCTTCCACGCTTAACCAGCTTGAGCACTAGAAGGAGAAACCATCTATGATAATTTCAGCAGTCTGGAGGTTACCCTAAATTATACTGGGAGCATTTTATTGGTTCTTCTTGATTTCAGGCGTTAAGTTCAAAACTTTCTTGTTCTGAACCTCCTGATTCAGAGCTCAACAAGATTTGGATGAAGTGACTTTTATGTTTCCTGCTCCTGACTCAGGCTCTATTAGACAGAATGTTGGTCTCATGTATGAACAAAAAAGGGAGATCCCTTTGAATCAGCTCCCACTGGTCATTGACACTATGGACTTGAGATTGTTACTGACCTTCCAGTAGTTATGAAAGGGATTCAGAAGATTTTACGAAGATTTAGAGCTCAAGTAAACCTATGTGACAACTATCAGAAGATAACAATACTTAAATCAAGCCTAATATTTTCTCTGAAAACTAAACAGCATGCATTGACATGTGAGGATTTTAAATGGGAATTTTTCTTTCCCTCCTTCTATGCCATGTTGTTGTTCAGCTGCCCATCTCAAATGCTGATAAGCACAAATAGTAAATAGAGAAATTAATGAGGGGTTTGCCTTTTGGAAAGACTGTCTATTAAATTCTTTAAACTCTTGAGGTGAAATGCAAAATACATAGTTAAAATATTTATGTAACAATATGGACCCTGCTCCCACCCTACTCTTCTCAGCTGAAACTGAACCATGGAACTGTACAAAAGGGTCCATAACCACAATTGTAGATCAAATATCGTTACAACTGAAATGTGATGTTGGCACAGACAAGACAAAACTAATTTAATTTTTCCTGTCAGTCTCTGTAGTAGATCAATTAAACTGCCAAGTGGATCAAATATTTCAGACTGTATTTATTACATTAAGTATTTATGTTCAGGCTGAGCATTTAAAGTATGATCTCATATAGGAGTACAAGGAGGTTCAGATCAATTCAGCAGAATTTGCTGTAAGTTAATGGAAATCTAATTGTGTATTTTAATTTTGTGTACAGGAGGCTGTAAGTTCCTGAAAGAAAGAAAACAGTACCCTGTTTGTATTGTAGCAACTTGATACAAATCCCATTAAACTGATACCAGATTGTCATAGATGTTAGTGAAAGCTGGATTAAGATCTAGGGCTAACAGCTCAACTCTCACTAATTTTGATGGGAGCTAGATGCCTGAAGTCCTCTGAAGATTCCAAATAAGTAGGAACAATTCGTTCCTTCCCTGCTGTGAACTCAAGGTTGCTGCAACAAGATGCTGAAAACCACTGCTGCTTGCTATATATAGATGCCTCTTTCTTGGTCAACATCATCTCCTGTACATTGTGGGCTGACTGATGGGCAGATGGAGACCTTGGGCTCTTGAGTCTCCCATTGTTTGTCTTGGCTTTTGTGCCAGCAAAGTCCAATAGATATCACTGGACTTATCACCTGCAGATGCAGACAACTGTCAGGTACATTCAATCTTCTTTACAACATACAATAAAAAGAAACAGTGCTAAATCCTACCCTCCTCTATTCTAAATGGACCCTGAAGCAAATTATGCTTTTTATTTTACTTTTTTTTTCATGTGTGAGTTGTTCTTTGCAAGTGTTTTAACCTCAGTGAAAATGAAAGGAATTGTTATGGGTGAATTATTGCTAGAAATAGCTTAGTTTCCACCACAGGTAACTGCACCCTCAGGTTGCAGAGCCACTATGTAATATCAGGTCTAATTATTAAACAAAGAGCTTAGATTGGTACTGAATACTGATAAATATTTTATCCCTCTAACAACGTAATGAAAATTATTCTTAGGGGGTGGACTTGATTCCTCCTTTTTTTGAAAAGGGGAAGACTCTTTTCCTCTTCTCCTCACCTCCCATTAAGCAGAAAACGTCTGTGCATAGTCCTGTGTTAGGTACTGCTGGTAGGCCAGCCCTCCCCTCAGGCTGGGAGCTGAGCAGTTTGAAAGTCTTACTCAGTTTGTTCTAGAAAGCAGCAGTGCAAAGGCAGCGGATGCACAGGCAGGCCTTCATCCTCCCCCATTGCGGAGCAGAAACTTAAGATACTGGGGCTTAATAGATCATAGTGAATAAACAGACTTCTGTGTGGCTTCTGTAGATAAAGATATGCTGCAAACTGCAGGGACTCTGAAGGGCCTTTCCTCCCTCTTGTTAAAACAGTGGCCATCCAGATGCTCCAGAGTGGCTGTGATTCAACAGGGCAAAAAATTACTTTAGGAGCATGGTTAGTGGTGGCAGAAATTGTAAGTTGTGTTACTGAATGGATTCTTTTCTAAACCCTCCTTCTGACCTGCTCAAAACAGCCACGGAATTCAAGCCTGAGCTTCATAGAGCTAAAACCAAAAGAAATGGAGGATTTTAGTCAAGTGCTGAAACTTGTTTGTGCAATTCACTTGAATGCCTGGACTCACAGAAATGTTGGTCTGCTGATAAAATGTTTTATCAGAGAAGTATTACAAGAGAAAATTATTTTCTCCATTTATATTAATAACTTGTCCTTTGTGGATTCTGTTTTTTCAAATGGAAAGAGAAGTTTTTCCTGATGTTACTTGCAACTGCGGATCTCTGACAATTGCTGTGGAGAAGTCTTGCCAACATCCTGAAAACAAGCAACTGGCTGCCTTCATTCCTTAGCAGATGGGTGCTGACCCGTTGCTACCAAGAACAGGAGTATAAAAGAAAGACTACCTGCTCTCTGCAGGTTATTAGTTCCATCACTTAGTCATGAGCCATTTAACTCAAATATTAACTGCAGAAATTAAAGCAAGTCCTTGGTTTGGAAAGATCAGGGGAAGATACTGCAACATGTCAGGATGTGTGCAGCTGGGCAGTTTCTTGTTGGGAGGTAACATATCAGCAAACAACAGGCTTTTATCAGGGATGTACAAGAGGATGCAGTTTGTCTGGCCTCTGAGACCCCTGGAAAAATGGTGTCATCCAACTTTTCTAACCATAGAGCAAATTAAAGAAGTAGCTTAGCCATCCCACCCTGCTTCTCCTTCCTGCTCCTCTGACACGTTCTCCTTCGTTCAGTAAATGCATATGAGCTAGGTAACAGAATGGCTTTTTGAGTGGACTGCATTTCCTGCCGGGTGGTCAACCTACGCTTTCAGGTGTGCTTGTTTGGGAACTGCTTCAAGCCCCAGCATTACCAAAGATAAGCTAGAGAAAGAGCCTGAAGTGTTGCAGCTCAGGAAGGCAGCTGGTGGAGTGAGGACTGCCTGTCAGTGGGTTTCAGGGGAGCCTTTTAGCTTAAAGGGAGAGAAATACTCAATTCATCTGCTCTCCAGTGTTTTACTGCCTGCTTGGAACAGCCGTATGTCTCAGATGACAGGGTAGAGATTCTCTGGCCTATCTCTCCCAATGGGACTCTTAGGCCATGTCAGCAGCAGCAGCAGCAGCAGCAGTTTTAGGTAGTCTTGTCTCACTTCTGAAGGCCATTCTCTTCAGGGTGTCATCCCTAAGCAGCAGAGACTTTGGGTGGGTAAAGGTAGAACAGTCTCTTGCAGGTAGTCATGATACCAGTAGTTGACAAGGGCCTGGCCAAGGAAAAGTCTATCTTATCTTACAGTGAGATAGGAGAAGACCATCATAATAACTGGAATATTTTTACCTTTCGCTTTGCTCTAATCTTTCAGGCAAAGATAAGTGACACTCAACCACCAAATGCTGCTGCCCATATTAATCAAGCTCACTGTGCAGGTGGAGGGCAGGGTACATCTCCAGCATGGGGCTGGTGGCAGCCACAGAGCAGCAGCTTGATATGAGAGGAGGGAATGAGCTGAGCCTCACTTCTGAGGAAATCTCAAGTGTGATATGAACTTCATTGCTCGCCTCTGTCTCTGCTTTGCTTGCTCACTCTATTTGTCACCCTGGATGACTCACAGTGTAAGACCCTTCACAGGACCAGCAGGACAGGATATGGGTTTTATAGCCCTGATACAGAGAACATTTATGTACCCAGCAAAGGTCAACCCCATCTCTGCCCTCTCCAGACTGACTGTGGAAGGAACAGTCAGTCTCTATGTCCTTCCTCACCGGTGACAGTGCCTTCTTTCCTTCCTCTCCAGGGAGCCCGCTGTGCTCGTGCTGCGTTCCAGACCCCATGGGCCTCTCCTTCCTGCCCACCTATGGCTGCCAAAGCAACCGCACCGCCAGTGTGGCCGCGCTGCGCATGAAGGCGCGGGAGCACTCGGAGGCTGTGCTCCAGTCTGCCAATCTCCTGCCTGCCACCAGCAGCAGCCCCACTCCTCCTGCCAAAACCTCCTGCCCTGAGGGCAGCCAGGACAAGCAGCCCTCTCCAGCCAAGGAGCACATGGAAGCGGAGAAGAGTGTATGAGACCGGACTCGTGCTGGCCCGTCGGCTCAGGGCAGTGACCTGCTGCCGGCACTCTGCCCGAGGCTGAACTGCAGTGTGGCCATGCCCAGTGGGATGTCATGGAGCCACCAGGGATGCGGCACATCTGAGTGGCCTCTTTGGCTGTCTTTCACACACCCTTGCTTTCCTTTCCATCCCTGTATGTTCATTTCCCTGAATTATTGGCACTATCTGTATTTGAAAACATTTGTGAAACTACTTTTATCCCCCCTACCACATCCCAGGGACAGCAAAAGGCCCAGGATCCTGGTTTGTTCCTGCACATCTCTAATTTCCCACTCTGCGTGAGACAGATGGCTGACAGCAGCACATCGCTTCCATATGTGAGTTCTGGGGCAGGAAAGGCACCCAGGCACCAGTTACCCTCTGTGCACAACAGAGGTGAAGGAATATCCAGGTATATGCCAACTTGGCCTGCTGTATTCTGAAGGCATTTGACTTCAATCAAACCTATCCCAGGCAATTCAGGTGTAAGAGAATCAGAAAATAGAACAAAACTCTTAATAATTTTTTCCTTCTGTCTTCTTTTCTCTGAAAGTGATACTTCCCATGGAGTAGATTACTGTAAAGTTGCTGAGTTCAGTTTACCTGTGACTAAAATCCTTGCAGTAGCTTCTATGTGAACATTAGTCTGTTGCTCTTGGCGTTCCCTGGGTTACATGTGAAAGACACATGACTTGAAAGTGGCATTCATAGCTTCAAACAGTAATGCTGGTATTTAATAGAGAGTGTGGTTGTCTACAGATCTGTGCGAAGTTAAGGGTATTTTAGCATCACTGTCTTGGAAAAGGAGACTGGAAGACAAAATAATCCTGCATTGCAAGACTGCAAATATGTCCTTCCATGTTTTGTGTTTAATAAAGAGGAAATTAAGCTTGGAAGGATATTCCTTTTATGCCATCCAAAACCAGACTATTCCATTTACTGAATGCTTGTTGTAATGAATCTAGATATGAAATATATTAATTATTACAGAGTGGGCACAGTGCAAAGGAGAAATTGCTGCCTTAGGAAATACAGTATTATCCCACACTCAAACCTCCCCAAAGCAAAGCAGACTAAGATCTGAAGACCAGTCATTTTAATCTGTGATGCCTCTCAATTTTTCCATGGGAAATGCATATGCAGATTTAAACTTAGTGATTTGGACTCACATTTTTTGGGTGCCACTTGCAGGCTTCTTTGGCTTGTCCACAAATGTCCCCAGAGAACATGGTGAAAACAACTGTTCTGAGACTTGACCAAGTAACATGGAGGTTAGTGGAAGGATTCCTGTCACCTCTGATCCTGCATGTTTTCCTGAGGACCCTGTGCAATGTGCTGAGCACATGCTTTTACATGGGATTTTGTTTGGCTGTTCACAGAATCTAAGTTTGAGGATGTGCTTGGAAAGGCAGTCCTGAGTAAGGTTGGCAGCAAAATTTGTCTCCTCCATATAAGTGATCTCAGTCCATGAATTTCACAAAACCTGGGACATCTTTGGGGCTCACAGGACACTCCCATATGCCCTGGTGCGTGCTTTCTTTTCCGTGAGGGAGGGCTTGGTTCAGCACCCACTGAAAGGGTGGAAACCCTGGTCTTCGTGGAAGGCCTTGACAGCACCAAGCACCTTCATTGCTCCAGGAGTGAAGGGTGCCAGGCACGCCGAGTGCAGTTTGCATCTCCTGGATACAAGCCAGCAGAGAGGGCATTGCTGCGTCTGTCCTTTGATCTGAGTAACCAGGAGAGTCAGACAGGGTCCACATTCTTCAAATGGAGTAATTTTGCTTTACTTCTGCCACACAGTGTGTTTCTTTTGGGGATCCTTAACTGTCCTAATTGCTGGGAGAGGAACACGCAGTGGTCTGTGATCCACCTTTGTGTTCCAGCTTCAGGAGCTGCTCTACTGAACTGTGGGTGGAGGTGGCTTCTCTAGCTACAAGTTACAGCTTAGTTTAAACAACAGCAACAACCTTTTTCTTCCACCAAAATAAAAGAAATCTCTGTGTGCTTCGTTGTGGGGAGTGATTGGAGGAGAGAGATTCACTGTTTTGTCAATGATCTTTCCAATTATAATTATTGTGCCCTCCCCCTCCTAAAAAAAAGACTAAAAAAAAATTCCAGTCCAAAGAGGCAGGCCCAAATTCATTTCAACGTAATTACCTTGCATTTAGTTGAACTTCAGCCCTTCTGTACACTAACTCTTCAATCTAATTGTTTGATTAAACTCGTATTTCCTCCAGAAAGGTACATAAATAAGTGAATTGTTGAGCAAATTAAGAATACTTAACAGCATTGCATCTGAAAAGTAGTTATGCTGATTAAATTTTCTGTCCTTGAGGATTTTCAGGAAATTACTTTTGATCGTCAATAACACAATTAAGTAAACTACACGCACATTAGCATGAATAATTGATAAGAAATTATGTATTACCACGAAGCACTGATTTAATAATTCATGATGCGACACTCTAGTGACTGTGCAAAACTGGATAACATTGACAAGTCTGCCTGATGTTGCTGGAAATGCTGCAAATGCAAACAAGTCCACAGTTTTGTTGTACAATAAAGAAAAGTATCTGATGCATGCTGTAGTTTCTGTTTGTTTAATACTTGAATAAATTTAGAAAGAAGACCCTGAAAAGTTCCTGTACTCTTTTCACTCAGATCAATTTCTCTATTCAAGCATCTGCTCCCACATTGATGGCTGTCTGGTTCTGCTTAGACCAGAGGGATGTTGCAGAGTGGGGGAGGCTCTCCCATGCACAGCTGGTACCTGCTGGGTGTCTCATGACTTGCAAAATTAGGGAACTCAAAGCTTTACAGAGCCGCCTGTTAAGGAGCAAACCAGCATTACTCCCCCTAAAGCCTGAGCACAAAGTCTTTTAGACTCTTCAGTGTCTAATGTGTCTGTGATTATGATTATTTAGTAAGATTTTGTAGGTGATTGCTCTAAGCCACAAACTAAGCTCTTATATTTGTGTGACTCTACACTATATTGTATTAAACCCTAGGCCAACTTGCTAGCAATTCTTGCAACTTGCCTAGGGGAGGCAGATACATAATCGTGTTCTTGTTAGCATGATGGGGAAACCAGGGTATGGTGAGCCACCTTTTCCTCTCAAGCTGTGATCCGAGCCCTGTCCACTCAGGGTAGCACATCCCGAGGGAAATTGCTTCAGGTCACTCAGCAGTAGCACAAGGGCAAGAGCAAAACTCAAGAGATCTGTGTCTCAGTTGTGCTTGCTTCTAGCCACCAGACCATGCTCCCTTCAAGATAGACTTCCCCCTGCAGATGAGCCACCTGCCTGCTTTCTGTACTGTCATATATCAGGGCTATGCCACTTAAACCACTGTGTAATGGCCATTTCAGTAGCTCTGATTAAGTCTGGCATTTAAAAGTTTATATCTCAGCTATAAAAAGCCACTCAGGCTGAACCCCAGCATGAGAGGCCCAGGCCCAAGGGGATGATTTACATGCAAGCTATTCCAAAATTAACCTGCATGATACCTTTTCAGTTATATGAAGGAAAAATGGAAGCCCAGGGTATGAGGGATGGTTGTAAGACAAAGATGTTTTGTTTGACAGATAACTGCATTGTCACCAGATCCTGTGCAGTAATTTTCTCTGAATTTCTATATTGGCACAATCCATGCATAGCATGAATGGTCACGGTGCAAATGTTACTTGTTCAGGTTTGACAAAGCATATCGGTCCTGGGCTCCTTTCTCAAGAAATCACAGACATCCACAATGCCCAGATTTCCGCTCATACCCCACCTTTCCTGCTTGGCAACCTCCCAGCATCCTTATTCACGACTATGAGGAAAGCCTGTGGTTCATTCTCATTCATGACTGAGGAAAGCCCTGGTGCTGGACCCTTGGTTTGTGCCATACCCATGCTGGAGTTCCTCCTGATCCAGTGCTGAGCCTGGCAGTAGGGAGGCTACAGCAGGGTTATCTGGGAGTCCATGCTCAGGGCATGATTGCAGCATGTTGGACTGGGTTTTGTTAATGGGGGTTGATGTAAAGTGTCAGGCCGTGGGACTTCTTTATAAGGTTGCATGCCATTCTCTCAGCTCTCCATGCTTGTTATCTCTTACAAATCTATTTAAGTCTCCTTATGCCTATGTACATTATAGCAGGAAACGTGGAGCTGTGAATGCATATTTGCTCAGTTATGCCTAAGGCTAGTCCTTCCTACACTGCATGCTGGATAGTAATGAGATTGTTGGTCTAATTGGCTCTTTATTAGAAGTATTATTTACAATGATGCTCAAGGCCATGTGCATGAAGATAAAGATCTTGGTTTACCATTAAACTCTTCCCTCTTGCAGTCAGTGCCCTCCCCTCTGTGTTCCCCACAGACTGCTGCCCTTGGTGAGTTTGGTCTGACCTTCACTTCCCAGAGGAGTCCCCCATCCCGGGTCATGGCCAGGGATAAAAGCCTGCTGGCAGGGCTATATCTCTGGGAAGCCTGCACTTCTGCTGCACACTCAAGCTTTCTGCTTCCCTGCAGCAGAAAGAAGCCAGCACAGTGTGGGAGGAAGTCATTTGCTGTTGGGTGGACCACGAGGGAAAAGGGGATGGAGACGAAATGCTTGTGGTGTGCTGCTGTGGCACATTCTCCCTCTAAAAGAGCTGCTACTCGATAAAGATCCTGTTGTGCCTGGTTGGTGGTGCGGTGGAAGCAGAGTGTAAAGCAGGGGAAGTGAGAAGCCCTGAATTGATACCTGAGCTCTCAGTATATAATTCAGACCTCTCCACTGAAGAGTTTGACACCCCTCTCTGAGATCATAGTGTGGCCCAAGGTGGGGGGGGTGGGGTGGTTGCACTGCCACAATGCCATAAATAAAAGAGCAGTAGAGTACAATAAACAATGCTTTATTCTTTCCAATTAAAAACTTCCTTTGCAATGTACTAAAATATTGACTTTAGGTCACCATATTACCACAAAATAAGATATTTTTCTGATAATAAACAAAGAAGCCTGTACAAAGATCTGTCCTGCGAGAATCTGAATTTCATTGTCATTTAGTGACACTGAATTTCACTGGCATAGAGCACATACAGCATCAGTTGAGAATGAGTATTTTAATAATCCAACCACAATGTCCTTGTTGTCTTCCCTAAGCTCTATACTGCAAGTAGGTGCTGGTCTGTTGTTTCAGAAATCTGAGTGTCATATTTTGGAGTTGTGAGAAGTTTTCTGTGGTTAAGTCATAACAGTTAAAACTCACCAAGATTTAAAGTATTGGCTTGCATAACTCTTGGTATTTTGGCCTGCATAACTCTTTTGTTATTTAACTTTGATGGCTTCTTCTGTAGTCAGGTTTTTATTGTAACACCCCTAATAAGAAACTTGTCATTTTAGCCAAGAAGAGTTCTCACACACACAGAGACAAAAGGCAGCTCTTTTCTGCAGGCTGAGTTACTTCTAGATCTAATGCCCACACCAATCCTCTTCTGATGGGCCTGGAAATTACTGAAGCTGTTTCTGGTCTTGGACAGTTCAGCTAAGTCACCCTACAGTCTCCCTGCAGTACCTGAGACTGTGACAGCTGTTGTGCAGAGAAAATACCCAGTCCTCTGGGCTGATCTAATGTCAGGGTGGCTGCTTTCTAAGTCCCAGCACAAGTCCAGAGTATTGTGACATTAGTGCCGTATACAGGTCGACACCTGAAGTATGTCATCCTTCAGGACACACATACCCATCTTCTGCCCCACCAGCAGCCTGAACATACTCATCAGCTCATCAGCTGCCATGGTCAATTCTGGTATGCAAGTTCCTGTGCCTTCTGAGCAGTGCCTTCAGCCCAGGCAGGGAGACCATAGCATGGTCAGAAAATGCATGCTGGGAGCAGCCATCAAAAGGCAGGCCAGACAAAGCCAGCCTGAGAACTGGTCCTTGGGACTGGTCAAGGCAGGAAGAAAACTTTTAATTTCTAATTAAATTGTGTTTGCTTTGTCAGCTGAACTGGTTTACCTTTCACTTCTCGTGTTTCAGAATTCTTTTTTATTAAACTCCAGCATTCAGTATTGGCCCTGGAGACTAACACTTGCTATAGTGGCAAATTTATTAGGAGTCCCCTAGGTACAAATAGGCTGAGGTTTTTTATTATGTGCACACAGCTTCTTTACACCACACTGTACATGAGGCAATGTGTTAAATAAGATCCAAAGCCCATTAAATGAAGAAGCCCATCTCGGCAAAGAAGACTCCCCAGGAACCTAAACTCTGCCTGTTTTATATCACAGCTGGCTCACCCTTGCTCCGTCGTGCTGGCTGAAGCCATCAGGTTTTGGCAGATGTTTGAGAACCAAGATGCTGATGTGATCACCAGTCCTTGGCACAGCAAGGGAAAGGAGCATCCCTGGGAGTTGTTAGTTTTTATTAGAAATATTTCTGTAGCAGTGCGCAAGAAATTGGCTGCTGGCAGGGAATGGAGATGTACAGGAGAAAAGTGCTGATCCTATTTCTCCTCTGAACCATTACTGTAGAACTAAACACAACTGGGACTGAGCCTGAGCTTCTCCAGGGAGGATTTGACAATCACCATTCAACAGGGGTCAGAAGGAAAGTTTCAAAATCCCTCTCAGAAAGTCAGAAACTTGAATATTTCTGTGGGTCTGAACCTGGGAGTAAACCAGACCAATGATCCAGCTTGTTGTTCAGACAAACAACACAGACAAGCAGCCAGGCATCTGTGTGTGTGTGTACTCAAACTGCAGCTTCATCTTTTTTTTGGTGAGGTCTTCCTCCACAGGGCCCAGGAGCAGCATTTAGGTGAGTCACCTTCATGCACCCCATAGAGCCCTTTCTCTGTTAGCAAAGCCGAGGACTCATGGCACAATGTTTTATCCCTACTTCCACTATGAGGCTGTGGGATGAAGCTCACAGCCAGGGTCCAAGCTGGAAGGAAGGGGAGGAGGAGCAGTTTTTATTCAGTGGGTTTTTTTACTAATGACCCCTTTGCACTGTGGTAAGCCAACCTGATCCCTATGTTACTCTGTTGTTTTCCGTGCAGACATACCTGAGGGAGGCATTCCTTGCTAAGAGCTCCCCCTTTTTAATAACTGAACCAGCCTCCGTAGTGAGGAGATGACTAGTACCTTCACTGAGCCATCTGAGACCCCTCAGTGACTCTGTGTCACCCTGCTGCTCAGTGCCACTCTGCCTTGTCTGCATCACAGTGTCACCAGAGATGAATAGGAGCAGAGCTGAAGATACAAGTGGTAATCCTTGTCCCACACAAAGGGATCACTAGATCTTGGCTGAAATTCTCTTCTGAAGTAGCTGGTTGATTGGATTCAATTTTTTTGTTGTTAAAATGTCATAGGTCTGCTGCTCTGTACAGATGACAAGTGTCTAGAGAGCTGCTGAGGCTGGGAAGCCTCTTGTTTACAGGAAACTCTGTTGACCAAATCAAATCAAAATTTTCAAAAATAAATCCATAGGGTTAAGAGCTATGCCTTTGCACCAACTTGATTAATCAGATACATACTAAAATTACTTTAGTGATACTGGGACTCTTCTGTTCTGCAATATACTGTTTGCCAGGCACTGTGAAAACAGGAGAAGAGTGAATAAATGAGAGTCATTGTTATTAACTAGATTTTAGAATTACACCAATGAGTCAGGAAAGGAGAAGCCAAGGTACTAGAGACACCTTGCTCCTGCTGCCACCAAATGGGCAGGTGATCTAGCCTAGATTTCATAGTCTCTGTCTCTGGGACTTATATGTGCCCAAACAAAATAGCTCCTGCATGTCACAATGGGTATATTTGAGCCACAATTTAACAAGGCACGTAGGAAAGCAAACTTTAGTACCTGCTCAAAAGGTACACCTTTTAAGCACATTGTTCTTACCTCATCCTTTCCCATTCCTTGCTCTCTGCCAGGGACCCTCTCTCTCCTGAACTCAGATCCTCACATTTCTATAAGCAGGAAGGAACATTTTGGGATCTCTACAGGTGGACCAGGAAGTGCCTCTGCTAGCAGAGATGGCAATAAGCAGAAGTGAGGAGCAGAAAAGTGTTCAAACAGTCCAGCATGGTACAGAAGATGATGTCTGCTGTGTGCTGCATTAGTTAACAGCATGCACACAGCAATCTGAGCATTAATTTGGGGGAATTAGGAATGAGTGAGAGTTTAGGTTGATTCAGACTGGGTTTAGGATTAGCTGTAATAAAAAGCACATATCGGGATCTGTGTGGTTTTGTTTGTGGCCTTTGAGCTTCACAGGCTTCCTCCTGCTCAGCCCTATTGGGCAAACATGACCATGGCTGACAATGCTGTTCCAGCAAATGCCCATAGTACAGACACAGTCATATTTATAAAACTTTTGTTTTACCACCAGATCTGCTTTATTTACAGAGTGGTATTACTGCCATGGTCCTAAGATCAGTTTTACTGACAAAGCTGCACACACTGATGGAGCGCTTCAAGCACAGTGTGGATGTATCATTGATCTTATGTTAGTGCCACTCTCACAGCATGAGTGTGACTGGAAGCTTTCCAAGGACCAGGCTGTTGTTTGGGTTTTTCAGATGAGAAGCGTAAAAATCGACAAGAGCAAACCACGTGGTTAATGTCCTGCTGAGCCCGATCAGATAACGTCTCATAGTATACTCCAGGGATGCAGATATTGCACACCATTAAACATGTCTTGAATGCCCAGAAGGATATAAAACTACAACCAGGTTCCTCTGCCACTTGAAAACACAGTTAGTCATCAGCAGGAATAGCCCCCCGCAGTGCTAATAAGAAGATTGTCAGCACAGAGTTGGTAGCATGGCAGCTGTACCCAAAGCCCCGCGCAGTCCAGCAAAAGAGGGAGCTCCAGAGTGGCTCATCTGTGACAGCTGGTGCTAGGAGCACTCGTCTGTGCATCAGAAACTTTTCTCCTCACAAAGCCATTTTTGTGATGGTGACATCTCTTCCTTTTTCCAAAACCGACAAAAATCCTCAAACCAACCACCACCACCACAACAACAAACAAAACCCAAACCAAACCAAGCAAAAAAAAACAACAAAAACCCAAACAAACCCAAAACAAGAGCAAAACATTAGGGAATAAAAAGTCAAAACAATATTCAGCCCAACAAACTACAGAGTAGTAAACCAGTATGGACTATTAGAATCACTTTGAGATATTTGAAAACTTTTGTGTTAGTTTCAAATTTTTAAATGTTTTTAAATTACTGATTTCCTTAAAAAATTGTCAGTTCAAAAGAAAAGGTCAGGAATGTTTACTCAGACATCCATGTAAGCCAACGAGGACTTCTCAATAATTTTTGAGCAAATTTCCCAGCTCAGTAAACAGCATTTGGAAAAAACAACACTCCAAATGTGCATTTTTTTTTTTTAACCAGCAATTTCATTGTTGTCAAAGCAGTGTCTTGTTCAGAGAAGCAGGCATGTGACTTGGCTGCATCAGTAGGTTTTTTGTCCAGTACTCCTGGAGTACATTTGATCCTGCTTGGTTTATGTTAGGGCTCATCTAGTTGCTAAGGTAAGGAGTTTACTGTGAACAGGGTCAGTGCTAGGGCCAGTTCTGCTGCTGGGCTGAACTCTTGGGGCTAATCCCATTACCAGAAATGTTGCTGCCTCAAGTTCATAATGCAGGTGTTTCACAAAAGGGGAGAATTAAGCAAAAGGGAATCTCCATCCCCCTTTACAGTTCTGCCTGGCCCAGTCAGGGTACTGCTCAGGACTCACCAACTGCATCCCATTCAGCAAGAGGAGACTGTGTGTGGGAACTTGCTTCATCAGAGATGGAGGTATGGGGGTGTCCCAGGTACAACCCTAGTCCTGGCAAGAGTATGGAAAGAGGGTTGTGGAACATGGGAATCCCAGAGGAAAATAAAGCTCCCTTGGGGCAGATCCTGCAAGTAATAGGACATGTGGACTGACAGGTAGGAAATGCAAGGAACAGTTCAAGGGCATTGTTGAGACCATGTCTAGACACTTCAGAAGATCATGGATACTATATGTCATTTTATATAGTCATGTAGACACACCTAGATACATCTCTATATAGGCATACATCCATGTATTGATGCATTTTTAACAGTAGCATTGTCTTATTTTAAAGCAATAGGACATTCTCCTTTCATTTTTTTCTTTCTTTTGGAAATTTCAAATAGCACAGCGTTTTGGCATGGAATAATGCTGGAATGTTTTCACCCACATTCCTTAGGAAGGGATGCAGTCTCAGGGGACCTGTTCAGGCAGTCAGTGTTCGTCAGTAAAAACCAATTCTGCAAACAGACTTTGAGAAATCTCAATGGAATCAAAGAAAGAGTCTCTCTTGGGCCAGATCCAGTTCTCATCCCTCACAGCTTATCAGTGCTAGGAATAGAAAGAAAGATCAGTGTTTACCTTAGAGTCTGTCTGACATCTGTGGCCTGTCGACGCAAGGAAGATTCTGAAGAAAGCCACCTTAGCTCACTTGAAGTGGTGTTGGTGACAACACTGACGATTCTGGCATAGCAATAATTCCATTTTTGTGTGCTCTGAATGCTGCCATTCCCTGTGCCTGCCTTAAACAACTGAAGGGACAGTTGTGATAATATGAGGCTCTGACACTGAATGCCAGCAGGCAGGAGTGTGAACACACTGGGGAGCTCCAGGACAAGGGAGTTCAAGCCTGCGTGGGGAAGAGTCAAGCTGTCAGGCAGCTTGCCTTTGACAAGCCCTGACTTTTCAAAGTGCATCACTAGCTTTGAATGTTTTTTACTTTTTCCTGGAGTTCAACTTCTTTCCATTGCCAAGATGATTTTAAAGATTTTCCCTGCTTCTCACAGAGTCTTCCCACTCTCCTTGTTTCAAAGTACTCCAGGTCTCAATTTATTCAATATGGGCTTTGACATGGGAAAGTGCTTATCTTTTAGCATGGCAAGCTGCTTCCCCAAAGGCTTGAGTTAAATCTCCTTTAATAAAAACATAGAACTTCAGTCAATTGGGACATAAATGATTTCTCTTTTGCACTGTCGAAATGTTGTTTAGTTCTAAGTATGTTTAATAGCACATTAGAAACAAGCCTCTAAATGGCCATAGAGTACCAAAGACCTGACTATCTAATGTGAAAAAACAACATCATGAAAACTCTAAGAATATCAAAAAGAAGCAAGGGAAGACCATAGGTCATTTTCAGACATTCCCTATCCATTTAAACCCCATAATTACAATATTATTTTTAATATCAGGGGACAGTGGTGAATGTCAGATCATCATAAAACCCAAATAATCATCCTAAAGACAAAATAAATTAATCATTGACCTCTGTTGTTATAATGAGCATTTCACAAAAAAAGAAAAAAACACACACTGAAGTTCAATTTACTTAAGTATTCTATGTTCTTTGTATCTCCTATAAGACTCTGAAGCACAGTTTCTTTAATAAAAATGACTGATGTACACCAGTTCCTCCAAACTACACATTTATATGTATTCACTAGAGTCCATGCAACCCATCATGTACAATACCACCAGCTTCTGATGCTGCTTTTCAGTGAGAGGGGGCATCAAACTTAGAGTTCTTTATTTACTCAGAAAGAAAACAGCATATCTGTCCCCCAAATACATATATTCAAATCTCTCAGTATATTTCTGGTATAAATTATAACTAGCCAACTATTCTCTTTATGGTCTGTTATATTCAAATCACAGTAACACTTTCTCTGTCAGCAAGCACTGCTTGGCCAGTCAGGGATCAAACTGAAGCAGCCCCAAATAAAATTGATGGTCTGGACAAGGACTGACCCAAAATTGCTTTGAGAAGAGTCTCTTCTGTGTTTCATAATGCAACATACAATAAGAGAAACTGAGGAGAAATGTGAAAAAAGGCAAGTTACACCAAGTGACACACCTGGTAACTTTCCTCAGATGGATGGGGCATAAAAAATACAAAAGCCCTGATGTCCTCTGGGTGGTGGCAAGAAGGTGATCCTCTTCCAGTGCTTTTGGACTGGATACTGGCACCACATCCCCAAGGGTCTCTGGCCAGCCCACTGCCCTTGCACAGCAGGGAGGGGTGGGAATGATTGCAGGAATTATTGACCTAAATTCTTTCTGCCCAGCTTTCTGCTCCCTCTCTTTAGGAACAGGAGAAAGGGAGATGGAGCCTTACATCCTGTCATGTCCTAGGTATTTTAATTGTGTATCACACACGGGCACACACAAAATTTGCTGTTGTCAACTTTCTCTGCCAGCATAACTGGAGATAAAATTACAAAAACACGTAATGACAATGAAAAAGCTGGCTAGAAGGCATTCCAGTATTGCAAAACAAGTCCCATTTATTTTGTTTATTAATTAATAAATAATTACTTATTTGCCAGTACAGTTGCATTGATGGAACGTGCCAATGACACACATCTTGTACAGATAACTTAGGAAGGCACTGAACACCCAAGGAGGAGTTGACAAAAATCCATGCATGTAGGCCATTTCAATTAAACTGAAGTCTCTAAAACAAATCCAGCTTTTTGCATGAGGAAATTCAAGCCCTTGGGATAGAGCCATGGCTGTGGGATTGCAGTCCAAGTCTGCCATGTGACCGCTGGACCGGAGGCATTACAGTGCTCCAGAAGGAGAAGGAGGTTCAAAGGGAGGCAGTTCTGGCCCCAGAACCAAAGACTAGGTAAGTCAGGTTTGGCCTTAGTCACATCTGCCAAGGAAGAACCACCTCTGTAAACAAGCCTCAGGGCACCAAGAAATGCAACATGCAAAAAGGCCACGTGCAGGGCAAGGAAACTGCTAGCAATGGCCCCTGTTCCCTTCAGCCTGCTATGCTTCCATGCATGCAAAGAACCTGCTATGTTCTTTAGTCCTAACACCTGTGTGCTGGCAAGGCAGAATTCAGCTTAGTTTGCCTCAACACCTCTTTAACCTATGATTTAACGTCACTGTCACAAAACAGTGCTTTCCTACAACTGCTTTCATGACTATTGCACGTTTCCCATAGCACCCCCTCCCAAAGAAAGGGGTCAGTTCACAGCCATCATTTTGCCTACTATTGACCTCTTCCAACTTTGTTTCCCACAGCAGCAATGGAAAATACTCCCCCAACAAACACAAACAGAAAAGGGCAAGGGAAGAAAAATATTTGTTATTTGAAAAGGTGTCATTTGTCTTCATTTTAACACACAAATATTCTGTGTTCACCATAACAGGTATTACAGTTGTCTTATACTGATATGCAAATGGAAGTTTTATAGGTATATTTCATATATAATATTTTCTTATATATATAAGGTGGTTTATGTGGATGCATGTTTGTGTTTGTACACACACACTCCCACAGACTAGCAAAAAGTTGGCCAAAACTGTGGTCTAGGCCAAAGAAAGGTTTGCTAATGGGTTCATACTCAAATGGAGTCAATACCAGGCTGGGACCTGGAGCAATACTTACATCATTCACTCTCTGTGGCAAAGTGCTCTGGGGAAAGGTCTGGATACGTGAAAAGAGCTGCTGTCTTATCCGTTCTCAAAACTCCCCAGTTATGTTTGTTTCATTTCATAGAATCATTAAGGTTGGAAAGTCCTCTAAAATCCTTGTGTTCAGTGGTTAACCTAGCACCCAGTGTTCATAACGCCTTTGGAATACTTCCAAGGATGGTTCCACTACTTCCCTTGACATCTTATTCCAATGACTGAACACCATTTCAGTGAAGAAATTTTTCCCAACAGCTAATCTAAAACTCCCATGGAGCAACTGGAGGTAATTTCCTCAGGTCCTGTCACTTGTTACCTTGGAGAAGACCCTCACTTACTACAACAATTTAGCTACAAATTCTCTAGGTCAAAACTCCCTCTGGGACAGGTTCAGAGACACAGTTCACTGTGAATGCAGCTGCCATCAGATAACAGAAAGGATAGACCAAAATGAAGAAGTCCTATTTGAAATGTATGTGGTAATCAAGTCAGGACTGACTTCTTTTTAGATGCCTATGTTTCAGTTTGCCTTCACGGCAGAGTGAAAAATACACTCTGTTTGCTTCACATACCTAGAAGTAGTATAATGGAGCATCCCATTCTCCACAATAAGAGTTTAAGAAGACCCGTGATAAAAGGGTGCAGAAGTGTGCATATCTACAAGACCAATGACAGTTAACGAAGTAAAAGGAATTTTTCTTAATACCGTCATACATTTTTGTTATCAAATTACCATTTGCTTTTTAATCTTTGTCTAGATATTTTGTATCCATAGTCTTCCCTTGGAAAGCAAGCTTTTATTCTGTCCTCTGAAAGCCTACTTCTTGACTTGTGGCTAAGGGCATTTAAATTTGTAATGTCACACACACAAAAAAAAAAAAGCTTGTGCACTCTGCTAGAATTTCAGATTACATAGGTTTTTGTCTAAATGTACCATGGAAACCTAATAGATCTATTTATCCGTATTTTAACATGGATGAGATTTGGCTCTATTTTGGATAGATGTTATGCTCTATAGAGTGACAGCAACAGAGATGCACAACATGAATAGCACCATTAGTTTTGCAAAATATTTGTGACAAAAAAAAGTATTTATAATAAGAATAATTTCCATTAATTTAACAACTTGAAAATTATTCCTTGTTCCTTAAACAATCTTAACTTTCATTTTTTTTTTTTAAATTTATTTATTTCAAAATGAGCCTTTTCCCAGGGGAGACTGCATTTTCTGAGTTCCAAGTCAAAGTTGATTTAAAAATTTTATTGTTTGCAGAACAGGATCATAGAATAATTCAGGTTGCAAAAGATTTTAGGAGGTCTCTGCATAAGCCTTCTGCTCAAGAAGGGTCAACTCTGAAGCCAACCCATGTTATCAGGGCTTTATCCAGTCAAGTGCTGAAAACTTTCAAGGGTGGGGACTGAAAAACAAATGTTTATTTAAATATGGGCATTTGGCTGAATATGCTCAAAACCTAAACCACATCAGTACAAGCATCTCCATTTCCACCCCACAACTCTGATGCAATCAAATCTACCAAATCACAAAATGCATAATAGGTAAAATGAACCTCAGAAAATCATTGAAGCAATGCCCTTAGTATTTGTGTAGCACCTCTAAGGGAAATGTTCTAGCAAATGGCACTGTTGAAAGAAAGTGTCTGGTGGGATCAGGACAGGTTGTGAACACATGGCTCTTGTCAGAGATGGAGGAAGGCTGAGAGCTGAATTCAGGGTAAGGAGGGAGTCAAAGCACCAAGTGTTGATCTGTGTCCTGAGAGCAGCCTCAGTTCTGGGAAATTTACTGAAAATCTCTGCCATAAATATTAACACTGGAGAGTAGAGCAGTGCCTGTGTCCCATCTCCACATCATATTTATTATCAAAAGGCCTGATTCTTCCCTTTCTTTTCAGGAAGTTTAGAGCTGCTTCACTGAAAACAATCCTGTTAAAACAGCCTAAAATGTGAATCAGACTGAAAGTCACTGGTTAAATTCTTCCTTAGAGCTTCTGCACTTCAGTTTTAATTGCGGTAAACAGTATGGAAATGAGACAGAAAAAATTAACCAATACTCCAAATATTGACATTTATAAGCGGACACATTACATTCAATTTTTCCACCTTTTCACCTAGGTTCCCTCATTATCTATGGTGATAAAAAAGAGCTTACACAAGGATGAGTGATATTTGATACAGACCTTTCAAAGAAAACTGATAATTCAAAGAAGCACTTTTCTAGAAATTAACTTTGGATGTTTTGTATTTTTGTTTGGTTTAAGTCACAGAATTCACAAGATCAAAATTAGATACATTTTTCAGGTTTTAAAAGTTAGTGCCATGTTTCAGTGGGAGCCTGAAAACAAAACAAAACAAAATATTTCACTTACAATAAGCAAAGAACTTCTTGTAACAAACAATTAAGTATTGCTATGGGATTTCATTCAACTCTGCTACTCACCAAAATATTTCAGGCCAAGTATCAAGATAACTTGAAGTTTTAAGTTGCATTATAAATAACACCAGACTGTGGGGGAACCTATTTGGAAATTATCAAGAAATATGAAGAATTCAGCAGCATGTTAGTGGACACTGCAAAAGTACATAAGAAGTCTAGAGCAGCTGCAACTGTATTCTAGTTGTTTGTTTGGCTGTTGTTTGGGGTTTTGTTTGTTTGTTTATTTGACATGGCTGTTGTACGGTGCTTCCAGTATACAATCTTCTTGTCAATAACATTGGGGCAATCAATGTGTGCAAAAAATGAATCTTGCAAATATGGCATATTTGTAGCCACGTACTTTCTATTTGTCAATACAGTTCAAAGGCAGTGAGTGAGGAAAGTTCAGCAGATGCAGCATCTGTCCTAGGTGTCACAGGATGGTCTCAGAGCTTTATTTTGTGTCATGTATCCTGCAACACATCTGGGCAAAAGGATACTTGCTTTGGCTATCCCAGCCTCCTTAATGGCAAAGCAGCAGCAGCAAGCAGTGGCTTCATACTGGCATATGTATTTGTCTAGCTGGCATTGCCCCTTCATCTCACTGATAATTTGGTGCTTACTCAATTTCACTCTTCTTCAGAGTGATCATCACCTTGCGTCTTTCAACATGGTCAGCTTTCACTTTCCTTCCCACCCAAACCACAATGAGATTCAGACAAAGTGTTGTACAAACATCAAATCTGCATGTGCTTTTGTGTGCATGTGTCTGTCCAAACAGTTCTTAAAAACACTAGCTGGCATATTTTGTTATTTCAGTTTTCAAGATACTCCTTCAGCAGCAAAATCATCTAAATCAGTGAGGGTCACTATGCCAGTATTTGGGTTTGGGCTCCTGTTCTTTCCTAAGCAAACTTGAGTTTCTTCAGCATCTTGACTGTAGGAGTAAGAGGCTGGTTCAATGTAGGGCTGAGTATCCACAGATTCAGTGTATCTGTAGTCCTGCTGGCCATCTTCAAGTAGTTCAGCTGGTTCTGGTACAGAGGGCATTGAGCAGGTAGGTTCAGAGAGATGAGAAGGTGACTTCAGTGCTGCTACTGATGAAGCCAGTAAAGGCAACACTCTAGGGTAGGAGTCATAGGGAGAATTCTTAATTTCTGAAGAGGTGGACAGGTATAAATTCTGTTCCAAAGAAGGGACAGAGACTTGAACATATTTGCCAGTTTCTGGGTCATAAAATGTCTTTAAATTAACTTCAGCTGGTAAATCAACTACATAGTATTGACCAGACTCAGGGTCTTGGAGGAGTTTTCGCTGGGTTGAAGAGGGTGAAGGGGTTATTGCTGGTGCAACACTAGGTCTTCCAGGACTAGTTTCCGTGGGAGTAAAAGTTGAGTGAAGGCGATGATGGTGGGGAGAATATCCCAAGGGTGAAGCAGGTGCTACTGTCTGTCCGGAATGAGAAGGCTTTCTCCCTACAGCATCTGTATGCTCAGTCTGATGCTTTTTCTGCTGCTCTTGCATTTTCTTTCTCCTGCTTGCCAGCTTTTTAGCCCGACGCAGAGCCTTTTCTGTTTTTGGTGGCACAGTGGGTGGCTTGCCTGTTGGTCTCTCCCCAAGTCCCTCAGGCCCGAGTCTCTCAGCTTCCCCTGCAACACTGGAAAGCAGATTCTTCTGTTCTGAATCAGGTATCTCTTCTGCAGGCATATAAGCTTGCCTCTTTAGTGCCATGTTCAGCAAGACAGGGTTTACAACATCCTCTGACTCTCTAAGGCCAGAAATAGTTGGTTTATCTGACAGTGAACTGGCAGCAAGAGAGGGCATTGTACTGCCTGACCTGGGGCTTGGAACAGCAGAGCATGGAAGATTGTCTAACAAAACTGATGCACCTTCTGCATGTAGGATGTCCTCTAAAGCATCATTTGATACAGAAGAATACATATGGTCCTCTGATATGGAGCCAGTCACAGGAGAAATTGTCTCCCTAGTGATTATCTTTTTTGTACAAGAGCCACCTTTGCGGTTAGATAAATGATGATTCTTAAAGTAATTTGTCTTTCTTTCTGTGGGATAGTTGGGGTTGTTTTGTGCTTGGTCATTTTCTAGACCTATAATTGGCTGTGTTAAACTGCGCCTTGCCTTTGTAGTCTGAAGCTTCTCTTTACTTCTGCAGACACTTTCCTCATTCATTTTCCCAGCTTTAGTTAACAAAACAAAAGTCTTTCTATCTTCTTCCATCAGTTTCCCTAATGAAAAGGTCTCTGTGTCTTCCAGAAGACTGGGATCCAATGTTGCTGAAGTAGATTCAGGCTCACTGGCTTCTTTCCCTCTGTCGGTTACTCCATCCCTCACATTCTGTTGACCTTTGTGCCTTGATGCCAACCAGCCTGCCTCCTGGGCATGCAACAAGTTCCGGTGCTGCTTGTTGCAAACTGCTGGGGGCATAAACCTACGTTCCATTTCCTTATAACTGCTGCTAACTGAATCATCCAGGGAAAAGGACCTGAATAGAGGCAGCTTGACAGCCCTTATTACTTGAGGTGATCTGAATGTGTTATCTTTAATCATAAACAGACTGGGTTTGGTTGAACTTGAAGATGATGGCGTTTGCGGTTCCTCACACCTGGGGATGGACATGTCCCTTATGCTGTCGGAAGCAGAATTTGCGCTGTTGGCCTCTTCCTTTTTCTCTCTCCCTACTTTCTCTTCCATCAGGATCCTCTGTTCATTCCCAGTAATCTTTTTCTCTCTCTTCTCTGCAACACTAATACCAGGGCTGATACAAGCACAATACTGCCGTTCACCTTCACCAACCTCTTTCCCTCTCTCCATGTGTCTTTTCTTACTGTCTGCACCCATTTCACTCTCAGTCCTCTGGCTTTCCTGAAGGCATGCCTTCTTTATCAGTGGCACTTGTAGAAATGTCTCCTCTTGAAGTGGCTGCTCCACTGTAGAGACAAAAGATTGCTCCGAAGAACTAGTGCTTCTTTTGCCTTGTGCTTCATGGCCAGGTACCACAATGTCAGTTTGGGCATCACTGTACGGTACATCTTCTACTGGTGACAGTTGGCTTAGGGTGGTTTTCAAACCAAAATTTGCATTCTGGATAGTAGCTTGTCTCTCATTTTCCTCACCCTGAACACTGTGATTTTGCATGGGCTGCCCAGCTGTTGCATTTACACTGTCTCCACTGAATGGTCTCTGTGCTGGATACTTTAGATGTTTTCCTAAATCAGGTTCATTTGATTCATGTCTGAATGAGGGGAAGTGTTCATTATCCCTTGCGTTTTTAACCAGATCTTCATGTTTTGAATCATCTTGCTGCAAGCTGTCTTGAGTTTGGAAAAATGAAAGGTCTGTTGTTGTCTGGGGTGACCTCAAAGTCAGGTAATTGTCTGTAAAGTGTCCATTTGAGTCAGCTTCATTGTCCTTTTCATGAACACTGCTAGACAATACAGAAGCTATATCACTCAATTCATCTTTCTCTGTAATATTTTTCTTACCTTTTTCATGCAAAGTCGAGAGTGAGGCATTCACTTTTGTACTCTCCTGTATATTTTCCCTAGTTTTACTTTTCTCCTCCAAGGCCCTTAACAGGGGAGAAGGTGTATAAATGCTTTTAACACGTTTACGTACATCCTTCAAGTTGAATAACAGACTCGATGCTGTCAATTTGTAACTATCCCAAGACCTGTAATCTCCCCAGCTGCTCTCCTCGTGGTCTCTTGATGCCGTGCTCTCAGTGGGAGGAGGTGTCAGTGGGATAAGCTCACTTTCAACAGTGTCCACCTCCCGTTTTGCTGGTATGACAGGTGTTAGGAGTTCTGTGATGTTGAAAGAGGGACTGATTGATCTAGGGGAGTTTACCTGTTTAGCCAGAGGAATCACATCCAGACCAGGTTTGGCACCAGTTGGCTTTTCAGACAATGAGCATGTCTTGTGTCTGTCTGTGAACTTCTCCTTTGCAGCCTGTCTCCTCTCTGATGCCCCTTCTGTAACCCTCTGTCTCCTCCAGGGCGGACAGGTATTGCTCAGCTGGGGGCTGGGGGATTCCTCTTCAGTTAAGGTGGCCTGGGGTCTTGGTGGAGGTGGGCTGGGTGCCTGGAACGTGAGTGAGGGTGAAACCATCCTATGGGACACAGACTGGGGTGAGACAGAGGCTTGGGACATGGCAGCAGGGGAAAGTCGAGCTGGCACTGGAAGTGGCGGCACAGGAGGGGCTTCAGGAGTAGGAGGAGTTGGGGGACGACCCTCCTGGGTGGAGGGGAGAAGAGGAAGTGCCTGTGGGGCAGGGGGTGGCCGAGGCGGACCCTGGTGTGCATGGTTCCTAGGGGGAGGTGTGGGAGGAAAAGCAGCAGGAAATTTGGTTTCTGAAGGGAGGGGACTCTGAGGTACATATACAGCTGGGAGAGGGAAAGCAGCTTCTGGTGTAATGGGCTTCATCTGAAAACCTTTCTCCTGCTTCTTAGCAACAGTGTTCATGACAGGTGTGTGGGATCCTTTAATAAATGGTGCTTCTTCTAGGTATGCAAAACTTTTCTTTTCCATTTTTATATCAGCAAATTCCTCCTTTTCAGTCAACTTTTTATGATGAACATTCCACGATTCAAAAGCACTATTCTCACTGTGAAGAAAATTACCTTTTTTTGCTGGCTCATTAAGTTTCACATTCTTGTTTTTTAAAGCCTTTTTAGAAGAATGGGAAAAATTTGACTTGGCTACTTTTGACATCTCAATCAGCATGGGATAATAACCATCAGAGCTGCCATAACCCAGGTCCACTTTATTAGGTCTTTTCTGTGGCTCATATTTGCCACTGAGACAGTGGCTACCTTGAGTAGCTTCAGAAAATTCAGAAAGTTCCTGGTGGATGCTTAAAATGTTTGTATCATCCCAGCAAGCAATATCATTTCCATGATTTATTTTATGTTTTTGAAAGCTGTTCTTAATGGGCTGCTTATTTGCTGTCAGAGAACTTCCTGACCCTTGGTCTGCAGTCTTATCAAATGTCTTAATCAATGAAGACACTTTTGAAACATGCTTATTGTTTGTTGGACCAGGGACTGACAAATTCAGCATTTTCCTTTCTATGGCAAAGGTGTTATTTTTAGCAATCCTTTTCTCCTCTGGAGCACACTTTGGTAACTGCTGGAATGTGGAAGCTGATATTGTATCTTCATTGTTCCTTGCTGTTAACTTGTCACAGACATTGCTTTTCTTGATGTCATGGTTTAATGTCCCTGAGTGAATTTTAGTAGACAACTGGAGGGCAAAGTCAGGTGAAATGGCAAGTTCTGGTTCATTGTAAGAGTCTTCGAGTTCTGCTACACACAAACTTTTAAAAGCCCGATCTGTGAGGCTGCTCACCTCTCTGTCCGTGTCATCCAGGAGACTCCCAATACTTGAGGAATCACTGTGTCCTTCTGTATGTTTCTTATTTCCCTGCATTGTTCATGAGAGTCATTAATGAGTTTTCCAGAGGATTAACTTCAGATGTTGAACAGGCAGGTGACTGTGTGAGGCAGTTACAGCTGCTTGCAAATCACAAGCACAAAGCCATTCCTCTGGATGGTGCTGCTCTACGTTGATTCATCTTACAGAATAGCTGAAGGAAACTTTCTTCTCTGCAAAGAAAAAGTTATAAATTATCATTTTTCTATATTAACACTACCAGACAGAGAGCATTTTTCAGATATATCAGTCACTGACTAATTTGCTCCTACATGTATTCTAAACAAGATGCCAGCAATACAATAAACATGAAAAATCACCGTTACTTTGGTCAATTCAAGTAGCTCATGGTAGATAATTTAGTTTCTGGAAAGAGCCATTAAAAAAAGTGGTTTCACCTCATGTTCTTTACTTAGGGTCTTAGGAAAAGATATGAGACAGATTTCAAATGCTTCGCTTTCTGTATCTCCAACACTATACACTTCCAAGTGCTGTGCATGCATTTAGCAAAGAAAGCTAGCCATTTTTGACCAGGAAGAATCAGTGACAAAAATTACTTAATAAAAGATGTCACTGGGTACATTGCTGCACACTGTGTCCAGAATGAAAGAAAAGTTGATAAAACTTAATTGCCACAGCTTTGTCATGAAAATTGCCATGAACATAACCCTTGTTTGAGAAAGCAGAATGGCCCCACAGGTAAAGAGGATTTACCATGCGTTTTCCAGGAAAAACTTGCTGGGGTACAATCCTTTAGCCACCAATAGCAGGATGTGTTTGGGTTGGGTTAGTGCGTTGAAGCTGAAGAGGTTGCTAACATCAGCTTAGCCAGCAGAAGGCAGGAGTGTCTAGGGGACTCTAGCACACCCAGTAAAGTAGCACAGGGAACATTCTATTTCAGTTCCAGAACTGCTGAGAGCTAAAGGTAACCCATTCAACACAACTATAAAATACTACAGCCCTCCATTAATCTCTGATTATGATGCACAGACAGGGCCCACAGCACTGGGGCTTTTGTCTATCTCCACATCAGTATGAATACAGGATGGGGGAATCATCCTGAATACGGGATGGAGTAGGAATAGCAAAATAGGCCCTTCAGCTGTACTTGAAATCTATACCCTAAAACTCTTTACAGTTTTTCTCTGTAAACTCTTTAGATGCTTATTCTCACATTGGAGGACTTGAACAGGGTATTGACTAAACTACAGGGGACTCAAGAGCTAGCTAAAATTCACTCTTTAAGAAAAGTCTGATCTGTATCTCCATTTCCTCAAACAATAGAATTATGAACCTGTGATGAGCTGAAACACCACAATTCACATCTGCAGCAGCTTCTATACAAGTGAAAAATACCTCCGTCTAAAGCTTGGATCTGCTGAGCAATGAAATTCAGATCTAGATTTGAGCCCCTGAAGCTGTCCATATCCATGATTCCACCTTTACCCACCTCAGTGAGGCTCTTGGAAAGGGCCTGTTTTTCCCTATGATGACTCGTGCTGGCCCAGCTACAAAAATCAGAGGAACTGAGCTTAATCATCTGAATTACTCATGCTCAGTTGTTTCTTCAAATAAAAATCCTCCTCACCTTCCATTTCTATTCAAAAAGATCTCAGCCAACCTATTTTTAGACTCAAAGTGTCATAGTGAATCTATATCCTGTCCTTCCAACCATGCAATTCCAAAGACTTATGCATAACTACAATAGATTTACACCAGAAATAAAATAAGCTTAATAGAGTTTCTCCATCTAACTTTGTACAAACATTTTTCAAAAATGAGTTTCACTCCCCCCCACGCACATACATTTTTGTGTATAATGCATCAAGAAAAAAGAGAAGATAAATGAAAGGCCATCCTGCTACCAGTTTTGATTTTTAACTGTTATATAAATGGGAAAGATAGGTACATACCTGCATGTAACTTTGCTTCTTGTCTTTAGAACTCACTCTCATGCTTGTATTTGGCTTCTTTTCTGATCATCTTTAGTGAGGAGGTAGAAATAGTCCAGTGATGTAGATTTGATAGAAGTAGTGTCCCAGGATGTTTCTGACCTTCAGCATTTTTTTGATCTTAAGTGAACTCTGCAATGTGAAAACAAAGACATTTGTTTGCATGATCTGAAGATTGTTTCATATTCATTCATTTATTTGTTCATTCACATTTTACAACCATTTTAGAGTGATTTACAGGATTTCCTACAAAAAGACAGACAGCTATCCATCTCAGAGTGACAATAGTCAAATACCTGAAGGATTTGATAACTTGTGGAGTGCAGGCAAATTCCTAGCAAACAACTGTCACAATTTCCAGCATACTCTGGTAGCCTCAGCAGAGATTAACATGAGTGAGCAATGGTTTCCTGGTATGCTGCCCATTGCAAAGGCTGGGTGACAACTTCAGAATAAAAAGAAGGGTTGTGCCAGAAGATTTCTTTCCTGCTGCTGTCTACATCCTTGCTGTGCTACCCTTTCAGGGGGGCTCAGAGGAAAATATGTGCCTCCACTCCACCTGCACATGACTTTCTACTGTCAACAAATATAGATGGGGGACTGGGAACTAATGTCACTGAGGTTTGAAAGTCCATGGTTTTCACAGTCCCTGTGGCAAAGGAAAGGTGGACAGCTAGAATGGTAAAGGGCAGTAAACAAAACATCTTTTTGCTTTCATGCTTGAACCAGTCAGAAGATGCTAAAGGAAAGCTCAGCACTGCTGCTTGCAGCTGCTCTTTTGCTGTGGAAATGCCCAAGGTTCAGGCTAATTTGCTTAATCTTTGCAAGAATATATTGATTTCCTACAAGGAGAACTGTCTGGCCATGAGGTAATGGAAATATCACAGTCTTCTCTAAGGAAACTTTTGAGTCAGCTTGTGATATTAAAAACCCACTGGCAAAAGTGTCAACAAGCGCCCACCCACTGTGATTGCCTCTTGCACTTTACCAGAGGAATGACAATTACTAGTGTGTTTAGGGATAAGCCTGTACAAATCAGAGCTTTCTGTGGTCCATTTAAGATGTCTGGGTTAAAAAAAGTAAAACTAAAGAAAAAAACCTCAAAAAACAATGCTACATGTGGCCACAGGCACATGTAAAAGGGCATCCTCACTCCAGAGATATGTACTCAGTTCTTTGCTCATGGGTTAAATTTGCATTTTATTGCTTCTGTGGTACTCTTAAGTGTGCAAAACCAACACAGCTGTGGGAGATGGTGATTATGTTCTGGCTCACTCATCAATGGGGTTGCTGACTAAATTACAGCAGCACAATGTTTATCAGTATTTACTGGTGGTGGTGCCAGAACTAGGAGGAAGCTTGGCTTTCAGATCTCCTGGACAGAGGTCTGGAGAAACATCCCTTGTAAACGGAGAACTTTTCCTGAAAAGTGAATAACTATAAAAACGTGGAGATCATGATGTAATCTCAGCAATTATTTTCCTAGATGGAGTCACTGTTACAAAAACAACTTGGCGCCACTGATTAAGAAAAGGATAGTGACTGTCACTGTCTTTGAAACCCTTGTGACAATCCTTTTCTTGCCTGGACATAATACCAGTACTTGGGCAGTGTAATGTTTCAAGCTAGAAAAGCTGTATCTGCACCAAGTGTTCAAGGTATAGATCATTACTGGGACTGGATGGAAATAGCAGCACTGTACTGATCTAGCTATGCCTTGTACAGGTACGACAGCACCTTCTGTACTTTAGGCAAAGAAGCTGTTCATGAATGGTTTAATAACCTGGGAAAGTTCCATTTCTTTACCTTTTTGGACAAACATAGCAGCCAGCAAGCATGGTGTGTTTGAGCTTAGGTCAGGATTTAGCTAGTTCAAATATTTAGCGATGTCTGAATTTAGTCTATTTTAAAGACAGAGGAAAGCAATGCTGGGTATTTGGAACTGCTTGGAAATGCTGAGAAATGTGTGAGGTATTAACAATAGGCATCATATGATATGAGCTACTGAAAAAGCTTGCACGAACACACAAATTTCCAGCAGCTTGAGCAGAAACCAACCTTCCCTCTCTTTTAAATAGGAGGCTTTTCTCAGTATATCTCTTCAGTACCTACCAAGTTGTGAAGAGGAGGTTAAATTACAGACTATTCCTGGCCTGGCATAGACTGAATGTCAGCCTTTTTTTCACTAGACAGGAGCTGGGCAAACCAGTAAACTTGGCTGGAGTGTATGACATCACTGCTGCTGCAATATATAAAGAGCCAGTTGGTTCCCCCACCCCCTTGGGCTGGTATTTGGCTGAAGTATTGTGCCATGAGACATTGCAGCGGCATTTTGGCAGCGCCCTTGGGAGTTACATGTCAGTCTAAAGTCAGCAGCACTGCACTATCCATGAGAACTGGAAGAGAAGGGAAAGGGATGAAAGATTTTTTTTTTTAAATCTTTGTGAGCTCATTTTTTTCATGTGGTGCTCTCTGTATGGCATCATCCACACCTCCAGCTGAAAATTCAGGGCCCTGTGGTGACTGCTGGCTGAGGTTTATTCAGCAGCATACTCTACTTCTTCACATGCTGCTGCTTTGTGTTTCCAAGGGCTCATCATGACAATGAACAGTTAGTGTTTCTTACCATGGGAAATAGGAGAATCCCTAATGAATTGATGACTTTTTCACATAGTTGCACATTTTTTCAGGGCACACACAGGAGTTCATAATCAGATGAGAGGGCTGGATGGAAACAGGCCTGTTCAGCTATATGTCATCAGGCTGAAGCAATGCTCCCAGTCGATGGCAGCTCCTCCCTAGCCTGACTGGGGCTGGCTCAGGGAGCTTTCTTGGATATTGCCAGAAAATCCTGCATGGCCGTAGTGATCAGCACATGAATGACTATGGAGTTGCTGCTGTTGGTCAGTGACCACAGCACTGATGTCTTCATTGTGCATTTAGTAAACAGACAAAAAGGTGTCAGGAAGTTAGAGTCCCTGCCAGAGAAAAGAAGCCAGAAGGATGTCCAGGAGAGCTAAAGAAAAACCCCTGTAGTCTGGTGTCGAATACCTGAACATCCCTTGTGCTTGGCTCCTTGGACTGCCAGAGTGTGTGTGCTGGTATTATTGGGCTGTGTTAGAGACAAATGCTCTCTCCAGATTGCCCTGACACATGGGCTGCTCCAGCACCTCTCTGAGCAGCCCTTGGAGCATATGGACAGTGGGGAGGATCCAACACCTTCACCAGGGAGAAAAGCTGCCTGCCAAGAGAGACAGCTGTGCTCAAGCCACATTTCCCTGAACTATCATGAAAGGCAACTTCTGGACTGACACGGCTGTAAAGTTAGCACAAGTCTCCACTTCCCTCATCCAATAAGATCACTTCACCTATGCTTTGTGGCCATAAAGGAAAACCAAAGTGAATTCTTCTGCTATTCACCTCAGCGATTCCAGTATCAGATCTTTGATTATTGTACTGAAAAGCAAAGTGAAGGAACCATATGTCTTAACCAAACCAGTATAGTAGACTGGGTCCGTTCCCCTCGAGGATTTGGCCTGAGAATTATGTCTCGAACAGCTTGTTCTGGGCCAGAGAAGCAGAGAGACTGTTCTTGACTTTGGGCCAACTTCTGTTCTCAGTTACACTGGTATAAATCTAAAGTAATTTTACTGACGTCACTAGAATAACAGAACAGAATTGGTGACTCCGAATACATCTACTTCCTAAGCCAACACTGGTGCACTAGCCAGAAGCTACATATGCAACTGTAACCACAGGAAAGTGGAATTCAACACCTGTGAAGAGCCTTACCTCACCCCCATGAGGGATTCAGACCAGCATGCAAAGGAAAGGGATTTGGAACCAATACTATATTGCTGGGCCACAAAATCATGCCCTGTGGTCAATTCTGATTTTCTAACCAGTATCGCTCGTCACTGACAATAGCAGTGAATTTGGGAGAAAGTAATTTTACTCTTTTCTGCAACATTCACTAGAATACCTAGATCTAACAGCAGTGTGGCAGGTATGGGATAGTCCCAGACTGGATGAGCAGAGCTGGCTATCAATCTGACTTGCCATCCGGTGAACAATATCATCTTTTGGAAAGGTCTTTGTGTATGTGTTATGGGATGTTCTCATTTAGATAGTGTTTTAAATTTCACATGGAATAAAGGTTCTGAAGAGAAATGAATTTATTAATTTAAAAATTGCATTTAAAATTCACCCCCCCAACTTTTAATTTTAGATTATTTCACTATTTTTACACTACAAACCATGAGAAATAACATGTAATATATACTATAACAGTTAAAATAGTATGTTATTACTGTCCTTAAATCAGAGAGGGTGTATGCTATTTAACATTAACTGAAACTTTTAATTTTATATTCTATATCAAACAATACTCTGATGATAATGAAACACAGAGTGTGATCTTGTTTTGAAATTTCCCTAAGTAAATATTTCAAATTATAAAACCCATAAATTTCCAATTATCTTTCATGGGGAAATGTCATTAAAATGAATATGATTGTGATTTTACTTGTTTAATCAAACCACTTTTTTTCTGAAGAAAAGACCTAAAGTCTTTTTCTTCCAGTGAGCTCTACTGAAGCTGCAGTATCTGTTGCCATGGCAGTTGGAACTGGGGACTCATCAGTTCAAGGAAGGTCAGTGCAACCTGGTGGAAGTATGAACACAAGGAGGGAATGTACCTAGCTAATGACCATGTGTTATGTGTCCTGTTCTATGTCCTTTCCCCAAAGGATGTGAATCTCTTCCAGACCCAGCTGAAATGCTTACCTCTTTAGCCCAGACAACAAAGCTTCAAGCACTGGGAGATGAAGACCTCACGTGAAGAAAAATGGGAGGAACAGAGATTGCTTGAGACAGCTATGGAGAATCATGGCAAGTGTCTCTACCTTTCCCTTTCTGGTTCATTGGCAAAGACCCAATAGTTATTTCCAGCCGGTCTGCAGACTGCCTTTCTCAATGTCCTCCAAATGCCCCATCCTGCCAACAGGCCTGTTAAGTCTGGAAGAAGGAGATGTCTCTCAGAAAGGGTTGTATCTGGACTGAGGCTTTCTTGTAACTCCTGTTCACCCCTTCCATCACATGAGCCCTATTCACTGCCTTTGAAGAGCCAGTAACATGCAGACGTGACAGGGGAAGTCAAAGGCACAGAGCACATGACTAACACAGGCAAAGGGCAGGTCTTGACAAACAGCACAAGTCTACGAGAAACACAAGGCAAAGGGATGGTGCTCCTCCCATGACCCAAAGTCAGCACAGACAAGTGACATTTAAGCAACTGAACCCAAACAGTGCACTTCTTGGCATTAAATGTCTGCCTGGAAAAGGCCAGTGTATGTAACTAGGTCAGTCATTATATACCAAGATATTTATACAGCTCCCCAGCAATATGGTACATGAACACCTCGTGGCTATTTATCCTTACAAACTCTCCTACTGCAAGTAGGATTTCTGCCTCATTTACAGATCAGCAGCTAAGGCCCAGCTTCAACTGACTGATTTGCCCAAGACCAAACAGGGCATCCATAGCAGGACAGGGAACCAAATCTGTGCTTTCTGAATCACACAAGAAGAGCTTAAGGCAAAAATATGCCCTCCCACTGCCCTTCATAAGTCACGGTACTTTAGTCTCTGCAAACCCACCCCCCATCTTCAACTGAGTATAGTGCTGTAGCTTGGCAATATATTGCATAGTGAAATCTATCCATATTTGCAGGTGACTGACTGCAAAGATATCTGCTTCACCTCAGGTGCTTGATAACGATATCTTGCTGAGATCATTAAAACTCAAACCTTCCTCACTAGTTCATGGTGTCACCTGACACTGCAATGGTACAGCCCCCTCCTCAGTGAGCACTGGCAGGACTTCGGCTGATGAGACAAAGCAAGGCTTAGACAATGAAAGCTTCTGAGTTTTCACTTCCTAAATGGGAGAGAGGAGATTTTCCCACAGTAAAGGGAAAGTTGTAGAGTACCACAGTATCGCAATGGCTTGAGATGGGAAATGACAAAGGGGGAAGGGAAATAAAATACATGGGCAAGAAAACAAATGTAGTGGTTTGGATGCCTTGTAATCAGAAGCACACCAGACAGTCCCAGCCGCAGTCATGGGAAAATTGCAGTGATACCAGCAAGTACATTAGACACAAGAGGGAAGCAGGTGCATTCTCCTCTGTGACCTACACAAGGAAATCTGCAGCTAACAACCAGCCATGCCTCACTTCTCTTTCCAGGCTGGGGAATCTGAAACCATCCCACACTTACATTGCCCTCTCATCAGCCCCAACACACCGATACCATCTGCACTGTCAAGTTTACACTTAAGCTTACATTTAAGCTTCTTGACAAGGAGAGTCTGACCCACACCCACTCACACAGGATACAGTCTCAGGAAATAACAGGCTTGCAGAAAACAAGTATTGTTCTTTTACTGATAGTCTCACTTGCTCCTTTCCTTTATAACTTCTGGATATTTTCAAGGTTTGAACATGGATTTTGCTGATCTGTTTTCTATAAAGAAAAAAAAATTCAAGCCACTCCTACCTGCTAGGTTCAAAATTGTTCCAAGTTCTAAGTAGTTTTCTCACCCACTGAATTCCACAGGATTTAGGGATAGGCAATACCCTGAAATGCCTGTCTTATGTTACCAAAGACAAATGGGTATGTGTACCAGAGGTGGGGGAGAAGGTGGAGCCTTGTTTTTCAAAATTTTCTGGCTCAGGCTGCAGGAACAGAGCTATTTCTTGCTTACATTTTGCTATAGCTTTCAAATGCATCAAAAGAACTTCATTCTTGGGCAAGCAGTGTGATGCGGAGGGTAATACACACGTACATGCCAGAGTATATGACTCAAGCACATAACCATCCTTTCACATAACATCTTTCCTCTGATGACAAACTGCTCCACAACCATTTGTGATTATAACAGAGACATTCCAGTTGAAGGACATGAGCTGTGGCTTGTCTTTTGTCTGCAATTTGAAGGATGGCTATGGGACTGCTACACACCTATGGGAGGATTCTGAGAGGGATAGCTGGTGGGAGCCCGCTCACTCTTGCCCCCAGGTATCTCTGGAGGCCATACTACTTTCTTCCTTTTGAGGAGCAAAAGCCAGGAGTAATATCTCACACTGAGCAAGATGGAAGCTCCTTCCAGTTCCCTCTTCACTGTGCACAGGAGTTGTTTTGGTTTTGCCCTGGGAAATTCAGGCTCCCTCTCCCTATTCACAGATTGATTAATTGTTATGATTTAATGGTATGTCCCCAAGGCAATTCCTCATTTTTTCACAGTTAATGCACACGCTATGGTGTTTCTTGCAATGATTCTATAAACAACATACGCAGAAGGCAGAAAGGAAAGCATCAAGAGTTTTAAGAAGAATCTACACTTGTTCCCAAACAGGTAGACTGATGACTTTGGCTGAGTCATTTCCTCAGCAATTTCAACGATGCTGTCATCACAGTGCTTTTCCAGACCACCCAGATCCTCTGAAGAAGTCTGCAGGCAGACAATAGCATCACCATCAGCCCAGTGCTGTCACCAGCTACTTCTTACCCAGCCCTTCTCAATTCTCCCACACACCCAAAGTAGCCATTCCAGCTTCTTGTCTATGGCTTCATTCAATTTGCAAGCCTGATCAAAGAATAATTTCTCACTTTTGTAGAAACAGATCAAGTCCTAATGTCACTGCTTCAAAGCAGATCAGTCAAAACAAAGAGTCTCAGTGAACAACATTATGATAAGGAATGCTGCCCCACTGCCTCAGCACAAGCCCTGGATGCAACTTGCAGGGGTCAGTTCCTTCTGAGTACACTGTTGCTTCTGCACCAACATGCAGTTTCTGCACAACGGAGCCCTATGCTTGGAAACATGCAAAGGATGGGGATAGGGACACATGAAATAAATCTCAACAGAACAAAAGCCATCAGAAGCATGCAAAATTATTCATGAGTCTGTAATCAAACTGATAGGCAGGCCGAGCTGGCCTTAAGGTGTGAGAGCTTATGTCTGATCCAGGTAAAGATGATAGAGGCACATCTGAGACCAAGGATCTGCAGTAGCTGCAAACTGCCAGACACTGCTGTTTGATGACTTTGCATGTTAAGGTGTAGCCAAATGTTTACCACGTAGATCTCTTTTAGAGATTCTTCAAAAATGTGCAGGGATTTTAATACCTGTCTTGTCCACGTGGAAAGTATGAATTAAGTGGCCTTTGTCATAGCCCTGTGACAGTCCTCAAAACAGCCTTTGACATAGTGTATAAGTAACAGGAAAAACATCCTTGAAACTAATGGGATGCAGCTATGTGAGAGGCTGAAAATAAAGATGTATCCCTATTTGACCCACTTGACTCAGAAAAAAATTGTTCTGACTGTTACCAGATAATTTAGATTAATCATTACTAGCTACTGCCTTCTGGTATATCGTTATTTGCAAGCACAGGAGATGGATGATAAAGAAACATAGGACTATAATTAAATACCTGCTTTCTCTTCCTGTCCAAAGAGGAGCAAGCAGCCAGATAGTCACAAAACAGCAAGCTTAACACACACACAAATATACATACATATATATATATATACACACACAACTTTAGATTTATATGTGTAAGTAATCACTGACGCATCCAAAAACATATACTGAAGAGGACTGAAGAAGAACAACCTTTTCTCAAGGGTAAAATTTCCCTATCAGTGCACACGTACAGGTCTCACTGTGGTCCTTTTCTCCACACACCTGTCAGCTGGCTCATGGACACACGATCTCAAAATGTGACAATACCTCAAGCAATGCACACTACCTCTAAAAGCAATGGACTCACCCACTTGCTTACAGTAGACAAAGCTCTGTGTGACCTGGCACCCCAGCTGCAGGCAAGCCAGCACAGTGAAGACTGCAGCTAAAAACCATTTGCAGAATTTGCCTCTGCCAGCAACTTTCCCTGTCTGTAAACTCAGCTGGACTAAAGAAAGGAAAGACTGATACAGACGAGTGGTATTTTTTCCCAGCATGGTTCACAGGGTTAGTTGGATTTTTTCTTGGTCTTGGATGGATATGCATTTTTGTGGACATTTTGCACGCTCTAGTAATGCAAGTACAGGCAAGACAAGCATTTCAGAGAAGCAGGTAGGAACAAGGGGCTGTAAAATTTTCTGTGTGCTTTTGGTTTGCAGTGCAGGGATGCAATTACACTTGCATATCTCCACCCAGCTACAGCATTTGAGTTCACCAGTGAGGCCCTGTTACAACTGTTTTGGTAATTACTTTGAGAATGTGTACATAAATACCTTTCTAGTGACAAATGTGGAAGGATAGGGAAATGTAGTTGGTTTGGGGCTCCAATGTACTGGGAGTCTTTTACTCGTTAGTATTTGCCACAGACCTCATCCTTCAAGCATTTAACTGAGGGCATTTGTTTTTTACACAGTCAGTTCCTTGAAGAAGTGAGAGAGCCATAGACTTTGATCCTGCCCAGAAAGCTTATTTGTCCTTATCTCTTCTCACTTTTCCTTCTCCCCAGCCTCTCTCCCAGAAATGGCAGAGGACTAGTGAGCCCTATAGCTGGTATTGTACTAAGTCAGCATGACCAGTCGCTTTGGTCTTTTGCTGCAAAACTTCTCCCTATTAAGATTTAATCAGATTGCCTGTTCACAGACCATTTAAAAAAGCATAACCAATTTGGGTTCTCCAGCTCAATTTTAATTAGTTCTGTCCTTATTTTGCTTCTCAGTTCTGCATCTAGGCTAATAAAATGCAGTTCCTTGGGATAACAGATTAAGTTCTGTAACAACTGGAGTCAGAAAAGCTTATACTATTTAAGAAACTTTCCAGCAATTAAAATTGGATACAAGTCATAGTCACAGTCATTTATAGTGGCCTCTTAGCACAGACTAGGTATTTGAACTATTTTACTTTTTCAGGCTCTGTAGTATACTAACTGCTTTCTATAAAATATTTAAATAATTCTATTTCTATTTATTAAAAAAAAAAACCAACAAAAAAAAACAAAAATGCCTTTAGACCTCCTATACAAATCATGAAAGTTTTTAGAAGTAGCTTCTCTGTAGGCAGTAATCTGGAAAATACAATCAATGTATTTGCTTAAAGTTATTTACAGCACAATGTATCAGACAATTAAATGGAATTTCAAGGCAATTTAGTGGTGGTTTAAAAAGACCGTGCCCCTTTATAAAATAATTACATGTCATACACAGTAATAACTACACACAAATCTCTGTGTATATCACTTTCCACATGCAGATTTTCAGAAACGATCCTGCATTTCTCAGAGCAGAAAAAAGCTGGACAAAATGAAAGGACTTTCCACCTCTAATCACTGATGAAAATACTTATATGCTGTTTGATTTGTCTTATCTCATCAACCACATAAGTGATCCTTCAGGGCACACACATTCACATGCTCAAAACCCACCATTCCTCACAATTTCCTTGTTGTAAAAACACTTATATGCTTCCCCCTTACCTTCTGTGCTCCAGCTTCCTGATAGGGACAGTGCAAGGCTGTGCTTTCTTCCCTTAAGTCAAAGCCCCAGCACGTTTTACAGCAGCTTGCTTACTATTAGCACTTCCCATTATTTATGTTTGTTAGACTCTTCTTCTGAACATGGTTATCTAAATAAAAATGATGACTGAAAAATATATAAAACAATAAAAGTGGAAGAACTAACCCTTGAGCCCTCGCAGACCTGCCCAGCCAGGTGAAGTGAAATGAGCAAGGAATCTGAAGTTAGTAAAATGTATTTAAATAGTTATCAGGCAAGGGGAAACCAAATGGAGATCATGGTGGGGAAGAGGCAAACATACGTATTGGAATAACCATGCGGTGTCAAGTAACAGACAGATGAAACAAACAGTCATCAGCTATTTTTACATTCAGATTCTCCACTGGTAATGCTTCAGAGATAACTAATACAGAAAGCAATGCTGTGCAATTGGCTCACTACTGCCAGTGAATCAAACCTCAGAGCACTGCGTTTTTGTATCTACAGGTGGGAGTCAAAGTGTTCATTAAGGTCACCACTAAAAATACTGTGTAAATATGCACATGAGTAACACGTTACTGTTCTATGGGTGCTTTTTCATAAATAGCTCATTTCATCATCAAGGCTGGATAAATGTAGTCAGCATTCTTGGAGTAAGGACCCAATTCCATCGTCCTTCCAAAGCAAACAAGATCAGACATCCTCCTGGGAGGCACATGCTGGTATTGGGTTTCATTTGGCACACTGCAATAGGATGTTGAATAATAGGGGAAATATGCTGTGAAGTCAACAAGCTAAGTTTTTGTACTGCAGATCCAAACAACAGATTGCACCCTGTACCATGCTGAGTGCACACAGCTCCTTACTGAAGTCATGGGACTCTACTGGGGCTCAGCATCACATTGGACTTGAACCACAGCCTACAGCAAGATGAAAAGCAGGATGTCCTGTGATTACAGGCCAACTCCAGCTTCCATGACAGAGCAGGACACCACATGAGCCCAGTGCTCATTTGCATTTTAAAAAGAGCTGCTAATTACATTGCTACAGCATGAACAAGGCAACAACCATGCAGTATCTGCTGCCTGAGAATCTCCAAGCACCAGGACATTTGTGATGAGCTAATTGTCCCTGAGATCCAAGAGCAGCACAGGCTTACCCTCCTTGAAGGGGCAATGACCTGCCTTCTCCAAAGCTATCTTCAGCTTTTGAATTCCCCATCCAAGAGAAGTGTATTGTTCGCCTTGGCTACCAGCAGGAAGATTTTGCAAAGACCGTTCTACACTCCTGATCTGGGCTTTTGGTGCTCAAGTGTTTCTTCTAATTCATCCCAAGATGAATGCTGATCTTGTCAAACATCAGGGCACTCACAGTAAATTCTAGTCTGGAACTACACAGTTCCAACAGCTTCCCATGTCCTGCAGCCTTAAGAACACTTATGCACCAAGGTCTGGTGTATTATGAGTCATGGCACCTATGAACAGATGATGGAGAGAACAGGTGCACACTGAAAAAACAAGTTTGGAATTAAAACAGTCAGTGGAAAAGTAGTTTTCAGGCACCCACTGCCACTAATGAAGGCAAAACTGTCTGTATATGTGTCTGTCGCTCCCACACATTTCTAAAGAGGGGTGGAATGTATTTCTGGAATACTTGTGCTAAAAATAAACCCATCCCTGCTGTCTATGAAGAGAGGCAGGTATAGCCCTGCTTTCTGTAAGCCCATGAACTTGTGAACTGCTTAGAGGCTGGATCACAACTAGAAAGACCCCTATGGAAATTTTAACAGCTAGTGCAGGAAGGGTGGCTGATTGCTTGGAAAATCCAAACCAGGCCTCTCACGTGAAGGCAGCTGGGGTTAACACTATTCCTCCTGATGAGTGTGCTTCACAGACTCCAGATTTGAAGGGACTCAGATCTTCAGATTTGAGGCATGAGGCATTATTTTTACTCAAATATGGCAATAATAAATATATACATATTTGCAAATTCAGTGCTCAGGTGAGACTCTGGGATCAGATGGCCTGTCATTAAAATAAAAGCACTTCTGGGGAAATTTACTGAATAACACAACCCAGTGGCACTTATATGTTGTTATCCTGCTCCCACAAAATTTAAAATGCAAAAATTCCTGCTACTTTCTTTCAGTGAGTATAGAGCAGTAACAGATCACACTGAACTTTTGTGGACAGCAATTTAGACCGAAATTTTAAATTTATATGAAAAGAGTATGCAATTTGCACAAATATGTCACTGGAAAATGTATGTGTGTATATATAATGAACTCCATCTTTCACATACAGGCACACTCTTGAAACTTTATATGCTTGGCAATGCTGACAATACAGACATGAGAACCTTATGCAAGAACAGTAGCTTTCAGCCTTCTCTGACTTGTATCCCATCCCTTAACACTTTCTCCAGGGAAATAAATGGAGTTCTGCCCTACTGGCAGAGACAGGTTTTTTCCTTCGTTACCTTAGCTGCAAATCCCAGAGAAGCAGTATGCAGACCCCGAGGGGTCAATGCACAAATCACATGTGAAAACTCGCTGGTATATGGAAACCAAAAAGTGGAACTGATTATAAACAGAAATGAAAATGTCACCCCGGACCAGGAAAATGCAACCATCAAACTGTTTTGGTTGTAGAAACTAAATGGTTTATAATTCTCACAGCATTAAATAGCAAGGGGTCTATTTAGAAACCCATGAGAGCAATAGGACTATATTGAGTTTTTAGTTGTTTGCTTAAAGCACCTTTTGTCCAGCAGAGCAATACAGGTTCAAATCTTACCTGGCAGCTACAGATTGAGTGATTTGTTGACTATTATCACAGTGAGTGGAATAACTTGATCTCTGGGCACTGGAGAGATGAATGTAGGGCATTGGCTGGACAGAGCAGCCTCAGGGTTATATCACTCGAATGAAGGCAGTGAAGCAAGGAAGTATTGCTTATAGATATTTTCTCTGGCAAAGGGGAACAAGATCAAGGCTGCATTTTCTGCTCAGCATCACCTGCTAGCCAATACAGGCTATGCTGCACCTGGTATCAGGGGAAATGACATAGATCTTTGCCATATTCCTCCTCTCTGCCTGCGTCCTCCTCTGGGTCCAGCACCTTACACGTCCTGGTTTGAACAAACCCAGCTGAGAAGATGTAGCTGAAGACACACAGAGGTCCCCAGTACCTGAGAACCATTAGCAGTCCCATGGCCTCTTTCCTTGGGGCCATTTTTCCACCTTACTGGAAGGGCAGCTTATCCACCCCTTGGGCAGAATTTGTGCAATGAGAGAGGTGCAGGACTCATACCCAGCTTCTCTCCAGAGCTACTCCTTAGGGTTCAAACTTTGTCAGTCCCAACTCCAAGGACTCCCAGAGTTCTGGCAAGGAGAGAAAATTTTTAAGACCTTGGAATTTTTTCTATTTGTCCTTATTGAAGCTTTGAATGAAGCCTAGCAAAGTAAAAAGTCACTGCAAAAGAAGCTCTGGAAGAAATTTCAGAATGGCTCAAGAAAAAGAAATATTTCCTTAATTTAATCCTTCATAATAATTTTATAATATGGTGTTTAATATAATTCAATATCAAAATTATTTTTATCCTGCCCTCAGAAATTAGTAAAAGATATTATTTTCTTTTTTAAAAAAAAGCTATATTTCTTCTCCAAAATCAGATTTCCTATGAAACCAACAATGTTGCTACATTTCAGCTTTGACTGCATTTATGGCAGACCTTAGTTCCACCATCTTTTTGTCCATTTGTGAATAAGACCTTAAATTCAAATTTAGAAGAATTTCTGATCTCCTCTCCCTGCTGCTGTGCCATCAATAGCACCCAGACTCAGCTGACTCAGAAATGATTTGTCTGGATTTCAGCTCTGAACACACATCCTAAAACTCTGGGAGGTGCCTGGCCATTGCACCAGAACAGAAAATAGACTAGAAGGACTCTAAAAACATAGCCTCAGTGACAGTTTTGGCAAGGATGTAAGTCACAACCTTATCCTACTTATCTCCCCCAAAATCAAACTGACTCCCCAGTCAGGAGCAGTCATGCTTTTGCTGGTAACACAGCCACCTCACATACAATAATCACATCTACAGAACTCAAAAAATATACTTTTGTATAATTGTGTCACTATTAAACACTCTGCAAAGAGTGAAAGCCAGATGTGGCAGAAAAGAAATTTACTACAGGGAATGCTAAACACCAGAAGAGGACTAAATTATTCTACAAGTAAGGGATTAATCCTGCAAAGCACTGTTCTATCCAGGCCTATTTTTCAAAGGGATTGCACTATCTAAGATAGCTAAAAACCTATTTGGTACCTATCTGCCCTATGGGTACTAATTTACCTTGGAAATCTTTCCCTTCTCACCAGGAATTGTCTGCAGGAACTGACAGCACTTTGCCATTTGCAGAAAAGGTTCAGACTGTCCCGGGATGCACAATGAACCAGTCTTTCAATGAAAGGTTAAGAAATGAACACACTTGTGACATGTTAGATGAGATAAAAATACCTGTAAATAGTCTTCCCATTAAAACCATTATGTAGAAGTCAGCAGCATTCAGAGAGATTAGGACAAATGCATTAGGTAATTTATAGACATAGCTATAATCCATCTAATTTAAGGAGAGGTTGGAAGCATGTGGAGTTACTGGCCTAGCGTAAATATTTCCCATTTACAAATCACAAAGTGAAAACTGGAGACCACAGGCTAATTAAAATAGCTGGACAACAACGATGGTAAGCATAAGGCGCTATTTTTAGGGGATCGTATGAGAGCCCAGGCAGCTAGAAGTCTAGTCAATCCAGAGGTGTCACATGCCTGTTTTTAGAGTCCTTTGCACTCTATCACCCCACTACAGACAAGGTGAACCAGACAGTATGATTTTTGTTCCAGCCACCACGTCTCCATCCAGATTTCATGCAATATTTTGCATTTTATGCAGTACAGTGGATAATTTTCCATGGAAGTTTCACCAGAACTACTGTTCCTATCATTTGCCAGGTTCCTTCACAACTGAGAGATGGGGTTTGAGCAGGGTGTGCAGGGCTGACTCCCCCCAGATACTGGGAAATGCCAGTATTTTACAAGAGGAAGTTGTGGTATGCTGCATTACTAGGGGAAGTTGTGCTACGTTGCAGTACAGCTGGTACTGCAGAGGTAGCTGTGGTTCAAAAGTGTGTTTATCTCTGGGTGAGGAGACATGAAGAGAGAAAAGATTAAACATTAAAACTTGTTATACACTAATGAGTTTGCCTGAATTACATGGGCTTTCATTTTGTGGTTTTTAGAATACACTTGCTGTGGGCCCAGAAGAGGGAGAAGTGAAGCACAGCAGAAGAAAATATAATTTTATTCCTCAGCAGTCAATGAAGTTTTGAAACTTAATGACATTTTGAAACTTAATGACGTTTTGAAACTTATCTGCATTATCTCAAAAACTCAGAGTCCTGCAAAATATGTTCAGAAAATACTGGGGTGCAAAATGTCTTCCTTCATGATTTCCTACTGGAGCACCAGTAGGCAGTGAGGGGAAGCCAGCCCAGTTTAAGAAGAAGGTTTCAGCCCAGATGTGAATTGGACAGGGAAAGAATTTAAATTTGCACTTCCTTCTTCTCAAATCAACTTTATTCCTAGCTCAAAACCCTCCTCAGGAAAAGGACTATTGGAAACCACAAAGGTTTTGAAAAATATTTCAGTTTTGCGTGTCTTGGCAGAAAAACAGGCACTATGAGTATGCAAGCCACAGCAAACACAGTTGCCTAACCTGCTGCCAGTCCACTAGCAGATCAGAGCACACCAGTTAACTGCAAGAAGCAACATAGCTATTTGCCTTTTTCTCATTCCAGTAATCTGAGTAATTATAGTACCGTCTTTCTAAAATGATAGGACTTTAAGTCACATTTAAGAAAAGTAAGCAATCTAAAACTGGCATTCAGTAAACCAGAAAGCACTAGAGAGAGAACTAGAGTTTATGCCCAGCCTTTCAGAAAAAGCCAATGTGTAATTGTTCAAGGTTTTGCTGAATGTCAGGAATGGAAGATTAACAAGCAGTGAGATTATCAGTGTTAGCGGGAGGAATTCATGCAAACACAGGAAAGCCAAGAACAGCTAAAAACCTGGTCTGAAAGATAGCAAATGTGCTTCTTTGCAGAACAGTGGTAAATAATGACTGAGAAGAAAGGAACCAAATGAGGAACAGAAAGCAACCGCTGCAGAAAAGTAAGGAAACATAAATAAGGCAATCAGAAACAGAACTCAGTTGTGCTGCTTTGCTGCAGGAATCACTCCCAGCTCCCCTGCATGCACACACCCAGGCTGGCTGGCATAGACCAGGACCTGGACAAAAGGTCCTTGGCAAAATCTGACTAGGGAATTGGTGGACTGGGCAACTAGGGAAGGATTTTCATACTTTCCCTGTAGCTGAACTTGGAAAATAGGGTGAGTCAGATATGTGAGGTAAATAGGAAGACAGCATCAGAGAACCCCCTAAGAATCCCCCAGGCCTAAAAACAATGTCATAACCCCTTAAAGAGGATTAACCGGATGAGTCCCAAGTAATCAGAGACTAGTCTTAGCCATAAAGTGATTTCTGAGATTGAAAGTCACTGTACCAAATGTGTTAAAGTGACTGGTATCAATACACTGCCAAATGCAAACAAAAGAATTCTTTAATCTGATTCTATTAAGGAAAAGGCATGTGGTTTGAATTATGGTCATATAAATGACTGCATTTAGACACTTTTTAAAGGTTTGTAGCCTGCTAAACTCATTAAAAAATTCATGATGTCAAATATTTGAAGAAAAAAAATAAAAAAAAGATATAACTGCCGCTTTTTTCAAAAAGGCCACAACTGTTTTCCTTTAAACTTCACAAAGGTATTTTGGAAAAAAAAAAAAAAAGATAAAAATAAAACATTAAAGTTATTACTGATGAAAATTCTAATGTTCCAAAGATGCATGTGATTAATTGTCTTCCTGGAGAGATGAGGGACTGTTCCCCTAACAGTCAAAAACAAAACTAAGCAAGTTTGCAAAATTAAGACTTTAAGCAGATCCATAACGGCACTTGTACAGATATCCGCCCTCATTTCAGAACAGTTTACACACAATATAGACCACAGGCTGAAGCATTTAAGCACTGCAAGCTCAAAGTGCATTTCCATTGCAGCCCGGTCAATGCAACTGAGCCAGCTCCAGTCAACAGAAACCCTTCCACAGACATGAGTGGGAGCTGGAACATTCTCTGCTTGCTTATTGCTTCAGAGTCTGTGCTGTCCTCACTGGAGGGATGCTAATGAGACCTTGGACTAGTTTTTTTGCAGTGTAGTTGAGCATGACAAGCATGAAATATCTCAGTAGAAAAGAATATCTCTCCCCATTCTGAAAGGCTACAGATTTTTAGGAAAACAACTGAAACAAATGCAAAACTTCCATGTTAGCAATGCAGGACCAGAAAATACAAAGAAAGCAAGGAACAGGTGGTGTAAATATAAATGCATAAAACTGAAACATTATTTAAACAAGAATATTTTTACATTGTTCAACATTAGATGCTTTGATGAATATTTAATTCCAGTGTCCTGTTTAAATTTTCCTTTCACAGCTTTACCATTTACTTTGGCATTAATGTAAAAAATTACAGTCACGAAATTTCACACCTCCTTCAAAAAGCATTTGCAAACTTGTAACACCACAAGATATTTCAGATATAATCACACAGTCCTTACATTTACTGTTTGAACTACATTAGTTTGTGAAGTCCATGAGATGTTACTAACAGTCGTCCAATATATTAGGGTTTTCCACTGTGGCTGGTACCTAAGTCAGCAAACACCTACCCTTGCACTTAGAGATGATGATCTGTAAATCCAGGTTCATGTACACATGGTTCTGTTGCTTAAGAGAAAAAACCCCAACCACTGTCAATTTGAATAAAATCACCCTGCAAAACACATAGAGATTCATACCAAATATTTCTATTGGAATTTTTTTCAGATCTTACCTTTAAACACCTACAACATGCTTTGTAGACATGTTGTTAGCTTTAGAGCAACTAAACTCTGCTCAGATTTACATTGAGAACCTATAGAAAAGCCAACTTTCTCCTTTTCTGGCATTATCAGCTTATGCTGAGTCCTAGATGGAAAAACCTCCAAGGGAGGATTTTTACTAGCACATTCTGCCTTCTGCAAATTACTGCATATGATCATAATGCCTTTGTGCTTTTGTCTAACTGCTGGTAGTATTTTAAAAGTGCCTATTGCTCTTGAGTCTAGAGCTGCACAAACAACAACAATAATAATTAATAACTTTTGCAATTATCTTCTGCCAAATGAAATCTCATCTTCAGCTTCAACTGGATACATTTATATGTCTTAAGTTGTTGTCTAGGGTTGCTATGCACTAACTGTTTTTACATTCCATCCCAAAGGTGGCTCTTTGGGAAACTTTGAAGCTCTATAAATAGAAGATATTATTTATCACTATTGGGAGGTCACAGAAATGCAACAATTCACCCTCAGGGGACGAAGACACTTAAGAACGCTTATTTCAGTATTGAATGCATGAATAGTTCATAATCAGTGATGTGAGGGAGAGAAATGCTCTACTACGAAATATTCTATATGAGCAAAAAGATGAGATCCAGTGGACAAAATCCATCACACCCAGTGCCAGCCTTTTACAAATTTAAATGGCCATCTCAGCAACCTTTCTCATCCATGGAGGTTAGCAGACACCTCTGGGAGTTCTGAAATGCCTTCCATCCTACAAGAAAGGATCAATCTCAGGACACAGTCCTCCTGGCAGATGAGAGAGGAAGCCTTCCTGAGCATCTCAGCCTAGGCACTGAGAGCTGAGACAGATGAAGAGAGGTGTCAGGACTCTGGTGTCAGAAAGGGGGCAGAAACATAACAAGGGCAGAGAACCCCAAAGAAAGGAAATACCAAGTAAATGTGCACAAGAGGACATTTAAAGGGAGTGGGGACACTGAGAAAGTACTAAAAAGTTAAGAAAAGAACAAAGGGAAAACTAGGAGCAGCACAATAATCAAAGCAATTGCTTTTCTTCTAAAATTCACAGGTCTGGTCCTATTTCTGTATTGTCCTTGTGAATTTTCCAGCAGGAAATACGCGCAGACTAAGATTTCACAGGATCGGATCAAAGGCAGTTCAACAAATCAAGCATTCTCCTCTAAGTCACTTCATTCCAGCCTTCCAAAGCAAGCCACGCTGAGCTGCCACCCTGCTGGAGAAGCTCTGTGCACAGCCTTGTCGTGCTCCCAGTGCTGGGCATGCACTACACCCCGACCGGCCTTTGCCCTAAGATTGCAGGCCTGAGCATCATTCCTGACCACTGCAACACAGCAGGATTTCAGAGCTAGGCTGGAAAGGGAGAGAGACAGTGGACATTGAAAGTTTTGTCAAATTTGAGCATGACAGGGTCCCGTCCCTCAACTGCAACAAGTTCATGTAAGCAAAGGGTGCTGTATTTCATTTCAAAATCAGTCAGGAAACAGTGTTTTACTCAGAAAGTTGAACTAAAGAGATATATAGCCAGTTCTCTGCACAGAGAAAATCTGCAGTCCTTCCCCCACTGTGGGCAGGAGAGTGTGAGACAGCCAGGCCACGGCTCACGGACCAAGCAGGGGGTGTGGAGTGGTGCTGGCAGCAACACCCCCAGGACCGATACCGAACCCCCCTCCAGGTCCACATCTTAGTTCTGGAAGCATTTCTAGAGTTATGAGGATCTGGTTTAGATTGCACTGCACTGAATTCAAGCCCACCAAATGCCTTTCTATTGGTTGCTACTTGGTTTTGGGTTACCCAGCTAAGACAGATGAGGTGCCACCTTGCCAAGTGAATTTTACCAGTGTGTGCTGCACTGGGAGGTGTGATAGAGGGACCTCAACCTGGCACTTAGCACACCAGTGCTTCCAGAGTTGTTCAGGGGAATCACACTGTGCCCTGGGGTTGCAACAGCTCAGGTGAAGGTGTTCACAGGTGTCTGCATCACACTCTGCACCACAGAGACACAATACCAACAGCTGGAGTCCCATGGGCTCATGAAACCTAAGCTCACACCAGCTGTGGCAAGACACCTGGGAAAACCTTCTCCTGGAAGTTCTTGTATATCTGTCATATTGCTAATAATTTTATCTCAAGCATGATCTCTTTGCTTTGATATCAGAAATGCCTTCCACTGTGGAGTTAATTCACAGTCTTAACAACACTAGAAGGCAGGTTTTTGTGGTCAAATATATTGCCACATTAATAACTTCAGAATATTACAAGAAGCACAAAAAGAAAAGAAGTTGAATAAATTAACAGAAGGAGCTGGCATGGCACACTAGAGAATTAAAGTGCCATTTTATTACACACACCTCAGAGTTAAAGTTTTAATTTTCTTTTAAAAGATCGCAATATATTCTTTTCATCCTCCATATTCAAAAACATAGAGGATGATTTGTTCTTTGGTTGTAATCTACAGGACAAACAAAGTTGTAGTCAAGTGATGCTGACCAAATCCCTGCAATTTCCCAGTGATAATAGAATTGTTATTATTTTTTGTATTCATTATTGCTCTAATAAGGAACTTTCCTCCAAGGATCCTGATGTACTTTAAATACAAATAAATGAGTTTTCCCTAGCCCCTTGTGAACTGTTTTGCAGTCTTGTTTTACAAACAGATTAAAAATGAGGACACTGAGGCAGAGAGGGGTTATTTCCACAGGAACTGACTTTGAAACAGTTCCTAAGTTAGTGGTTTGGCTCAGGTCAAAGCTCTAGCTCTAAGTCAGAGGCAGCTGCAGGAAGTATTCCCAGACCCCTGCTTGGGACATGCCTCCTTGTCCAGATGTATGGCTGCATGCATTCATACAGTACAAGTACAGTAAGGATGGACACTTGCAGGTTTCACTTGCTCTGCTGAGCTGGCACTGAGGAGCTTTTAATAGTGGAAAGGTATTCAGAGGCATCTTTTTCTTTTACAAGCTGCAGACATTTGCCTCTTAGTGAAGAAGGTCATCAACCAGGCATAGAGATCTCAGTGGGTAGCACTGCAGCAGTTTCCAAATGGCTCCTCGATGCAGCAGCTCTCCCCACTGCCTTATATTGCAGCCCAGCAGAGTTATATTTGGAGACAGATACCGGGGTTATGTTCCCAAGAGCTTCTGATGGAGTAAGTTCAGAGAGTGTTGCCATGATGGACATGCACATATGTGCCCTAGCAGAGTAGAGGTCAGCCATCATTCATGAATATGTGGAGACCACTTACAGTCCAGTTGCAGCATATGCTAGTAACACGTGTTCCCCACACACCCTGTTTTCTCCCCAGTAGGCTGCCGTATTTTTAATGTCTCCGTTAGCTCTTGGAACAACTGACAGCTTCAGGTTTTTCCCCGCAATGAGCTCCAATCTCAGTTGGTTAAGAGCATGGTGCTAATAGCACCAAGGTTTTGGGTTGGATCCCTGTATGGGCCATTCACTTAAGAGTTGGACTCAATGATCCTTGTGGGTCTCTTTCAGCTTAGAATATTCTGGGAAATCTGTAAAATGTGGAAGCATCAGACCACTTTCAATCACAAGCCAAATGGCTAAAGATTTTAAGATGAGATTTCAATTCCATAACAGGAAGCTTGCCCAGTCAACCTTACACATTTAATATAATTATTGTTTATTCATAAACAACCATAAATGCACCTAGTTCATGTGGTACCATGTCTTCAGAAATGCCCTTGCAGATAAATGATTGAGTTTTTCTCTTTCAGTGCACCTGTACCTAAAGCAAGGCTGCTGTCCCTCATGTTTCTATTGAGAGACAGAAGATTCAGTATTTAATGCAGAGACACTAACTTATCCTCCAAACATATCAATTTTTACATTTCTTCTAGCACAGGAAAATATTCTTTCATTTAAAGGTAGGATAGTGTTGTTGAACAGTTTCTACGTAAGGCTGTCAGACCTCAGTCCCCCCAAAGTCATGAGTTCACACTCACAGCTACAGAAGAAGAACCTGAATCTGGCTAACACTGAAGATTCAAAGTGCCAAGCAAGTGGAAATAACATGAAGCATCTGCCCTCCTGAGGTCTTGTGTCTTTAAGAGATGCTGTCAGCCCCACCAGCAATGAAAGATGTGCTCTGGTATGAGATAAAATTATGTTTTTCTAAGTGCCATGTGATTTAGTCTGGGAGCAGAAATTCACCCAAGGCTCTTAATTTAAATATCACTGACAATTGCAATTCTGTTATTAAAAGTTGACTCAGTTTTAGTGGAAATGCCCAGCTATGGAGACACATGAAGCTCTTCTCCTCTCAGGTGGTTCAGTTCTGCAGAGCTACCAGAAATAGAAAGAGGTAAAATCATACTTTTATCACTGAAGGAAGCACACTTTCAACAGCAATTTATTTCAATTTAGAAAACTGTTCTGTTAAAACAGATCCGTCCCTTGGTATAATTGCTTTGATTTTAGGTTTACAGCAGTATTTTGACTAAGAGACTACTGACTAAAGAAAGAGCAAAGCAGGTCACTGAAGCTGCAGTTACACCTGCTGTACCGACTGTGCCAAGCCAGTGAGGGCATTAGTGCCCAGCAGTTTCCTGGCTTAACCTTCCTGCCCTGTCTTCCCTCTCCAGTTCTTGCTTCCCTCTTTGGATCCCCCAAGTATGACTGCAGAAACAGCACAGACTGGAAGTCCCCCCAGTAAGAACTTAAACTAAACTTCATCTTTCTGGTGGACCTGGGCTAGAAAGAAACCACACATGATTATGTTGGCAGCCAAGGGAGGACAACAAGATCCTGGGTAAGTAGTGACATGTGGTAACCCATAAGCTGTAGGAACTCAGACCTCTGACTGAGCCCTAAGTTATACTGCTTATCCAATAGTTTGCATCTTGTTTGATTCAATAGTTAATGACAAACCTTTATGAAACACACTAAACCTGCAGTCACATATGTTCCTGTGGCAAACCAGGTTACAAATTAATCACCACCACCCCATATCAACTGAACCATGCTAACTAGCCACAGGCTCATTATTGCAGCTTACAGCAAATACCATGTAAAATGTGTTGGCTTAAATTCCAGTGAAATGAGTGATGTTAGATCCACTTAAGTTAAGCCATGCTGACCTGTATGGAAATATTTTTACTGTCTAAAACCTTGCTAGCATGCTTAACTATGAATACCAGTAGAAGCTAGAATGCTCTCAATTCATTTTTAGCTAACAGACACATCCACCACATGTGTTGGTTTGAGCAAACCATTTAATTTGAGCTTTTGGGAGGCACCAGTACATTCCCAGAGGTGAAGAGAGATATGTACTCATAGGGAAAGGAAACCAAGTAAGATAGACATTTATATGGTAGGCTGGGGCTAGCTGCAAGTGATTAGAGAATATACTAATTTTAATCTTAAATAACAGATGCATTTGTAGTCAGAAATGCATCTAAACCACTCATTTTCATGCTGTGGCATTGTCAACTGCTGTAAGACCCTAGGGAGCTCTGGTGACAGGAAGCCTCAAGGTAGTTATCTCCCTGTTGCTGCAATGTTTCTTTCTTGATGGTGCCCTTCCTAACAGGCACAGCCCAGCCAGGAGCTGTGCTTTCAGACCACAGAAAGAGTGTCACACATTCATGTGGGTGCACGCTGTATAACCCTGTCACACTATCAGGATATGATTCTGATATTGCTTTCAAATGATGTGAGGCTTATCTCCACTTTTTTCAGACGAGCAATGAGATAGCATTCCTTATTTCCCTGTCTCCTCCTCCACCCCACCTACTCTCACGATTTCTAAAGGAATAAAAATCTTCTTGCTTTTTCCCACTTGGAAGAAAACAAGTTAGTTATCTACAACTTCCCAGCAGGAGAACTTTGGACATACACATTTCAGCTGTTGAGCATGTGCTTTTGTAGGTTACCATCCACAGTTACACTCCCATGCAACAAATAAATGACAAACATGAAAGAAACCAGCACAAGTGCATTTCTGAAATCAGCTCACTGATATAAATCTTCAAGAAAGCGCTGCTGCAGAGAAATGTCCCAGAAAAAAATTTATACATCGAAGTCTTTCCCCTGTGAGATCACAAAAGTAAAGAAAATGGGCCAGGAATCCCATCAGTCAAGATATCCATCCACTGAAGGTCTCTATTCAGGCAGCTAGGTAGGCAGAAAAAAAAAATATATATTTAAACACAGAAACATGGAGGTGGAGATGTTTATTTTTACAACACTATGCAGCTGGAGAGAGCCCTGAGACAACATAGTGAAGTCCTGACCCTCAGTACCCAATCTGTCTCTTGGATGATTTTCCCAACACCAACCGCAGCCCGAGGAGACTTTGATGATGCAACTACCTTCCTGTATCTACTGAATTGCTTTGGTTTTCAAGTAAGTCCACAGTACAACAAATGCTTGATTTAGGGATACCAGTGTGAGTTTAGCTCCTATCTGTCTTGATGACTTCATAAAGGAAAATGTCTGTGAGGACATGCCTCTTGGAGAAGGGGTGAGTTAGGGGTTGAGGCATGAGGAAGGATTGCCTACATCAGGCTCCCAGAACAGGGGCTCCAGGTAAGGTACTTTTAGCTCACCACTGCCTGGGCCATGGGGCTGATGCTCTGCAATCAAGTCACTCATTGCTCTCTTGAACTTAGACCCTGAGGCCAATGACAAAGCAAGCAATCACACATCATTCCTTTATCTTCATGGTCACACTCCAAAGTCCTTTCTTCAAACACAATGTGAGCACTTAAGAGAGTAAGTCCCAATAAAAATTGCTTTTTGCAAGTGGCACTAAATCTCTTTTGCACTTTCGCAGTTGTATCCTGACGTCTCCTGTGCAGTATGGCTGGCAAATCCTTTTATCCAGCTGCTGACAGCCTATCTGCAGAATACAGCTCTTCAGGCTCCTAGAAAACATCCATTTCTAAACAAGACAAAGCCAAAATTGACCAGATCTGGTGTCAGCAATAGACCAGCTCTGAGGAGTAGTTTGGGCAAGAAACGCTGGAGCTTTCTTGTTGCCAATGCTTCCATGATTTCTATGGCTTAGGAAGGAGAAGATCCTGACAAGATTCCATGTCAGTCCTTCAGCATGGGAGGGTCTAGTCTTCTCTAGCATCCTTGAACAGGAGAATACCCAGAGTATCTACAACCCAATTTATTTCAGTCTCCACCCCGGCACTGAAACACGCCAGGGAGTGAGAAAAAGACCCTCCTTAAATCTTTCCTATCAGGGATTTCAGAGGGAAATGTGAGATGCATCTAGTCAATTGTGACAGGAGAAGACTTTGAGATGTGCAGTCTGTAGATCTGCACTGGGAAGGGCAGGGCATGCCCTTCTCCTGAGGAAAAAAAGAGAGAAAAAGGCATTTTTGCTGAAGACTAACAGATTTGACATTTCTGCTGTATACAATGGAATTCAAGAGAGCTTTTATGTACACTCCATGGAATGAGCAAATCTTTGTAAATGCTGATAGACTTTAAATAAATAAATGAAGTATTAATCATCACTGCCATCAAACTCTGGGAGAAATCCATCTTTGTATTATTTGTATAAGGTTCTGTCATTAGTTCCGCCTTGCCATTTTTAGAGACTATTAGAGTTTTATAGCAGGTCTGAAACTCTACAGCAGTGAGACTGTGATTTTAATGCATATTAATGGGAGAAATGGGGGAGGGGAAAGGAAGTTGGTGTGATTCCCTTATAGAGTACAATACTAAATAAGAAGATTCCAGCTGTGCAACAGGAAAGTTAAAATGGTTTGTTTGGATCATTAATATTGCAATGAAAACTAATTAAACCTAGAGCTACAAGGAGGAGCTCATTAGAGATTTGAATGGAGGCAGCATAACACTCAGCAGCCTCCAGTTTTAGCAGTTTCTTTTATCACACCGAGTGGGATAGCAAGAGTTCACTGAACAGACAGAGGATAGTCTGAAGAGACAAGTGGATATGGATGCCCAGTCCAGGGAATGAAAGTGCAAGAGGTACCTGACTGATACAAGGCTTCTTTGGAAAACACTGCACGAGCTTTGTAGCTCTGTAGAATGAGTCAAGCCCTTTTACTGGGTCTCTGCTTAGACTGACATCACTGCTATGTTATAAATATTTTCCTTGTCTTTGAAACTAGATGATCTTTAGGGTCCCTTCCAACCCTAATAGTTCTATGATTCTATGAAATGAACCCTTGTCTCCCTTAATTACAATGTTAGAACACATGAACATATGGATCACTAAAAAACCTTCCATTTTCAAGTCAGAAATTTCCCACTATAGGGAGATGTGGATTCAGGTTTTCCGTTATTTTCTCCTTCTTTGGGCATCAGGGAAATAAATTTTGATCAAAATCCTCTGCTGTGTTCACTGCTATGCAATAGTACAGCCAAAGAAGTTGAAAGGAGAAGACAAAAGCTCAGAAAAGGAGGAAATGGACAATTAATACTGAAGATCCCAAGAGATGAGAATGAATCCAAACAAGTCAACATGACAGATGTTCCAGCCCAGCCTGCATTTCCAGGCAGGTGTTATCAAGGCATGGACTTCCTTAGATAGTCAAGGAGACAAAAAGCATGGAGAAAGTAAAAGTAAGTTACTGGAGATGAAAAATTGTTATTGAATATGACATCTAGGCATCAGTCTACTCAGTCTATGCCAGTGAAGACTCTCAGAAATATCTCTGCTGTGGTATTTCATGATGGGAGGCACAGAGAGGCTGTTGGACAATGAAGAACACTGAACACCCTTCAGTGTTAACCCCAGCAGCCACGAGGCCCAGGGACTTCTGTGCAGGCACTGAAGAGCTGACAGATGGATCCTGCCTGGTCAGCATGCATGACGAAACAACCTGAAATGCTTTACAGAGAGGCTGCCAGGCAGAACCTAGAACTCTCTGCGACAGGCAGAACCAGCCCCACAGGCTGGGGGAGTGGCACCTCTGCAAAGGCCACTCCCCCTTGGCATCCCAGTAGTGGATGGTGGCATTTAAGGATACTCATCACCAAAAGGAGAGGAGTGTGATTTTTTGTGGCCAAAACATGGATATGTGGATGTGATCTCTTTCTCACTCCTCATTCTGCAAACCCTTTCTTTGCTGAACCCATGAAAAGACTTGGTGTATGTGGGCAGACTCATGTTACAGGAAGCCCTCAGAGAGAGTAGGAGATGAAGTGAGGCAAAAGTTTGCTTCAGATTGCCCTGGAACACAGAAGTCCCAAACTAAGTTTAGACGCATGTGTGTACACTGAAGAGATTTATGCAAACCCTGCAAAATTCACCCCAAGAGACCTGAGGTAATGTTATGTGTACTGTTTCCACCTTTTCCCTGAGGGAGAAACATGATGGCACTTGGGCCTCTCAACAGCAATCCTGAGAACGTACATTTTACTTTCTCTTTTCCCCTCTCTGATGTTCCCTCTGAACCAAAGTCATCAACAACATAGTTTTGGAATGACAAATATCTGCTTAGGCTTGAGTGACTGCAGTAACCTCACATTCCCTTTTCTGGTTCAGCTTGCGTATCACAAACCCACATAGTTCAAAGACAGTCCTTGAATACTTCATATGCTGGTTCTGTTCCTTCCCTGCACAGCATCAACACCTTTAAGCAACCCCATATTGCCCCTGTCTATCTGATATACTTTTGATTGACAAACAAAGGAGAAAGAAATCAAGAAATAGGTCATGGCCAAGTGCTTGGTTTCTACAGAGCAGTGAAGACCAAAGAAGATACTAATTTCACATAAGCTGTGGTCAGTGGCCCCCTCACATTTATGGTCCACCACATATGGCTTTTAAGGACATCTTTGAATGAACCTAATTCACAAAGTGCTCTGTGTGAGGGGAATCAGGAGTGTAGGAGACTGCAAGCTCAGTGGAGATGGACAATGCAGGGGAATGGCATCTATCTAAACTTGTGATACTTAAGGATTTAGTGGGAAAGACAGTCTTGTTTCAGATCCCTTCCATAAGATTAATTTGGGTTGTGATGTAGGCAGACATTAGTTACGTAGTAAAAGCTGAATGCCTTGGCTGTTCCTTGATCATGCATAGTGATGATTTTACTAGCAAAGTGCCTATCTGCTGAGATGCTGTTCCTGCTAATTGCCTATAATTAACACTGCTTCCATAGGAAAAACTTCAGGACTCATCCATTAGAAAGACAACATCACTTAGATTCTCAACCTAATATAAGTATCTTAAACCATAATGTAGGTGCTTAAATTCCTGTTGAAGGAGTTAAAACAGATGTTTACATCCCTAAATCTATATATAAGAGTTCAAAGAAAGCAGGGAGATAACTAGAAACATATTTAACTCTCATTTCAGGCATCTAAATTTGAATTTTGGTGCCCTTCTTCCTTGTTTGTCCATAAACATCTCTCTACTCTCTCTGCTTGGTATACCATAGCAAGGCAGGCACAACGCCATCATGCAGAGTCTGAGATTTTGAAAAGCTCCTGTCAGAGGCCAAAAGCTTTCAGCTTTCCACAGCACCATGCACAAGAGCAAAAGGAGTGTCTTCACAGGCAGATAATGTATTTGGGAAGAATCTGCACGGAAATTAATGCTGAGTAGTTTTTTTTATTTTAACTTCATCTTCATCGAGATTGTCGAATGACTTCTAGTACTTTTCGATGTTTGTTAAGTAGAAAAGCAAAAAAACACACAAATCTAACTTCAAAGCAGGGGATTCACTTGTTTGTGCCTATTATATTCCATTAAAAAGGCAACATCTGGTTTATCTCAAGAGAAGTCCCAGCTTCTTTAATGCCTTGTGTAAGGGCAAATATTAGTCAGCACCAAAATGGAATGCGGTTAGGTTTAATGTCATGTCACCAGCATTGCTCATATTATGAAGAAAGTAAGAGGCAGTTACTTTGAACTGGAACTGCATAGTTTGTTCAAGTAGCTCTGCTTTCTGTGCATTCAAAATTTGCTTCCAGCAAGAGCATTTCAAGAGTAAAGTGCAACATGTTTGTACATGCAAGGAATAATATAAATATGCTGCAGGAGCCTGTTTGTCCACTATTCACTTGTCATAGCTTCTCTTGACAAGCAGTCTGACATCAAATGCTTCCTTATCAGCAAAACAAACATATCCCCAAAAATACAAGCTGAACATTTCTATCCAGAAACTTACCAGGCCTTCTTATGGAACTTACATATCTGGCATTTCATGTCCCCTCTTTTGATGGTTCAACTGACTAGTAAAAAAAAGATAATCCCTGGATGCATCAAATTTTTGCTGTGCCAGTGCAATGGATCATTCTGTCCTCTGGTTACAGCACATCATAAGAATGCAATTCAGCAGGTGACCCAGCAAAGAGAGGATAACAGGGACATGAGCTACCTGAATTACCACTCTTATGGGGCACTGCATCAACATTCTCAAAAAGGAACAACTGCTGTTTTTCAGGATTTCATTGTTGGTAGAGAAGCCCAACATTTTCACATTTATGGCACACTTTCTTGAAAGATTTATTCTGTTTAAAATCCCACTTCACACCTGGGAACAGAAGAGACAAAAAAGTTTCTTCCACTCCAACACCCATATTCTTTAGTAGGTCATTTGGAAGAAACCACTTGCAAACAACTTTATTTTTTTCTGCCATGAGGAAACCAACTTTTCCTGCCCAGAGTGAAAGCAGCCATGGACCCTAAGCCTTTCATGAACTGCTGAGCCACGAAAGCTGCAAAGTGACTTCAGAAGATCATCATATAGTGAGTGCCCTGTACCTGTAGCAGCTGCTATGAGCAGTGTGTTATTATACTCATTATTTCCTGAAAACCTTATTACTGAATGCATATGTTACTTTTATATTTAGATATGACCCAGAATTTGCTACATCACTAGTTTCATCTGTGAAGTGGTCGTGACCACTTACACATATTTTCGCCTTTATAAAATCTGGGATTTGTGATGAGGTAGGCAGATAAACAATGGACAGATTTCTTTGCACTGAATTAGAGAGACACAAGAAGAGTTGTGCTCTTTGGAGGTACCCAAGGACCAAGGGGAACTGCAGTCAGAAAAACTTTCACTAGAGAAATAAACAACAAAATCATAGAAAGATAAATTCCCTCCTTAAATCCTCTATCCTCAGAGCCAGATGCCGTGCCTTTGACACCATTATTCCTGAAATACTAATAAACCACCGAAACCATCACACAGTGGAAAGCTACTTCCTGCACATTCAGCACTCAGCACAGTAAGTGCCCTTTCTGCTACTCACCTTTTGCTACAGAGGCCAGCAAGTGCAGATTCTCCTAGACCAATGAGGGGAGAAGCCAAAGGGGTAATCCTGGTGTCCTGCCCTTATTCTGTGAAACAATGAGGCTGTTCATTAAAGCGCCTCCCTAAACTGCAGTTGTTGATGGAAAGAAGTGCCTGTATTAGCAAAAATGGTTAAAATAAGTTTCCTGGTTCTCCTACTACCTCCAAAACTGCATCCTGTCCTATACAGGACTCAAAGGACCTCTTTCACTTTCCTGACATGAGTATAATTAAAACAAGACAACACATACACATAGACAAGCAAAGCACAAGATCACCTCTGCTACAGCAACTGAAAGCAAGAAAAAAAAAGTCATTTCTGCCACTTTCTTCTCCCATCCCCCTTCCTTGACTCCTCCCTCCAAAGCCTAATTAATACATTAAGTGTTATTACTTGTGAGCAATTTCTTTTTGCCATCCTCTTATTGGTAACTCTTAAAACAAAAGGATACTTAGTACTCCCAAAAACTCTTAATAATCCAAATAATTTAAGACACCGTACAATTAAAAGGTAAACACCTCAAGAGAAGTCAAAGCTGAAAAACAGGAACTGTGATTACACTAGGTATTCTGTCTTGCTCAATTCATGTCCTACTTTCAATTAGATAAGTACTAATACATAAAATCTGAAGTGTTTTAGGAAAACAACAATAGAAACACTGTTTTTGCTATGATGCCATTACTTTTGTATTATTTGACTTCTGCATTTCTTTCCTGGGCACCCCTAGGTTTACTGTTACCACAGCTATTTATGTTCATGTTCTTACAAACACTGCCAAAGACAGTGCTCCGTCTCCTGAGTTAGCATTGGAATCATTTTCAGAAGTGCAGAGCAGAAAACTATGCAGCAGCAGCAGGAGGAGGAATTTAAGGTGAGCAGTGACTAGGATCTGCCTCCCAGTCCTGAATCCTGAACTGCAGAACTGTCAACAACATCTGCAAGTTTTCTTAGAATGACATACTGTCTGAAGAGGGCTAAGCAAAATAATATGCCTTTGCAGTTACTTCAAAATTTCTGATGGTTTAAATACCTCTAAAGTATAGATGTAGCTACAGATTTTCAGTCTCTGCTGTTTAGTTGGGGTTTTTGTTGTTGTTGGTTTTTTTTTTTTTCAATGACCACAGTGCCCTTGGAAGTGTTTACCACATTGTACTGATATAAATTACTCACAGTGGCTTCACTTTAAAAAAGTGCAACATGCTTATACAGAATAGAGATGGACAGGAGATGCAAGAATATTGGATGGAAACTGGACATCGTTTACCCTTTCTTTCTCTTGCTCTGAAATTTCCTGGCCACTGCATTTTGCTCTGCCACCACACATGCCACCTTCAGAGAGTAAACACCCAGCCATTTTCAGAGGCTGCTTTCTAAGTTATCATCACACACGTCAAAGGTATTTTAAGACACAGCTGAGTGTATCAGAATGTGCAACAATGACAAAGCCAGGCTGCCTGGCATGTTTTGTTCATGCCGTATGGAAACCTACATAGAAAAAGTTCCAGCAGTGCTGCCTCAGTAAAGGAATTTTATCAGCACAAAGCCCTCCACTGACTGAGATGCTTGACGACCAGAAGAGCAGACAATATCATCCAGTGAATACTGGAGCCATTGTTTAGGGCCATCCAGTCCTAAACTCACTGCTCAGAGAGCCAAACTCCCCCCCAAGGACTTCTTTCATCAATTTTTTGGGATTGTTTCTTCCTCCCATGGTATCCCAGCTCCTCTGGCAGTTTTATAAATGCTACATTATCTCTGCTGTGACTTACAGTGTTTCAGAGAATATACAATATGTGGAAGACATGGGACAGGCAGGACTGCTTACCATGGAACCATGCTATTCAAGTCCAGACTATCATGGAAATATGCAGCTTATTGAATTAACATATTTTATATGGTAGAACAAAGTAGCATTTCCAAAAAGCTTGCCTCAGTGCAATACAGTTGTTCTATTGATTTTTTTTTTTTTTGGTAGTATTACCTACATATGCCTTTTGGTTTTCAATTAACAAAGAAAAATGCAGATTTGGTTCTCTGACCTTGTAACAGCATCAGTTCAGGCATCAGCAGCAGAGTTAGACTACTGAGCTTTCCATACAGTAACAGACATTTTCTACTCCACACAAGAAATACGTCCATGCATTAGAGAAGGACATACAACTGAAAAAAAAGTGGGGTTATTCACATGGCAGTATGCATATTCTTTAGACAACCAACACAAAAATATTGCAGGATATTTTCAAGAGGCAGTGTGGGTGAGAGAGGGAACCATAGGTTCTCTGTAGAGTGTTTCCCTACGACAACAAGGCTTATTTGATCCCACTGTCTGTGTGTGTGTTCCTCAGTCTTCCCAAAGGTACTCGAACTTACTGAATAGTTTCAATTAAATTTGAGAGAGGGCAAAGGTTTTTTTCCAGTCAGTGAAATTTTTGTAATTTTAAACAAAATTCCCCACCTGCTACATATCAGAGTGGAAAATTAATCCCTTTCAGGGAGAAAAATTAGTCAGATCAAATGGCCTCAAGTTGCTACTAAAATGTGACCTGTTTCTACTAAAAAATAAAACAAGATCAGGCTACAAGAGGAAACAGAGCCTCTGTTGACTATTAATTGAAATCTTGCCTTGTGAGGAAAAAAGGCCTAATTCTCAGTCTTAATTCTTTTGACTTGTTAAACTTTTGCTCCATGTGTTCCCACACTTAGGCTTCCAAGTGACTCATGGACTACTGTGTCTAAGGCAAGATCTTGACCTCTTTCCTGTTTCCTTAGATAACTGAAATATTTCCCAGTTATCTCAAGCATGAATGTATCCTCCTACCTCTAGACACTTTCAGCTAACTCATAGGCCAACTGGTGGTTTCATGAGAAGCCCAGAATAGTCCTTATTATTAATATTTTAAACTTAGATAAACTCTTTCATACTACATAATCTGTCCCCAACTTTTATAAACGTTTTACACAACAGGCTAGGGATTACACTATAGTTGTCTAAGAAAAGACCAGTCAGATTACAAGTTCCTGTGAAACCATTCCTGTGAGCTGTGGTTTATAAGTACATATGAGGCTGTTGATGATGTTTAAGAGTTAGCAAAGGTTATCCTAAGAACATACTTATAGTCCTACATGAACTAGATGGAGATTGATACCCCTCATTGAAAATTTTTAGCTGAAACCAGAAAGGAATTTAAATCTGTACATCAAAAGCAGAGTAAAATAGGAAAAAATGTTGCATTGCTGATGCGCTCGGCATGCTACCTGGAATCCCAGCTTGTGGGAAATTAACAGTAAGGGACTAAAGGAAAATGCTAGAGACACGCTTGCTGCAATGGCCATGCAGCACAAGATCCAGACAGGAAATAGCTTGTAACTTGGTTAGCTCTGAACAGATCTCTGTTCCCCCACCAAACACACAATACCACCCTGACCACAAGATCACCTCCCTGAAAGCCTTGTTACACTGCATGTAAGTGCCAAAGCTCTCCACCTGAAGGATGTAGTTATGGGAAAGCACACTGAAGACAAGGAACCATAAACACTCCTCTTGTCTGTACTCCAGTCTAAGCTATAAACTTTGCCATCATGAAATAGCATAAGTAGGTTCTCCAGGATCCTGGACCTGTGGTAGGTCTGCCTGTGGCAGAGTGGCAGGAGCTTGATACTCAGTCCAGAAAGAATTTGACTGTTTTCATGCAAATATCAGATATACACTTTTCAAACACACATTAGCCATGTTTCCTAAAAAAAGATTTACTTGTCAACTCACATTTATGTCTGCCTACCTGTGTTTCATTCTAGCACATAATACGCTCACTGTTACGTGTTAAGAGTAAAGATACACTTCCCAAAATTTCAGGCAGGCAATTTCCTTCACCATGGAAGACATTGCCTTCTGTTGTAATATCCTTTTTTCCTATTGTAGCTTAACACAGAGTCAACAGAAGTACAAAAAACAATGTACTTCACTGGGAAACAATCAATAATGACACACAGATGCAGAACACCTGAATGAATAATCCAAATACATCTGGTATGGAAGAAATCAAGCTCAGTAAAAGTTGTAACTTCCATGAGGGACACAACACAACTTTATAAACCTAAAAGCAGAGCAAGATCTGGGGCTGTACATCTGCAAATAAATAGACTGCTCAGCTGAGACATGGATTTTTTTTTTTCCTGATGTACACAAGAGACTTGAGTACACATGTCCCAGGGCTTTTGTACTTTGCCTCCTTGCACCTCTCTGAGCTAGTTACAGGACGAAGATATAGTGTCTCTCAAGTAAAATTCAGAAAACATGCTTTTAGATTGTACCAACACCTCTGTAACATAACACCTTCCTTCACACTGAATAGGAAACAGATGGAGGGAAACAAGAAAGGAGCAAGACTGAAATGCTGAATGGTTTCCCACAGTATTCTGTAATGTCAAGGGAGGAAACCATTAAACAACTGGTGCAGGCATGTTTCCCATTGTTAACACGCCTGACATCTGTGATTTTACTGCTTGCTGAGATGTGGAATCCCTTCCAGTTGTCCCAGCAGCTCAGAGTCTTGACAGAGGAGGAGACAGAGAAAATAGCAAAGGAAGAGCAGCTGTGAGTCTTCAAGCATAGTTTCAATTTGTTCTGGATGCCCATAGCAAAAGCACCTTGATTTTTTTGGCAGCAACCAGCCTGAACACGTTTTCTTCAATTTATTCTATGATGTGACATGGCATGTTAATGGAAGACAGCACAACCATGCACACCAGACTGCCTGAGGTTGTCTAATTTCTATTGATATTCATTAAACAAAGTGCACAAAAACTTTCAGTTCTTTTCCAAGAACCTTTTTCAGTTGGACTCAAGATGTTCTTGACCACACTCTGAAGGCATATATTTCAGCCCAGGGACTGGATTTATGTGATGATGAGCTCTCATCAAGAGCTGTTAATGGAACAAAGGAAATTACACCTTTGATCAGACCAAGGAACTATTTCACTCCATGTCTGCCTGCAGTGGCCAAAAGAGGATGCAATGTTTGCATGGGTCAGTCCATAACTGAACATTCTGCTCATCTGAGATCTCTTTTTGACTTCTCACTTTGGAACTGACATGCATCCCATTGCATTGCAGTTACCTTTTTCTTTTCAAATAGATTGGATTGTTGTTATTTAAAGAACTTTTTGATGTTTGTCTGTCCTATTTGTCCTGCTAAAATTCTTCATTTCACAACATTTGCTCTCTCTCCCCATGCTCACTTCTGTTAGATTCTTTAGTTCTTGCTGTCTGTAGCTCTGTTATGGTACCTTATATTGTGGCCATGCTGAAAGTAATCTGATTTTCCTCCTGTTTACTTAAGCCCTCAATTTATTGTATCCTTTCCTTTTAAGCACCTATTCTCACAATCAACTAACCCCAATGAGAAGAGGCCCTACTGTGGGTAAAGACTTTGGAGAATGTGCTCCTAAATGTCCAGATACCCTTTTTAGTTTAACAGATAAACTAATCTAGGAAGATCTGGGCATCTCCACAAAAACAAACTGTGTTACGCTAGTCAAAACAGAAAGGGAACAAGCACTTGCATACCTACTCCCTCAGAATCTTTCAAAAAGATCTCCTTTCTGAACCCACAACTACCGTGCATCCTGTGCTCTCATAAGCTGCTGCACTGGTCTTTGCTTCGTGCTGTTCAGTGCCATCTCAGTCCATTTTTTGCTCATAGGATGAATTCCACAGAGAATCAGGGATGACCAGGACAGATTTCTTTTGAACCTCAGATGGAAGAGAAGGAACAGCATTTTAGTGTGTCTCTAATTACAGTCACCGTGACAGTTCATATGTGTAGCAATAAAAATAACCATAAACCTACCTAATCATTAAAGTAAAGCAAACAATTCCTCTCTGTATCATCACACACAGGTAGTGGAGTTGCTAATAAACCAGGAAGAGCACTGAGGCACTGGAGGAGCATCTTTCCTATCTCCACAGTTTCTTAAACAACTTTAGAGGCATATTTTTATTAAGTATATGAAAGGCAGATGATCTTAAACCTCAAAAAGAGTCTGTATAATAATTGTGTGCTCTTCTAATGCTCTCCAAAGACCTATTTAGAGTCCATTCTGAAAGACAATAATATATCAAGAACTTCTGCAAACTTCCTCCTAATGAACACATGCCAATTTGAGACCAAGAATTCTGGCCTCAGAGGACAAAATAACCACTGCACTTAGTCTCTGGGTGTTTTGCTACTTTATTTCAGAGTGATTCAAAATCTAATTAAATTTCTAAACTCTAATGAAATTACAGAAGAAAAATCATTTAGGATTATATTATATACAATTACTCACAGCTGAAAATTACAGTTAGCCTCTTTCACCAGGATAGGGTCTCCTGAGAAATCCTTGTTACTCCTATAACGTATAAATCTGACATTACTCCTACTATTTACAGGTCGAAGGTAAAAGCAGAATTAATTAAACATATATATCCTGCCCAGTGGCTGGATAGTGAAGAATAGAAGGAGGGCTGATAATGATGACTGTGCTTGAAACCACTTTTCCCAGACTGGTCAAGAAGCAGAATTAACCTACTACAAAGCAGGATTGTATTAAGCCTGGCTTATTCTGGTCAGTGCTTTTCCTCACTGGCAGTATGGTGTGAATAAGAGTAGTGAAGCGTACGCAGTCAGCAGTGCACAGTCAGCTAGCCAAGCTCTCTGAAGCATTTGTGGAGAAACAGCAATGGAATAAACCAAACAACTGACAGAGTTCAGCCAAATACTCAGATGTTTAGTTCCTTCTCTGAAATACACAAATCACTGGAGACCACTGACTTGTTCCAGGAGAAACAAATAAAAAACCAAACCCCAAAACAAAACAAGAGAGTTGACATTCATGTTAGTCCTTGCATAAGAGGTTTTCAGGAGCCTTGGAGCATGGGATCATTTGCAGATGAAACATACGAGGTATAACAACATTGGAGGTTTCTTACAAGGATCCTGATCTTTTCCATCCAGCTGGCATGATTTTTGTTTGCTTGATTTTGGTGTTTTGAACTCAGATACCACAGAGAACCAGGAGCAGTGAAAGAGTAAAACCGGACTACACACACATGCATGTGTGCACACCAACACTCACTGCAGCCAAAGCACTCACAAATATTTTCTATGACATCTATCACACTCAGTCAGTTGTACCTACATTTTACACAGCACAACAAGCCAGGAACCAAGGCCAGCTCAGAGGGTACATGGATCATTTTTATATTTTTAGTGACTTCAGAGTCTTATTTGTTGGCTAACACTGTATTTTGCTTATCCCTTCACAAACACCTTGGAAATTATAAACACAAATTTTCACTCAGCCTGTCAGAGCAACTAAACATTTGTCAACATCATGCTCATTTGCAGTCATTTGCCATACACATGCAGTCACCATCATTCCTTATGGTAGTCCCATTAAAAAAAGACTTCTGGCAGGAAGGCTTCACAACTCTAATTTATTCAGCAAGACAGATATTTCATCCAGCCTCAAGACACGAGATTCTGCTAGACCAGATTGCTCAGACATTCCTTTACCAACAGTCAGAAAAAGAAATATTCAAGAGTTTTCTCTCAACACTCTCACACAAGATATGTTTCAAATTATTTTGACTGGAGTATATGATCCCCTACATGAGATGACAATACCAGACAACAAAGGACAACTCTAAAGCAGAAAGGTACATCAAGAAGCAAGAGGTAAAACAATGTGGAGACCTTCTAGAGACCTGTGCTTCAAAGAAATGAGGCCCTTGTTCTTGTGATTTACCCCTCTGAAGGATGGGCCTGAAATGAGTTTGAAGAAATGTGTTCACTTAGTAAAAAACATTAATATTTAATTGTTTGTTTTGCTGTCATTCAGATGCAATCCATTTAAAGAGATACATTTTCATGAAGAACAGAAAAATGCGTGGATTTTACTCTGGTTCAAAGAATAAGCTTGATTTCTATCAGAAACATCATCTGATAGTAAGCTCCTGCTTTTTAGTTCCTACTACACATATACATTTTTCTTAGGTAGAAGTTACTTTCCAGGAACTGGCTTGCAATGGTTTAGCAGCCATGGTGAGCTGCATCTCACCTCTGTTCCTGAAACAGCTGGTCATGAAAGGGAAATATTCAAATAAGTGCTCTTCTCAAAACATTATGATAGCATCCATGTTGAGTTCAAGAGAAAGCTAACAACACTGAGGGAGAATGCCTTACAAGGTTCTTCTAAGACAGAAAATCCATTTGCTGATCCATGGATTTAGGACACTTCAGCAGAGACAAATTCACTGCGGTAGGATTTTTTCAATTTTGTAAAAATAACCATTAGTGTCTAAAGGCCCCTCAGAGACTGAAACAGTTGAACCAGGCTGTGACTGCTGGCTGTCCAACTTCTCCACAAAACATTTTCAAGTGGGGAGTTTGTTTATATGTAGAACTTAAAACCAAAAAAGGGAACTTATGTTTGCAAATGTTACTTACTACTCAGGATGTGGCTGTAGTTTCTTAATAGTCATGTGACCTGCTTTAGGGTGTGTTTTTCTTTTTTTTTCTTTTAGTTTTGGTGGGCTTTCATGGTTTCCTCTTCTTTTTTTTTTTTTTTTTTTTTTTTTTTAAGAAAATGCTGAAGAACATAATTCAGAAAACTTGGGTGAAACTGCCCTGTTGTCAAAGCTTCATAATGACCTTACTGACAAGCTGGATATCAGTCCTAACAGCATTTCTTCTTCTCTTACGTAAGTGATTTAATTTATTTATTTTTCATTCTTTTTGAGAGCTTTTTGCCTGAGCTTAGAGGACTTATTTATACCCCAGCCTAATTACATGTATGTTGTTTAAAACTTTGTTCCTTGGAGAAAGAACATTTGTTGAGACAAAGGGGTATTTTGCTGAGTTTTCTAGCTAACATTTCCTGTTCTGAGTACTATGGTGTCAGAAGACACCATGAAGTTAAATACCTGCATCTTTGCAGATGAGTTGGCAGAGCTGCTGAGTACCCTGTTTGGCACTGTATGGAAAACAGTGCTTTAACAGAGAGTGAGGAAAAATTGATCTGTGTGCATGCTAACTGCAAGGCAGTTTTGGACACTGCAACTCTCTCTTACAGAACTTTGATGCTCCTGACTCATGCTGTTTCTAATGCTCCCTGCCAGCCCAAAGCAGTGTATTCTTACGACCTGTATCTTACTTCATGGTTACTCCACTTTGTGCAGGGAAGAAGTGGGGTTCATGGATAGGACAGTGTGGACTAGTGGGGAGGAGGGAGCTGGCAGCAGTTCCCTGGGCTATTGCCGTCTCCAAGACCTTCGGTAAGGGGGCAGGCACCCTCTGGTGGCAAAAGCCTCATGTTTTACCTACTGCGCACCTCCCACACTACCCTGCTTCAAGAAGACATTCATAGAAAACCACCACCTACACTTGGGAAATCCCACAAGGGCCGTTTGCCCTGCCCAAGGCACGCAGAACAGCTATTTTAGTTTGCATCCACTTAATATCTGCTCCTGCCTCACCTTCTGCAAAGAAAGCTATCCACAGACCTGCAGCACTGCTCTACCCACCCTCAGGCTACACACAGGAATTTGTTGTTCTCACTGTCTGTTTTTGTTGGCCCTTCAAGCCTCTGCACCTTTCTACAGACACTTCCAAGACTCCGAAGGAGGATAAGAGTAACCAAACATTCTTACAGATGTGAAATTGGGCATGCCTGCTCTCTAGTGACTAAGCAGTTATGGCTCAGCAATCAAATGGAAGAAGTCCTATTAATACAGTAGCTTCTGCTTAGACCAAAGAGATGCAGACTCAGGAGCTGCAAGGCATTTTCAACAAAAAAGGGCAATAGATATAAGGAAAACTCCTCTAAGTGTTCACATGGAAAGGTACAGGCAAGCTACATGCCTTGGATGCAGGAGTGCCTGGCACAGACTAGAGCTCAACAAATTTCTATCTCCGTGTAAAAATGACTCCTGTCCTCATCTATTATTAGAGTGAAGGATTTTGCCTCTGAGTTCCAATGAAAGAACTCATTTGCTTGTATGCCAACAGTACCTGTATTACAAAAGTTACATATAGCAAAAAAATTTGTTACACTAAATACCAGGCAAAATATTTTTTTATATGTTGGTTTTAGGAATGGTTTCCAGCAGTATAATTGCCTGTATTTCCTTCATCATCATGGACATTCCTTACTTGACTCTGGAGGTGCTCAGACACTCCCTGAGAGCCATCCCTTTTTTCTACCCTGCCTCTGGGTTTCCCAGATATTTGCTTCCTTTCCCATTTGCTGCCCCAAAGACAAATGGCACTGAGCCCCTGGCTGCTGCAATGCCACAGGACCAGGCATTATCTGCTGCAATGAGAAGAAATCTGAGTAGGGGGAGGAAAGGAGAAAAAAGTCACATGGGAGCAGAAGGCAACAAACAAAGGGACTATGGCAAGTGTTCTGTACTGGGGAAGAAGAGGCACACATGGCTGTTTATCACTGCAGTTTATGGCTGCGAGTTGTTTACAATATCTAATCAGGTGGGGAAATGGAGCTATTCTTGCTCCCTGATCTTATGCCCAAATTGCATTCTGCACCATTTTCTTCACTGCACTGACCCCTGGGCAAGGCACCTCGCGAGCTGAGTTATGTTGCAGGGACAACAGGGAGAACAGGATGTCCCTCAGTGTGGCTCAGAAGCTGTTTTTTGCTTAGCTCAGTGCTGTGTGCAGTAGGTCTGAGCAGGGCTAAGTCTGCCCAGGGTTACACCACAGACGAGGGGCTCCCAGCCCAGTGTATTTATTTGCAGGTCCATCTCTTGCTCAGCAGCTCTGCTTTGGAGGGCATAACCAACCTGACAGAGGACTGCATTTGCAGAGAGCAGTAAGAGCTTCCCCAGCGGCATGCCTGGCTCCAGCACACCTCACCAAGCCTGGCTCCTCCCACAGGCTCCCACTCTTTCTCTATTTCCCCCACCCCTAATGCAGGACCCACCTAGTCTGCAGTCTCGCCTTCCTACTCTGCCAACAACACACTCACAACGATGTTCTCCCACCAGCTGGAGATGCAGCCCGCGCCTCTCACCAGCGTCCTGGTGCTGCCAGAGCCCTGGGGCACATCGCTGCTCTGGTGCCAATTGCAGTGTGTCTGAGCCAGACACATGGGAGAGGGGAAAGAGCATCAACCATCAGTTGCTTTGAGACTCCTTGAAAAATGATCCACAAGTCACTCGAGTACAGATATCAAATTCATCTCCAATGCTGTTCCACCCAGAAGCCAATATTCTCCAAGGCCAGGGGGCCTGTTCAAGATGTGGGAGTTAGTCTAAACCCCATATACAAAGAAGTCAGAAAGTTAGCACTAGGACTAGAGCACTGCAGAGTTTAAGGCATGATTTCTAACTGCTCTGGACTGGGAGGATTGTATACATCCCCAAAAGATCTAAACCGAAGATGAGATCAAGATCAAACAGAAAAATGTGTATTTGAATTAGTTAAGCCACCTCTTTCCACCAAAGAAGAAACTGAAATAAACAGAAGACACTTAATATAGTCTTCAAAAGCAAATGGTACTTAAGCAGCACCCAGTAAATGATATTAAACTTTAATTAAAACCATATTGAAAGTATGAATTGAAAATATTCTCTCTAGTCTTCTGGGTTTTCAGAGATTTCCCTCCCTTTAAAAAAAGAAACTAATAATTTAATCTCAATATATTAAACTGACCTACATAAAATATTCCATGCAAAATATTATTTCTGCCATAAAACATCTAATCTGTCACTGGTTTAATTCCATTAGAAAGCATACATTAAGGTCTATGTATTATGATCATTAGGATAATAAAAGTAATACAATATCACTTTTATTATGTTTGAATTTAAAACATCCTTCATATGAGCACAAAGAATAATTAAGGGGATGGAAGAAAGGTGTTTTTTTTTAATTTATATTGAAATAAAATCACAGGCGAGAGCAAAGAGACTGGTTTTTAATCTAGAAAAATAGAAGCTATGCTTTTTATACCCACTGTGTAGTCTTAGGCCTTTTTAGGCCTTTTGTTTTTCTCTTTAAATTGCCTTATAACTTTGATTTTGGTCATTTAATATAGTCAGTATAACCATAGATTCTCCACCCCTTTCAATTCCCTCTCTGAGTGTCATAGGGCTTTTGGAGAAAAAAAACATTTCTGTTTATATAAATTACTAGACATTTTAATTATGAAGAAAAGGTTTTTGGGAAAGGAAAACAAACAAACAAAAACCACCACGACTGTCAGCTCTGAATTATAGTTCCCAAAATAAATTTGCTTTTAAACTCAAGGGGTTTTTTAAGGTCTTCTCCAGATTTTTGAAGCTAGGTTTGTAATTTTTGAAAATTTGGGATTAAAAATGTGATTAAGATCAGAAGATAAAAACAGATCTATTGTAAGCAACCCAATATATCAGATTTTTTTGACATAATCATGGAAGCTCCAGAGCACATGCTCAGCTCAGGAGAGTTTTAGCAGTCTGAAAAGCACACACAAGATAGATTTTGGTGAAGATACCAAAATGCTTTGTTTTGGAGTGGGAGGACTATGCTTCAAGTTTAAAAGCAATCATGTTTCTAGCTTCATTTTTACTGGACAACAAATGAAAGCACAGCCCCCAAAACCTCAACTATATAGAATTATTTCTCCACAAGAAGTGCAGGAGATGAGCTGGGATTTATGATATTGGACACCTTAGTAGTATGGAAACTGGATGCATTTAAGACATTAAAATTCTGTTTGAATTTCAGTCAAATGATACTCCCTCATAATTTGCCACCATGGTGGGAATTCCAATGAAAAGGCAATGCTGTGTGCAAAGCAGCTGTATTCCCACCAGGTGCCATATGTACTGTCACCCAGGCATGGATTGTCAAAGAGCAATAGCTGGAGGAGAGGACTTCATGTTCTGCTTGAAGCATGTGCAGGAGACAAAAATTTAGCAGCATGCTGTTTTGAAATGCAGGAGTCATATCTGTCTTTAAAGCCTTCTCATGGTCCAGGCACCTCGTGCAGCAACGTGTCAGTTACATCATTTGGAGCTACTTGAAAAGATATGGTGGAAATATCCTTGCACACCCATCACTGAAAAAAACATTTGAGTGTACATTTTTATCCATTTCCTATAATAGCCAAACATTAAAACTAAATATGACCTCTACTTTTTTTTTTTTTTTAATGTTGAATCTGTTTCCTTCATAAAGTATGTGGGAATTAATTATTTTCTTCAAAGCCACTCCATTCTGAAGGTCTGCACACTCTAACCATTAGGCAGCACAACTCAGTGGCTTTATGGAGAAGGGAAGGGCCAGGAGGTGGCCTTCTCATGACCAGGGAACTTGGCATAGGAGTCTCTGAAAATCTTTGCCATAAAGTTTTCTTGCAAGAGAAAAAGATTCTTCTCTGACAGCAATAGATCACATTCTGAAGACTGGAATTACAGGAAGGATTGGGATTCATATTTTCTGGACAGGAGTGCTGGGGTGTGCCATATCCTCACTTGTTAGCATGCCTTATTAGCTTTAGTGCATCTGTAATCTCTTTCTTGATTTATAGTAACTTCTCTTGCATGGAGTCTCAGGCTTGCAGTGAGGAAACTGTGGAATGGAAACAGTGCTAAGACACCATACAATTTTGAAACTGTATTTTCTGTTCTGTTCAAAAATTGTCATGTGGTGGCCACATTTCTAGGATGCCCTCATTAACTTAACTGATAACACTTCACTACTTCAGGAAGCCTCAGATCCTATCTTAAGATTTATTAGAATCAACTATTCCCTTGAAAATAGACAAATATGGAATTTTGCTCAATGTCCTAACAGGCTAAAATATTTCCATTCCAGATTTTTTGAGATCAAAGGTATATGCTTCTGGAAACACAGAAGAGGAAATAGGTGAGTTCAAGATGAGATTTTTGCTTCCAGACAGGAAATTAGAGGCAAAGTAACAAAATTGAACATCTTTAGAAGACTTTATGTACTTTTTATGTGTAGGAAATAAGCATCTGATTGCATATTTGTATTTGCCTAGCATAGCAGAGTCCTGTCATGTGACTGATGCTTTAAATTACTTTTAGGTAAGCATAATGAGCATAGGGAGTACAGAGCCTGGAACACATGCACCTTCCTTCCTGGCATATGAAAGTGGACTCTGATGTACACATAGGGATGCAAAATCACAATATGGTTCATAGTTTACACTTAAAAATTCCCCTGCTTCCTCCCAGCAAAAACTTACACAAGCAGAATAGTCAGGCAGGGCAGGAGGCTATGGACTGGGGGGTGCATATGTGCGTGTGCAGCTACGGGAAGCAGGAAAGAGTTTGGCAGGACACAGAATGGCAAAGGAGTGGGGATGGGGAATTTAGCTTCATGGGGGGAAAGTAGAGCTCTAGCTCTACAACTCAGCTGAGACCTGCCTGCACCAAAGGCTGAAGTTGTTCATTATTATAAAATACCCTTGAGCCTCTTAGCCACGAGTTCACATGGTTTCATGAGATGCAGGAGTTTGAAAGAGTAGACTCAGACTCTTCTCAGCTACCTGGTCTGGCTCAGCATTTTAATTATTTTAAGGATGCATTTAACCTTTAGAAACTTTGTGTCACATCTGAAACACAAAGACTGCATTTATTGCTTAATAATGTATACTCACTGACTTGTTTTTGATATTTGCAGATTACACATATGTTATTATAGGAGCTACTCTGGGAGCACTTCTAGCAATTGGGTTTGTAGGAGTAATAATCTGCATGATCAAAACCCAAATATTTGACAGTGTCCTTGGAGGTAAGAAAAAAACCAATTCTGATCCCTTATCCAGGGATCTAGCTCTCCTTATCTTCTGATACAGCAGATCTGAGCTTCAGTGTTAGCAATTGTGTGTGTACAACAGCTCTGATTTTCCTACGAGGAACTATTTTTAAAATGTCTGACATGATGAACTGCTCAGAACTGTAGGCTCACGTTTCAGTATCACCAACTCTTTAGCCTCAAAGTTGTTTCTCATGATATTCTGGGGATGTGGTACAGCCAAACTCAAAACAGCCAAGATATTAGCAAAGATACAGCTCTGAGAAAATGAACATGAGATATTCCAGATGGAAAAATCAAGACGGGCTTTAGGAAAGTTGCATGACACAACTAATATCAGGGAGTTTTGCCTCAGAAAGGATGGCTGTATCTTTATCAGGTGTACCTACGTTCTCCAGGTTGCCTCCTTACAAATTCTGTGCAGGCATGTCACCACTCTGTTCCTGGTTTCTTAACTAACCACTTTGTCTTGCTCTCTCTTTAGAGTCAGATGGCAAAATGGATAGAAGGTAAGAGTCGTGTTTTCTGAGGCAATGTGATACAAACTGAAAGTTTAACTCCTCTCCCTCTTCATTCTCAATGCTTTCCCACAACTGTCATTTGAATGATTGCACGTAACACACATGCAAGCCTCTAGAGGACTGGGATATTTGGTGGATCTGCATGGAAAAAGGAAATTCCTTGTAATAGGATTTAAACATTTCAGAAATACACAAGAAATCCCATGAGACAGATCCTTTTAAAAAAGAAAACCATTCAAACATTTGTGATTAAACTTTTTTTTTTTTTTTTTTTTTAGTTTACACTATATATAATAATAGCAAACTCTAAGTAAAAGGTTTCATTAAAGGTTACTGTGTCTGGATCTCAGTTCTGAGAATTCCCTTTACTCCAGGCTCTTACAGGCTAAGGTCATGCAGTGATCATTTCTGCTGGAAGGGATGCATCTTTGCCCTTCCCTTTCCTTCCCTTTACCCAGAAAAAGGATGGCCATTTTAGGTTTTGAGCACCTAATTCACCAGCAGAAGAGTCAGTGCCAGACTGCTTAGACAATGTGCATCTCCTCCAAGGACAGGCAATGGGGAAGAGATGTACAGGAATAGAAACTCTGGATTTCAGGTTGTCTGTTAGCTCATGGTAGCCTACAGGTGTGGACACTTTTTGTGTCCCTTTGAGACAATTTATAAGTGTTAAAAAAATCCCAAACATTAATTAATCAGCATTCTCATTTACTGAAGATAACAGATAATGACCTCAGAAAAGGCTTTTGGCTTCTCTCAGAGAGCTGAATAGAAGGATGTCCCCACCACAGCCATTCCTCATAAAGAGAGCACAGCATATGTAAACAGTGAACTGAAGATCAAAGCAAGGGCAACGACTTCAATATTTTGCCTGCCCAATAGAGGAGGGCCCCAGTTGTGAAGTATCTGTTATTTTTCCAGGGAGACACCTCCCCAGTCCAACACAGATAACTGTCACAAAATGTTTCCTTTCCAGTAATACACTATTCTTTGATAAGATTCTGATAATTTCAGTGTATTAGAACAGAACATAGAAGAAGAACAAACAGAAGAACAAACATAGAATACTCAGTAAAATTTATAGTGTATTAAGGACACTATAGAAAGAACAATGAATGGGAAAGTCATGACAAAGAGCTAAGCTAGAACAGAAAAGCTAGAGACCAGAGTGAAGAGAAATGGGAATAAAGGGATGAGAGGTACAAAGAGAGAAGAGATATAGAAGGCAGATTTACTGCCTGGGTGAAATGCAGATGGTATGATCTATGAACTGTTTCACACTGGACTTTCTACCTCCCCTTGCTATTTATTATGTGTCATATTTTCCTTCAGAGACAGTCTGAACATTTATTATACCATCCCCTGATCTTTCTAGGGGAAGTGACTGACTTTGTCATGGCAGCAAAATTTAACGTCTTTAATGATGACCTTACTTTGCCCCCTTTGATGATTCCTTGTCCCAGTCTACAGGTGTTTGCTAAGAGGTAGAGTGAAGTTTCCAGTTTCATGATAGAATTCTGGTCTTAAGGCTGGAATTGTGACACAACACACAAACATTTTACCTTAGAGCCACTGACATTGACCAGTAAGAGAAGCTCTAATTCTACAATGTTTGAGGGCAAAACTATTTATGTTAAAGATGATATTTTTACGGTTAAGTAGAAAACAATTAGAAATCCACCATCACTTCCTAATCAGTTGTACTGTTCAATTCTACTGTGGTAGTGAGTAATTTACTAAAAATCTTTGTTCTCTTTCACTTCAGGGTATCTATTACTATCTGGTGGGTTATCAAGGGATTTTATAATGCAGGTATTAATCAGTGAAAACAGTATAGCCTTCTACTGGTCTTGAGGAAACTTCTGAAGGTAAAAGTACTATCAGAGCCATGGCAAATATTTAAAAATGCCCCTATAAACTACTCCATAGTAGGACTAGTGAAATGCAGATATCCTCAAGCCAGCATCAATTTTTAGCAAGAGAATACATATGGTGCTTTGTTTTATAAACAAAGCTACACTTTTCCACATCTCATATAATTGATGTAGAACTTGGTTTGTTTTGCACCATCATTCTGCAACACAGAATATCTATTCACAGAAAATCAAAAGGAAATACAACATACACAATTTGATGTATTTTTTTTTTATCTTTACTCCTAACCTTCTTCGGGATAGAGCCTTTCCAGATGGTGGAGTTTGTGCTGACATGTTAAACTGGCCTATGTCTGATGGAAATATCTTAAAGGTTGGAACTGGACCTTTATAGCAAAAGTAATATCTGAAGTAGATGGTAGTCTTCCATAGGACTCTCACACATGTTGGGATGTCTTCAATGTAGGACCACATATGACCAAAAGAAAGGGATTATATGCCATGTTTTGAATTCTAATGTTCTTCATCTAGCTGGTTGAGGTTGCATATCTCTGAAGGGGAGAGGCAGCCATTCTTAAAAATGGCAACAGAAAAAAAAGTCCCAAAAATACCATAAACACAAAGCCACCACAATTCCTCCTGGTTTATTTCTGAAAAGAGCACTATATTATTCATGCTGAGATCTTGCACTGTAGGTGCTACAATTTTATAAATATAGAGGAGATTCCTCAAGAAAATCCAAGCTGTATGCTTATTTTTATTCGTGGTTATTTTTCCCCATACACCATAGTTTCCCATTTACTCAGGTCACCAGAGGGACATATGGTAATTAGGTCTAAGTTGATTTTAGCTATTTGCTTCAGTTCCCTAGGGAATTCTAATTCATGGAATTTTTAGACTAGTGGCTAGAAAACCCTTTGATAAAGTGAAGTCCATTATCTGAAATCACCTAGTTCTAGATTTATTCCAACCAAGCATATAGCCATTCTGAATCTCTCAGGGATATAGGCAACCTGAAACCCTCAGTGTTAATCAAGACACCACCCCTTTAGGATTGGAGAGGAGAACTGGCATATCTTCTGCAGACAACTTCATTTTCTGCTTGACTAGTGATGATAATTAATATCTGTTCAGGGAAAAAACCCTCTAATCCAGCTGATAGAACACTCACCAAATTCACCTTCAGCCAAATTTTTTTAAAAATTTCACTTCATTATTGCCACAAGTACCTTAAGCCACTCAATAATTTCCCTAGCTGGGAAATATTCTGAGTGGGTGTCACCCAGCACAGTACTTTCATAGTCAATGGAGCTGCTCAGCCTCATACCAGCTGAAGGCCTTGTTGCAGACAATCATCACCTATGTTAGAACCCCGAGTAGCTGGTACTGAACCTAACCAACACATTGCAGGAACAGATTTCCACTATAATCAGGAAGCATTCCCGATGCATCTCCCTTGATAGTTTCCTGGATACTTCAAACACAAGTGTTTCTAAACCCACATGACACTGACAGCTCACTGTGAAATAATTAACAGCATTTACCACTTTATTTAGTCAGGTATACAGAATTAAGATTTAAACAATCAATTCACAATGGGATGCCCTTAAACTCAATGGGATATTTACTAACACTTGAGAAGAGAAGGGCTTGAGGCAAGCTTCTGTCAGCCAACAGAACAGTAATCTAGATGTCAACTGACAATTATTTAACATCCTCTTTTTTAATTAATAGCTCATGTCAGTATCAAATGCCATCTTGGTGTAAGCTTGGTAAATTATAATGCCTAAAAATTTCATGCAAGTTTAATGTATTCATAAAAATGTCTGGGCACATTTAATGCTAGCAATATTTCGAGTTAACTACAGTACATGGCAGCCAGATTTATTTTGACAGGAGACACAGAAAGAGACATACAGAGATAAGAAAAGTGGTGAGATAAGAGAATGTTTACTAAAAGGGAAAAGGTACATATTTAAAACCTGCTGCAAATCAATCTGTTGTCAGCATATCCCGGGAAACAGTACACACCAAAATTCCCCATGCAACACACTGGGTTCTACGGAACCCAACAGGAGATCAGGTTTTAAATGCAGTATACAAGTTAATTCTGATGTTTGATGGAAGAGTGGAGGAGCTTGGGAGCTGCTTGCCAAGTGTATCAGTGATTTTCTTTTCCTACCCAAAGCCACACACACATGTTCTCTTGTGTTTTCTGTCTTGACTTCTAAGGGACCAACTTCTCTGTCCTTTGCTAGACTGTGTTTGAGAAACACAAGATACTTTTGAGAATTGTAGAGGTCTTTAGGTGAATAGAGGAGATCTTGTAATCTTATTGCACCTTGAAAGCCTCCAGTCTGCTTAAAAAAAACTCTAAAAACAGGACCATGAATTGCATAGGAGGCAAAATCATCTGCTTTGAAAATATAAACATCAGAGATGGATGGCATGGCAAAGACTAGGTTTGGACAATCATAAGGAGGCTTGAATGTTGAGTTTCTTCCAACTAGCAGAACTGTCACAGTCTAAACATCTGAACCAAGAGTCTTTTTCCTAGCATTTTGTCATATTCAGGTCCATAGCCTGACAGGCTGAGATAGTGAACAAAAAAAAAAAAGACCTTGGCCTTGGCCTTGTCTGAAGGTGTCACTGGAAGAGTGGTGCACATGAAAAAAGGTCAAGATGGAGAACACAGGTTGCACAGGATGCTGGGCACTGAAATGCATTGGAGTAACTCAGATACCGTGTCAGCTATTCACATGTAACACTATACATTCAGCCTGGAGCCAGGCAGCAATACTGTCTCAGCTGCTCTACTATCCATTGAAATCATATCTGCTTAAGATGGAAGCACATACTGCTGCTTTACTATAGACAAGTTCAATGGCAAAAGTACTTGAAATAGCACAATGACAAAAATAAATCTGCAAAGGAATTATCTTTATCCAGTTCCCAATCTGAGGAACTAAGATATTTTCTTCACAGAAGATTTTTATACAAAGAAAGCAGAAAATGGGGACTAGTACTTGTAGTATTAAGCCATACTACAGCAACTTTTGTGAATTTTAATTACTTTTCAATGAAGTAATTCCCTTCTATAGAAATATGTCAGACTTTCAGATGTTTTCTTTGCACTTACCTGACTTTAGGAGGACATTTTTTCCAGCAGTAATGTTTCTCCCTTTTCAGCCTGGAGATACCTGGGATGATACTAGTTCATTCTCTACATTTCATCCACACTGTGGTCTTCCTGCTGAGACCCCCATTAAAAAATTAACATAGGATTTGTTTGGACACCTCTGCAGAGGGAGATGAAATCAATGAACTCATTACACACAATATGTGACCACTGAATTGGCTGTCACTACAAAGCACTAACACATTATCAACTGCAGATGAACAGCACACCTTTTTCTTTCTGAGGCGTCTCATACTTCTGCATTAGTACAACAGTGTCTGGAATAGATCAAATCCTCCAAGATGCTTTTCAACAGCAAACATAAACAAGAGCTTCATCTGTCAGGAATCAGACCTGCCAGAAAGACACTTGGCAGAAGGCAGCTCACACTGCAGTGTGGATGAACCTCCCAGGCACAAGAACCACTTCAAAATAGTTCCACAAAAACAGACCCCACTGGATCTGTCCCAGACCACCAGTTACCTCCGTTTCCCCACTCAGCTTAGTCTTCCTCTTGCTATGTGCAGCTATGGCATTTCTGCCATAGAAAGAAAACATTGCCAGGTCTGGAAAGAGCAAGGTTCAGCAGAGGGATATGGGAAAGCAGAGATGAAAAAGCACCAGATATTCCTTTTAAATTATGAAGTCAATTTCATCTTCTCGAATCTGTAGCAGACCAGTCATGTAGATTCAGCAGAATCTTTGACATCTCTGGGGTCAAAGACCTGAATGGATTCTCTTAACTTCCTTCAGCTATACTCTAAGATCTCAGCAGAAATGGCTGTCTCAACTACTTGCACATACACATTTGCATAAACAAAAGGTCAATACCCATTCTGTGTTGAAGCAATAGTCACCAGAGACTAGAGCAGTAGACTGGCATTTCTACCTAGTTCTGTCACTGTCCTTTCTAGCTGAACTTGTTCTTCTGAACAACCTTGGAAAAGTCACTGGCTTAGGTTACCCTTTCCATAAAATGAAATTAATCTTTATATCACACACTTCAAAATCAAGGACAATAAGCTTTGTGCTACACTGGGGACAGCAGGCTTTAAAAAGCAGCACCAAGACACTCTGTGGGCACTTTCAGGTTCTCAGCTCCTTTTAGCACCATTCCTGAATTGAGGGAACACTTTGTATACAGACACATACACATTGAGAGACAGTTATATATATACACATACGTATGGCCCTAACAGTTAGGGCGAGCTTAATTCATTAAACCCGTTTCCAGGATACAGCATACTTCACTGATGCCAGCTACCAGCCTGATGGGCAGAGCCACACTTCTGGCTATTTTTTGCTACTCCCTGGCCACCCTCCACATTCCCTGGGAGGGCATCTGGCCTAGAACGCCTGTGCTCTCTTCAGATCTAGAGGCTGCCTTTGTGATTGACCTTTTCACAGCTGCCAAACAGGGAGGAATCCTTACTCCTTCCTACCCCTCCGCACAACTGTTTGAGGCTAGTCTTGAATAGCACTAAATAATTTGATTGTAAGAGTTGGTGTCAAACCTGCTGAGTCAGGAGAATGCTTTCCTGGTAATATTCGGACACCTGTCAAAGGCAATTCCTTCCACAGCCATCGTGGTCTCTGCTGGCAAACTTGCTGGTGCAACTGATTCCAGCAATAAACGAGTAATTCTACCTTTCCCTGGAGTGGCTGCAAGTCTGGATTAAAAAAAAAAAAATAAAAAAAATCAGAAATGTTTCTGGAAGAGTACCCTCTTCACTCCTGTCAACAGGCACCCAGGTTAACTCAAATACTAGATGCTACCCAGCAAAGAGCCTCCTGCTCCCTGGCAGCACCTGTCTGCCAATCAGACTGAGCAGCTTTGTGTTGACTAGGGCTTGTCAGAGAGGTGACAACATGGGATTAGCTAGAAATGAAAGCCGCTATGATAGCTAAAGGACAGCTTAGAATCAAACCAAAACAAGGCCTCTTGATGCAAGAGACTCAGAGTGCCATGGATCTGAGTCAGAAAAGAAAAGCATCAAGTCAGATCTCCTGCGTATTCCAACTCACAGATTTTCCTGTATCACATTGAATTTCTGCATTCTAAACTTATGAAAAAGAAATCAGTGATTTCAGATGGGTTCCTAGGAGCCTTTTTTCAGTGACATCTCAAAAAATGAGATTATTTATAGATTCTTTTTTAAGATCAAGTATAGTCTGTCAGATAATTTTATTTCAGTTCCCCCATATCTTATTTTCCAAGGGTTCTGCCTTGAACAACCTGTACTAAATATCAGCACAGCTGTTTGTCTTTCTTCTGATGATTGCTTACTATAATCCATTCTCCATATTCCATATGCACTTTGCAACCTGGTTTCAGATAACAAATAGCAAGCTCAAAGAAATGAGTATCACAAAATGATGCTGACTTCTGACTTGTAAGTTGCAAGTGTTTGGGGATCCATGGTGTATTTCTTAGCAGTTCACAGAAGTTTATGGGCTTAAAGGCTTTCCAAGTGGGTTTAAATGGGGTTTAAAGACACTTTACTGAGGCCTACAGCTTCAATGGAAAATTTGTATGGTCTTGTAAAGAATAAAAACAGAAAACCACTGCCTGAAAAGTAATTAGGTTATTTTTTGTGTGTGTGTATGTATTAAAACAACACCTGGACCACTCCCAAATATGATCTACTACACAGACATTGAAATGCTTGTGCTCGCATAGGAGAGGTGGAAGCTGGGGCTGGGTGCTGGAGACAAGTGCTGAAGAATAACTACCCCTTCACACAGAAAAGTGCTTTTTAAAGTCCTTGTGAACTGGTTCATTTGAATGAGCTTCCATTACTCCCTGGAGAAGAGTAAAGCATGGGATAAATGGAGTGTCCCATCTCTAGAGAAAGGCCTGCTTCACTTCCCCCTCTTTCCCAGCTCTGTGTTCTCGTCAGGCAGTCACACTTCTCCACTGCCTCAGGGAACCAGCCCTGCCAAAAATCAATGTGATAGAACATGAAAATAATTTTCAGAGATATCAGGCTGTTCAAGGACTTCTGGCACATGGGAAGTGGTAAAGTATTGCAGCTGATGTGCCAGGGAAGGCTGGACTGGCCTGTCATGCAGCAGCTGGCATTGTCAACAGTGGGAAGATTGCCTGAGAGCATCAGCAAGAAAGCCACTATCTTTAGGTGACTTACTGATTGCATCGGGCTACACGGAGAAGAGCACTGAACTCCCAACCAGTCTCTTCTTTGCTCTTCTTATGTGCAGAGAATTGAGTTATTTAGGATTAGGCCACCTAGGCAATCACTTAGGAATGGTGCTGAAAGACAATGCCCTTCCTAGCAGTTCCCTGCCAGCTTCTTATCCTTTGGCACAGGCAGGGGAAGGGATCAAGTGAGCATCCCTGAGCCTAATCTATTGATGATTCACCTTAATTCACTTTCTGTTCTGTACAAATCTGTTATTAAAAGAGGGAAAAATATTGTGGGAGTTTTTTAATGGCTACAGTTCTAGACAGATAGAAATTTGTGTAGCAGTTCACAGGCTTAAATCTGTTATTTTGTGTCAAGAAATTTTTTACAAGTTCATAAGCACAGACTGTATCAAGTCCCCTGATTATGTTTTAAAACACTTCTCCTTTCTGGGAAAGAGCTGCCACGAACTGGAACAAGCCAAAATATATTGCTGCATAATTGTTACTACCTGGGTAATGTCAGAGCTGTGTCAATAAAAGAAATTCTTTCTGTCTGTGAAGTGCCAGACGGGTGCAGGAGGAGGAGAGCTGAGACAACACCCAGATACCTTCACTGCGGTCACCAGGCTGCAGGCGAGCAGGCAGCTATGAGTGAACCTTCGTACTTGCACTTCAGCAGATACCTTCCCTGGACGCACTGGAAGCTTCCAGAAGACTTGGCAAAGCAGACAGAATGGGAACTTAGCTGTGAAAGTGCTGCAGGACAGTGCAGGCGCTGCCACCTTGTAGAACTGTGCTGACTCACCCTAGCCCCAAACTGCAGAAAGAAATAAGGGAAGAAATGGAGGAGAACAGGAAAAAACCCATCTGATTCCAGCCTATCTATGCCCCACGATAGAGTCTCCCATGGTCTGTATGTCTAGTTCAAACTGGGCACAGAAAGATGAGAACCAGAATCTTACAGACACTAACAGGGTAGTGAATTTCGCATGAACAGAAAATTTTGGCACAGCTTTCTAAAAGACATTTGTGACAAAGTTTCTCTCAGAGAAGGAAAAAAAGACAGAGGCAAATTATGTGAAGCATGTCCCTGCCCACCAAGTCTCCTGTGACATCTTTTGTTAGCAAAGACACCAGAAAATGCTTAAGTAGTATTGAAGGAACGGAACTATGGTGAATTCCATTTCCCTGTGGAGTCGTGAGATCTAATATAAACAACTCGAGTGCTGCCAGACAAGATCGTATTCCCAAACACTGACACTAGATGGAGTAAAACTGAATAAAAGATTAAGAGCATTGAAGAAAAGAGAAAAAGTTTCTGCATTTCCCCAACTCCCAATGCATTGCTCTTTTGACTTCTCAGCTTTGATTACTGCCCCGAAAGTCACAATTAATATTTCACTCTCTGTACTTTGCAGGTCAAACATGGGATCAAGCCAAAACAGGTATGTTCTGGGGGAAGGGGGTGCTGGTGGCACAGGGAGGTGTAGTGACAGTACTAGACAGACACAGAAGCTGTAGAGTCACATCCATGCAGGTGAAGGTTGTACACCAATAAAGCCTGTGGGGATATCCTGAGCTCCTACTGACAGCATGAATCTGCTGCATACTCTGCGTGGCTTAAGGCAGGTAATTTAACTGCTCTGTCCTCCAGCTTCCCAGTTGTATACCTGGAATACCCTAACATAAGACCCAGGCTAATTGCAAGGCTGCCTGCCTCATGCAGCTGCCCCCACATTAGCAGGTACTCCAAGCAGTAAGTTCCCAGAAAGATGTGGGCACAATTGGGATCCAGGAGCTGCTCAGCTGCTCCCCACTCTTGTGGCAAGGCAATACTAGGAAGCACCTCAAATGACAAAAGTCCAGTGTCTGCAATACAGGGAGCAGTTCTTACAGTAGGATGCTACCCTAAAATGCATTGCTTCCTGCCAGTGGATTACTACCTGGCAGTGACGAGGGCATCTGGAAGTCACCACAATAGCCACAATCATGCATTTGCTCTGTTAAGTCACTTAGGAAAAACCAGATACCTCCAAAGGCACAAAGAAACATCTAGCAAAAGAAAACCTAAGTGAAAGGAACTTCATAATTCCAGCAGTTCTGTTAATTTTCTAGAATTTCTGTGATTTTTATCTGAGCATCTCCCAGCTCAGTTTTTAGAATGATGTCACAGATTATCCCAGGTTAAAACAAAGCCAGAGAGTTTCTGTTAACCTGTTATTTTTCTTTCTTTTCAGAGATGATATCCATGTACTAGAAATCCTAAGTACAAAAGATCAATAACGCTTTTGCAATCAACAGTTACCTGGTCTGAGGATCAATACAAGTCTCTTGTGTACTGGCAGGAATCTTACCAATACCAATTCCTTTCTTTGTTCTTTAGTTGAAAGGCCGATTGATTGGTTACAGGAAGAGCTTATAGTGTATGCTAACTTCAGTCCTTTGCACTCAAAAAGCCTGCAATCCCCAACAGCATGTATATGAAGAAAATGTATGAGAAAAATAAAATAGATGGGCTCTGTACATTAATAGATCCTGTTTAGTCTGTGATAAGTATATGATTGATTTCTAAAATCAGCTAAATACAGGGTAATCAAAAAGGTAGCAATATAATTCAGTAGCAGAATTCATGTTCACACTCATGGTTCAACATAGGCAAGTAATGCCTCCAGCAACTTGGAAAACCATTCACTTCACCAGCAGCAATGCCACACTGGGCATCCTCTGCTATTCCTACATCTCCTCTCATGAAACCCAGCAGGACTTAAAGGCTTGGGAGCCTTGGATAGATGACATGGACAACATTAAGTAATGTCCCAATATTTCACAGACAGAGCTGTTATGTCGTGGCATTACAGGATGACTCCAAAGAGGATGTTATGCTATTTTCTTGCAACTTACCAATAACCATTATCCAGATCCAAAGACCACAAACTGTAAATAAATTGAATGTTCGTAAACTTTTAGCTCAGGCCAATGCCTACAGACATGGATTTTTTAAATCTCCCATCTAACGTACATTCTTGAAGTTAACTTTTATACCCCTATCTGCTCTCAGTTATGCCACATGGCAGATCATAATAATAAAGTTCTTTCTAATTCTTCACTAATACAATAGAAATAATCCAAGGGGGGGAAAAAAATAAAAAAGCAATTGTAGGACTGAAGTCCAACCTAGAAGTTCAGTGTATTATTAAGAAATATCTCAAAAAAAAAATCATGGAAACTAATGCCTTCTATCCAGTAATCAACTTTCAGATCATGAAAAGCTGCAATTAACACTACACAATAAAGGCAGAGCCAACCAGCTGGATCAGGGACTTAGAATCAACATCCTGTTAGAGCATAAGAGCAGATATATCAGAATTTTGTTTTTACAAAGAGCAAGCTACTGTACTACTTGTAACTGTAACTGAAGGGGTTTGAATATGGTTTTTTCCTGACCTTCACAAAGCAGGTCATTTTTCAAACGTACAAATGAAACTGGATAGCAATTTTTCCACACATTTTGAACAACAAATTGTAAGGTTCATTTTGTGAGAAAAATAAGATATTGGAATACTTTTTCTGGATTCCTATGTGTCTGTTACCCATTTCAGTAACACTGCAGTTCATTAGCAGCATTTGCTAACATAAGCTAAAGCAGTAATGTGATACTTACAAGTAATTGTGTGTACATATGTAAGTGAATAAAGCATCTTGTAAGGTATCTGTTAATTGATTTGCTTCCTTTAGTATCATTTTAATTAAGACTTGGAATAGAAGAGAGCATGTGGTCAGGGGCAGAAGCTATTACCTTCCCTTATTTGTGTGAACAAACATTTCAGTACACATTGTTTTGGTACATTATGGGAAATAAAGATGAAAATAAACAAAAAATGGCACGTTACAGGCAGTAGAGGAGAAAGGCCTGGAGAATTACAGTTAGTAATCTTGATCAGGCAAGTATGCTGGGGTCGTGAATAGATGATGATTTCTCAAAACCTTTAGGTGTGTGTCTTGGCTCCCTGTGTATGGGAAAAGGATGGGCAGTGCTGAGCCAGACAGCTAGGGACAAGGGATCTCCAGAGCTGCTGCTTGTGCTTCACTGAGAAGTTTGGGCACACTTAGTCACTGTTACATGGGGCTGCCCTGGAAGACTTTTGACCCCTCAGGGAGTTGCTGGTTTTGCCATTTCCTACAACCAGCTTTACCAGCACCACTTGCAGCATCAGCAACTCCTGAATTTGGGCCAAGCTAACAGCAGTACTTGGAAATAATCAGTGAAGGAAAACTAGATGAAAAGGAAGCATTTTGGAGCCATTCAGTCAAAATACAAAAGTCACTTTTAGCTCCACAAATTCTTGCTCAAGGATACAGCCCAGGCACAACCCCCACAACAGGCATCTGCACTCGCCTTTTTGCCTGCCCTGCCCAGGTTATGCCTGCCCATGCTAAGCACCCTGCCCTCTCTCTGAGCTCACTGGCATTCTCCCGAATGGGTAACAGTGGGAAGGACTTCGGAGTCAGGGTTTGGACACGTCTTAGCATGTCATGCTGGACCTCAGTCTCCTCACAGCAGATGCCCAGCAACATAATGATGCTTGTGAATAGAGTTATTCATAAGAGGAGACAGTTGTAGACACAAGAAGTGAGCTAAGAGGTGCACGCACAGCATGCATTTCTAAAGAGATAACGATGCAGCATTGGCTTTAATTACAATGCAAGTGCCACAGCAACAGTGAGATCATTCAAGTCAAATCCTGCTGTCACTGCAGCAGTGCAAATTGAAACTAACTGCAGGAGTCACACAGCTTGGTGCAGCCCTTGTTCACATTGTAATAAATCAGGCAAAAATCCACTGGACTCAGTACAGCTGCATGGGTAGAAAAGAAGTGCCTGTGGGAGGAGTCCTGTAAATCAGACTCCACTGATATAAATCTGCTCTGAGCAGTGTGAGGAAGAGGAGTCTGATTCAGCTTCTCCCAAACAGAAAGGATGTCCAATTCCAGCAGCCAAAACAGTTACAACCTGAATATTTCTTGGCTTCTCTCATGCTTTTAAATGAAAAATCAGATAATTTTAGTCAGGAGTATTTTTTCTGTTTCTTATATCTGCACTTAATCAAATTAAAAAGAATATTAAAAATGCTTTCAATCACCAACCAAATATGGGAAAATATTTGCAGCCCAAGCAAAGAAAGTGCTTACCTAGCAGACCTGATTAAAAATAGATGTTTATACTATACAAAAAGGACCTATAGAGGCTTCAAACTTCTGAAAATTTCTCTTATTACACTCAGGGAATATTTCAATATAGCCAAAGTCTGATAGAAGTCCATCTTCTCAGATAGCCTCTTTGCCACAGGGCTAATAACAAATGTCCAGATGAAGCCTAAGACCATTGCAGGCATGTGCCAATGCTCTCCTAGAAGACCCTACAGCAAACTTCTGCTTGTCACAAAGTCAAAAATGCTCTTGCTGAATTTACTGTCTTCTGGTTCATTTTTCTTCCATTGTCAGAAGCGATTGATTCCATAGATACTGTACAGTTATACATAAAACCACAAAGGCCTTTACCCTCCCTATCACTGCATCAGTGGATTTGTATGAATTTTCATGCTAACACATAATGAAAGCAATTCACATAATCCTAAAAAGGCATGTTTACTCTTTACAGAGACATAGAGCAGCCCAAGTGCTGCACCAAAGGCCAATGGAAGATCAGCAGGGCAGAGAATACAAACTTTTCCAAGTTCAATGTGGGTGAGCTAACTAGCAGACCATAATTCTTTACTGCTGCCTCCAATAAAAATGCTGCTTTTGGAATGGTTAGGTGTTAAGTATTTCACCTTATTGAATATATATGGTTTCAGTTCTCATATTTCAGGCTTTAAGCCCTAGAAGAACCCTGTGCTTTCACTCACAGCTGCATCAAATGGGAGCCTCACCAAAATTAGTGACATTACACTGGGGTTGAACACTCTTTGGACTAACAAAAAGCCCAAATGCATCATAGGCAAAGTGGCACAATGCACACATTCTGTCTTCTGCATTCAGATGAAAAATCTCTCTCATGTTACCCACCCCACTACCCCCTCCCACCCTGCTGTAACCCACTCAGTGCTTGCAGGTTGCTAATGGTGTTTCATTTGCACCCATCACACCACTGCTGATGGTGATCTGTCCTAATGCAGACAATCCACAATGCCTTTCCTTTGAAGATCAGATCCTACCCAGTACTATCAGAAATCTTCCTGAGTCAATGGACAATTAAAATAATTAACTTTAATCATATTCTTCAGTTATGCCACAGTACTGAGGGAGTACTCAGAGGGCTGGGACCAGATGCAAAAATATTCTGTTGTGATTAAAACAGATGTAGTTGACACTGGGTGCACCAGCGTGCATCCCACCCTTGGCTCTGCTTTGCTTATTGTTGAAGCTTGAAGCTGGAGCCACAACAGCACCATGGCCCAGCAACATGCACTCAAGTTGAGCAGTCACTAAAGACTGCTCCTAAAGGAGCACAGGCTTGTGCAGTGCGCCCCTTATGTACACAATGTTGAGAGGCTTAGACACACTGCTTTCAGAGTCAAGCACAGACACAACAGAGTCTAATTTCTTCACTGAGTTTAATGGGAACTAGATGAAGCCATGACTGGACCTTCTGTGTGAGTCATAAATGCCTTTCTACCATGACTAAAGAAAAATAAGAAAATTATCTCATGTCCTTGATTATTCTGTAGAAACCAGCTGTTAACCTAGAAGCACATGTTTTTTCAGGCATCCTCCTTGCAGAGGTGATATTATTGATCTGATTTGGGCTGAGGCTTTGAGCATGGTGGGGAAAGAAGCAAAGGGTGACAGCATTGTGGCTCGTTTCCAGCAGCAGCAGCAGCAAAGAAACCACACAAGAGTCAGGTGGAATCCAGAAGTGGTACCAAGCCCCAAGCAAATAACAGCTGCTAGTTCTCTGTTCCCAAGTCTTCCTACTGACTTATCTATTATCTTCTCCTGCATAATTTGTCATAATCTCTGACTCGTCAGGCCAATTAATCATGCTTCAGAAAAAATGAGATTTCTCACAAGGAGATTATCTGTCTCTGACAAACAAGGGATAATTCAATTAGTTTCCTTTTCTAAACATTTATTAACTGGTTTTGGTAAATTAGTCCTTTTTGTAATTTAGCTATAATTTAGGAAGATTTAATATGTCATTAGGCACACCAAATTCTGTGTTAATATAACATTATGTCTGAGATTTTAATTGCCCCAGAGTCAGGAACTGTATACATAAATGGCTTGATTCCCACATGGAAGCAGCTGATAGGAAGTACACAGAGCTCCACAGAAATTCTCCTTAAAATCCCTTCTTCTGTAAGCACATGCTTAAGGACTCTGAAGAATAGGAGGCTTTCTCTGACTTGGTAAAAACAAGAATTCACTGAGAAAGATAAATATTTACACATTTATTTGCAGAATTTCTACATAATGCAGAAATATATGGATTTAACATGGATTTAACTCTCCTCCTAGTTTGCAGAGTTTCTGTTTTCAATACTGCAATTTCCTGGGTAAATCCCAGTATTTAACAGTAGTACCTGACTGTGACCTCTCTGATGAGAATTTCTGCTCTGTTTCATCCTGGAAACAGGCGTTTTAGTCCTTTCAGACACTGCCAATTGATACTAATGTAATGGCATTAAAGAAGTCAATGCAACTTCATACCAAGAGTAAAAATCAGCCTCTTTCATGCTGGGGAAAAAATCAAGAGAAAATCAGAGCAATTGGGTTGTCAAGATGTTAAAAGGCACAAGTGGAGAAGCAGATCCAATTTTAAAGCAATGTTAATTGCTTTACCACAGCAGGGTCATACAGACTTTGCCTAAGCTGAAAGTGGAGAGTTGGTTAAAGCAGATTAATCCCTACACACTGCTTGCTGCAGACCAGATGGATTCAGAGCATCATAACTGGGTGCTGGAACAACTGAACTCAGGGCATGTCCTACTATACTGAGTAGTAACCTGCCCATGGCAGATCCTTCCACAGTTCATGTTTGACAGCATGGATCCACCAAAAAAATGCTGTAATTTGGAAAATATTTTCTTTCAGAGAATTTTGGAGCTCAGGCCAAGGCAGTCTCCTCCCACCATTTGAATAGACTTGCCAGTTTCTAAAAGAACTTGACAGAAAGGCAGAAGTCTTCAAGACTTTTACATTCCAGTTTGCTTTGTAAAGGCAAGGAGCGAGAAAAAGACTGTATTAGTCCCCTCAAAAGTGTGGATCCTAGTGCCTAAGAGGACACTATACCCCATTTGAAGCTTTTCCTAAGACTGGGGCCTTTTCCAGCTCTCTCTTTACCTGACAGCTAATAATAATAAATAAATAAAATAATAATAATAATAATAATAATAAAGGCATAGCCTTATTTAGCTAGCATCAAACAAATCTGTTGGGAAGCTGACTTCATTAGTTCTACTTCTCACAAGATGTATCTGCTTACACTTGAAATACAGATCTCTCAGCAGAAGTAGTAGGAAAATGGCCACAATTTACAACAAGGCAGTTCAGCCCTTCAGACTGGCACAGCCAATACATCCCAACTCTGTGGTAAATCACATTTAACAAAACAGTAGGGTTGTTATCACAGACCTTTTTATCACAGCCTTTTTGACTCTCAGCTGGAATGACTGGTGCCCATTTACAGCAGAGTTGAATGAGAAAAGCCTCAAACCAGCATGATCTGTTTCTCTACCTGTCTTGAAAACACTCATCACTTGCATGACAAGGGAGCTTATACCTCTGTCAAAAAGCCAAACGTTGTAATCACTCTGAAATCACACCTACATTTATGGAAAAATAAGAACTTTCCTTAATTTTATTTTATGGTTCAGATACTCCAAGACTCATTAGATGTCATGCTGTTCTCTATTGTAAAGCCATAAATCGATATGAAATAAATTGTACATAACTGAGGCTTTTTCATTAGTTATTTCAAGTGGTAACAGGAGGCATGATTATGCACTCAGCTGTACACCAAGAAAGACTCAGAGTAACTTGATAGAATTACTGCAGGAAAGAGCAGTGCAGACAGAATGAGTGTTCAGCCTATGTATTTTTTAATTTAAAATATTCCTATATTTAACTACAGTCCCAAACTCAAAAATTACTACCATTAAGGGATTTATTAGGCAAGGATTGCTCTGGACAAAGCCCAGCTGACCTCAGTGGGAAGTTTGCCCAAGTAAACTTCCCATTGGAGTATACAATACTACTTGTAGGCCCACAGTCACGAGCATTAGCAGGGACCAGACCCATGTCTAAAAACTATTTCATTAGCTCTCAAATGTGACATTAGCAACAGAGGTGAAGCTTTAAAAACTATTGTGATATATTCCCTTTTTGGTCTGCACAGTGTCCATTAACACTCTGCAAGCAGCTGGGATGAATTCACAGTCCTGGGCTATAGGGTGCATTAAAGCTCTTTTAACTTTCCTCCTGCCATTGCAGGGCATAAAAATGAGGGGTGGAAAGGTAAATGTTCTGGGGAAAAAGGAGTGTTCACAGCATGTGTGGAGCTGTGCCTTTAAAAACTGCTGGTATGAGACGTGCAGAAGGAAATGTTCAGTTTGACGGAGTTCCATGCACAACAACGCTGACACATTTGGATATCACATTTACAGTCTGTCAGGCTCACAGACTTGGCCTTATCTCAGGACAAAGTACGGTATCGGGGAGAATCAAACTGTTCTCCAAGAATGAATAATGGAACGAGTAAACTCCCTACTAGTGAAAAAAACTCTAGAGAAGATCTGCACAGTTTCTACAGTGACAAACAATGAATGCTATTAGAAGGATACTGGGCAGAAAGTCAATTTATTTCTGATAAAAGTTCTCAGTTGCTTGAAGTTTTTATTAGTTTTCAATTAAGACAGCCAAAAGGCTCACAATGAAAATGGATTGCAGAACCTTAAGGAGAACTGCATTCTGTGCAGAAATGGAACAAGGTTTTTTTTAATGCAGGGGGAATGGAAAGTATTAGAAGAGTTTGTAACAAATCTAAGACTTGAAACATGAACATTTTTTTCTGTAGAGAAAGGGGGTTGGGGAGGATGGGGATTGACTAACCCTGATAAGAATATTTCTTCATTGGCGTGAAGAGACACATGCACAGAGAAGTCAGAGACAGGATCATGAAAGACCCAGAAATAAACTCTGGCAAAACATCTGGAATCTGACAAGCAAAGGAAATCATCCAGACTTAACTGAAGCTTACAGAGTGCAGGCTGCTCTGATACTGTGGCCATGATAGCATGCAAAAAACACCCTAAGTAAAGAAATAAAGACAGGAGCTGCCCATGCATTCAGAGTCGAAAATAACAGTACATGACCTGGCACACAAAGCAAAGCCATGCCGAGAATGCAAAACTCTGTTGGAGCTATAATTCTTGGCAAAATGGCAAGGATAGCCTGGCAAGTTCAATGATGGTAACACCAATACTGCTGCTTCTGGAGATGTCTGGACAGCATGTCTACAAAACACGATTTGGCTGCAGCTGTGGGCTGCTTAATAATTTTGTCTCTGATGCACAAGTCAATGTGATGCCAGAACAGTCATATTAGAACTACACTGTGGATAAAACAGGTCAAATGCAAAGCTCATAAAAAACCCTCTAAGAGTTAGATGTCTGGACAGTTAACAAACTGGAAACAAGACAATTTTCTAAGACTTAGTGAAGAAGGAAAATCTTATAGTTGATCTTAACATTATAAGTGTGATCAAGACAGTACACTCATCAGAGGAGTGATCAAAACAACTAAAGAACGCTTTAAGGACACTTTTGGGAAATTAGGAAGCTCTCAAAGAGTGCTGAACGATATTGAAAGGACACCATTACTCCAAGACATAGGCCTCCAGGAAAGCTACCTTTGCAAAAAATGGGCAAGCTTAGACCCATTTCTCTGGGAAGGCAGGGAAGAAATATCAGTCTAGTTGTCCAACATCTGCTCTGGCTGACGTAGGAGGCAAAAGAGACAATTCATGGAAAGCCAGGAAGTTCCTGATGACAAATAATGATCTATAAGTAAAACCAAAGTATGGCTCAGAGTATTATAATTTTTAAATTTAAATTATAAATCTGCTTTTGCACATCTTATTAATCCACAGAATGTGCAGCATTTAAAAATGGAAATATCATAGCTAGAAAGAACTACAGATGTTAGTAAGTAGTGACACATTACTCACATTTCATTGTAAAACAGATGTGTGTATTATTTTAATTATAATGACTAATATAACATATGCCTTGGACATATATATAAGCTAATGTTTTCTGTGATTCAGTGCTTTAAGTATGGTTTTGATTTTATTTACTTTCCTAAGTTCAGTGTCAGAGAAGAAAAGTATATTTGTTACATGCTAACAGATCAAAAGGAGCAGAGAAAGTCTCTGGGTATTATTGGAAACCCATGTCTAGATGGTATGAATTTGCAACGGATAAGTGGAATGTTATGATCTTAAGCTTCACTCAAATTACTTCTTTTTAATGATAATATTTCCTTACTCTGAGGCTATACCACAAACAATTATGGAATATTTTGGAACCTGCATTGTGTGTTATTACTTTTAAAAGATAGCATCCTGCTTTCTTTTTCCTTACAATTGTTTTTCTTCAGAGCAATGTTCAAATGCTTCTTTTTTGAAAATTACTTGCATATGCTGTGGCTCATATTATGGCCAGTTAGCACTGTGGTCATTTACTATATGGCTAGGTTCTCTTTTCAGTAAAATCATTGACTGCCTTTGCATTGAGGAGTCTGTATAACAAAAATAAATCAGACTTCAAGAACAGAATCATCAGCAGACCTTTAACAAGCTACTAATACACCTTATGTGCTATTCAAGGAGAATTCAGATGCTTTCACTCACTCATCTTATGAACTCTGGAGGTTACCTAGGTTCAGATAGAGACTTCCCTAAAAGATCAGCATGATACCTATTGTGAGTCCAAGAGAGGGAGCTGAGTCCTCGTCCTTTCCATTTGGGTCTCTCCACAGCCACTCAAGCACACACAAACTTTCGAGCCCCTCCAGTAGACTGGTGAAGTCAACCTCAGACATGGGACACCATTCATCAGTACCTCTCAGCTGGAAGGCCTTTGCTCAACATCTGCTGTGGACAATATATATATGATAAAATTGCTCCAAGTAACAGCATTGTTTTTCTATATATTATCCTACAGACCCATAAAATGCAACACAGAGCTATTGACTATGCCTACGGAATGATCCTACCTCTCACCAATGGAGGATTTTTTTATTTTGAGAACCTGAACTGCTTTACCTAACAGTGATGCACTGATCTTAGTATTGTGGATTTCAGCTTCTGACAATCCCTGTCCCCCCTTTCCATTTTCTCTTACCAGATCCCAAAAACAAAAAGTGGATGAAGCATTGTCATAGACCACCCTTCTCAAGGATGAGGTAAATCACTATGGTGGCAAATAAGTATAAGGCACCCGTCTTTCCCATCTGCTTCCAATAAATTCCAAAGCCACAGGAAAAGCCTTCAACCTGCTGCAGCTACTGAGATTCAGCAGAGACATGAAGCCATGGCTACTCAGCCTCTCAGTACAAGCTGCCTTGTGTCACCTCTGCTGCTGATCCCAGCATTGCTATTGTAAGCTTTGCTGGGAATTTCCTCAGTTTTTAATATCTAACCTTTTTAAAATGTCATATTTTAATGTTCACATTGCTGTAGTGCCCCTGCCATTGCACTCAGCCACTGCTTATTGGCATTCTTCATCAGCAATCCCCATCAGAATCCTCCACTCCTATTATTAATAACTTTTGACAGATTTTAACTGAGTAGAAATATTCTACGCACAGGCTCTCCATGAAGAGGTTTAGTTTTTTTCAAACTGTGCAAATATTAGTAATCTGTTTTAAACAAACAAACAAACCAACCAACTGGTCCAGGTAGCTTCGCCAGCGTCGGACTTAATATCAACACAATAAATTTTAATACCTTCATGGGCGAGAAAAATAATTTTTCATGTGTCCAGGGTACAATCCTAAGTTCAAAGGTGTCTAGCCCAAGCCATAGAGAATGATTCACACAGGCTTTCTGTCATCTAGAAAGTGAAGAGGAAAAACCCTTTTAGTGTTGCACAGAGGAATTTGACGGATGCTCACTTGTAATTCTGCCCACGTCCCTGCTGTCCTGCACAGACTATTGTTCCATGTAGCCATGGAGCCAGCAAATAAGACAAGACACAGTCAAAAGGGGTCTGGTTGCTACTTCACCACATCAAAATCACTAATTTTTAATGGGTCAGGACCTCCCCTCTTCCATCAAACAACGCAAATAATTTGGTGACTCTCTAAGGCCTGCTGTTGAAGCAGTTGTCTTCTCCCTGCTTTAGGAGATAAATGAGGAACTTTGTCTATTGCCTTCTCATTTAAGGAGAGGAATGGAGGAAAAAAAAAGATTGGATTCTTTTTTTTTTTTTTTTAAATAATAATGCATATTTGAGAGCTTATACAAGGCGACTTTTCAGACAGAAGAAATACAAGCTGATTTGGTGATATGGGAACCCTACATCTTATCCATGTGGCAACAACACTGCTAGGAGAATGTTCGGCTAAGGGATCCACCCAACATACAGTATGTACAGCATGTGAGATGTGGCTTTTCTCATGTTCTCTGCAAATAATCATTTAACAAATGGCACCTGAACTTCTGTACTTTGAAAAAGAACAGATAAAGCACTTCTTTTGCTCTTTACTTTTACCTTCAAAGGAAAGAAGATGAAGAACAGAATATTGAGTACCTGACAGCTACATGAAGGAGATACCTTTGACTTGCTATGTATCAGCCTATTTTTCACTTAAATGCAGTATTGAGGGACATATGTCCTCCTACAACATGGAAGATAATCTATTCTAAAATATTCAATATTTGAAAGACATGAAAGTCATGTGTTTTGTTTATTCAAAGCTGGGCCAAAAATTCTTCAGAGAGATCATCTTAGAAACACAAACAAGGTAACTTTTTAAGCAGTTCACAGACCTGCTGGATATTTGGATATCTGTTTGTTCATTATCTCACTGCACAGCAGGAAACATAACCACCTGTCTCATCTATAACTCCTCCTGAAGCTCAGAGGTCAAAGTTCGACCATACTCAAACATATTTAGCGTACAAAATTTGACTGAGGTTTTCTGATTAAACTGTCCCTGTTAAAGATCTTTATGGAAAGACTTGCTTAAGAAAGAGTAGAGTTTTACTTCTGTTTTCAGGTTTAAAGAATCTGTTTAAAAGTTAGCAGCTGCCAAAGTATAGAGACACCGTTCCTGACAACAGAGCGAAAGGCAAGCACATCTTCCAGGGACATTCCTGAGGTTAGGGAAGGATTCCCTGCTTTTCTGACAACTAACTCTGTCCTGTGAGTATTTGTGTGGGCACTTTGTTTTTCAGCATGGAACGTTTTAAAAAATGCAAAGCACAGAGTCACAGGATTTATTATCCAAGCTTAAGAAAAGCAGAAAGAGAAGAATGTCTTGGGGGACGTGGTAAAAAATGAAGATAAGAAGACAAGATGCTATCTATATTTGAGAGGGACAAAGTAGGTCAGAGACAAAATGTTGTTATTCCTTGGGATGTGAAGAGCTTAAATGTCTTTTCTGTGGTATGTTCAAGGATTTAGTATTTCTACTAAGGGAGACAATATACAGAGAACATAAAACAGTCTCAAAGAAAACAAGGCTAGAAGAGCTCTTCAGATCTCATTTAGCCTAACAGCCTTCTGAAAATCTTACCAGATATACTTAGAGCATTTCTGACAAATATTTGTTTCATCTATATTTTAAAACCTCATAAAGAGGGTGCCTCACCTCTCTATTCCAGCCCATAACTAACCTCATGGTTAGAAAGAATTTTTTAATATCTAATCTTGCTTTCTGCAATTTACATCTGCAGCTTCCCATTCTAATGTCAGAGGACATAGATGGCTTATTCCCTTTCTTCGTAAGAGTCATACAAGCCCTGGAGATTTATTATACTTCCCAGGCCTCACCAGGTAATCACAGTCTTTCAGTGTATGCTCATGGTGCATATGTTTTTTCAAGTTTGTAGTTGTGTTCCAGATGTGTACTTCAGCTCTTTCCAAAGGTGAGTTGGCAAGTTGAAAAGTGCAGAGAGTAATTTGGCTCCACTTGTTAAATAACAGAATTAGTACAAGCATCACAATTTTCTAAAAGACTTCCTGGAGAAGGAAAGTTGTACATGTATTACAGCTCTGCAGGTAGGTAGTGGTTTTGGTTTGGGTTTTTCCTGGTAACTGGGTCATAACTAAGGAAGTATTCCATCTCATTTCTTTACGTAAGCAAAGATATAAAGAGGGGAGTCGGAAGTCAAGGGGCAATCCTTCTTCCAGCAGGGTTGGAGGGCAGAGGAGCTCCATGCGGTCGCTCTGCTGTGGGAGTGGGCCTAGGAGTCTGCGGATCGGCCAGCTGGGTTGGAGGAGGTATCCCGAGATTTGGGAACGACAATTGTTTTGGTGAGAGGGAAGTGAAAACTTGTTTTTCTCTTTTTTTTTTTCTTTTCTCTATATACATACATAAACTGTTTTAGTTCTACTGAAGTTCGGTTTTGCGGTTTTTCTTCTTCTCCCCACCCCCGACCCCCGCACCTCCTCCTTCCCCTGTGGCCAGAAGGGGCCTTAGGAGTCTCTGTCCTGGGCCCTTTGGCTCTTGGCATTTGTCCAATTTCTCAACTCATCACACTAATGCATGGGAATAAAGCATTAGGAGCAATACTTGAGCAGTTTTGGTTCATATCTCATCCACATCTTCCCCTTAATTCACCTTCATGGAAACCCTGCATTCCACAACCATTAATTTCTCTGCTTGGAAAATACCTCCATCTTTCTCAATCCAGGCAACAGGCTAAGGGCAGATCAGGAATACCAGGTGCAGGCAAGGGGTGCATTTCTTGTAATATTTCTGGTCTGAACAGAAGCAGGTAGGTCAAAAGAGTTTTTGTGGAACCCTTTATTCTTAAGATACATCAGTGCTAAATTTGCTACTTTGGAAAATTTGTTGAAGAGACGTTTGAAAACTTAAGACAATAAATCCAAACATAACCCAAGAAAATGTGAGACAAGTACGCTATAACTTCTGAAGATCCAGAGACAAATTATGGATACAAAGTTTTAAATATGGTGCCAGCACAGGTTGTGTAGAAAGCACAGACTGAATTCCATGAAACAGGAGACTTCACAGATAAACCATATCCCTGTGATCTTCAGGAGAGACCCCAAACCTGGCTGTGATACCTATTTGGGGAGGGAGACAAGCCAAAACAGGTGATACCACTGTGCATTGTCAGGGCAGCTCTCACTGACCATGTGGTTGTGCAGTCCATGATCCCTCTGAGCTGGACACAATGGGATAACCAGGCTCACACGTGGTAGCTAGGAGCAAAGTACTGTCAATAAAATGGGACAGGTGCCTAATGAGAATGCATAGCCAAAACGTATTAATGCACTGAAAAGCCTTAGAAATCCATCTTAGTATGACATTTGCTCACCTACTGCCAGAAATAAGGCCAACTAAAAGTGACATTTTAATATTTTTGGAGAACAGAACTGGAGCAGCAATGGACTTTTTAATGGTCCTCAAATGACACTGCTTTATACCACTATAGGAAGCTGAAACTATGTCTTTGTACATGAGGATAAGCAGCACGACAATAAGGTTTCAACTTGTGCATACACCTAACTCTGCAGGAAGTACACATGACAGAGTCCCTAAACATGCTTGCAAAACATCCACAAATCTCATTTTTTTCAGGATTAGCAGTGCCCTGAAAACTGGAACAATCAAACTTGAAGGAAAAGCTAAGAAAAACCATACTAAGTCCCCTGTGCTTTTGTGCAGTCCCAAACATAATAATAGAAGTAGTAACAAAAGCAAGTTTCCTGAACAACAACAACAAAGTGCTCTCATTTGAAGAAAATGAAAAATACAATATAGCATCAACAGTAAGGATTCCACTTACTCATGAAAGGAGGGCTGTACCACAGCTACAAAACCTGAGATCCTACCCTGCTACATCTATATCATTCTTTCATAACCCTTAAAGAAAAAGGAAAAGAGAATGGAAGAAGGACATCTTATACGGGGGGAAAGGAAACCTGTTGTTAACAACATCACCCTGTCCAGCAATTTGCCAATCAGTCTGAAATAAATGGCAATAACATCAAAACCTCAGACACAATATAAAACACTGCATGACATTCAGAGACCTAAAAAGCATGATGCTTATGGTATGGCAGCTTTAAATGTAGAATTTTTCCTGTTGACATGGAGCTGTATCCATAAAATAGTATTTCTGATGTGTCAGTCCACAAAAGAGCCATGTAAAAATACCAGGCCAGAGCTTTTAATCCTAAACCATATTGTTCAGAAGCTCTGGACTGTTACAGTTCAAAGGTAACTTGGTCCATTAAAGAAACAGAAAAGTTTGGATACAGATCCAAACATCCTCCGACAGGGAATCAGTTTGGATTTCATCCATCTCTAATCATGAACATTCATTTTTAATTAGGATTCCTTGGGCCATAGATGCTACTAGCTACTGGATTCTGAAAAAGACCTGGCCATAACTCAGGTCTCCAATGGCAAGTTTCAGGCAGGCAAGGTAGCATCTCTTTGCACGCTGCCTGGATGATGTGTGGGAGGGTAATAAGCTGTAGTTGCCCTGATCAGTCCAGGTAAAGATGAAAAATTCAGAGACACAGTTTATTGCTGTAGATAGGTATCAAACTCCCATACATCACTCAGAACAAGCAACTCTCCTTAACAGCATCCCAGGAATGAAAGCAGGCATCAGACCACCCCAGCCCATCAACACATGGCAAGAGCTGCAGCCTTGAAAAGACCTTTTTCCCAGTGCTAGAGCACTGCCAAAGCAGCCCCACATGAGTTGCAGTGGATGCCACTGTGTCTCTCTGCCACACTGCAATATTGCTGTAAGAGAAAGCCACAATTCTGCTCACAGGAATCCTGCAGCACGTTCTGGAGACAGGTTTGGGTATGCAAGTAAGACCTTTCAAAGGAAGAAGGCAGGTTAATAATAGCAGCCCGGGAGGGAGGACAGGACAGGAAAAGCCAAGAGGCTGTGGTTACCTCTCCTGACAGATGTGACTTTGTAGAGAGGCAAAGGGTATTTGCACAGCAGTTCTCACCCAGAGCGACTGAGGCTGATGATTTCAGTAACACTGCCCCAGGGAGCGAGGGGCTCCAAGCTCTGGCGAACAGTCTGAGCTGCGTCAGCTGCACCAGAGTGCTGATTAGGCACTTTCCTCGTCAGAGCAGACCCATTCAGCAGGAAATGAGGCCACATACGTGCTGCCAGAGCTGAGAAAGCCATATCCTGCAGGTCAGAGGCTCCACTCGTGTGCGTCAGCGCACTTCCAGAGCAGCTAAGGGAGGTGCACTGGTTTACAGAGAGAACTGTGCACCCAGCCTGTGGGAGAAAAAGGCAATTGGTCTGCACGTTCATTTGGCCTTTGGGATTTTTGGTAAATTGATAAAACTGTGATGGTGTCAGGTAAGAGGCATGAAAAATCTTGAATAAACATTTAACAAAAGCAGAAATATCTCAGCTGCAACAAATGGGTGGAAGAGATGGAAGATTTTAACAGCAAAGTAATGCAAATCATTCAGTTGGAACCCTTGATGCTGGCTGCCCTAGTTCCATTAGCAAACCCTTCCAGTCCAGGCACAAAGGAAAGTTCCAGATCACCCATCTGCAGCACACAGGTTAGAACCAATTTGCATAAAATCATCCAACAAGTCGGAATTAAATCTGGGAAGACAGGAGGTCAGAATGCTATGTTTCTCCACAGCTCACTCACCTGACTAGTGATGTCTGGCTCCATGAGAATATCCCAAGACACTGGCAAAATGTAGGTTTATTTAGATATGTAAGGTGCTGGGTTGCCTAATGAATGCTACAAGTGGCAAGAGAGAGACTCATACACAGCAACTTACAGGTCCTGTTCCGAGCTGTGCAAAGAAAGCCTCACCCTTGGCGAAAAACCTAAAAGGTAGCATTGCCTGAGCTTATTTATGAAATGACAAGTCAAAAAGATTTTCAGCCTAAGTCACTTTTAAAACTACATTTGGAACTTTAGAATAAATATCCCTTTAAGAATAAGAATGACTTTTTATGTTATCATATTATTAAAGAACTCTCAGAAGGGGAAAAATTAAATAATTCTACACAGAATATGGAACTCTCAAGACACAGGGAACTGTCAAAAGTACAGAGATCACAAGCTGCAAAACAGAAAGAATATGTTTGCAGTGAACTGTCAGACAAGAGATTTCAGATGTGCCTCTGACTCTTCTTCTATCTTCTGTCATAGGCAAATACACCACATGAAACCTTCTTACCATTTAATGGATCTAAGTCTGTCCCAAAGGTTAGGGTTAGGGTTCTTGATGCAATTAAAGGAACTGTTAAGAATATTGCAAACAGTAATTGAAAACCAACAACAAACACTGATACAGATTCTTATAGTGTATCTTTCAGCTCTGTAGGGTCTAAGCACTCATATGAGATCTTAGGCAGTCCTTCCTGGTATCTTTACCCCAGTATTTTGTACACCCATTAAAAGATTAGCAGACTGAAGGAATTTATGAGAGTCATGGAGGCATGATTGAGCGTAGCAGAATTATATGAAAAGGTTTAAAATGTCCACCCAGTCTAATATCTTTTCTTGAACAATGGCAAGTAGCAAATACTTTGGAAAAGAGTATGCAAAATCAATCATCCCTGGTTTCCTCTCAATCAGAAGTCCAAGGACTTCCTGAAATGGAGTTTCCATCAGGACCATCAAACTAAGTAATTGCTAGAAGAGTTACTTTTGGTGAATTTGTCTGTTTGTTTTGGATTAGCTTATCTTTTTGATAGGATTTCCCTTTGCTGTATTAAAGGAGTAGATTTGAATCTACAAATTTTAATTAGCTCCCCAGGCAGTATAACTTTTAACAACGCCTTCTGCTTCCTCAAGTCTGCTGATTGCTCTGTGCATAATCCAGACCTGTGATTCTCTTGTGAGGAATCTTCACTGTATGGACACCAGAGTCTGTCCCTGAAGGAAATGAATTGTAACATTTTAAAGGCAGTGTTCAGTTTCATAAGAATCAGATTTAGCACACGCTGAATTATCTGTGATGCTTTAAAGCAGACATGTATTATCCTGCCTAAGTGATTAGTAGGAGAGGGGTGGAGTAGCTAAATCTGTACTAATTGCCCTATCCAGGGAAGCAGGAATGCCAAAGTGTTTGTATCATCCACACTTCATGCATCCCGAATATATAATCAGGCTTAACCCATCATACGTGCTAGTAGAAGTATTGAATCCATGTCTCTGAAGGTTTGTAGGCTTTCAAGATAAACACTTCAACAGGAGCACAGGGAAAAGGCAAGAATAGACTGCAAAATGCCAGCTTCTGTTGTCCTTTGTGGCCTAGCACTACAGTACCATTTGGCAAGACAAGGACAGTAACCTTGGGGTGCTGCACCTTAAGCTCCTACATCAAATTATTTAGGACTTTTTTTAGAGACAGAGTGAATGCTAGTGGTCAGTAGATTTGCTGCCACAGCAGACGGCAAAGACCTGAGTGCTGTGTGCAATGGCCTGGCATGGGTGTCTTAAGGATCCTACAGTGTTCATCCCCATGACTGCTGGGGAGCCACTCCTGACTGCCAGAGTTCCTTGTCCCCAGACTGCCACCAACAGAGCCCACAGAAGGGAGACAGCATTAACTAAAACAGTGAGGGAATGGTGGTCCTATTCCAGTTATGGAGTGGGGTGAGTGGAATAGGCATGAGGGGGATGCAAAATGTCCAACACCTCGAGGAAAGCTGAGAGAATGCCTAATACAGCCTTCCTGGTTCCAACACTCTACCCCACAGACACCAGCTGCTGGGCTGCCTGTCCTGCTCGTAGAGAGGCTTTCTACTCAGAGAGGGAGGGAGTTTCCCACTTCACATCAACAGAGATCCGTGTCCCTTGGGCAGGGGGGGTGTGTGTGCACAGGGGGGATCGCGGAGGCTGGAGATGGAGCATCCCTGTCTAGCCCTAGTGCTACCCCACAGGCAGCGGGTGGAGAGAAAGGACAGGGAAAGGAGGCGAGTAAGAGAGGGGAACTGAATGGGGGCAGGACGATGGAAAGCGCATAGAAGTACGGAGGGAAGCAAGAAAGCGGGGAAAAAAAAAAAAAAAGGAAAGAAAAAAAAAAAGAAAA